>CM060676.1:42076287-43276287 GCA_030686995.1 Artemisia argyi | reverse complement strand
TAACAAAAAGGGACAGTAGGTTATGTAGTGTGTCAAAACTTGGTTTTCATAGTTAATAACTTGTTCAAATCTTTACCAAACTATCTCAAATCAACTCCACAAATACCCAATCCTACCATACACCTTCTTAGGGTGTCATGGGTTCCTAAACATCGCCAATCTTGGTGGATCTAATGAGATTGTTAATAAAAATTGTAGATCTATGTTTATAAAGAAAAGAAATGAGTAATAAGTGGTATGGATCATACATACTTGCATGTTTAACCAATATATCTTGAAAATACATAAAAATATAAAGTAATTGAAAGTATGAAAAGGTCAAAAGTGTTCTTGAAGCTTACTTGAATATTTGAGGTGATTTGATGAGAAATTGATTTATAACCTAGGGTTTTTACCACAAAACCCCAACTAGATCATGATTAGAACTTGATTAAACACTTGGATCTTGAAAGTTTATGGTTTCTTCTTTGATTGTGTTTCTTGGCCGATTCATATAGAGAGGAAGAAAGGGATGAGAACTTTTCTAGTTTCTTGAAGTATCTAATGAGAGAAAATGGGAAGATGTGGATATATGTGTGTATATATATATAGCCATAAGTTCAATGTGGTCAAAGATAACCTTGGTCTTGGTCCAAGTAATTAAATGTGTCTATGGTGTAGGGTGGCTAGGGGAGGGCGGCAAAAGGAGCAAAACAAGAGAAGTTTGTGGGCTAATAAATTATCTTGTCCAATATCATGTGTTTGTTTAGTTTTTGTTGTGTATTGGGTGTTATCGGGTACCGAGTTAACGAAAAATAAATATTAACGAGGTGAAATAAAATACGACGAAATTGTAAAAGTTGTAAAATAATATTCCTGATGAGATTCGGGTGTTGAAATAATTATCGAATTGAAATAACGCAAACCGACGGAGTTATAAGCTTCGACCGTAAAATATAGTAATTGATTAGAGAACACCGGGTAAATTAATAATATAATTTTTATATTATTATTATGAGTATGTAAATATGTTAGGATCATAGTCGGGAGTATTGGGTATACGTTAGTAGTAAAACTGAGTGGTATCGTTAATTACAAATTAAGCATACGTAAATGGAAATAATGCATATCCGTGTAGTAACTAATGTGATGATGATGTGTAGACTATTCCAGTCTATATGAAATATCATTAATGAATGATGTATGAATTCGCAGCTAAACCTAACTGGTTACGCGAATTTGAAAACTCGTAAACTCAGTTTACGAAATGACGAACGATGATCATGAATAGTGATTTCCCTTCGGGAATGAATAGTGTCACATGAATAGTAAAATTTTTGAACGTTTATCGGAATCACAAACTGACTCCGAAAATGATGAATAGTAAAATGTTGAATAGTGACTTGTGAATAGTAATTGATGAATAGTAACTGATGAATAGTGAATAGGAGAAATGTCCCGAAAATGCGGGTTGTTACAGTCTCACCCCCTTAAAAGGAACTTCGTCCCGAAGTTCAGTTTGTGTTGGTCTCTGAAGTTGTATTGGTGAAAAGATGATGATTCTTATCGTGTAAGCTATTGAGCTCTAACAAGGTTCAAGTCTGACGGCCACCAGGCCTACTCTGTCAGAAATGTTGAATGGTCCAGTGTATATCGGGTTCATGAATGCTTACTGGACTAGAGAGTTGGGCTTTTCCCAATTTCAATCCGTCAATGGATGTTGACACTTCGGCCATAGAGTGCTTCAAATGGTGTAGTCTCTACACTCGTGTGCTAACTAAGGTTGCAACTGAATTTGATTTATGGCAAATGGTTAGTCCAACCATTTCTAGTGTCAATCACACCCGATTTGGGCATATCTCCCTATGTTTGAATCAACCTCAAATTCCGACCATTGGTCTGAAGATAATAGGTGGTGTGGTTACAAAGGAATCTTAATGAAATCGCTAGGAGTTCGAGGTGAATCAAATTCCTCTACTAGGAATAATTGAAATGGGTATCCTGAATCTTGTGGAAAAACTTACAAGGTTAAGTCCGTTAAAGGGTGTTATTAGCAAGATTAGGTTAGGATAAGGTTGTGATCCTCCGCAGGATGTCATGAATCGAGTCTCTCTCCACCTACGATGCTTAGTCTCCATTACTAAGATTTTCCCCAAGTGCTATGCCATCAAATCACAAAATTCTTAATGTATAAGTGAGGTAATATAGTGATTGGTTTTCAAGGTTTGTTTTGAGATTGAGTGTTTTGTTCATAGACCTTCCCTGAGTAAATAAATTTACAACTTCAAGCAAACGGCTTCCCAAGTAACATTTTTCTCGATGTTTCAAAATTTAGTTGTTATGCAAGATAGGACTATTTTCAACATAAAGTGGATAGTATGGTTTATCAAAGATTGATGTTTAAAATTTCCTAACATTCAATAGTTTTGTGAAAGGTTAACCAAAAGGAATTTGCTTGTCAAAATAAGTGCCTCAGAAAAGTATTTCTTACAAGATATATGTTTTGTATAATGGTAGTTTGGAGAAAAATCCATTTAAAAGTAAAAGTATTAAGAGGATAAAATAGTCGGGTAGGTATGTCTGCACAAATGCATAGATGTCTAACATGTTTGAATAATGTCTATTGGTGAGGATATGTTCAATTGAACGTTCTATAGTCTTGGTTAAGAGGTTGGATTTATCTCTATGGTGTTGCTTAGTGAGCATTCGCATCGAAACAAATCTTGTGATTTAGTCAAGCCAATACTTTCTAGATGATAGAACTTTTGGTAATCAGGCCAGTGATAGTGGTTCGAATAGTTTTGTGATATCTTGAGATTTCTGTTGAGTTTTGTATGGTCTTAATGTGCCGAGGGATCCTCCTCGTAGATGGTATGGAAAGTCTTTCCTAGGGAGATCATTGATAACATCCACTTATCAATATAGGGAGTAGTGAGTAATGAGTGACATCGGAGTCTATAGCGTGTTAGCTAATTCCTTATATATGGGGATGGGGAAAGGAAATGATAGTGAGGGTGAGAAGGGAAAAGATTGTGACAACTGCGACAAAATGAGATTGTGATAAAAGGAAATACTGTGATATAAGTGTATCGTGCATAGACGTAAATGTTCATGAGATGAAATGACCAATTGACATGCTTCCAATCGGTGGTTAACGAAATGATGAAAAGTATGGATGTTCCATCAACGAGGGTATACACATACCTGAATGAAACATTTGGAAATTGAGTAGAGGATTCAATCCAGACAAAGTCTTATTATAACCATTCTCAGTGTTGCAAAATTCATTTCTGAGTCAGACATAGGTGGTCAGCCTATATCTCACTATCCCGGGTTGAATATAGATGACCAGTCTATATTCCACCGAGGTTCCATGAATTTTGAAATACTCAGCTCAGTTATACTAATACCATGTCCTTCATAAATACCAAGACGTTCTGAAAGACAAAAGCAAGTGACCAAACTCGAGGTCAATTGATGAAACTATGCAAGGAAAACATAACGTGGTGACATATATGATACGTGAGCATGCTTTTATGAAAGAAAATTATAGTAATCAACTATAATAAATGCATTTAATATATCAGATAATGAGATACAAATCTCATCATCTATGTCAGCAACTAACCACAAATGAGGCTTCAGCTTGGCAGGCAGGCACGTGACGGTCATAGGGTTAAGTTTTCTTGAAAGTAGCTATAGTCTAGGTTTTAAAAACACTTAGTTCGCTATAGCCAAAGCTCTGATACCAATCTGTCACACCCCCATAATCGGGTCCAGCGGAAGCATACATGTAGCTGGGGTGTAACTCAATTGGTATTACAACACAAGTTCAAAAATCGTTTTCACTTCAATCATTTAGAATAAAATCATTTAACCAAAAGTATTGAATTTACATCATTAAAAGTAGTGCGGTAGTAGGCCCTTAAAATAATTTAAAACGGTCCCCATATGAATAATCAGAGTCTTCTATGACCATGCCATGCCCAGCCAAAACCTCCTGTAGCGTGCCATTGCTTAATACCTGAAAATACATGCTAAAAGTGTTAACACGAGGTTGGTGAGTTCATAAGTTTGTATTAAAACAATAGTGTTGTGAGTACAATAGAGAGTTTTGTGACCATTGTATAACTCACAATGTCATAAAAATAAAGTTTACCTTACAGTAAAATCAGGATTGTGGACCATGAGTAGAGTGTGTGATCATTACAACAAATATAATATCACATAGAAAAATAGTCTATTACGCTAGCGCTAAGTTCATGCAACCGAAGCTATAACAGTGTGCATGCTCAAAGAGCATGTAATCATATATAGGGCCCGGCAAGTGTTTATCCCAGACACTTGTGTTTCGACATGGTATACGTTCGTTTGCCTATCCGGTCAAATCGAACGGGGGCGTTACCCCCAATAGATCTATTTATAACATTCGAGCTTCCCAGCAGGAATTAACGGTTCATGAGATGGGCATAATTGGGACATAACAGGGCTTAGGCTAATCCGCATAATAGTTTAAACAAAGCATAAGTTTCAGTGTGGTCCATAAAAGTGTTTGCATAAAATCAATTATTCATAAAGTGTGTTGCATAAAAGCAATAGTTTCATAAAGTGTGTTGCATAAAAGCAATAGTTTCATAAAGTGTGTTGCATAAAAGCAATAGTTCATAAAGTGTGTTGCATAAAAGCAATAGTTTCATAAAGTGTGTTGCATATTTATAAAACACTTGTTTATGTTAGAAAATAATCAAGTATGCAACCAATATACACATAGGTGCATTTGAATAATCAATCAAGTATTGCGCATTCAAATAAAACAAGCATCGAGTTTAGTTAAAAACGAGCATGTATTCTCCCCCAAAACAGTTATAAAAACAAGTAAAAGTATGGGGTATGAACTCACCTGGTGCAATAGCTATGATGACAAAAGTGGATACACTGAAATGAGGCACGATCTCTAATCGCAACCTAATATGAATGATAGTTTCTAATGTAAGAAATGAAATGATGCTACACATGCAAATACGTATGTTATCGATACCACTCGTTAGTTTTGAAAATAGTGTTTATCGTAAAAAAAATACATTTTTGACGTCTCGTTAAGTTAATAACCATTTTTCGTGTAAATATGTTGAAACGGTACTCCACGATCCTTGTTTGGTGTTCAATCGGCAAATATAAGGTTTTCGTCGTAAAAATAACATTTTCATTACTTGACAATATGCCCAAATTGGCCTCGCAAAACTAGTCGCGAAAATATTGTACGTTAAGTGTTAATGGTCAAGCTCGGCGTTTTTAAAACCCTTGTAACTATATCTTGAAGTCGTGTTATTTAACTTTTGGCTATACGGGTCTTGATCGATGAGAGAATCGACTCTCATTTTTGTTACTTGAAGGTATTATGTTCAATACTTAGAAAATTTCATTATAGCAAAAGCTGTCAAAATATATATAGTTTATCGGGTATATAGATGAGGTCATAGTTTATTCGTTATGAGTCCAATGATCAAACGGCCAATTGATTTGAGAAGCTTGCTGGGAGATCTTGATTTCATAAAACTACGGCTCGGACTCAAACTGATCCGATCATAAAGAAAAACAGCCGAGAAAGTGGTGTCCCGCAAGGACAGTTTAGCGGCAAAAATAATAATAGAAAAGCTGATGAAAATATATATATATATATCGTCTAAGTTCAAACGCTTGTATCTTTTTCGTTATAAGCTCGTTTTCTATGTTCTTTATATCCCCGGAATCGTGGGACAACATACTAATATATTTTTGATAAGTCGGGACGGCTAGATTAAGTCTTAGGCCTCGAAACAGTTCATGAAAACTGTTCAACAGCAAGTAATTTTTCAGAAAATACTTTTCGTTGTTAATCTTGAAAATAACATATCTTTTTCGTCGTAACTCGGATTTTATCCCCGTTTTCGGCCATAGTTTCGTCTCGGAATGTATTTTCTAAATCTTTGGTCCAAAGTTACACCCTAGACCCTGAGTTTCCCTCGTTTAACAAAAAGGGACAGTAGGTTATGTAGTGTGTCAAAACTTGGTTTTCATAGTTAATAACTTGTTCAAATCTTTACCAAACTATCTCAAATCAACTCCACAAATACCCAATCCTACCATACACCTTCTTAGGTTGTCATGGGTTCCTAAACATCGCCAATCTTGGTGGATCTAATGAGATTGTTAATAAAAATTGTAGATCTATGTTTATAAAGAAAAGAAATGAGTAATAAGTGGTATGGATCATACATACTTGCATGTTTAACCAATATATCTTGAAAATACATAAAAATATAAAGTAATTGAAAGTATGAAAAGGTCAAAAGTGTTCTTGAAGCTTACTTGAATATTTGAGGTGATTTGATGAGAAATTGATTTATAACCTAGGGTTTTTACCACAAAACCCCAACTAGATCATGATTAGAACTTGATTAAACACTTGGATCTTGAAAGTTTATGGTTTCTTCTTTGATTGTGTTTCTTGGCTGATTCATATAGAGAGGAAGAAAGGGATGAGAACTTTTCTAGTTTCTTGAAGTATCTAATGAGAGAAAATGGGAAGATATGGATATATGTGTGTATATATATATAGCCATAAGTTCAATGTGGTCAAAGATAACCTTGGTCTTGGTCCAAGTAATTAAATGTGTCTATGGTGTAGGGTGGCTAGGGGAGGGCGGCAAAAGGAGCAAAACAAGAGAAGTTTGTGGGCTAATAAATTATCTTGTCCAATATCATGTGTTTGTTTAGTTTTTGTTGTGTATTGGGTGTTATCGGGTACCGAGTTAACTAAAAATAAATATTAACGAGGTGAAATAAAATACGACGAAATTGTAAAAGTTGTAAAATAATATTCCTGATGAGATTCGGGTGTTGAAATAATTATCGAATTGAAATAACGCAAACCGACGGAGTTATAAGCTTCGACCGTAAAATATAGTAATTGATTAGAGAACACCGGGTAAATTAATAATATAATTTTTATATTATTATTATGAGTATGTAAATATGTTAGGATCATAGTCGGGAGTATTGGGTATACGTTAGTAGTAAAACTGAGTGGTATCGTTAATTACAAATTAAGCATACGTAAATGGAAATAATGCATATCCGTGTAGTAACTAATGTGATGATGATGTGTAGACTATTCCAGTCTATATGAAATATCATTAATGAATGATGTATGAATTCGCAGCTAAACCTAACTGGTTACGCGAATTTGAAAACTCGTAAACTCAGTTTACGAAATGACGAATGATGATCATGAATAGTGATTTCCCTTCGGGAATGAATAGTGTCACATGAATAGTAAAATTTTTGAACGTTTCTCGGAATCACAAACTGACTCCGAAAATGATGAATAGTAAAATGATAAATAGTGACCGGTGAATAGTAATCGATGAATAGTAACTGATGACTAGTGAATAGGAGAAATGTCCCGAAAATGCGGGTTGTTACATTTATGAATTCGTCCAATTCCCTTTCAGGAACAGTGTCAAGATGCTCGTCCCCCATGCTCAGAGAGTGAGTGGGAACCTCGGGTGTGATAACAGTAGGTTGAGATGGAATCTCAACTGATGGAATTTCATCTGATGAACCTGATGAATCTTTATAAAATCCAAGGATATCAAGGGTATCTTCATCATCACTGTCATCAGGAATGAAACGAAATCGAGAGCTAGATCTGGCTGCTTTTTCTTTTGCAATTGATTGCCTAATAGATCTTTCATAAGCATCTTGGGAATTTATTTTAGCAGCCTGTTCTTCAGCTAACAATTCTTCCATCGATTTTTGTTTTGGATTATCTGGGGTATGTGTGATTCCTCTCAAATCTTTCACTAAATCCAAAAGATCAAGGAGAAGACTTTGAGGAACTGGTGGAGATGGAGGTTCGTCATAATAAGATGTGTCAAAAGTGTTACAAGGAAATGGATTCCTTGTTTGACAATCGAAGCTGAAGTGTGGACCTCCACAGTAATCACAACAGTAAAACTGATGTGGTTGTGAGTCGTATGTGCTAGAGTTATAATTGTTATCAGGAAACTGCTCATAGACAAGCGTGTTTCCCGATTGACAATCAGAACTGTAGTGTGAACCACCGCAGTACTCACAACAGTAAAACTGCTGAGTCTCATGGTGTGGTAGCTGATGGAATAAATCAGTCGTGTCATGGTAGGAATAGGGATCTTGGTTATAGACAGACCCGTTTCCTGACTCTACCATGCTACAACCGGGGCAATTACCACCATTATAAGAGTTACCACACCATTGGCAAAGAAGAAAGTGTGGATGAGACATAGAAAGAATCAAATGTGTATAGAGGGGTAGGGATAAAGAATCAAAGATGTGAGAGGGTAAAGATGGATATTTTTGTGGTTTTTGGAAAACATTTTATATACAAATAGGAAAGAAAATCTTTTTGGATTTTTTGTGTTCATTGAAAACTGATTTAAAATGTTTTCGGGAACAGTTTTGTTTTTATATGAAAATAAGAAGATAATATAAACAAGGGTGGGTAAATATACAAAGGATTGAATTCCAAAAGCACTAATCAGCAAACCGTTTTAGAAAAACGCACACAACCTCCCCGGCAGCGGCGCCAAAATTTTGACTCCTCCCAAACTAACCAGTCAACCGGGTGCGGTCAATAGGTCAACCCAGGAGAAAGTGCAAGATAACCGGTGAAGAATAGGGATTCCCCGGGTCGTTATGTCCCAGCGAGGCGTGCAAAGGTATTTAAAACGAATTTATGATCGGGTGAATTGAATGAGGTTTATGTAACACCCCCAAAATACCGCAGCGGAAGACTGTGTCATAGGGATGCTACTTCAGGGCACAAAGTATAAGATATAGAAAACGAACTCTAAATGAGACGTTTTTGAAAAGTTACCATTCGAATTGATAAAAGTCATAGTTTACAAAACAAAGATCCCAAATTAGAATAATACATAAGTTTTTAAAGTGTATCGAATGGTAAACGATAAAAGTGAAAGTCTCCAAAAGCATGCCCTAAGACTCTCAGCTCCATACACCTGCTATCGCCTTTCTAACCTGAGATAAACATGCTTAAAAGTGTCAACACAAAGGTTGGTGAGTTCATAGAGTTTGTCTTAATGCAGTTGAAAAAGCTTATAAAGAATGTTCACACAGCAAAGGCATCGTAAATCCACTCAGTTGCAAGTCCCGTCATAAGAGACTTGTAACCTGTGTGTTCACAACCCACTGCTACAATGTATAGTATGAGTAAGATATGTATAAGTTCATAACAACAGTTTAGCAATTAGTAGTGAGTCTACACTTCATCTCCGAAGACCTCACCTAAGTATGTATACTTCCATGGTTGTGCCCAGAACCTTAATCTGGGGCCATAAGAAGTATATATGTTTCCATGGTAGTGCCCAGAACTAAATCTGGGGCCATTGGAAGTATGTATGTATGTATCCATCACAGTTTAGTATAACACAATCACGTATGTATGACATCAAGTATAATGTAATCAAGTATAATGTTCTCAAGTATAATGTTCTCAAGTATAATGTTCTCAAGTATACTGTTTCCAAGTATAAATGTTATGTGAATCTGTACAAGTAAGCAAGTAGTAGCATGTATCTCCCCCAAAGAGTTGATAAAACAATTAAAAGAGTAGGGGCTATGACTCACCTCGAAGTAATGATACTTGAAATGAAATGAAGTGAACAACAATGTTCGGTTAACTGCCGCAACCTAGTATGAATGATGAACGATCTAGTTTAGATCATGAAATGATGTTATGAATGTCCATGCTCATGTTTCTATACCACTCTAGTCTTTGGAAAAACACTTGTGTTATCAAAAATATATAATCCAAGAATTTGGAAAAATATTGCTATTAGAAAATATAATAAGCTAGTTGTAATATATATATATTTATATATATATATTTATATATATATATCGTAAGTTTCCATGTTAGCGTTGAAATACTCGAGTTGAAATCCTTGAAATGATGAAAACATACTCGTAATAACTAATACTACATTAGTTATAAAGCTTGGTTCTTAATATTATGTCTAGCTCAAAAATGTACTTCGTAGTTTTTGCGCCAAATTTATATAAAAGCTGTCAACTAGAAATGGTTTTAGCCGATATTCAAACGTGAATATCTTTGTCGTTACTTGTCCGTTTTACTTGTTCTTTATGTCCACGGTTACGTCTTAGTATATAGTAATATATTTTGGAAAGCTCGGCTCCTCCGGGTTAAGTCTAAAGTCTCTTTTTGTACCATGAAAAACGTCCAACAGCAACTAATTTCCAGAAAATACTTTTCGTCAACAATCTTGCAAAAATCATAACTTCTTCGTTATAAGCTCTTTTTAATCCGTTCTTTCGCCTACGGATTCGTTTTTGAAAGTATTTTCTAAAAATTTTGCCAAAGTTTCCTTGGTGTTTACTGATTTTCCAGATTTTTACAAAATGGGACAGCATGTCTAAAATAGGTTCCAAATCATGTTTCCAAGGTTAAAAATCAATTTCTACCATCACCAATCCTCTTGTAATCACCACATAGCTAATCTAATCTTACCATACACCTTCTTAGGGTGCCATGGACTCCTAACCAAATTATTATAGCAAGGGGATTCATAAATAAAAAGTTAGGGTTTGTATGTTCCATTTTAGACAAAATAAATGGTGGTATAGCTAGTTGTACATGGTTTTTAGCATGGAAATCATGAAATACAAGTAAATATAAGATGTTTCATGTAAAAATAAAAATGATAACTTACTTGACAAAATGAGATGATTATATGATGATTATGCTTGGATTTCTTGTGTTTTTGTTGCTTGATTCTTGATTAGGCTTGTAAAATGAACAAGTTTTGTGTTTTACTTTATGGAAAATGATCACTTGATCAAAATATGGTGGTGAAGTCGTGGGTTTGCAAGGAGAAATGGGGAAGATGAGAAGAAAATTGTTCTTAGCTAGATAAAGTGAATTATGATTTTGATAATTTAGTAAAGTATGGTTTTTAGGTGTTTATTAGTTAAATAAAGTTTAGTTAATGCAAGAGGTTAAAAGGGGTAGTCTTGGGCCGGTTTTCAAAGGGTAGAAGGGGGGGGGGGTTAGGGTACTTGGGATTTAATTAGAAAACCTTGTATGAATTTGTGCTAGTTTGTGTTTTTAGTTACAATCGGGTACCGGTTTTATTAGAAATAAATGTTCACGAAGTTTACCGGGATGAAATAAAGTCATAATAATGTTGAAAATATGTTAAAAATATGTTGGGTACATTTACTGAGTGATCGGGTGATTATTGTTTAGTTTTCACGAAAACCGTCGTTATATTCGTACGCGTACGTTATAAATAAAATAAATTTCCAAAATACTGGGTAACTGAATGTTATAACTTTTATGATGTTAAAATGGATATAAAAATATGTCGGGACCATTGTGGGAATATTTAGATATATTCGTCGTGTATAAACCGGGTGTTAACGTTTACTATAATTACTTATACGTAAAAACGTTAAATGTACTGAATATAGTAATTTGAAAATCCTGAGAGTGGTATAATATGAAAATGCTGTTATGATGATATGCAGACTATCCCCAGTCCGTATGCAGTGTCCTTAGCACTAATGAAATGAATTCGCACCTAAACCAATCCGGTTACGCGAGTTTGAATACCCGTAAACTAAATTTACGATGAAATGAGTAATGCAAGTGAATGGTGAAAACTTTTCCGGAAATGAATAGTGTTTAGTGAATAGTAAATTTCCCAAATGTTTCTCAGAATATCCAAATGACCTCGAAAATGATGAATAGTAAAACGATGAATAGTGTTTTAATGAATAGTGATTTATGAATAGTGTTTTTCCAAAGTTCCCGAAATGACCTGAAATGATGAGTTGTGACAGTCTTCCCCTCTAAAAAGAACTTCGTCCCGAAGTTCAGTTAATGTAAATCAGTTAAATGTGTGTTTAAGAAAAATGTGTCAAAGCTTATGTATGTGGGTTTCCTATCCAACTAGGTATGTTCTCGTGGTCAGACTTGATGAGGCAAACCTTCCCAATCCCGAGCATAGTCCTCAAAAGACCTCTTTTAGGTTAATCATTTAGGTAACCGATTTTCACTTAAGCCCACAACCCAATCAAACAAGAACAGTCATGAGATTAAGCTAAATCGGTTTGAGTGATGACTTTAACTTTTAGCTCGATTTTCGCAACCCAATCAAACAAGAACAGTCACTAGAACCAAGCTAAAAATCAAAGTCTGGATTCAACATCCTTGAAAAAGATCTTTTGAAAGATTTGCTCGACTTTGGAATTGCTTACACTAATCAAATTACTAATGTTAGGGTGACTAAGGTTAATGCTGCTAGGTCTCAGATTAGTCAATGTTGTGTATAGGTCCTATATTAAGACTTAAGTGCTACTAAAATACGATAGTTGTTCAAGAGAATGTACCCGATGTGCTACCGCGGACATGTTGGGTGATAGGATTTCCTAAGAAGTAAGCTCTGCCAATTGCGGGTGGAATCTCATTGGCCTCATCTCGTGGCCCTTCAATTGCTGCTGCTAAGTTTGGACGATTGCCCCCTTGGTTAAGATTCCTTTTCAACTTAGGACAGTTGTTCCGAAAGTGATCCGGGCTGTTACACTCATAGCATGTCTTTTGGTTCACTGGTTCTCTACACTGGTTTGCATAATGACCAGACTGTCTGCAATTAGCACACATACGGCAAGGCACAGTCTTTTGGTGATGAAAGTTACATTTCGTACATTTAGGATGCTGGCCTAAATACTCTCTCTGACCCGAATTAGTCGCCGCAAAGGTCCTTGCCCTTTTGTTGTCAGTCTGCTTGTTCGACTCGCTTGTTCCCTTCCTTTTATCACTGTCCCTCAAGCTTCCATTTCTAACCATCTCATCTGTCAGAGTCCCTGCTCTCAATATTGCACTCTGAATTGTTGAAGGCTCAGTTGTTTTTACAATCCCACGAATTTCTGGGACAAGGCCATATATGTACCTCTCGATCCTCTTGGACTCAGGGGTAACTAGGTGTGGAACTAGTCTGGCTAATTCATGGAATCGATCTGTATAGGCTGCATGTCCAGCCCCTATCATAGAGAGATGATAGAGTTCATTCTCCAGCTTTTGCATCTCGTTGTCCGGGCAGTATTCCTCCTTCAGTAATGCCTTAAAATCATCCCATGTCATACCTACAGCTGCCGCTCTACCCCTAGCTTGAATCTGCGTATTCCACCATGTCAATGCCTTTCCTGATAGTAAGCACATGGAATACTTCACCATTTGATGTGCTGCACAGTTACTAATATCGATCACCGACTCCATCTTTTCAACCCATCGAGTATACGCCAACGCGCCTCCTACACCATTGAAATCAATTGGCTTGCATGACGTAAATTCCTTATACGTACATCCAGTCCTAATGATGTTGTTGCCATTACCATTCTGGCCTATACCATTGGTGTTGTTAATTCCGCTTTCGTGGTTTGCCAAGTTATTCATATGATCGCCAACTTGAGTGACAATAGTGGGGAGAAAGTTTTCAAGTTGTCGAGCGATGGTTTCAAAATCAGTATTTCCACCGTCGTTATTATCATTGTTTTCAACTCCGTGACCATCTCCTCTACCTCCACGTCCACCAGTTCTTCCACCATCGTTACTTGGGTTACTAGTGTCATTAGCAGCTCCTCTACCTCCTCATATATAATACCGTGCTACCAGTTGTTTCCTAAGTTGTGCCAACACCGATCTACATCTGCATAGTCATATGTCCACGTGTGTCGTGAAGCACTTATAATTATGTTGGCCACCACAATTATAAATGTTTCCTTTCACAAGTGTACATATCACCAGGCACACATATCTCAGTGGTAGACGTTGCTTAAATGGGCATCTAGGGAATGTCACGCTTAGTACAAAGGAACAAAGGATTCTCCCTTAAGTGTTAAAGTCACTGGGAAGTCTAGTTTCTAACGGTTTCTACAAAGTATCTAATAGCGTGGGTCTAAAAATAAATAAATTACCAGCAAGCGTAAGTGTATGTAAAGTGCAAGGCGATAGGGAGGAGAGTCTACATGTATGTAGTTATAGTCTAGACTCTAAAACAACCTAGTTCTCTATAACCAAGGCTCTGGTACCAATCTGTAACACCCCCAAAATACCGCAGCGGAAGACTGTGTCATAGGGATGCTACTTCAGGGCACAAAGTATAAGATATAGAAAACGAACTCTAAATGAGACGTTTTTGAAAAGTTACCATTCGAATTGATAAAAGTCATAGTTTACAAAACAAAGATCCCAAATTAGAATAATACATAAGTTTTTAAAGTGTATCGAATGGTAAACGATAAAAGTGAAAGTCTCCAAAAGCATGCCCTAAGACTCTCAGCTCCATACACCTGCTATCGCCTTTCTAACCTGAGATAAACATGCTTAAAAGTGTCAACACAAAGGTTGGTGAGTTCATAGAGTTTGTCTTAATGCAGTTGAAAAAGCTTATAAAGAATGTTCACACAGCAAAGGCATCGTAAATCCACTCAGTTGCAAGTCCCGTCATAAGAGACTTGTAACCTGTGTGTTCACAACCCACTGCTACAATGTATAGTATGAGTAAGATATGTATAAGTTCATAACAACAGTTTAGCAATTAGTAGTGAGTCTACACTTCATCTCCGAAGACCTCACCTAAGTATGTATACTTCCATGGTTGTGCCCAGAACCTTAATCTGGGGCCATAAGAAGTATATATGTTTCCATGGTAGTGCCCAGAACTAAATCTGGGGCCATTGGAAGTATGTATGTATGTATCCATCACAGTTTAGTATAACACAATCACGTATGTATGACATCAAGTATAATGTAATCAAGTATAATGTTCTCAAGTATAATGTTCTCAAGTATAATGTTCTCAAGTATACTGTTTCCAAGTATAAATGTTATGTGAATCTGTACAAGTAAGCAAGTAGTAGCATGTATCTCCCCCAAAGAGTTGATAAAACAATTAAAAGAGTAGGGGCTATGACTCACCTCGAAGTAATGATACTTGAAATGAAATGAAGTGAACAACAATGTTCGGTTAACTGCCGCAACCTAGTATGAATGATGAACGATCTAGTTTAGATCATGAAATGATGTTATGAATGTCCATGCTCATGTTTCTATACCACTCTAGTCTTTGGAAAAACACTTGTGTTATCAAAAATATATAATCCAAGAATTTGGAAAAATATTGCTATTAGAAAATATAATAAGCTAGTTGTAATATATATATATTTATATATATATATCGTAAGTTTCCATGTTAGCGTTGAAATACTCGAGTTGAAATCCTTGAAATGATGAAAACATACTCGTAATAACTAATACTACATTAGTTATAAAGCTTGGTTCTTAATATTATGTCTAGCTCAAAAATGTACTTCGTAGTTTTTGCGCCAAATTTATATAAAAGCTGTCAACTAGAAATGGTTTTAGCCGATATTCAAACGTGAATATCTTTGTCGTTACTTGTCCGTTTTACTTGTTCTTTATGTCCACGGTTACGTCTTAGTATATAGTAATATATTTTGGAAAGCTCGGCTCCTCCGGGTTAAGTCTAAAGTCTCTTTTTGTACCATGAAAAACGTCCAACAGCAACTAATTTCCAGAAAATACTTTTCGTCAACAATCTTGCAAAAATCATAACTTCTTCGTTATAAGCTCTTTTTAATCCGTTCTTTCGCCTACGGATTCGTTTTTGAAAGTATTTTCTAAAAATTTTGCCAAAGTTTCCTTGGTGTTTACTGATTTTCCAGATTTTTACAAAATGGGACAGCATGTCTAAAATAGGTTCCAAATCATGTTTCCAAGGTTAAAAATCAATTTCTACCATCACCAATCCTCTTGTAATCACCACATAGCTAATCTAATCTTACCATACACCTTCTTAGGGTGCCATGGACTCCTAACCAAATTATTATAGCAAGGGGATTCATAAATAAAAAGTTAGGGTTTGTATGTTCCATTTTAGACAAAATAAATGGTGGTATAGCTAGTTGTACATGGTTTTTAGCATGGAAATCATGAAATACAAGTAAATATAAGATGTTTCATGTAAAAATAAAAATGATAACTTACTTGACAAAATGAGATGATTATATGATGATTATGCTTGGATTTCTTGTGTTTTTGTTGCTTGATTCTTGATTAGGCTTGTAAAATGAACAAGTTTTGTGTTTTACTTTATGGAAAATGATCACTTGATCAAAATATGGTGGTGAAGTCGTGGGTTTGCAAGGAGAAATGGGGAAGATGAGAAGAAAATTGTTCTTAGCTAGATAAAGTGAATTATGATTTTGATAATTTAGTAAAGTATGGTTTTTAGGTGTTTATTAGTTAAATAAAGTTTAGTTAATGCAAGAGGTTAAAAGGGGTAGTCTTGGGCCGGTTTTCAAAGGGTAGAAGGGGGGGGGGGGGGTTAGGGTACTTGGGATTTAATTAGAAAACCTTGTATGAATTTGTGCTAGTTTGTGTTTTTAGTTACAATCGGGTACCGGTTTTATTAGAAATAAATGTTCACGAAGTTTACCGGGATGAAATAAAGTCATAATAATGTTGAAAATATGTTAAAAATATGTTGGGTACATTTACTGAGTGATCGGGTGATTATTGTTTAGTTTTCACGAAAACCGTCGTTATATTCGTACGCGTACGTTATAAATAAAATAAATTTCCAAAATACTGGGTAACTGAATGTTATAACTTTTATGATGTTAAAATGGATATAAAAATATGTCGGGACCATTGTGGGAATATTTAGATATATTCGTCGTGTATAAACCGGGTGTTAACGTTTACTATAATTACTTATACGTAAAAACGTTAAATGTACTGAATATAGTAATTTGAAAATCCTGAGAGTGGTATAATATGAAAATGCTGTTATGATGATATGCAGACTATCCCCAGTCCGTATGCAGTGTCCTTAGCACTAATGAAATGAATTCGCACCTAAACCAATCCGGTTACGCGAGTTTGAATACCCGTAAACTAAATTTACGATGAAATGAGTAATGCAAGTGAATGGTGAAAACTTTTCCGGAAATGAATAGTGTTTAGTGAATAGTAAATTTCCCAAATGTTTCTCAGAATATCCAAATGACCTCGAAAATGATGAATAGTAAAACGATGAATAGTGTTTTAATGAATAGTGATTTATGAATAGTGTTTTTCCAAAGTTCCCGAAATGACCTGAAATGATGAGTTGTGACAGTTTAAAGAGAGATTTGGAATTTGTAAACTAAATTAAGCAAATAACAATTCAAAATAACTCAAATTAACAAACACGTAAAGCATTTAAATCACAATTATACTAAAACGTAATCTAAACTTAAAACGGTCCTAAAAGTAAATAATTAAAGCAAAGATAATAATATCACTAGTAGCAAGTAAATAATATAAAGTTAACGATAAAAGACAACGGCTATAAATAATAAACTAGATTATACTAAGCAAGCAACTAAGAATATGTGATAAAAAGATATACTTGTTAAGCAAATTATCACGATCCTTAAGTGTGGTTTATTATTTCAATTAAATCCTTTATTGATGAATTAATATCTCTTACAAATAATTCTTTTCTCACAACGTTAGTTTCTTTTGAAAACAATTTTTTACACAAGGAGATATCAATATCTAAATTAAAACCCAATTATTTTCACGGCTTTTGCCCGCTCAAACAACCCAAAATTTCAATGAAAGTAACTTAAAATTACTAACCAATATTTTCTTTTTTAACTTTTAATAAACCATACTTAATTCGCGAAATAATCTACTAAACAAGTATATAAAAGTCTACTCACTACTCATGGCTACTAAGCTAACAATAACAATAGTCCAACAATAATTTACATATTTCTAAACTAATAAATATAAACTACTCACACATAATAAAAATTAACTAATAACATAAATAAACATAATAAGTCTAAACATAGCAATAAACAATAGATAGTAAAAAGAGATAATCGAAAAGGGATTAGAAGTCACCAAATATGAAGACTACGGATAAAATGAACCCCATGTCATGCTACCATCAATACCCAAAATCTACAAACTCATATACCCATAATCTCTTTTTGTTCACTCCAAATCACCTTTAAACATCACTAGCTAGGCACTAACAAAATGACTACAATCTTACTATTTAATAAATAAAGAAAAAAACTATTGACTAAAAAAAAAATGAGTAGATATAGATTTAACTAAACTGTCGTTGGAAAGCAAAGAAAATAGTCAAAACCATTAACTAGATTTGATAACAAAAGACATTTTTATTAATAAAAGCTATAAACTTGTTAAGTGAAAAATGACACAAAACCTTTTAAACATGAGGCTGGGTATAAAATTTGAAATAATAAATTGACAAGAACATGTGGTTGAAACCTTTCCACTAAACAAAATAAGAACACATCAAATTCGAATAGACTGCATTAATTCTTGTAACTAAATTCAACACAGAAAAAAAAAAACATTAACAAAATCGTTTGATAAGAACAATATAGTTAAAATGACGGTGAGATTGAGAACCGTCCCTATTGTTACTGGCTCTCCTAATGCTACTCTAAAAATGAAGACTATGTAAAAAAAAATAAAAATAAAAAAAAAATAAAAAAATTGCCATTTTTTTCGTTGGATCATGGAGCCATTTATAGAGCAATGTTTGATGTCCTCCTCTTCTTTATCCTTCCCACCATTTGATGACTGCTATCATTTTGTAGATAACAAAAGAGATAAGAGGCCACGTGGCGCTTGAGCATTGGTTGAAGCTTGATATTTTCATGTGAGAGTGGGATACTTACCATAATGTTTTTTTTTTTTTTTTTTTTTTAATACGTGTACAACAACATCACCAACAAAGTTTCAATTTCTTTCATGCATTTGGTGATGGGACCCACACCTTCTAGAAGGTGATTTAATTAAAAGTTTGGTACAACTTGCTATTTTACACCCCTGTCTTCACTTTTAGTCCTTGTTAAGCATTCAAAAGTCTTGTCTTCTGCTTAGCTATTTCATGTTCAATACACTCAAACGTTGCTTGCCCTCAATGCTCCAAATAAAATTATCGTTGATCCCGTAATTTTGTGCTCTTTCCAATCTCATGCTCAGTTTTGTCCACTTTTGCCTCATTTTCAATCTTTTTGTACCTACAACACATAAAAACACAATCCAATGATATTTGCAATATAATTCGACATATTTGGTTGTTTTTAGTATTTTTATGGTCCAAAATGGGTACAAAATGATGAGTATTTACACACTCATCACTATGATAATCTTGTGACCTTCCATCATGAATATCTTATTCGTTCGATGCGTTCTCGAGGTATTTGGAGATGATTTTCGTGTTGCTAATCTATTTACGTTGGAGATGTTCGATTCGACATTATTCTGGATATGGTTTTATTGACTGAACATTCTGATGCTAACAACTGTCATATTACAATTGTCATCCTTGGCGATATGAGCAACTTGAAACTTTGTAACATACCCTCTACCTAATAATAAGTTATAATCACCTTTGTTTTGAAAACTCGTGCGTTAACCTCTCGCAGTTGAGAAGATACTTCGTATGATGAAACTCGCCTTGAGAGTTATTTGGTTA
The DNA here is from genome assembly GCA_030686995.1 of Artemisia argyi. Lineage (NCBI taxonomy): Eukaryota > Viridiplantae > Streptophyta > Magnoliopsida > Asterales > Asteraceae > Artemisia > Artemisia argyi. Next base: position 43,256,656 of record CM060676.1, on the reverse strand, counting down.
TTTGAAATTTCGAGATGTATTCCATGATGAACTACCAAGATTACCACCTGGGTATGAAGTTATTTTGATCTGGTTATGAGAATTTGTTTTGTCACGACTCGAGGTAGAATGTGATTGCAATAAAGGCATGTGTATATGATGCAAGTACTATGATGCCTGGCCAACGTGATAATAGTTACATCATATAACTTGAACTTATTGGAGTCATATACTCATATGATATTTTGAGCAGTGCCTGAGAATAGTAAGTTGGGTGATTTGGGAACTTATCCGTATAAGAGCGACGCTTGCTTAATTCTGAAACTCCGCATTAAATGACATCAGTGGAAGGGAAAAATTGAAGAGCCAGCTTCTAGAAAGGGTTCCATTGGTGCAAGTGTGTATCTTTGATGTGCTTTCATTTTGTTTGTAGAGAAGGACGTTGGTAACATAAAGTTGTGGGTTGATTTCTGGAAGCTTAATCGTATCATGTTTTGTGTGAAGGGTGAGATACTCCTAGAATTCCTTTTTGTATTCGTTATGGTCTCAATGAGCGTTGTGATGCCAATTATATTGGCTACTACTCTGACTATTCCTATGAATTTGAATAATCGTGTCTTTCATGAATACTTGGACAAATCGTCATAGTATGACATATTAGTATGTTCAGAGACGAAAGAGAAAACAAGGATCATATTCGTCATTTGGGTTGGAAATTCTACGTCAGAAGAAGCTTCTGAAATATTTTCGAAGAGTAAACTTTTGTTGGAGGAAAATGAGAATTGGAGAAACTGAGAAGATATTTGTTTCTACCCGGGAGAAATGAGATTTAACTATACTAGAAGATGAAAGGAAGCAGTTTTGAAGTGAAGCACACAGTTCTATCAAATCTATTCATCCTAGTTGTACTAATATGAATAGAGTCTTGAAGCAGGAGCTGGGTGGAATGGATGAAGACGGCGGTGACTACATTAGTGATCCCCACACACAGGAGGAAGGACAACATGATGTGTGCTTTTTCACACATCCTTTTTAGACCAAAATTAGACCAAATACACCAAATACTAACCAAATATGCTAAGAGAATGTGTGTTTTTGTATTGGGGAATGCTACATTCACATAAAATCCCCACACAAAACCTCCACTCGCTGACGTGTCAGCAAGTGATTGGTATAATCAGTGAGTGGGGTCTTTGATTAAACCAACCACACGCTGACACGTCAGCGAGTGGGGGTTTTGTGTGGGAGTTTGTGTGTGGTTGTAGCAATTCCCTTTTGTATTTGTGTATGTGCAAGTACGGATATGTGAAAAATGAACAAAAACGAAGCCAAAACCAACAAAAACGAGCACGAGAATGGAAAAAGGTCAAAAAGCCGGAGCCGGGGAAGCAGAATGATTAAGAAAAGCTCAAATTATCATTAGAAGTCCTCAGAGATTTCTCAATGTGCAAATTTAGTCCCTGGAAAAAGTTTGGAGAGATTGGCAAATTGAGTCCCTGTACTTTCGGATATTGACAAGAATGGTCCCTGAAGAATAATTATGAAAAATCATCAAAAATCCCTAATAAATTCAAAAGATGCTCAAGATTGGTCCCTGGATAAAGATTTCAAAGTTGACAAAACAGGTCCCTATGATTTCAGATTTACAACAATAGTCCTTGTCCTATATTTACTACTCCTAATCCTAAATAAATTCACCTAAGCCCAAAATATAATAAAAGCCCAACTCCCATTTGTATACCCAGTCCAATCCAACCATTTTCTTAAACCCGGTCCACCATTTTACCCACTCCCTACCCAGTCAACCCACACTTTTAATAACAAAACAAACACCCCCAATTCCAAATACTCCCGCCCCCTAAAATACTTTTACCCAGATAATTTCATTGTTCCCCCTAGAACCCTAGAAATCACCTCCCATCAAATTACCCCTTGTGAATAATAATTACCCAATCATATGGGTTTCTAGAAGGGTATTCACATGTCAGGGAATGTCAAAGAATGGGACACGTGGTCCAATCAAGAGACACACGCACTACTACAAAAAATCTCACAGAAACCGGTCAAAATAGCCTATGAAGAATGGTTTTGGAACCACTCTCTGAAGGGGGGGTATCTCCATGATCGAAACATATAGAAACCGGTTTGGCAAACCTATCTCTATTAAAAGCATCGACACTGGTTTTCTCTTAAAAATTGGTCTCCATTATAGAGTAAACAAACATATTTTTATTAGATATTGACACCATTTCTCTCACAACCTGTCTTTATATAAACATCCAACCTATCTTTATATATAGTAAAAAGATAAGTTTTTAACTCAAAACCTGTCTTTTTAGTAAATCTATTTAATATATATATATATATATATATATATATATATATATATATATATATATATATATATATATAATGTTTCAAAAATGGAAAAAATTAGAAATATTTTAATAAGAAAAATATATAAATGCAGCAAATATATATATAGTGATTAGAATACACCAAAAATGTCAAAATCAACAAAGTAAATTAAGATAATATGTCGATTCAACTAAACATAAATCCTAGACAAAATTCAAATTAAAACACTAGAATTCAACAAACTATAAAGAGAAACACCAGAATTCAACATAATTAAGCATCATTATATGGGATTAATCGCGCCACAATGTGAACCATGCACTAATGATGGCGTTCAACTCTTTGTTCTGTAACGGATGCTCGTCACTTCAAGGCACCTATACGGTAATTAATGAAATAAAAACATCAGCAATCTAAAAAACAAAAAGTTCTAGAAAGGATGAAACTTTGCACGTCTCAACAACTCAACTATTCCTTTTCAATTTCAGTAGCTAGCTTCTCTACATACCAGTTTCCTCTCGCAATGCTTTATCTTCATTTCCATTCTCAACAGCTCAACTATTCTGCAAAACCATTTCCCGCTCTTTTGGTGTAGTTTTCATTTCTATCATCCAAATACGCACACTTGTCACGTACTACCTCAATCTGAATAAGCATTACAAGAAAGTTCATCAAGCAGAAACAAGTTGTACTTCAATTTTTAACTAAATAGACAGAATTTCAAAACTTCAAAATACAACAGTAAAACACACGTACATGTGATGATTGTATAAGCTCTATACATTAGTGGCAAGTGAATCCATAATCAAGGCTGTTACATAAAAGTTAATTGAGTTGCCGTAATTAGGAAAAAGGGTGTCATTTTTAGCTTCAAGAAAGATAACTAAAAATTAGAACATCGAAGTCAAAGTGATGACAAACCCGGGGTTTGGCCATTTGGGTAACGATACTCGAGCATATTTAAACATCATTAATGCCATGTGTTCATGACTCAAATTAATCATCAAAGTTCCTGTATAAATTAAGACTTAGATAGTGATCAAAGTAAAAATGACCAATAATAAATGGTCAACCTGGTCCTTACCAGAGCCTACAAAACTTTGATGCTTCTTCATAAAAGATTATATACATATCTACATACATGTGACTAGGGGTTTCGGTAGGGCGGGACCCGATAATGCTTATCGGGTCGGGTTAAATCAGATTGAAAAATATTGTCGGGTTGTTTTGACCCGACCCCGATAACCCAACAATGTTATAGGGTCGGGTTAGGGTTAGATAATTAATATTGTCGGATTATCGGGTCAACGATAAAACCCGAAAATCAATATTTATTTTTTTAAGTAGCAATTCTAAAACCCAATCCTACACCAAATATGCACAACAACCAAATTTTAAGTAACGTATATAAAAGGTGACCATTATAGATATATTTAATTAGGGGTGAGCAACCGACCCGAACGGACCGGACCGACCGACAGATCGAACAGACCGGACCGACTGATACCGGACCGGACCGACCACATTCGGTCCGGTTCTCAGTCTAGGCTTTTTGGCTAATTCGGTCGTCGGTCCGGTCCGGTCTGACCAAAAAACCAAAAATCTTGCCAAAATATTGCCTTTTTGCACCGGACCGACCGAAGACCGAACCGGACCGACCATATTCGGTCTCGGTCTCAGTCCCGGTTTTTACCTTAATTCAGTCTTGGTTTTTGGCGGTCCGGTCCGGTCCCGGACCGATGCTCACCCTTATATTTAATGATTCATGTGTATTAATGATACATATGTATTACAATAACTCATGTTACGTTCAACCCCAGTGCCTAAACACATTATAGTTGTATTAACTAAAAGTACTCACTATATAAAGCAAAATCCCATTTGAAAGATAGCAGAATAAAATGGTGTCGAGCTCATGATTACAGTATATTTATGATTACATATTTTGTTTCTTTAACAAAAATAGCCTTACATTAAGCTGTCCAGGGGCTAATAGTACTAGAATAAAATCAGTTCATTTATCTAAAAAACAAATAACCAAAGAAAGTACTGTTTTAAATCATACACGTTTATGGAATAACTTTGACATATGTGGGACTAGGCACATTCTTTATTTTACATCTTTTATAACTGCAAATCGCGAATAAAGCCTTTCTAAGGTATTCAAATGCACACCCAGCATATAAAGAACAAATGATAGCAAGTGGCTGGCAAAATTATATTCAAAGAATTTCCACGCTGGCATTTATACTTAATAGAGATGTTTAATTATTAGTCAAATAAAAAATGAAAGTAATTTGGCCGCCCAAAAGAATCTACTCAATCTTTATGGTTCCCCTTCACAGGGTTTCAAGTCTACTACACTAAAGAACCCGTGAATTTTCCATGTTAAAACCATTTGGCCATAAGAGGAGTAATGTTTGGATCACGTATATAAAGAACTAGTTGCAATGTGGTCAATGGTACTAGTGCTTCTACTTCATTCTCCTAAAATGGAACTTCCATCATTTATTACGGCCAAAATACATAGTGCATAACAAAATTAACATGCCGATCAGCACACATTATGTACTAAAAGTATTCATTAACCCAAGTTTGATTTTGGTTCTTAATTCACAATAATTTGCATCTTCTGAAGCAAAACAAAAGTACCTTGGATGCGGAGAGAACCCTTGATAGGCTTTTGACGATACCATAGTTACCTAATACGCAGTACGCTCCGGTACGAATACGAAATTCGGGTACGCAATTCGCTATAGGTCACGTATTCGGTACGAAGGGGGTAGGTTCATTTCGGTACGAAACGGTACGAAGTGGTACATATATTAAAATTCGAAATTCATTGTACCATACAAAACAAAAACTTAATTCGAAAAACATATATGCAACGTAATACTAGTTAAGGGGATGTATTTATACTTGTAAATTGATGTATTGGAATAATGGAATGTATTTAATTGGAACGCTGATTTATAGTTAATTGATGTATTGAAATAATGGAAATTATGGAATGTATTTAATTGGAACGCTGATTTGTAGTTAATTGATTGATTGTAATGGAATTATGGAATGTAATTAATTGGAACGTGATTTGCAATTAATGGAACGCCAATTTGCAATTAAACAGAACACCGAATTGTAGTTAATTGGAACGCCGATTTGCAATTAATGGAACGCACCGAATTTCGATTTGGTACATCGTACCGCATCGAATTGGAACGCAGTGAATTTCGAATTGGTACAATTCGATCCAATACTAAATTCGTCCTTCACCCAGCGAATTCGGTAACTATGGACGCTACATTCTCCAAGAATACTCATCAGGAGGGATATCCGCAAGCTTGTTACTAATAGCAGGCACATTGATTGACCTCTTAATCCTATGTTTTCTGAAGAATAAACACGAATTAGCACCTTACACTTTAGAAAGTATAAAATCAATAACCCCATAAATATATTTAGTCCATAAGTATAAAATGCATAACATTAACCTCTTTTTCGAGCAATGGCATCTACCAGAACTCCTACATTTCACTCTCCCATCATCTCCTCTAACTGAACACCTCTTTTTATGTTGATACGTAGCTTAATCAGTCGAACGAGATGACCCAATCAATCTAAAAGACCCCCATCCATATTAGCCACACTTCCTTCAATACTCAATGAAGACATAAAAGACCTATTGGAAGACATTGTAGGGGTGCAAGTAGAGCTATCAAAATTCAAACTAATTCCACTACTCAAACTCATTCCACTATTACTACTACGCTAATACATCATCTCAGCTTGCTGTTTCAGTTTATGTTGTTGTTGAAGGAAATTTAAATTAGTACTACTAAGGTGAGGCGTATTTTGCGGAATTAGAATGGGAGACTGATGATAGCTCTGGTGTCCTAAAGTAAGAGTGTTCTTGACAACATTTGACCCAAACTCTTGAACTGGATGTGATTCTAACATAAGTTGAAGTGGTTTAGGTGGCTGATGGTTAATCATTTTAGTAGGCTTATCCAGTATATTTTGAGGAATAGGGGTTGGATCTTTTTAACCATTCTAACCCTAGCATGACCTACACCCTTATCAAGTAAAGATATACATGTGTATCTATAACTGGTGGCTTGAACCCTTAATAATCTACCAACTAACAGTTTGTGCCCAAGTAAAGAAAACAAGAATACACATGGAGCCCAAAGCCCCCTTGTCACAACAAAAATACTAAAAGCTTATATAACTTTAAAGGGCCTACTTTTAACATCTGAAAAATTACCCATTCATCGAAAGTTAGAGGTAGCCAAATTATGGGTGATTAAGGTGTCCTTATACTTAAACCGATCACATGATCTGCTATGATTTTTACTTGATGGTGATGAAATTTTATTGCTTTTTCTTTTGCATAGAACAGAATGTATGCTTCTTCTAAAGACACGCAAGCTTCAAAAACACTAGTAACCTATCGAAATGATTAAAACTCGAAGTCAATTTCAATATTACATATTTTACCTTGGAGTATCAAACTTGTACCATGTATGCGGTGCACATCGTAGATAATAATGACCACAGCCAAATGCAAAGGCCGTATGTACAACAACTACATATAACTCATATTTCAAATCCATCTGCATAACAAGAATCGAGAGGTAAGAATCTATACATATTCTTGTGGAAAGAAAATAAACCAAACTTGATTTTAAATACCTCAACCTTAAACATTTCAAAGCAAAATGTATCAGTTTTATACATATAGCAACATAATTGTATTTTTTTGTAAATACAGCAAGACTTCCAAAGAAAGCCATTCTCAAGCAAGTTCATCACCAATTGCCATTATCTTGACATTCACTACATAAAACAGCAAGTAATGTCTAATAGTGTAGTCATTAAACTTTAAACTAAACAACAACTTAAAATAACAGTAATATTATATAAAAAAATCACACAACAATATAACATCAATTGATTCTCTTCAATTAGGTCTAAGTTTCAATTGAGCCTCAAAGTAACAAGACAACAGGATACATATACATACATAGATTAAGTGTACAACTAACCCTCAAAATATTGCATACATAACCCAAAACAAATATAATAACCGATAGAGGTTGTTATGGGTGAAGGGAGGAACACCGGTAGATGTGGCAGCTAGCGATGGCATGGTGAAGGGAGGGAGGGCAGTGGAAAAAGATGAAAATAGCGAAGGTGTCTGACTTTGTGAAATGAAAAAGTTGAATTAATCCCTCAAAAGTTGAATTAAACCGCCCATTCTTTAAAAAAGAAAATAAAAAATTAAACCGCCCTTTCTTTAAAAATAAAAATAAATCGCCCAAAGTAATAGAACCGGTTGTTTCTTCAAAGACGGTGTCTGTAACATAAATACATAGAGATATGTTGTTACGTAAACACGAGTGTCTTTGATTGTAAAAAAAAACCGGTTTTTACCCGAAAACCCAGTTTTTATGCATTTTGTCTAATGAAAACTGTTTTTTTCAAGAAAACAAATCTCATTTCCTTCCATTCCCGCTAGTTTTTTATCATAGAAATAGGGTTTTATATAACCAATCTCTATTTGAGGGTATTTATAGCTTTTTGTGTAGTAGTGACGCAGGATTGGTCGTATCAACAAAATCAATCAAGGGCTGATATGTAATGGAAGAATCTGGAAACGCATCATACGGCTCATAGAGGACTCAAACAAGCACACATCACCTGGATCAGTGACATGGCATTCCTTTTCTCTCAGCTATAAATAGCAGACCCCTCACCTCATGAAGACTTGTTAGATTTTAGGAGTAGGAGTAGGTAGTTAAGTAGCTTTTTATTGTAATTCAGCTTTTCTAAATTGTATTTTCAGTTTCAAAAGTTTGTACTCAATTTCAGTTTTCAATAAAATTCTAGTTTCAATTAATTCCTTTGCAGTTAATTTTCAGTTGTTTGGTTACCTTAATCCTGTTTTCAGTTTGCAAGCTTATTCTAGTTTGAAATTAGTTGGTAGTGAACTCTTATTTTGAATTGAAGTGGTAAATTGGTTTTGGTCAACTAAGGTCAAAGGGACAGATCAAGGTGATGATTCATGGTATTGATGATTATGGAAGCCTATCTAAAGATAGGCTTGTGATAAAATGTACCTCTGTTTAGCTGAGGTTGCTTAAGTAAGTTTTCTGTTTCATTTTCCAATTTATATTATACATAATAGCTCATTAGTAGTGTAGGCCTAAATTTATTGCTTATCTCTGTTTTAGACTATCAGTTTTAATCTAGTAGTAGTTACTGGTTACTTTTATTGATTCTAGTTTTCATTAGCTTAGTTGTTATCTGTCTCTATTCTGCCTTCATTTAGTTAAATTGTTAATCTAGGTTCCAGTGGTTGTTTGTTGAATTCAATTTTTCAAATGGCTCTTATCTCAGTTTAGATTAGTGATTTGTTCATTAGTTGGGTGATTCATAGTTTAAGTTTGCTTAACTTGTAGTTCACTGCTCATATCTAGGGCGGTTGGTTTAGGCATACTTTGCATACTCAAGTTCTTAATCCACCTAGGTTTGTGCATCAGTAGTTGGGTCTTGGAATATCTTCTGCATTAAAAATCTTTTATCAGTTACTAGTTAGGAGTGTTTGGTTCAATAGTTTTTTGCCTGTTCTTGATGGTTTCTTGCTTTGTTGTCTGCATTACTAGTTTACTAAGGTCATATCAGAGTTAGCTAAACCAATAAATATTGCATCTATATTATAAAAAGTCAAACTATGCTTGGATGCTTAATTTTGAATTTAAAATTGGTAAGCTGAACCTGTCCCTTTGCCAATAGTAAGATTTAGGGTAGGATTAAGTAACATAAGTGTTTCAATATCTTAATATAACAACTTTGGATAGGTTTGATCTGTTGAAATTGGAGATAGTCAGTCCAGGAAAGCAATTAAAAAAAAAGGTCAACCAAGCTTGAACCTGTTTCAACAGCTTCTGATCTAGGATCACATTGAAGGTTCAATTAGGTGTTAGATTTAGTTATTATTGGTTTTCTAGGACCCCAATAGTGTAGTGAAGCTTTTGCCCCCATCAAATTTCACTAGTTAGCTTATTGAGGTGCTTAAAATTAAGCTGCAAGTTGGGTGTTCAGGTTTATTTTCTGTCTCAAATATTAAGCCTGCTTTTGTTATTCATTGTTTGAAAGTTTGAAATTGTGACACATTTCAGTTCATAATTGGTTGTAGTTGCTATTTCATTTGAGTTTTTGCCCACAGCTTATTTGTCTGCTTAATTGCTAATTCACATTATAGCTTCATTGAACCTGTTTGGCCTTATTCTGTGATTTTAAGTTACAACTAGTCTTAACCTTGTTCCACTAAGCTTTTCTGAGTCCAAAAGTACATTGGTAAAAGTTGGGGTCAACCTTGGTCAACATAGCTTATTAATAAGCAGTTCCAAATAAGCAGTTTAAAGCTTATAAGCACTTTTCTGGCTTATTTTATTTTCAAAATTTTTTCTAAAGTTTATTTTAATATTTTAGAATTTCTGTAATTTTTTCAAATTTTTCTAAGTCCATTTACTATTTTTCTTATTTTATTTTCATTTTTATTCCGTTTTTAATACATTTTAATCCCTAAAAATCCAAAACAAAAAAAATCAGAAAAAGCCAGGAAAAATCCAAAAATATTTTAGAAAATTATTTTCATTTATTTTAGAATTTTAGAAATTTATTTTGCATTTTTTCTCATTTATTTTGAATTTAATTTGAATTTTTAATTAGATTTAATAGATTTTAATTCCCAAAAATTATACAAAAAGCCAAAAAAATTAGTTTTTAGTTTTAAAATTACTTTTTAGTTATTTTATAATTTTCAAAATTTACTTTTCATTTTTCTCACCTTATTTGCATTTTCTTTTAATTTTTAATTAATTAATTAGTTTTTAATTCATAAAAATTAAATAAAAAGTCAAAAAAATATTTTTTCTTTTTCTCAAAATTTTCTTTTATCATTTTTAACTTTTCAAAATTATTTTCAAGTCCGTAGGAGTAGTGTAGCTCAAAATTCACGTTTTATTTCGTACGTTAACGTTTATTTTACGTTTTCGATTTTACGTTACGTTTTTAGTTTCCTTATTTGAAATACGTGCTTAAGTGATTATTTGTGCTTCATTTACTTATTCATAAGTATAATCTCTTAAAATCACTTTTTACCACTTTCACGACACGTTTCACGAATTGGGAATTCGAAATTCCATTCATCCTTCACACGGACTACGACCTCGGGTTATCCGTATTTCTTTGCGGATCTTTTGAGTAATACTTATATACTATAATAACTTGATTTTCACGAATCACAACACGAGTGGAATTACAGTGGAGCATTGACTAGGACGGCTTGCCTGGAAGATCGGTAGAGATTTCTTTCGAAATGAGATTATTCAAGCTACAAGGCGCACTGCAGTGATCGTAGCAGAGAATTGCAGTTTGGTTCACACTTTTAGAAGAAGTACAGAAGAGTTAGATGTTTTTGGCATTTGAGGAAGTTTTAGTTCGCGACGTATTAGATCTTGGATTCATTCTTATTCGTACGATTATTCTACCCATTCTGTTATGCCTTTTGATACGTTTTGATACTCTGATTCATGATTTGGAACGTCAGTATGAATATGTTGCCCATCTTTTTATGAGGCTCTTGATACGTTTGATGATTCGATTTGTGCTCCTTCGACTTTAGCAAGTTCCTTTGTTCGTCCAGAATTCAGTAGGAATTGATGAAGATTTATCGTTTAGTTCTATCTCTGCGCTTGCCTTATAGGAATATGTGTTTAGTGTTTCTCCTTGTAGGACTCCAACTATCATCTATCACCTGTCATCTATCATCTGCTACACATTTGTTTCGCATTCGTTAGATCATATTTGTTACGATTTGTGTTCTGTGGAGAGCCCGGGGCTATCCAAGTTGTCGGGATCGAGTCATGAGAAAACATCCTATTTGTGAAATTCTTTTGGAAGAACCTCCCCGAGCGTGAGGTTATTTGTGACGATCTTTTGTGAGTTGCTACGACCCCATCTAACTTTGCGACTTCAATTTTCGAGGACGAAAATTTTCTTTTTAGAGGGGAAGATTTGTCAAACTCTAAAATTTGGATTTGTATTTTATTTACCATTTTGAATTTTAACCTAAAGTCTAATTAAATTTGAGGATTATTAAATACTATACATTATATGATTATGAAATAAAAGTTTAAGGCTAATTTTGTTATTTACCAAACCCAAGCCCAAGCGCAACTAGAATTTGATAAACCATAAAAAAAAAGAAAAAAAAAAGTCGGTTCCACCCCTCCCCATATATGAAATACAGAAAAAAAAGAGAAACCCTAAACATCACTTTTGCTCTCAAAAACTCAAGGAAGAAGAAGATTCAAGGTGGTTTTAATTGTGTAATTATCGGGTGTTTAATTGTGGTGTTTTTCTCGTTTCCTTTGTTCATTAATTTTGGCTTTTAAGGTATCATCTAATCCTTTGTTTTCTGCTCTAATTTGACTCTTATACACATGTATTTAAACAAACATATGGATAAAAATCGGATTAAAATGGTTTTAGGGTTAATATGTTTGGTAATTGATTGAATTCGGATGTATATGAGTTTTTACCAGAAGTATATTAGGGTTTTGATAGGGTTTATGTTTGTGTGATCTTATGAATATGTCAAGAAGATGTTAGATACATGTTTCATGAATTATTAGGGCTTGTGTTATGTTTATATGATTAAAACATGTGTTATAGTGGTCTAAAATGGATTCTAAAAACGGGACAGCTTGTAGGTCGAATATGTGTGTTTTATAGCTCGAGTTCCATAAGTGTATAATACTGGATTTTTACATGTAAACCTTTTTTAATATCTTATTAAAGTTTTTCAATTGGTTTGGAGTGAATTTGAGTTGTATTGGTCATGCTTTTGAATTTTCTGGGATCATGTGTCAAATCTGTGAATCCGAGCCTGAAAATCAGATGGTGTTTTTTATTTTTTATTTTGAAACCATAAGGAGTTAGGAGCTCTCCTTTTACAGGAGTACTATTTGGGTTATGTATGACTTCCTGGAATTTTTGTGGAGTTTTCTGAATTTTTGAAATGGGTTGACCAAATGCAAACTTTTTGCATATATGTGCAGCTAACTTTCTCGGACTATTTTGATAAACGATTTTTGAAAGGGGGTTTCCACTTAATAATAAAATCTGTAACAATTCATGAAGACTCTCAAGACATATGTGCTTCTGTGAGAATTTTGGTGATTTTTAGTTTTGAATTTTGATACATTTCTAAAATTCGTCAACTGGGCTTAATTTTGTTATAAAACCAGTTAACTTCTATGCGTATGTAAAGAATGTGTTAAGTGTGTCATTCCTATTTGTCGGTACCCTAAATACATGGTCATGTGTCGTTTGTGTCCTCCTAGGTCATTTCTAGCTATTTGAGAGTGGGTTAACCTAATTGATAATCCCGAGCCCTAAAATCCTAAATCGATACTAGAAACCCTAATGTGGCTAATTATGAGTTTTACCCTAAACTTACTAATTTGGGAAACCTACTAAAAATAGAAAGTTACTTAAAACGACTAAGTTACATAAAGTGGAAAGTTACTATAAATGGAAGCTTACTATTTTTGGAAAGTCACTATTTTTGGAAAGCTGCTATAAATGGAAAGTTACTAAAAATGGAAAGCCAACTAAAATGAGTAATCTGACTTAAAACAAGTTATTAATAATTAGCCGATCATTAATTCGTGTAGATTCGCTAAAGAAGGAGTGACTTCCTATTCCTATGGTTATGTTATGGTTTCGTTGGCGGTTTAAGGTACATATATTCTACCCTTTTTTCAGTAAGGGTGCTTTCGTTCTCATGTCTTTGATCTTCATATTTGATTCGTTATCTTATTAAGATTTCCCTAAGCCATTGCTATGTTCCCTTATATTTAATACATTCATTTGATATGATTCGTTGATATGATATGATTCGTTTTTCTATGCTTCGTTGATATGATTCTTTGTTATACTTTGTTTGATGTGGTCCTTGTTAGGATCCTTTGATATGTTTTGATTATATGTTATGATATGATGTGTTTCGTTTCGTTCTTATGCCCGAGTTTATTAGCCAGCCATGGGGAGTCCATGGCTATGTCATTGATGGCACCAATGGCATGACGCTGTTAGTGGAGGCGGGTTTTTGTCCACTGCAACCTCCTTTGTTATTATATGATTGGCCATTTTGATGTATGTGTATACCTGTCGTGTGAGCAGGGTGCATATATGATTTTGTTCAGCGGGGGCGTATGGATGCATTCTAGCTTTGTTTCGATATGATATGGTATGATGTGGTTTCGGTGGGTGACTAGTGGTACGTGCCTTGTACCCTCACTCCTTTGGTACAACGGAGTCTGTAGCTCCTTGTACAACTTATGATTTGTAGGATATATGATTTTGTGTAGGAGACCTATTCGAGTGGCTCGGGTAGGTTGGCTCGTGGCTTCCGTATGTTTCTGTGTGTCTATTCGAGTGACTCTGGTAGACACGCCTTTGTTGATACGTGCTCATTACCTTTTCCTTATGATTATGCTTATGTGATATATATTTGATACTTCGTTTCCCTTTGACTTATGTTATTCGTTCAGTGTATGTGATGAGGCGAAAAATGAACCGTTTTTAGGGGGTCATTTAAGCCCGTAATTGAATTTATTTGATCAAATATTGCCTTAAATCGTTCCTTTTGTGATTTTAGGTACTTTGGGAGTGAATTCTGTGTGGAAAACTAGAAGGCGGGGGGTTGAATAGTTTTACGTCTTTTTCGTTTTGCTTATTTGTAAAAGATAGTTTCTAAGATGAAACTTTCAAATCACTTTAATACATAAATATATAAACTAGTTAATTTATGATTTTGTATAAATACTACTTATGTATAATGTACAATTTCAAAACACTTAACTACAAAAGTATAAATACAAGATTTATTAAAGGTTTTATATATACAATGCTTATGTATAATGTTTGGAAAGAATATACAATTTCATATATTTTATGTAAGCATATATATGTATAGTAGTGTATAGATATAATTATATGTACTAGGTTGGTTTTTGTAAGATTAGTTTTATGAATGGATTTTAGTTTGATCTTTATGTGAAATCAATCATATGCACAATACTATAAATTATGACTATGTGTGAAATGCAAGTAAGTAATAAATCAAAGAGTGAGAGATGGAAAGATCAAACCGAGACACAAAGGATTTATAGTGGTTCGGCTACAAGGACACCTTCCTTGCCCTACTCCACTCCCCGAGTCACCTACTCGAGAGTTTTCTTTACTAGATCAAAGACCTCCTTTATGGCGGAGAAAACCGTACACACCAATATACACACCAATTTACACACCAATCTTCACACCAATCTACACACCAATCTACACACCAATCTTCACACCAATCTACTATTTTCTTCACACCAATCTTCTACACACCAATCTTCTATACACCAATCTTCTATTCTCTTCACACCTTCAAAGTACTAATGTCTTGACACCTTCAAGTCACTAATATCTTTGCAACTTCAATGCACTAGTGTCTTGACACCTTCAAGCCACTAATGTCTTCACACCTTCAATGCACTAATGTCTTGACACCTTCAAGCCACTAATGTCTTCACAACTTCAATCTACAAATGTCTTCTAGTCTTCTCCACTAGAGATCCTTAATTTCTTCACTACAAGCTCCTATTGCTACAATCTCCTATCACCACTACTATCTAACCCTTCTTCTTCACTTCAAGTCACACTTCACACTTACAACAATTCTAGATTCTTCAACTAAATCTAGTTTACTAATACATACACCTTATTCACCAAAGTATGAAAGATATACAAGGAAATGTAAACAAACAACTTAGATAGCAAGATGATACTAAGTTGTAGTACTTCTAATAGAAGTATTCTTCTCTTTGCACTTGAAAGAATGAGGCTTTGGATCACTTGGAAACAAAGGCTTATGAAATGATCAAAGGATTTTTAGAATTGAAATGGAGATCTAGAACAGAAAGTTTTTGTGCAAAAAGGTGGGGAAAAAATCCAGGTTTAAGGTGGTATTTATAGGCAAAAGTTTCTGACAGAGGAGCGTGGCCGGTCCCCTTAAAGCATGGCCGGCCCCCTTAAAATTAAGGGGACCGCCCCTTATAATTAAGGGGGCCGCCCAACTGTAACGGCCAGAAAACTTGTCTTTTAGTGGGGAAAGTTTATTTGGTGAAAAACTAACTGATTTTGGTTAAATATTTGAAATCATATATTTAGTATGATTAAAACATTTTTCCTTATTACCAAAAGTGTTTTTCAAAAATATATAATAAGATTATATAATTAAATAAACTTTGTATTAGTTAATTAAATACCCCTTTGATCATAAATTACACTAAGCACTTTGTTTATTCATACCTTAAGTGATTAGTTGGTGAAAGTGATTATTTATTACTAAATACGTGTTTACGTCATGATCTTTGGTTTGATTAGTTTAAGTTTTGTGATTATCAAAACATAGAGATATCGGAAGATATGAATAATGTTTTTAGTCAATTATTTATATCAACAATCTCCCCCTTTTTGATGATTACAAAACCTAAACTTATTAAATCCAAAAATTAATATTTAGACAAGTATTTAGTAAGTTTACATTCACTTCTCCCCCTTTTTGTAGAATCAAAAAGGTTAGGCCGAATAAGCTTCGTGAGAGAAGTTTAAACGGGTAGAAAACTCCCCCTTGATGTATGCTCCCCCTCGTTTGAGGGCACCAAGGTTTCGAGAAAGTAATTCTTGCAAGAAAAATATTAGAAGCACAAGCATGGCACAAGCAAATACATATAGCATAATATTAACAAGTAATAATCATGGCACAAGGGAATAAGAAACATATATTAAACCATTCAATAATAGAGAAATGATTATGTCAACCCATAATCATTGTTACAAAGGCAATACAAATAGAATTCTAAATAACATAGAACATCCTATAGTGCCAACAAGGAGTGTCACCAAACTTTCTTGAATCCCAAAATGGTTGAGTAGTTTTATTTGAAAATGAGAAAACATAGGCATATCAAATGCTTGGTGGTTTAGTGGAGGTGAACTCTTGGTTCCATGGGTGTTGGTGAGTTTGTAGAGCTTGGAGGTGGTGGATTTGAAGTGGAGTTTGTTGGTTGAGGGTTGTGATGTTGTTCAAGTGATGGGGTTTGTTGAGATCTAGTAAGAAGATACTCAATCCAAGTGAAGTGCTCATTCAAAGCAATGGTTTGTTGTTGAAGGAAGATGCAACAAGGGCAATTGTTAACATGCTTCTCAAGTTGGTTTTTGTTATGTGGTGATGATGGTGAGCTTGATTGTGGTGGATCCAAATTGCGTTGAGCAAGATGTAATGCTAAAAGAGCACTAAGCTCATGTGCCTCTTTTAGCTCCTCAACGAACTTCAAGTGTTCGGAGGAAGGTGATGGTGGTGGAGCATGATAGTTGTCTTGGGTGAAGGTTTGCACATGCAACATTGGAGTGGCATGTGAGGTTGTAGGAAGTGGTGGTGGTACTCTAGGTGGTGGAGACATGTTTGAGCTTGGGTAATCATGAAAACATGATATGGGTGGAAGAGATTCTTCATGAGTGGATGATGTCTTTGTTGAATGAGCAATATGTGAAGTGTTGATTGAGATGTTGGGATTGTTGTTTTGGGATTGAGCATGCTCATCAAAAGAGGAAGCATTAATGAGGGTATTAGTGGAAGATAGGTTGTGGGATGACTCATTTGAGTGGGTTTGAGGTTGAGTTGTTGGTTGACTTGAAACAACATCACAAGGGTTATGACAAGAATCAAGTTTCCTCCTCCAAACGGGTTTGACGGAGATCCTTGCGGTTCTTGAAATCTTTGGTTTTTGGTTGTTGGAAGATGACATGTTTGGGTGTGATGGCATTAATGGTGGTAGGAGAGTATTTATAGTGTATGAGAAATGTGGTTTAGGAAGAAAAATTTGAGGGATAGTATGGGACAAAATATGTTTGTGAATTTTGGGAAGTATAGGTTGAAATGGGTCAAAAAATGATAAAGAAAACAGTATCCCCGACCATCAGATGGCCGGTCCCCTTAAATGGGGGCCGGTCCCCTTAAATTTAAGGGGGCCGCCCTTATGATTTAAGGGGGCCGCCCATCTGGTGATTCCCAGAATGCCAGAAATGGGTTTTTGGCAGAAAATTTTCAAAAAGGTTGTGTTTTTGGATTTGGATTCAAGTAAGTTCAACTCTTGAGGCAATATAGAGCATACTATTCATGAATGTAGGGAATATCATAGAAATAATAAAAGTGAACAATAAATTCCTCATAATCATGCTATCTCCTAATATTTCAATTAAGTTTGGTAACTAAGAAAGCAATAAAGCAAACTAGTTAAGTATGCAACTATATAAAGATAATGGTAAATAGGATTAGTGCAAACAAATTGAAGATTGCTTATGATAAACACGTGGGAAGATATGATTATATGAACTTCAAGACTTGTTACAAACAAGATCCATATGGGCAAACCATGATTCTCATGAAATGATTTGATTAAATTGTAGATGTCATTTTCACATAAGTGTATGACATATATGAGAAGATAATAACAATGTTTTAAACAAAATGTTTTTAGTTTTATTCAACAATGTTTGAAAGTAAGTTTTCACTTAATGCCATAAATCTGAGAATGAAAGAGTCTAATGAGAAGCAAAGTTCATACAAATAAATTAGCGTTAGGTATATATAGGAAGTGCAATTTAATCAAGTTGGAGAATGAGTATGAGACTATTACTAGTGGTGCTCAATTCAGGCTAAACACGACCGTTTTTACGGGTTACACACACCCAACTTCTCACATAGAAGCAATTCAACCGTTAGGTTAAATTGAATTTCTAGTCAATAGATTCTCCAGTAGTCATTCTCCTTTTTAGAAGAAATCGAGTTCCTAAATTTACCTATCGAAGATTACCAAATATGAAGTTTACTTGATTCACTAATACTTAGCTTAATGTTTTGAAATACATTCAAGTTAGTATCCCAATAAAACAAAATTTGTTTTGTTTCAAAAAGAAAAATGTTTCTATCTTGATAAAGATTAAAATAATGTTATGATAGCTTATGATTAAGCATGTTGTTCGAAAAAGCATAAAATAGATATTCGAAAGGTTTTAATTCAAAGAAAGAAGTTTTTAAAAATGATGTTTTGATTTTGACAATCAAGAAATTTCAAGTGAAAGATACACTTCAAGAGAATCGATTAAGCCCATTGTCACATATAATCATTTCTAATGGCAACTAAAGATACGAAAGAGATATGGTAGACATTAAATATCTAAATGCAATGAGATAGGAAGGGACAAAGAAAATCATCAATGAATACAATATAGACATATGAATGTATGCATGTATACAAGACACATTGTAATATTGAGTTACTAGCAAGTCTTAATTATAACACATCTATTAATGCAACTAGTAAGATCATATAGCATAAATGGCAAGTATTCTACTTTAAACCATAGAAGATTATCAATATAGATGAAAGCTAAGATAAATGATAATAGATATAGCAACAAGAGAGTTAATTATCCTAATGTCATGTATGCATATATTGGTATTCATGATCTAAAAGCATAGCAAGTTATAAATTAAATCATATTAATATACTAATTGAAGCATACTCTAATATAATGTAATGTAGGCAAGTTTTTGAAAGGAAAACTTACCTCAGGTCCAGCTTTTCTTTAAGAATGGTCATGAGAGCAATAGAAGACTTCAAAAAGATTTGCCCCAAAACAAGTAGAAGAAGCGAAGTAAAGTCCCAATGCATTAAGGATCAAGGAGTCTTGATCATAGAAACACTATCGGTCGCAACAATCATCACAAGTCGTGCAGATTAAGAATGGTAGAACAAGAATCCTTCGTCATGAGGTAGTAACGAACACACCATAAAGTCAATGCACCCAAAAGTGAAACACACACCGCCAAAAATCAAGGATAACCGCCATAATGTCAAAAGTAACACATGAGTAGAGTGTGAAACATAATAGAGGGAACCAATGGTCATCAAAAGAACGAAAGCGAATAGAGCGATCCAAAAAGTAGTAGTTCCTTTGATCGTTAATTACCTACACATGACAGAGAGCTTGGTACCCAGATTCTCATGGGTCCGATTTGATTAGTAGCGAACATCCAATGCACTTAAATGCATATGAAGAGGATGTCATCGAGAAGTACAAGAATTCATTATTTGTTTGTTTTAGCAAACAAACAATAACTTTCTTGACTAGAGAAATAATCAATGGATGTAAATAATAATAGTTCTAAATTTTTCTATTAGGTTTAACAAATTTTATTTGTTTTGATGTATTTGTCAAATACTCATCTGCCGTATATCCTAATCCGGTTTTATCATAAAATGACTTTTGAATGTTAAGTAGATATTTTAAAGATTTAGAACTATTTTCGAATTTTGCTAATATTTTAGCTTTTTCCTTTTCCATTTTAATTTCATGTTTATAGTCTTGACAATTTTTACATTCAAGATCAATTTCAATATTACTTTCAAGTCTAGACATTTTGTCTTCTAAAATTATTTCTTTTTCAAAGTTATTTTCAGCGGATGTTGAAGATTCATTTTTAAAAATAATTTTTGAGTCAGTGTTGCAAAAGTGTTTGAAGCTATTTTCCATTTTTGAAAATTCTAATGTAAATTGATCATAGCAAAAATGTTTGGTTTTGAATTGTACCTTATTTGTACTTGTACACTCTTCACTCGCTATACGGTGATCAACTCCATTGTTCATGTCGCTCCATGTTTTGTTTGTAGCATTGCTTGGATCTTGGAGCATGTAATCCTTGTCATCACTATTTGTATTAACATTTGTTAGGATGTTCACGTATTCCGTATTTACATCGTCTTTATCGTCCTTGTTGCACCATGATTTATTAACATGCTTTCTTCGGATTTGACACATGTGTTCTTCATTATTAGTACCTTCAATGATCACATTTGAACTAGTAGTACATGTGTTTATTTCAACTAAATATTTTTCTATTAAATTTTCTAGAGTAACAATTTCATGTGCAATATCAAGTTTATCATCTTTGGTTTTACATTTCTCTTGGTGAAACTTTAAAAGGCATTTCCAAATATCATTTGCCGTTTTACAAGGAAATAATCTTTCATATTCAACATTTGGTAGAGTTTTGAAAATAAGTAATTTAGCTTTAGTATTTTTATCAATTTTTATTTGAAGATTATTATATTGATTTTCAAAATCCATTTTAGTTAGTTTAAGATCACCAATTGAAATAATATGCCAAAGATCAAGATCTATTGATTTCACATAATTTTCAAATTTATTTTTCCATTCAAGAAAATGATCATTTTCAAATAATGGTGGTTTTTGCGTAAATTCTCCTTCTAGATATTTTTCGAATTCCATAGATCGTTACAAGTTTTAAAATATAGTATATTTTAAAAATCTTGTTAAACGTGGCTCTGGTACCAATTGTGGAAAAATAGAAGGGGGGGGGGGGGGGGTTGAATAGTTTTACGTCTTTTTCGTTTTGCTTATTTGTAAAAGATAGTTTCTAAGATGAAACTTTCAAATCACTTTAATACATAAATATATAAACTAGTTAATTTATGATTTTGTATAAATACTACTTATGTATAATGTACAATTTCAAAACACTTAACTACAAAAGTATAAATACAAGATTTATTAAAGGTTTTATATATACAATGCTTATGTATAATGTTTGGAAAGAATATACAATTTCATATATTTTATGTAAGCATATATATGTATAGTAGTGTATAGATATAATTATATGTACTAGGTTGGTTTTTGTAAGATTAGTTTTATGAATGGATTTTAGTTTGATCTTTATGTGAAATCAATCATATGCACAATACTATAAATTATGACTATGTGTGAAATGCAAGTAAGTAATAAATCAAAGAGTGAGAGATGGAAAGATCAAACCGAGACACAAAGGATTTATAGTGGTTCGGCTACAAGGACACCTTCCTTGCCCTACTCCACTCCCCGAGTCACCTACTCGAGAGTTTTCTTCACTAGATCAAAGACCTCCTTTATGGCGGAGAAAACCGTACACACCAATATACACACCAATTTACACACCAATCTTCACACCAATCTACACACCAATCTACACACCAATCTTCACACCAATCTACTATTTTCTTCACACCAATCTTCTACACACCAATCTTCTATACACCAATCTTCTATTCTCTTCACACCTTCAAAGTACTAATGTCTTGACACCTTCAAGTCACTAATATCTTTGCAACTTCAATGCACTAGTGTCTTGACACCTTCAAGCCACTAATGTCTTCACACCTTCAATGCACTAATGTCTTGACACCTTCAAGCCACTAATGTCTTCACAACTTCAATCTACAAATGTCTTCTAGTCTTCTCCACTAGAGATCCTTAATTTCTTCACTACAAGCTCCTATTGCTACAATCTCCTATCACCACTACTATCTAACCCTTCTTCTTCACTTCAAGTCACACTTCACACTTACAACAATTCTAGATTCTTCAACTAAATCTAGTTTACTAATACATACACCTTATTCACCAAAGTATGAAAGATATACAAGGAAATGTAAACAAACAACTTAGATAGCAAGATGATACTAAGTTGTAGTACTTCTAATAGAAGTATTCTTCTCTTTGCACTTGAAAGAATGAGGCTTTGGATCACTTGGAAACAAAGGCTTATGAAATGATCAAAGGATTTTTAGAATTGAAATGGAGATCTAGAACAGAAAGTTTTTGTGCAAAAAGGTGGGGAAAAAATCCAGGTTTAAGGTGGTATTTATAGGCAAAAGTTTCTGACAGAGGAGCGTGGCCGGTCCCCTTAAAGCATGGCCGGCCCCCTTAAAATTAAGGGGACCGCCCCTTATAATTAAGGGGGCCGCCCAACTGTAATGGCCAGAAAACTTGTCTTTTAGTGGGGAAAGTTTATTTGGTGAAAAACTAACTGATTTTGGTTAAATATTTGAAATCATATATTTAGTATGATTAAAACATTTTTCCTTATTACCAAAAGTGTTTTTCAAAAATATATAATAAGATTATATAATTAAATAAACTTTGTATTAGTTAATTAAATACCCCTTTGATCATAAATTACACTAAGCACTTTGTTTATTCATACCTTAAGTGATTAGTTGGTGAAAGTGATTATTTATTACTAAATACGTGTTTACGTCATGATCTTTAGTTTGATTAGTTTAAGTTTTGTGATTATCAAAACATAGAGATATCGGAAGATATGAATAATGTTTTTAGTCAATTATTTATATCAACATTCTGGAAAAGGAAGCATTTTGGACGTTTTTGGAGCATAAAAGTGAAGAAAACGGCAAAGACTTAATTTTTCATGCTGAGAACAGTACCTGACGGCGTCAAGAAGGAAATTGTGACGGCGTCAGGAGTAA
The DNA here is from genome assembly GCA_030686995.1 of Artemisia argyi. NCBI lineage: Eukaryota > Viridiplantae > Streptophyta > Magnoliopsida > Asterales > Asteraceae > Artemisia > Artemisia argyi. Next base: position 43,233,806 of record CM060676.1, on the reverse strand, counting down.
AATCCTTGACGACCCAAAGGAAACCTGAAGGCGTCAAGAGAAGGGCGTCAAGAGTAATTTTGGTGACGGCCTGCAAATGGAATACACATGACGGCGTCAAAACCAGATCTAGGCAGTCCGAGAACTTATTTGGCGGCGAGATGACGGCGTCAGACATTTACTCTTGACGCTGTCACCTCACAAAATCTATATATACTTTTCTATTTTTCATTCATTAAGAGAGGAACTTGTGTGGAGAATACTAGGGTCGAACCTAATAAACCCTAGGTCGTTTGTAACAGTATTTTCAAGGGTTTTCACCCCTTGAAACCTTTCATGTTCAATTAAGATAAGTCCTCTTTCAATTCATTCAATATGTCTATATGTTGTTTGAATATATCTTATGCTTGTCTTGATTTTAACATGCTAGGCTAGATCTTTCATGTGTTTGCTTAGATGTAATGAAACCTAGATGTTGATTATAGGTTGATTGCTTGTTTATAGTTGTAATGGATGAATGATTTCAATGTTAGGCTTAAGAAAACTGGCAGATCTCCATTGTGTAACTTGCTTGAATGTCTTAAGAAACATGAACCGATGTGTACTAGGTTTTTATGATTGTATTTAATGCATGAGCGAATTCTAGTGATCCCATGTTAGGAGCTTCTTAGCCGGCTCAACATAGGAGTGAAGTAGGAGCTTATAGGATTGGGGAAGTAAGTACGCCACCCCATGAATGGTATTAAGGAATACAATCCGTCATCCACGCAACTGTAACAAGTAATTAACCTGTGAAAGATATCTAGGGAGTAGTGAAACCTAAGTAAACACAATTCTCCCATATATTGCTCACACCACTATCTTAATTTAGTTTATTTTCATTTTTGGTATTTTATTTTGATTGCATCTTAGTTATTGGGTTGGTTGATTAGCAACTAATTCCGCCCACTCCTCTTAAAACCGAGATTTTTAATTGCTTTTCATAAAACCTAAAAATACAAAAAAGAATCATCCCTCATCTCTAGACCTAGTCTTTAGGTTTTCTAACCCTAGCGACACTATTCCCAAGTTGAACGATCAATCCCCCGGTACTTGTCACTATACTATACTACAACGATCAGGTACACTGCCTGGTAGGGGTTGTAAGCTTCTCGAGATCCCTCGAGAGGTAAAGCCTGGTGCAATTCCCACGCATCAAGTTTTTGGCGCCACAGCCCGGGGAATAGTTATTGTCTAGGTTAGGATTTCTTTTTATTAGGTCTACTTGCTAGATTCCTTTCTAGTAAGATTTTATTTTTATTTTTAGGTTCTCTTTAGTCTATCTTATTTCTTCGTGTTTTTGTTCGTAACTCTTTGCCATCCGACATCATGGAAGATGGTAACATCTTTGAACCCATCAACCCACCACAACAAGACCACCCACAAAACCCACCACTAGCTAACCAACCTCTTAGGCCCCGAACCCTAGGAGAGTATTCCCGACCTAGCCACCAAGGCTATCGAAACACCATTGAGCTCACCCAAGGAGCCAATGTGTCTCCCTTGCGATCCGACACCATCCGGTTGGTGCAAAGCGGATGTGCATTCCATGGACTTCGTTCCGAAGATCCAAATCAACATCTCAAGGACTTCCTTAAAATTGTAGATTCTATAGACCTTGATGCTACAACTAGAGAGCCAACCCGATTACGCCTATTCTAATTCTCTCTACATGATCAAGCTAGTCAATGGCTTGAGCGTTTCCCCGCGGGATCCATCACCTCATGGGATGATCTCACCACTCGCTTCCTTGCCCAATTCTTCCCACCGGGGAAGACTGCGATGCTTAGAAATGACATTTTGATGTTTGAACAACATCAGGGTGAAACTTTCTACGAAGCATGGGTTCGTTTCAAGGATCTCCTCCACAAAGTCCCTCATCATGGTATAAATCTTTGGTTATTAGTTCAGATTTTCTATGATCATGTCGACTATCACACTAAACGTACAATCGATAGGGCCGCGGGAGGTAGATTGCGTGATAAGGACACCGAGGAGTCTTGGGCAATTATTGAAGAGCTTGCCGCCAATAATCAAGAGTTATGGGAGTTTAAGCATACTATAAAAGCGGGCCATCAAAGCAATCTCGACACCTGAAGGGACTAACCAAATCTCTGATGAACTCCTATACAAACTTGAGGCAAAAGTTGACTATTTTGAGGAAAGGCAAAGGAGACCCTTAAGTCCTAGACGGGCTACTGTCAATTCTGTCTCGAAAATGACTTCAACGCCGTTATCAGAGTCACCCTCTAGAGAGAATGTTGGGACTTTTCAAAACTGTGCCCCACCTTATTCCCCTCCCGAGAAACTTAGCCCAGAATTTGAAGCCAGAATGAGAGAGTACATGGCAACTCATTCAGATCGGCTTGCTAGATTCGAGGAAGCAGTTTATAAATAAAAAAAGGAGATGCAAGAGAAAATGAATGAGATGATGAGCCTGATGGAAGAGTATGCCAACCAGAAAACCCCCGAAAGGATGTTACTAAGGAAATAAAGCGTCATCCCCACTACCCGATTTGTTAATTCCATCACAATTGTCCACACGGATAATGAGAAAGTAGAAACCCCTAGTGAACAAACCGTAGAAGAACCGCCAAAATCCCAATCCTTAAGTTACTACCTGAAACATGATATAAACGAAAGCACTATAACAAATTGGATAAAGGGTGATGGGCATAACCAATCTTCCAAACAGGGTTCGGAGAAGGAGGAAGAGGGAAAAGATGAGTATGATACATTACCTGGGGGACCGATATTCGAGAAACTATTGGTACAAAAAGTGGCCACTAAGCAGATGGCGTGTGGGAACTTTGAGATACCTGCCAGCGTCGGGAATTTGAAATATCTAAGTGCTTTCGCCGACCAAGGATCAGAAGTAAATCTTATGCCCCTAACTATCTACACCCAACTAACGTCAAAAATGCCAGTCCCCACTCGTGTTAGGCTGTCCTTCGTTGGACATTCTTACATGTACCCCCTGGGAATCGCGGAAGATGTGTTGGTCAATGTCGTAGGATTCATGTATCCCGTTGATTTTATGATCATCGATGATAAGGGAGATGGGTGCATGCCAATAATCCTTGGGGCACCATTCCTCACCACCGCTAGAGCTGTCATTAAGTATGAAGGTAGGAAAATTGAGCTTAAATCAGGAAAAAGAAAGATTAACTTTCCCATGAACCCGCAATATGGGCAAGAGAGTTTGAGGGGGAGAAAGCTCAAAAGCAACATTGACACATCACCTATTCATGTTCAGGAGAAAATACTTGCATGAGAGGCAAGAATCAAAAGCTACAAGGAGGCTGAACATGAAAAAAGCAAAAGCAATGAAGTTCATGTCAAGATCGAACATAGTCAACCAACGAGGAGCCATGTGCCATTCGAGAAAGAGAACTTAGTACTCTTAAGACACTTGGAGATAACGATACCTCCTGATAAACCGAGTCCATGGTGGTATGGGCCTTTCACAATTGAAAGCATAAGCCAAGATGGGATGGCTAACTTGTGAAGTAAAGGAGGAGGAGAGGTGATTGCAAGTATCGACAGATTGAGACACCACCACCACGATAGTAATGACCAAAACTACATGGGGTACATCATCTCAAGGGATGAGGTCACGTAGTAACCCATAACCTTGAGTCTAGCTACAAGACTCGTAAATAAAGAAAAGCGCTTCTTGGGAGGCAACCCATATTTTGTGTGATTTTTATTTTGTTTGTTTGTTATTTGCTTCCGTATGCATACTTTATTTTTATTGTTGGTAGATCATGTTTCAAAACTAAAATAGTGAAAATACTTTACTTTGTTGTTTGGCATAATCTTAACTTCATCCAAAGGTATTTCGCAAAAGATAAGTGTAAGGGGAAACCCCAAATATGTTTTTAAGAAACAAAATTGATCATGATTCTCCACAATATTAAATGAACATGTATTTTCGTATTTGGTAGAGTCAAATGCTTGTATCGAGTCATAATGATGTTTTGCAGGATTTTCCAGGAAGTAGGACGAAGTTTTCTAGAAATTTTCCGGAAACTTAACATAAGAATTTCTGTAGGTCACTTCTGACGGCGTCACGAGTTTACTCTTGACGGCGTCATGTGTAAAATTCTGGAAATTTTACCAGTTTTGTTTTTCTAACGGAGTCTAAAATTTTTTGTTGAACCTTTAGTTTTATAATCTCCAGGAAATCTGCAAACATCATTCCACAAGCATTATATCTTATTTTGTTTTCTAGGATTTGTTAGCATATATAGATTGCCGCCGATTTTATGCGAGGTTGCCTTGTCTGTTTTCTCAGGTTTTACAGGTTATGTATGACAAGAAGATGATTTATATTCTGGAAGGGAAGCTTTGATTGTTCATTTTCTTGGAGGAAGATCTAACCTGGCCACCTTATTATCCATACCGAGCGAATCAGGGGAGTATTTGATTTCATTCGTTTTACTTATTTCACTTTTACATTCTTTACTTGAACATTGGGGACAATGTTCATCCTAAGTGTAAGGGGAGGGTAAAATGATGATACTTTACAGATACACTTTCTCTTAAGTTTGTTTGTTTGATGGTAGATGTGTAATAAAACTATGAGAAATACTTGTTAGTGTAATTTTAGCACCAAATTTAAAATTTTTTACAACATTTAGGAGTGAAACTTTAGCCATAGCAAGCGTCTCATGGATAGGAGATTGTATGACTAGCACGAAACCGTACCATTCAGAAAAATTTCCTACCAAAATATGTGAGGTTCGCCTTTAGATTTGATAGGAAAAGCATTTACTATTAATGCTTATGAGTGTACCGGTAGCATTTAGATTCTAGAACTTGCGTTAGTGATGCATCCCGAGATCGCTAGTGAGACTACATTCGTGTAGTAGGATTTACTACATGATAAGAGGCATTAGGATCACCCTTGTGTTAAACCCGTATTATAATTACTTGACCATTTAAGTCATATTACTTGGCTAGTTAAGTCAATTAATTTTTCCCACACCATTAGCGTTGTACTCATTTTTAGTACACGAAACCCCTAGTACACCCCTCCGAGCCTATCTTTTCGTTTCTAACTTTAATCATCTTACTTAAAGGAAGAATTTGTTACACCCCACTTAAATGTACAACCAAATCGCCTTAGCCTTCCGTGTATGCACTCATCTTTAGTGCATTCTTGTTATTTGTTAAACCCTTAGTTAATTATCTAATTGATTACATGGTTGCTAAGTCGAGTCATATCCTTGTACATATTGTTTTGGGACGATTGAGACTCATGGGTAAAGTACTTATTTTATGGAGTAATGGGGAAGAACATCATATTATTACCCCATATGTGCGTTAATCTTAAAAGTACTCCAAGTGTTTTGATTTTCTTAAATCGAGTCATTAGATTAGTTTATTGTAAAGTATGTAAAAGTTCAAGTGTAAGGGGAATATTCATTCCCTATGATGTATTATTTTGGATGGTAGGGTAAGAGTGTATGCAAAAAAAAAAAAAAAAAAAAAAAAAAAAAAAAAAAAAAAAAATCGAAAAAATCAAGAAAAGGAAAAATATTATAGAAAAAGAAAAAGAAATGAGAAAAACATACGGACTACCATCCCGTTTCATTCTATGTTCATTTTATGTTTTTGTTATTTTTTATTTATTAGCTTAAGTCGAGTCTAGTCTTGGCTTAGCAACGCCACATTGTACATGTAATTAACCAAGATTGTTAACTCGCCACCAGTAAAGACTGCCTATATCCAACAAAACCGTGTATTCCATATCCCTACACCTAACGTTACAACCCTTTAAAAAGACCTCTTTGATAGTTTATCCTAGGTGCTTACGCCATGTGGTGGAGGTTTGATCATTTCCCAAGCATATGGTAATCTATTTTGCTATGACAGGTAGTGAGAGATGTTTTCCATTTTCATATTGTGATATATACTTTATTACACCCGAGAGATGTGAGTATCTAAACACTATTTGTGAGGTGCTAGTGTATGACCTCCGTTCTTGTCTTTGGTCTTTAATGGAACGATTATTTGTTGTAATTACTTTTATATTAGTGTTAAATGACCCCTAACTTGTATTTTGACTAGAATAAAAGCGCATTTGCTTGAGGACAAGCAAATCTCAAGTGTAAGGGTATATGATGAGGCAAAAAAATGAACCATTTTTAGGGGGTCATTTAAGCCCGTAATTGAATTTATTTGATCAAATATTGCCTTAAATCGTTCCTTTTGTGATTTTAGGTACTTTGGAAGTGAATTCTGGAAAAAGAAGCATTTTGGACGTTTTTGGAGAATAAAAGTGAAGAAAACGGCAAAGACTTAATTTTCCATGCTGAGAACAGTACCTGATGGCGTCAAGAAGGAAATTGTGACGGCGTCAGGAGTAAAATCCATGACGACCCGTAGGAAACCTGAAGGCGTCAAGAGAAGGGCGTCAAGAGTAATTTTGGTAACGGCCTGCAAATAGAATACACGTGACAGCGTCAAAACCAGATCTAGGCAGTCCGAGAACTTATTTGGCGGCGAGATGATGGCGTCAGACATTTACTCTTGACGCCGTCACCTCACAAAATCTATATATACTTTTCTATTTTTCATTCATTAAGAGAGGAACTTGTGTGGAGAATACTAGGGTCGAACCTAATAAACCCTAGGTCGTTTGTAACAGTATTTTCAAGGGTTTTCACCCCTTGAAACCTTTCATGTTCAATTAAATAAGTCCTCTTTCAATTCATTCAATATGTCTATGTGTTGTTTGAATATATCTTATGCTTGTCTTGATTTTAACATGCTAGGCTAGATCTTTCATGTGTTTGCTTAGATGTAATGAAACCTAGATGTTGATTATAGGTTGATTGCTTATTTATAGTTGTAATGGATGAATGATTTCAATGTTAGGCTTAAGAAAACTGGCAGATCTCCATTGTGTAAATTGCTTGAACGTCTTAAGAAACATGAACCGATGTGTACTAGGTTTTTATGATTGTATTTAATGCATGAGCAAATTCTAGTGATCCCATGTTAGGAGCTTCTTAGCCGGCTCGACATAGGAGTGAAGTAGGAGCTTATAGGATTGGGGAAGTAAGTACGCCACCCCATGAATGGTATTAAGGAATACAATCCGTCATCCACGCAACTGTAACAAGTAATTAACCTGTAAAAGATATCTAGGGAGTAGTGAAACCTAAGTAAACACAATTCTCCCATATATTGCTCACACCACTATCTTAATTTAGTTTATTTTCATTTTTAGTATTTTATTTTGATTGCATCTTAGTTATTGGGTTGGTTGATTAGCAACTAATTCCGCCCACTCCTCTTAAAACCGAGATTTTTAATTGCTTTTCATAAAACCTAAAAATACAAAAAAGAATCATCCCTCATCTCTAGACCTAGTCTTTAGGTTTTCTAACCCTAGCGACACTATTCCCAAGTTGAACGATCAATCCCCCGGTACTTGTCACTATACTATACTACAACGATCAGGTACACTGCCTGGTAGGGGTTGTAAGCTTCTCGAGATCCCTCGAGAGGTAAAGCCTGGTGCAATTCCCACGCATCAATATGTTAATCTCTTATGCATTTAACAGATGATATTCCTTTTCAGAAGAAGCTTTTTATGTCCTGTTTCTCATACTTATATATGTTTCGTTTTGTCCGTTTACTTTGTTATATATCTGTTTATTGGGCTTTTTAAGCTCAACCGCATTTCCTTTCCTGCGGCAGGCTTTAGGTTGGAAGCTGGGTTAGGAGCGTTAGTGGACTACCTCGATGATTAGAAACCCATTTACATCTGGATTAGTTTTGGATTTGGATTCGATTAGATTTTTGTTTAATTTTATATTCTCATTTTTGTATAGAGTTGGTATTTCTTTTGTATCCTTAGAATATCTTTGTAACTTTATGTTTATAAGTCTTCCGCTTGCGTTTGCATATTCTAATTTGGGACCATAATGTGACATTTTGACCCTTGTCGGGTTGGGTGTTACATGTTGTTTTTAGAAAAAATGTGATATATATATATATATATATATATATATATATATATATATATATATATATATATATATATATATATATATATATATATATATATATATATATTAACTAGACTTCAAAGCCCGCCCGATAGGCGGGCATGACATATAAGCCCGCCCGTTGGGCGGGCATGATTTATAATTATCGTTGGCATATTTTACTACATCGAAAGAAGAGCGGTAAAAAATGATTGAAAATTGTGCATGTTGAAAGAAAAGGTTTTACCCATATTGCTATCAAATTAATCTCCAGATAACTATATAACTATGATTTATAATTATCGTTGTCATGACTTATAATTATTCCTTGGATAGTATTAGTTAACGCAAAATTATAATAACATATAAACGTTTGAGTTTGTGTTGATATTTCTTTAACTTAATCAAGTTGGTTTCCTAAATTCTACCTCTGTTTATAAGTTTATAAGTAATCAATGTATTAGAGGAGACTATAAAGATATTTTACTAAAATAATTCATCTAACTTCTTTTAATAGACAGTTAATAGATTATAGGTATTTGAAACCAATTTAGATAAACTTTTGACCCATTTGAACTTATTGAACCATTTGGTTCGTACGATTAGAGTGTTGATATATACAATATGAACCACTTTACGTAAACGAACCACATTAACTGGTTTTTGGATAAAATTCCCACTTCTAACAATAGTTGTCTTTTACTCACTAATTGGCGAAAAGCCAACTTTCAAATTAAACCGCACATTGCTGCAACATTACACCTAAAGTACTAATCAACAACATATTACACATAATCCCATTCTTAAAAACATCCCTCTTAAACAATACACCAAGTATATAAACAACAACAGGCATACATAACATGTACGTGCAAGATTCACATTTAAGTAGGGGAAATTTACTTTATGAGTTGTAATTCGACATTGTGGTATTGCATACCTGTTCCATTATTTACTGAATCATCTACCTTGGCTCCAACCAAAGTCACAGCGAACGTCAAGTTTTAGGAATGTTTATGTGAAATGCCCATCTCTGAAAGCGCCTTTTGTAATTTGTCGAGGTTGCCTTGGAAGTAGTGGAACTCGAAAGCCGCGGACCGTTTCTGTAAACCATAGCAGTAAGAACTGATCAATCGCTTATTAATGAAAAGATTTATACTAAATTTTACTTAAAGAAAGCTAAATACTAACAAAATAAACTTTTAAATATTTGAACAATTCAATATATGTTTTGGGTCAGCTCTGATCTTAATATTAGAAAAAAGATTCATACCGCCACGTTCAACGGAGCATCTTCTACATTAGTGTTATTGGCGTTTATCATATTAGACGATGGTTTAAGGAATAAGCAAGGCGACATAATGAGATTGTTAGATTTAGAGTAAAAGAGGAGACTCAACGAATTTTATTAAGCCTGCATAATTAGCATACATGATATACAAACAAAGCACTATTCTGGATTGTTAACTCTGTTAAAAACACTTAACATTCTCCCTCAAGCATTTGCAAATTTAATAATGGCTGAATCTACATACTGTTTCAGAGTTCGTATACCTTACATCCACTAAAAATTAGTCTAATAAACTATCTAAAAAAAATCTTGCTGATCAACTCATAGAAAATGTGGATTTAAATGAACACCCTGGGTGTAACTAACCAACGGCCACTATACATGTAATGCTATAAATTACGAAAGCAAAATGTGTTATTTAATAAACAAAAATAATTATCAGCTCAAACTTGTCTAACATGTTACCTGAACTTGACACCTTTCAGCTTGCTACCTTGACATATCATGTTTAAGAAGGAACATGGTTACCCTGTTGTTTACTTTCAGTCCCCATGCGCCATCCTAAGATAAAAAAAATGAATTACTCAATCAGCATACACATTTTATTAATCACGGGCCACTTAAAGGATAAGATAGTGGGGAAAATATAAAAAATATATGAGTATAGCAAACTCCATTCAAGAAACATGCTCCAACAATCAAACAGTACATATTATCAATTGAACTTCGTGAATATAAACTTTGTTAACTTTGCATCACAAAGAGCCTCAAAAACCGATTCTTTTTTCATTATCTCATCACCAATCAATTAAAATTTGATCCCCATATCTACCTCGTTGTTTAGGCCATCAAAAAAAGTTGTTGATTCATCTGCTACATGCTTCTCATTCATTTGCTAAAACTCACAAGCCAGATTCACCTCTTGGGCTCCTGGCCTCCTGTTGTATTTGCCATAAAAGGACCTACTTCATCTCCCCTTTAGTATTCCTTAAAAATGCATTAATAAGCAATCGCAAACAACCCATTAAGACCCGTTGATATTATGGCAAAATAGATAGTAATGAAAAGGATATTCATAATATGTTTTTAGTATTTCCAAATGCCTACACAAAGAATTGCCTATGTCAAAAAATATTTAATCTCACTTCAATCGATCATAAAAAAAAATGTGGTAAACAGTTGGGTTGGACCGGGTATCCTAATGGGTAAAAATGAGTTCAGGAGTTTCTTAAGCAAAAGAACCTTTAAATCATCTTACGAAAGACTTTCATTATGATTGTTATGTTGTAGATTTAATAATAAAAACACCAACTCTTATATAAATTTTAAAAAGTTCATGTAAAAAGACCAGAGACAAATTGATTCGGTCCGTTCCGTTTTGAGGTAGCAAATATGACTCGTTTAAAGTTGAACCCATTTTCACTTATGACCCGCCTATCTTGACACTTCTAGTTGGATACGCATCTCTTCTTACATCTATAATTTAACCACAATATAAGTGTTGGTATCTATTTTCTAAAGTAAAACAACATGAAATCTCCTTAAGATGATATAATATGATAAAAGTGAGTACCACATATTGACTCTACTTGTTATGTGAATACAAGTCTGACCATCAGAAAAGTAATCAGAACAGTAACATTGTGATCATCTCAACTTATATCAGTTGTTTGACTCATAATGCTCAGCGTAAAATTGGTTAGTAGTTAGTAATCTCAACTAATATCAGTTGTTTATTTGACCCATACACCATCTGTTGAGATGGTCAAAAAATTTTAAAACACACGATGAAGAATGCTCATGAAACGCTATTCTCACTGATTATTTAAAACTATTGTTTCACAAACAAATAATAACAATCTCAAACACACTACAAACTGTATACCAGTTGTCTCATAACACCATAAACAAATAAGCAATTTCTAAAAAGCAATCCCAAACACCCCTAAGGTTCAATACTGACAAAAGTATGTTCCAATTGTATAATTTTATCCCTTACACTGCCTAATAAAAAGGAACCTATACTGAATCAAATTAGCAACTGACCTTTAGATGAGAGTGTTATGAAGAATGTTGATGATTCAATGGTGTGCATCCGAGGAACCAGAAGATGGCTTATCAGAAACACCACTGTCCTCCTCATCATCGCCTTAGATTTGTGCCAGAAGTTGATACCCCGAAAACCCACCTACACTGGAACTAAATCCAGTTATAGGAAATGGATAAAGGAGAGCTAGGCCTTGATGCTGATCAATCCCCACACCGGAGAAAAGATATTGGTCCACCCAGGCACAAACCTGAGGCGTGTTACTGGCCAAAAAACGGCGACAAAAAAGGCGTAGGTTGCGCTAAACTGGACACAAACCCATTTGGAACACCGTCCCCACTTCAACTGAATAAGCATTATTTGTTCACCTCTAACTTCATTTTCCAACCGAATAAGCTCAACCTTCACCGAGTCCTGTAGCAGATCCTTAAACTCGTCTGACTCTATGCTACGACCACTGGCTTCAAATTTTACAGTATTTTCAAACTTTATAATAGTGATTATACTGTAAAACTTTAGTACAAAAGAACAACGGAGATAATAATACTCAATTTTTCGTAAACTTGAGCATTATCTTTATGAAGATGATAGCTGTTTCTTCTGTTGCTCACTGATTTGAGCAAACTGCATCACATATTGAAGTTCAAATCAATGAATAATCATAGTAAATATAGGATTATTAGATTGTTGTGTTGAGGAAAACCTTTAGTTTATGAGGTATCATCCAATTCGATTGTTCAGTAACCGTAATAATACCTACAAAGATGCACATTAGTAGGCATAGATATAAGATAAATTTTAAATAGGGCAGAAAAGGGGGTTTAAGTTGCTTGCAAAAGAGGTGGCTTTAAGAACTTAACTGCTAAAATCAAGAGAACTTAACTGCTAAAATCAAGGTTTTAGAACCCGTGCCATAGTTGTTTAAGCCGATTGTTGTAATACCTTAACAAATGCATCTTTGACCAGTGGGTTTGAAGCTGCTACTCTGAGCAGTAATGTCAAAGTCATTGACAGATCTGCCACAAGAATTTTAAATAATATCTCATAAGGGGCATCATTTGTAGAATAAAAAAATATTTGAATCATACAACATTCTATTCTTTCGGTTCAAAGATGAATCCACCCTCTTCTTTCACAATGACGACCCCCACAACAACATCCCTAGGGAGAAAATCAAAACCATTATTGTAATGTGAACTCACAAAACCTTGCCTGAATATAAAAAAATACAGGAAAGTAAAAAGCCGCCCATACCAAGGACCACCAAATCCGAGCTTAAAAGATCAATCCTTCCACATGTAACCCCACAGAGACCCAATGCACAAGAGCCTCCCATCCTCAACGATCTCACCTAATTAAATAAGATATTTGATACCTTAAGTCGTTTGTTACTTATATAAAATTTCAAATTAAAAAAAATGTTTCGGTCTTACCTTGTACAGTAGGCTATTGATTCTATTTGTGGTGGCATCCAGAGTATTTTATGCATGACAATAACGAAGGTTCAGTAAAACAAAAACATACATTATGAAAGCTTCAAGAACAGTAAAACAACTATCTTTATTATAACCTGAAAAAAATACATTAAAATCATTAAAACCCTAAAATCGTGATGGAGTTTTCTTCATGGAGAGAATCTTGATGATTAGGGTTTTTCTTGTGAAAAATGGACGTCCGGGTTTTTTTAATAATGGTAAAATGTTTGTATGGGATTATTATTATAAAAGATTTGATACTTATCTTATTAACATGGTCAATATTTCGTTGTAGGGGTTTATAGATTTTGTTTTGCAACATTAAATCAAAAAAATATGTTGTTCTAGTGGTAATCTCTTTTGCTAATCTTACAAACAACCCAATTTCGAATCTCAACATGGTCATTTTTTATTAATTCCGAATTTTAGATCATGAAAAAATAAATTCCAAAATTCTAAAAAAGAGGTGCCTACTTGGACTTAATAGTAATGACTGATAATGAAATTCTAAAATAAAATATCAATTTACAAAATTCATTTAAAAATTAAAAAAATAAATACATGTAGTGTACATGTGATGACATGGCAGATGACATGGCTGAAATTGAATTACTGGACAATGACTGGACAATGACTGGGCATTTTCTTCAAATGCCTCCTGTTATATATAATGTAGAGATTTAGATTAAAAAAATGAATAGATAAGATTGGTTCTTTGGATTTAGAGTAAATTACACTGTTAGTCCCTATACCTTTTTCAGATTTCATACGACATCAAAAACGTGAATCGTTGCCTCTTTGGTCCCTAAACTTTTTTTTTGTCCAATTCTTCTTATAACGTTAGTATCAGCTCGTTATCTTCAGTCACATGCTTGGCACACAAGGGTAGGTTGCTACTTGCATTGTTTTTGTCCTTTCATACATTTGTTTAGTACTAACGGTGTAATTTACTCTTAGATTTATGACAAATATGAGATATGTATTGATTTCAACTCTTAATAATAGAGTATATAAGTTGAAGAAGAGGAGAAACGTGTTTAAAAATAAAATTGTGTGATATTTATAACCGAAGTGGCGTGGTATTACGTATAACTTAATTTTATTTATTTATTATTATTATTATTATTATTATTATTATTATTATTATTATTATTATCAACATCACTTTATTAGAAAATTATACGATTTACAAGAAGTTAGTGGGAAGCGGAGATACTAACTGGGCTCCTACTCCTTTAGCTATAAAAAAACTAATCCTACTAAACATATGAGCAACAGCACGTGCTCAAATGTCTTGGGTCATCGAGAACTTTCGGATTCCCTTCAATAAGGTCACTGCATCCTTCTCAAGTTCCCCAAAAGAAGAGAAAGAGAAGGGGATGAACCCATATCCAATATTCGCGCACTTAACCTCATAATTGACACGTTTACGTTGTGCAGCCTCAATCACTACACGACCCGACACGTTTATTATTATTATTATTATTATTATTATTATTATTATTATTATTTAAAAAACACTCCAACGTTCACAAATAAAGCCGTTGGCTCTTTTGTTTCCTTTTCTCACTCGGTCGCATATCCGACGAAAGTTGTGGTTTTTAGGATAAGGGAAGCGTTCTTAAAATCAAACGTAATAGGAGACGCATTTGAGGAGTCGGCCTACCAATGGTTCGACCAACCATTACGATCGGTCTTAAAACTAAAATAACAATATCATTTTGAATCCGGTCAACTAATGATAACTGCATTATCAGGAATGAATACGATATCATTATCGAGCGTAGGGCAGAGGGAATAATCTATACAACTCACCCTCACCGACTTAATCAAACCATCAATCATCAGTTACATCATTCTTGTGTTTTTTTATGAATTTTTTATTTTATTATGTTAAATATATACTTTGCTCACTTTTCATACTATACTAAAGTTTGTAACAAGGAGAAACAACATCTAATCTCTTTTAAGCATGATAATCTATATATATTCATTAGTTTTTCTTTTTTATAGTCTTACTCAAATGTCTTTTCATAAAATAACTTAAAGAGTTTGTATAATAATCCTACACTCGGTGAGAAAAGTTCACAAATTTTTTAAATGTACAAAAAGAATAAATTCTGACCACTCTTTTTTCATCAAACTAAAAAACTCACTTTTATTTTATTTTATCAGGATTAAATATCTCACAAACCGATAAGTGTTACACGAAAGAAATCATACCATCTTTACGTGAACTAAATCATCTTCTATATATGGGCACTTTTATAGATTTTATTTTTTATTTTTTTTATTTATTTTTTATTTTTTATTTTTTTAGTGTTAAAATTTAAGCCCTGAAAAATCACATGTTGTTTGTAAAATCGGAGTGATTTGTTATCTTAAAAATCACATGTGATTTGTGAAATCACATGTGATTTTTAAAATAACAAATCACACGTGATTTTTTAGGGCGTAAACTTCAGCACTAAAAGGAAACTCGAAAAAAAGTCATTGAAAGTATATCGAAGTACGGGTATAACAAAGGTTCGTTGGTTTCGTCCTGCCTTAAATTCATCAGGAGAGCGGCCTATTAGTTTGATTGGTTTCTTATTCCGAAGTTTTCTGATCCGAAAGTGGTGAGTGATTTTCGTCCTATTAGTTTGATTGGCTGCATTTATAAAGTTATCACTAAGATTTTGCAGTCTAGACTCTCATTGGTTATATCAGACATAATTTTGGATGTTCAAACGGATTTTCTTCCAAACCTTCAAATTCTTGATGGTCCGTTTATTATTAATGAATTACTTGCCAGATGTAAACACAAAAAAGATCAAGCTATGGTGTTTAAAGTCGACTTCGCTAAAGCCTATGATTCCATTCGGTGGGATTTTCTTGATGAAGTGCTCTGTTCCTTTGGTTTTGGTTCTAAATGGCGGACGTAGATCAGTGGGTGCCTTAGATCAAGTATGGCTTCCATTCTTGTTAATGGGAGCCCTACATCTGAATTTCAGTTTTATCGTGGGTTGAAGTAAGGAGATCCGTTGGCTCCATATCTATTTTATTTTGGTTATGGAATCACTTCATTTATCATTCTCTCGGGTTATTAATGCTAGAATCTTTAGTGGGGTCAGGATTGATTCTATGACTACGATATCCCATCTTTTCTATGCAGATGACGCGGTTTTTATAGGCGAATGGTCCCAAGAAAATTTTACAGGTATTATGCAAACTCTTCGTTGCTTTTCTTTAATGTCTGGGCTATCTATTAACATTAAGAAAAAGCCACCTTCTTGGTGTGGGGGTCACTCCTCAGTTAGTGAATGACGCTGCTAACATGCTGGGGTGTTCGGTTATGAGAGCCCCTTTCAAGTACTTGGGGATCACTGTTGGTGGTAACACCTCTTTGGGGAAAACCTGGGACGAAACTATCAATAAGTTAAAGTCGAGATTATCCAAATGGAAGATTAAAACTCTTTCCATTGGAGGACGTCTTACGCTTCTCAAATCGGTTCTTGGATCTATTCCTATATATAGCATGTCTTTGTATAAAGTTCCCAAATCTGTTCTTAATGTTATGGAGTCCATTAGAAGGAATTTTTTCAATGGTGTTCAAGATGGGGAAAAGAAAATAGCTTGGGTTAAATGGGCAAAGGTTCTTGCATCAAAGGATCATGGTGGTTTAGGTGTTTCTAGCTATTTTGCTCTTAATAGGGCACTGTTGTTAAAATGGGTTTGGCGGGTTTTATCTCGTGATAATTCCCTGTGGTTTCGGATCATTCGCGCTATTCATGGCTCACAAGACCAAGGCCTCTCTGCTGCGTGCCCCTCGAATTGGAGTTCTATCGTCAAGGAAGTTAAGGCGCTCTCTACCCAAGGTATTGACATTATTTCTCATAGTAAAATTAAAGTTGGTAAGGGTAGAAGTACGAGCTTTTGGAAGGATCTTTGGATTGGTGATACTCGTCTATGTCATAAATTTCCGCGACTTTTTGCATTAGATGTGAGTAAAGAGGGCACGGTGGAGACCATGTTGTCTGCTCCGCTTTCTTCTTTTTTTCGTCGTAATGTTAGAGGGGGTGTTGAGGCTGAGCAACTTTCACAATGTCTCAACATCATTAGTTCCATATTTTTATCCAACTCCCATGATCGTTTCATTTGGGACTTGAATGGAGATGGGGAATTCCGTGTTAAAGATATTCGAAAACTGCTTGATGATGTATTTCTCCCTAAAGACGAGGTTCCTACGAGGTGGGTTAAGGTGATCCCAATTAAGATAAATATCTTTGCTTGGAAGGTTTCCCTGGATCGTCTCCCCACTTGGGAAAATTTAGCTCAATGTGGCGTGTCTGTGCCTTCTCTTTCTTGTCCGAATTGTAACAACGGTCTAGAGCACTTGGGCCATATTTTATTTAGCTGTGATATCGCCAGCAGTGTATCTCGGATGATCTGTAGGTGGTGGAACCTGACTTGGCATCCTTTTGACTCGTACTCTTCATGGCTCTCTTGGTTCAAGGCGTTGAGGATGAGATCTAGTACTAAAGACGTGCTAGAAGGGGTTTTCTATACATCTTGGTGGAGCATCTGGGTATTTCGCAACCAAATCCTTTTTGCACCAAAAAATCCTCGTAAAGATGTTCTATTTGACAATATTGTTATGAGATCTTTTACTTGGTGTAGCGCTAGATGTAAAAGTAGTATTGCTTGGGATAGTTGGTTACAACACCCTTATCTTCTTTTCTTGTAATTGTCTAGCTCCTTGCTGGTGGTTTTTTCTAATAAAATCGTTGCCGTTCAAAAAAAAAATCAGGAGAGCGGCCCTAACGCTCTATCAATGTGGTTTCATGTTTAGTCCTCTACTCACGACACGTACTATAGCTTTACCGTTGAGGAACTCCAACACATAAACAGGATAACCTAGGAACCCACGCATTCAACACGTTTTCAAGTAGAACCCGACCCTTCATAATTTGGCTCATAACATTTTTACACAACCAATACATGCACGACCTCGTGCATGGTCATTCGCCTCAATGAACAACATCTTTCAAATAATTTGGCTTTACTCCGACTTTATGGCTTGAAGGGACATTCGATTCTCTGGGTCCCAACGTGTAGCGACTATCTTTCCTCTTGGATTAGTCCATCACTTTTTCTGGCGACTTAAGATCCAACGTGCATCGACTGTCATCCCCATTTAAATTAGTCCATTACTCTCTTTGACTTCCATCAAATGCGACATTGTGTACTAAAGACGACATCATGTTATCTTCTACTACATCCTGGGAGACCTCTCCCGCCACCGTTGCGTAGTCAACACTTTTAAGAAATTTGAGAGAGCGATATGAGTGATTCTAATTTGGTCCATCTCGGTCCGACTTGGTTATGTATCACTTGTCATGGAGTCTTTCCTTTGACCCCATGTGGCGTCCGTAAACCAATAAGGACCCACCATCCGTCTCGTGTATAATAGAGGTTCATTGCTTTGCTTGTTTTGCATTCTCTGTTGCTGTTTAGATATTTTTCTCCGCTTAGTGTCAGATGCCTTCAGTAACATTTTTTTTTGTAATGTTTTGCTTTCGCTACTCGAAGATTTGTCTCCACTTACTATAAAATGTCTTTATTAACAGTTTATTATTGCTTTAACATTTCTAGTTGTCGTCTAATTTGAGTTTTCGCGGTTTCGCTGCTTGAATTATAGGAAAAATATTAGATGATATATTAATAAGCTTATGCCCAATTTGTAAATCTTATGATTCATTAAGGTTTTAAGTCATTTGCCTTGTCAAATAGAGGATCAACAGAAGAGGCGAACCTACCTTACAATAATGTGGTTCTCGAGAACCACTTTAGAAATCGAAATCTTTGAGAGGCGATGAATAAATATATCTAGGTCCTATCTTAGAACTTAAATGAGAACCACCTTGCATGTAAAAAAGAGAAAGAGAGAAGCTTAACCGATTAGGTAAAAGAAGAGAAAATAAATCACAAAATCTTGCTTTAATGAAGGTTTAAAGGTTTTATCTTTCATAAAGAGATGACACAAAACATGAGGTATTTAGGGGGTGCTTGGTGGAGGGATTTATGGGGGGGGGGGGGGGGGGGAGGGAATGGGTAAGGAATTCAAAAGGGTTCACCTCACTCAAATTATGGTGCTTGGTTATAGAGTGCAAAGGTATTGATTACTGATGAGTACTCAAACACTCATCGTTTTTGATATATTTAAACTGCCAAAACGCACAAAAACAATCAAAAAGATATCAAAATACTTAAATTATCCCAGGGATTGTGTTTTATGTGTTTTAAAAGCAAAATGTGCAAAAACAAAGAAAAACGTACAAAGTTTGCAGTATTGGCAGTTTCAGTCCCCCAAGTTTCAAAACTTGTCAACTTTAGTCCCTATGCATTTATTTATAAGGAAAAGTCAACCCAAGGTCTTAAAAGTCAAATAAAGTCAAAATATTATAATTGGGTTGCAAGTTTTCATAAATTACATGATTAGTCCCTAAAAATCCAAATATGGCAAAAGTAGTCCCTGGGATTTTTGAAATTTTGAAAAATGTGGAAAAGTGAAAAATTGGTCCTTGAATTACTAGCACTTGGCAACAATTGATCCTTTGGAGAACTTTGGGAGTATGGCAACTTCAGCCCTTGAAGTTTGGTAAAATTGCAAAATGGTCCTTGTGTTAACTTTACACCAACCGGACCCCATTTTATCCAAAACCAAACCCAAAACAAACCTTAGCCCACCCAAGCATTGATCTGATCCAGCTACACACCCCAGGCCCACCACTTAGCCCAAAAACTTTAAAACCGTTTTAAATAACTCCCCGGTCAAACTTGCGTTGACCCCACCTTTCTTCCCCAACAGACAAGCGCAAAACCAGGGAGATACTTCCCCCCCTCCTCACCTTTTCACCCACTTTACCCCCCACAATTAATAACCCTACCAAACATCTCCACCACCATTAATGCATCCCCAAATCCCTCACCAACACCACTAAACTTTACCCGTATAAAAATTGGCGCCAAAATACCAATCAATGGCTAGGATGCATTGAAGATCAAATTGATGGTTGGGATTTGGTCAGAGGGTCAAGGCAAAGGCATTGGGACTCTCAGTTTTCAAAAAGTAGCCATGTGGAAGGCTTAGGGATTTATTTTTGGTCGGTATATAATGATAAGCTCATAAGAAGCTTTAGTGTGTAATTTTTCCTAGTTTTATTTAGTTTTCAGTTTATTTTAATGTAATGTAACTGTTTTTTATGAATGAAAGCTCAGTTTGAAGTTTAATTCTCATTACCACTTTTCAAAGTCTCATTTAAAATTTATCAAGTTCTAATTTAAGCTTCTAATTTGTGTTTATTGGATTCACAAGCTATTACAAACTCAGTAAAAAAGGGTTATTAACTTAACAAACTTGTGTGATCATCTCTTAGTTTTTTCTTAAATATTTATAAAAAGATCAAGAAAAATCAAAAAAATAAAAGAAAGGTTGGTGATCATTGACTGTATGAGCAAGGAGCACAGTAAATCAAGGATGGTTGTGGGTTAGGTACCTCAGGGGAGGGCATAGGATTGATTAGTTTGGTCCCTTGGTTCTTAATCAGTTTGCTTGGAAAGCACATTCTGAGTTTTTGACTTCCAATTTACCCTTACTGTTTTAATCTGCAAATTGGTAGTGTATTTGCTATTGGTAGTTTGTTTGTGTTCATTTACACTTAATTTAGCTTAATTAATAGAAGTTAGTTGGTTGTAGTTTATATTTCTTTGTATTGTAAAATTCTTAGTTTAACTGTCCAATTTAGCTTAGTATAAGATTCTAGGTATTCGTGGTGTTAGCTCATGTTTATATGCTTATTGAATGTTCCTTACACATAATTAATCATCAGAAATCTTTGTTGTGGCCTAAGCATTCATTTTGCTTCATAAATCCAACTATCATAACTGTTAAGGGGTGTTTGGATCAGTGGATTCACCCACTTAATCCTAGGTCCTGGTTGATGTTTGTTGTTTAGGTGAATTACTTAGGTAAATGTGTGTTTGTTTCAACCATTAAATTGGTCATTTGTAACTTAAAAGTCAAAATCACAAGGTTATAATCACCACAGTTCACTGTGGTGATTTTTGGAGTCCAAATCCCACAAAACCTTTTTATAAGTTGATGATTTTACTCAAATCAGTTTTCATATAGTGTATCACAACTCATTTGATCACTAAATCTGTGTTTGAAGTTCACAAAAGTCAAAGAGTTTAGTTTTCTTTAAAAGTCAATTCTGTCTCATTGGTTTTTGACCAAACTTTTGAGGTCTGTAACTTTTTTAGTTTAAGGTTTTAAGGTCTGAAATTTTACAAGCTTAATCTTTGCCACTTTGTTGATTTTTAAGATTTATTTCAGATTTTATGGATTTTATTTAGTGGGTCCCACCAGGCCTTGAAGTAGGTTGCAGGGCAAAGGTCTGCCCTGTTCTCAGCAGACCACCCTCACACCACCACCTTTTGTGGTGGTTTGTGACCACTACAGTGACCCTAAGTCTTTGTTTTTGGTTCCACTCAACCCCCCTCCTACCAGGGAGTAAGGTTGAACCCTTTGTTTGACCCCTAGGATTGTGGACCCCACCTAATTTGGCCCCTAGACTTTGTCCCAAAACTGCATCAGAACAAAATAAGCTAAGTGCTTATTGTAGCTTTTTGGCTTATTCAGGCCTCATTTATTGGTTGTTAGTTGCTTATTATTGATCATTAGACTCAGAGTAACCAGATTCAAGCTTTGTGGACCCCACACTTTCCATTTGAGCTAAAAACACTCCACAGTCAACAAAAGTCAACTGTGGGTGTAATAAGCATTTCAAGTGCTTATTCCTTGGGTTAAAACAAAAGTGTATTTTTTAAAAATAGTTGTTTTTAGCTTATTTTTAGTTTAGAAAAAGAAAAAAACCAAAAAAACCAATTTTAAAATAGTGATAGCTTCTATTTAATAGGAGTTATTAATTTATTTTTCTTTTTAATTTATTTCTAAGTAATATATCACTTTTATATTTTTAGAAATTATATTTTAGGTTAAAATAATTTTATAAATTTTTCCAGATTTTTATTTTGTCTTTTAGTGGTTTTTCTAATTAATTCTAGTTTAATTTAGTTTTAATTAATATTAATCAATAAAATAGCATAATTAGTTTTTAAATAGTATAACCTAGTTTTTATAATTTTTATAGCTTTTATTTTAGTTAAAACATTTCTATAAATTTTTCTAGAATTTTTACTGTTCATTTTCTATTTTTTATAATATAATTAGTTTAATTAGTAATTAATAAGTAATTAGAATAATAATTAATTAATTAGCTTAAAAATACTTAGAATTAACTTTTTATAATTTTTTAGGATTCCTGTAATGGTTAATTAGATTTATAAAATTTTTCTTAATTTTCTAAGTCTTTTCAGTATTTTTAATAATTCTAATCAATTTAATTAGTATTAAATAGTTAATTAGTAATTAATTTATATTAAATAATCAAATAGTGTAAAAATAATTTTTAATTTTCTTAAAATTTTCTTTAATTTATAGGATTGTAAAAATACCAATTTTACACTTTTAACCCTCCCAGTCCTCCAGTTGTACTTTTTGTTTTATTCGTCCAAATACGTTTTTTTTTTTAATTAAAACGTACGTTTTTAGGTTTAGCTCAAATCTTCGTACTCCAAATTCCCGTAATAAGCCGCATAGCTTTCCTAAGCTATTTTTGTTTATAATTTCCAAATAATTTTCACAACAACCCCTTTTCTGTTAATAACACCCGATTACGAACACGCTAAAGTTACATTTCACGCCTCAACGGGATTTAACGACTCGGTGATACATTATATTACCCGGAGCATTGATCTAGGCTATTTAACTTAGTTGACCATTCTCTGGTCAATTTAGGTTGACGGTTTAACATCAATCAATTTATGGCGCCGCTGCCGGGGAGGTGTGCGCGTTTCTGTAGCGTTTTTCGAGATTAGTGTTATCTCACCTCACTCATTGTACAAACACCATCACTTGTGAATATTTTCAAAATCAAAACACATAAAAATGTCATTGACACTTTTCCTAAAGTGTTGAAACACCAAAAAAAAAAAAAAAAAAAAAAAAAAAAAAAGTAAAAAGCCAACAAAACATATCGTAACGTTTTCTGATTCGGTTTTCTTTTAAGGTGATTCTTGAAGAAAAACGAATCTGGATTACGGGACGATAACAAAAATATTGTCCAAAAAGATTTTATCCCTAGTGCATGCGCACTCGTTCTTCAAGGTCTACTAGCCCATTACGTGAGCTGGTTCAGAGACCTCGAAGACCTCGTAGACGTTCTGCACCATCAGTCGGGTCTGAAATCCGTACTGTTCCACCTCCAGCTGTCATCATGGCAGCTGAACCCACTATGAACGAGCTTCTCCAAGCACCCGTCGAGGGTTACGGAGATGCTATCGTTGTTCCAACAATCATGGCCGATAATTTTGAGCTTAAAACAGGATTAATAAATCTGGCCACATCACGTCAATTCTACGGTTATGAGAGGGACGATCCTCAAGATCACATTCGATGGTTCAATAAAATCACTTACACCATCAAATGCAAAGATGTCCCCTCTGATGCAATCAAACTTCTTTTCTTCCCATTCTCCTTGGAGGGACAAGCCCGGATTTGGCTTGAAAAACAACCTCCACGATCTATTGAGACTTGGGAAGATCTTGTGAAAAAGTTTGTGAATGAATTCTTTCCTCCTTCCAAAACCACGAGTCTCAAGAATGAGATCATGAAATTCACTCAGAAATTTGATGAATCCTTTAGTGAGGCATGGGATCGATACAAGGAATTGCTCCGAAAATGTCCTCACCACGGTTTCTCTGATCTCATGACACTTGATACTTTCTACAATGGTGTAAGCCAATCTGATCAAGACTCTCTAAATGCCTCCGCTGGAGGTAACTTCTTGAATCGCACCACAAAGGAAGCCTTAGAAATCATTGAGAATAAATCTAAGGTCCGCATTCCCCGAAGCAGATCGGTTGTTTCCCAAAGGGATGTTGTTCCTTCTTCCTCATCGCCCGTGGCTCAGTCTAGCACCGATGCTAGACTTGACAAACTCACGGAAGCTGTCCATGCATTTGTTCTCGCCCAAAGCAAGAAAGATTCTTCTCCTTCTCCACAAGCTGAAATCAAAAAGATAGAAGTTTGTGTCACTTGTGGTGGTCCACATTCATATTATAATTGCCCTGCCACTGAAGGCAATCCATTCGAAGTAAATGCAATAGCCGGCAATTCCAACCAAGGAGGTAACCAATACCGTCCTCAAGTGGATCCAAATTACCGGGCTAGCAATCAGGGTGGACCACCCGGTTTTCCTCAAAATCCAAATAGGTTTAATCCTAATCCACCAAGGGGGCCTAATTTGCAAAATCAAAATTCTGCCCCCGTCAATCAGTACCCACCCCAAAGGGGTAATCAAGGGTATTCAGCTCCAAATTATCAAGATCCCCTCCCAAACGAGCTCAATAACTACATCAAAGTTAATGAGACCAAAATGAGGGCAATGCAAAATCAAATCTCAAATTTGAAGAATGATTTCCAATCATCAATAGTCAAACAGGGTCAAGAGCTGAAGAGTGAGTTGATGCAAACAAACAACAAAATTGATCAAAACCAAGGCAAGATTGAAAATATGCTTGCCAGTCTTATGAATCATCTCACTCCACCCTCTACATCAGGAGGTCTCCCGGCTAATACAATTGTTAACCCCAAGGGTGAACTCAAAGCTATTACTACACGAAGTGGTAAAGCTTATGAAGAGCCGCCAGTTCCTCCTATTTCTCCTATGCCTCCTCCTCTTTATTCCGAGGAAGTTGAAATTGAGCCTGAGGCAACCACGGACAAGGTGCAATTTACTAGCCCACGAAGTACCGCACACGTCCACCCTCAGGTTGTTCCGGAAATTGTACCAAAATCTGGACTTGTACCAAAACCGGGAGTTGTATTTGAACCATCAACAACTCCTAGAGAGAACCCTAAATCCAAACCTTCACTACCATACCCGTCAAGACTTAATGAGCAAAAGCTCCGCGAAAAGGCTAGTTACCAAATGGATAAGTTTTATCAAATCTTTCAAGATTTGCACTTTGATGTTAGCCTTGCGGATGCTATCATCCTGATGCCTAAATTCGCATCGATGATCAAGAACTTGTTAAGCAACAAGGAAAAATTGTACGAAATGGCAAAGACTCCATTGAACGAAAACTGCTCTGCGGTTATCTTAAAGAAGCTTCCTAAGAAGCTTGGAGACCCTGGGAGATTTCTCATTCCATGTGTTTTCCCTGGGATGGTTGAGTGCTTCGCCTTAGCTGATCTTGGCGCTAGCATCAACCTGATGCCTTACTCAGTGTGGGAGAAACTCTCTCTTCCTCAACTTACTCCTACGTGCATGACTCTCGAGCTTGCCGACCGTTCAATATCTCATCCTCTCGGCATTGCCGAAGATGTATTCGTGAAAGTAGGAAAGTTCCATTTCCCCGCTGACTTCGTTGTTGTTAAGTTCGATGCTGACCCACGAGTGCCTCTCATTCTTGGGAGAGGATTCTTAAGGACGGGTCGTGCGTTAATTGATGTGCACGAAGAGGAAATAACTCTTCGTGTTGGTAATGAAGCTGTAACCTTTAACCTCGATCAAACTTCGAGGTACTCCTCTAACTATGACGCCGAAACGGTTAACCGAATTGATGTCATTGATGTCGCGTCTGAGGAGTACGCTCAAGAGGTTTTAGGTTTTGTCGATGATTCTCAGAGTGAAAACTTCACTCCATCTTCTCACCCCATTATTGCTAATTCTTCTCCTTCCCTCACTCCGTTTGAGGGAAGTGACTTCATCTTCTCAGAAGAAATTGAGGCCTTTCTCAAGAGTGATTCGATTCCCGATGGAATTGATAACCAAGAGATCGACCTCGAGAGGGATATTCACCTGCTTGAAAAGTTATTAAACGAAGATCCCTCTCATCTTCCTGTTCCACCACAAACACTTCATAAGGAGGAAGTCAAAAATGTTGAGAAAACTGATGACTTTCCCGCGGTTGAACTTAAGGACTTGCCGCCTCATCTTGAATATGCATTTCTGGAGGGTGATAATAAATTTCCCGTCATTATTGCTAAAGACTTAAGTGTTGAGGAAAAGGCTGCTCTTATACAGGTTTTGAAGTCTCATAAGCGAGCAATTGCTTGGCGTCTCTCCGATATCAAGGGCATCGACCCTGAGTTCTGTACTCACAAGATATTAATGGAGGATGACTTCAAACCTGCGGTCCAACATCAAAGAAGGGTGAATCCAAAAATTCACGAGGTTATCAAACAAGAGGTTTTAAAACTTCTTGATGCCGGATTGATTTACCCTATCTCGGACAGTCCTTGGGTCAGCCCGATCCATTGTGTTCCAAAAAAGGGTGGCATTACCGTTGTCACAAATGAGGAGAATGAGTTGATTCCAACTCGTTTGGTTACGGGTTGGCGCGTCTGCATTGATTATCGTAAATTGAATGACGCCACCCGTAAGGATCATTTTCCTCTGCCCTTTATGGATCAGATGCTCGAGAGATTAGCGGGGAATGAGTACTATTGCTTCCTCGATGGTTTCTCGGGTTACTTTCAGATTCCCATTGACCCGCAAGACCAAGAAAAGACCACTTTTACGTGCCCCTATGGAACCTTCGCATATAAACATATGCCATTTGGCCTATGTAATGCTCCGGGCACGTTTCAAAGATGTATGATGGCCATTTTTTCCGACATGATCGGGAAAAGTATGGAGGTCTTTATGGACGATTTCTCGGTCATTGGGGATTCGTTTAAAACATGTCTCTCCCATTTAGACAGCATGCTAAAACGTTGTGAAGACACAAAGTTATGTCTAAATTGGGAGAAGAGTCACTTTATGGTCAAAGAGGGCATTGTCCTCGGCCATAAAATTTCAAAAAATGGGATGGAGGTTGACCGTGCCAAAGTGGACGTCATTGCAAAATTGCCTCATCCCACGACTGTGAAAGGTGTTAGGAGCTTTTTGGGTCACGCCGGTTTCTACCGTAGGTTTATTCAAGATTTTTCAAAAATTGCCCGGCCTATGACCCATCTCCTCGAGAAGGATGCTCCTTTTATCTTCTCCCCTGAGTGCATCGAAGCCTTTGAAACATTAAAGAAAAGGCTTACCGAGGCACCGATTCTTGTTGCCCCCGATTGGGACTTGCCCTTCGAGCTTATGTGTGATGCTAGCGATTATGCTATAGGGGCAGTCTTGGGGCAACGCAAAACAAAACATTTTCAGCCTATACACTATGCCAGCAAGACTATGACCGAGGCACAAAGTCATTACACCACCACTGAAAAAGAATTATTAGCTGTGGTGTATGCTTTTGAAAAATTCCGGCCATACCTGATTCTGACTAAAAGCATAGTGTATACGGATCATTCGGCTTTGAAGTATCTATTTGCAAAACAAGATGCAAAGCCGAGACTCCTCCGATGGGTTCTCCTCCTTCAGGAATTTGATATCATAATTCGTGATAAAAAAGGAGCTGAGAACCTAGCTGCTGATCATCTCTCCCGTCTTGAAAACCCTCACCAAAATGCTTTCGAGAAAAAGGAAATAAATGAAACATTTCCTCTCGAGACCCTCAATGTGGTTTCATTTCGTGGAGACTCGATTACCCCATGGTTTGCCGACTTTGCAAACTATCTTGCGGGTAACTTCATTGTGAAAGGGATGTCGTCCCAACAAAAAAATAAATTTTTCAAAGATGTCAAACATTACTTTTGGGACGACCCCTACTTGTTCAAGATATGCGCGGATCAAGTCATCCGGCGGTGTGTGTATGGTCAGGAAGCCGCTGAAATTTTAAAGGCTTGCCATGCTGGTCCCACGGGGGGCCACCACAATCCCAACTACACCGCCAAAAAGGTGTTTGATTCTGGCTTTTATTGGCCCTCGATCTACAAGGATGCCCAAGATTTAGTCAAGTCCTGTGACGCTTGTCAGCGTCATGGGAATATTTCACAAAAGAATGAAATGCCTCAAAATGCAATTCAAGTTTGTGAAATCTTTGATATTTGGGGGCATCGACTTTATGGGGCCATTTCCATCCTCTCACGGCAATAAATACATACTCGTGGCAGTTGACTACTTGTCAAAATGGGTTGAAGCAAAAGCTTTACCCACAAATGATGCCCGAGTAGTTGTGAAATTTTTAAAAGCTCTTTTTGCCCGATTCGGAACTCCACGTGCTATTATTAGTGATCGTGGTACGCACTTCTGTAATGACAAGTTTGACAAAGTCATGCAAAAGTACGGTGTGACTCACCGTCTTTCTACCGCGTACCACCCTCAAACGAGTGGACAAGTCGAAGTGTCCAATCGGGGCATTAAAAGAATCTTGGAAAGAACTGTAGGTGAGAATCGTGCATCATGGTCGGACAAATTAGATGATGCACTTTGGGCTTTCCGTACGGCTTACAAAACACCCATTGGGTGTACGCCTTATAAACTTGTGTACGGGAAAGCGTGCCATCTTCCGATCGAGCTTGAGCATAAAGCCTATTGGGCCCTCAAGCATGCCAATTTCGACCTCAAAACGGCGGGTGATCATTGAAAAGTTCAACTAAATGAATTAAACGAACTTCGTGATCAAGCTTACGAGAACTCTTTGATCTATAAACAAAAGATAAATAAGATTCATGACTCAAAAATCAAAAACCGCGTTTTTAACATCGGTGATCGAGTCCTTCTTTTCAATTCTAGACTCAAGATCTTCTCGGGAAAGCTCAAAACCCGATGGACTGGTCCATTCACTATCACAAAAGTTTATCCTTATGGCAAAGTGACGGTCCAAACTTCAAAGTGAATGGACATCGGTTAAAGCACTACTTTGGAGAGGACGTACCATCCATGGTCGTCCCGGATCTCCAAACTTTCCCCAAGGACAATTGAATTCGGGGATAGAGTCAAGCTAGCGACTCAATGACCAAAAACTAGCAACAATACGGGTTTTCACCCGTATCTCTGATTCTTTCTATTTTCTACCACCGAGTGTGGGGGAATGGCCAACCCCCCGCTGTTTGAAAAAAATGTATATATGTATATGAAGTAAAAAAAAAAAAAAAAAAAAAGTTGTATATATAGAAATAAAGTGAAAATTGGTATTTTCGCAGTTAGATTCGAATCTTGGCTTTTTACGTTCATAGCTTTGGCATAATAGCCGGGACTTTGAATATTGAGGACAATATTCATTTCTAAGTGTGGGGGGGGGGGGGGGGGGAATTCTAACGAATTTTAACAAATATCTTTCAAGTACCCCCGTTTTTGGCCAAAATTTTCAAAAATTTTTCACTTTATTTCAAAATTTTTGTGGTAATCAGTCCGCTTTGTCTAAAGCGACAAAAGGGATTGGCTAGTCCAGGAGCAAACGGCTCTTGGTAAAGACAACTCAAATCCGTTGACGGCTGGCAATTTGCCCAAAATTGTGTGGTTCATCAACTCCCCGAAAACAAATGAGTTGGCTAGCCCGCAAGATTATGGCTTGTGGTAAAGGCCGTGGAAAAATCCATAATTGGTAATCAGCTCACCAAGATGTTGACTAGGTCCATCAAGAGTTGGCTAGTCCAGGAGCAAGGCTCTTGGTAAAGACTTAACAAATCCGTTGGAAGCTGGTGGTTTGCTCAAAATCACACGGTTATCAGGTGTGCCACAGTTCTTACACCTGGCTACTCCAGAAGTGATGGATTTTGGTAAAGAGTTTAAAATCCATCAAGTTTTCTAAAAAGATTGCTAGGGACTAGCAATAGTTCAGTGTGGGGGATTGATGAGTGCTCAAACACTCATCATTTTTGATATATTTAAACTGCCAAAACGCACAAAAACAATCAAAAAGATATCAAAATACTTAAATTATCCCAGGGATTGTGTTTTATGTGTTTTAAAAGCAAAATGTGCAAAAACAAAGAAAAAACGTACAAAGTTTGCAGTATTGGCAGTTTCAGTCCCCCAAGTTTCAAAACTTGTCAACTTTAGTCCCTATGCATTTATTTATAAGGAAAAGTCAACCCAAGGTCTTAAAAGTCAAATAAAGTCAAAATATTATAATTGGGTTGCAAGTTTTCATAAATTACATGATTAGTCCCTAAAAATCCAAATATGGCAAAAGTAGTCCCTGGGATTTTTGAAATTTTGAAAAATGTGGAAAAGTGAAAAATTGGTCCTTGAATTACTAGCACTTGGCAACAATTGATCCTTTGGAGAACTTTGGGAGTATGGCAACTTCAGCCCTTGAAGTTTGGTAAAATTGCAAAATGGTCCTTGTGTTAACTTTACACCAACCGGACCCCATTTTATCCAAAACCAAACCCAAAACAAACCTTAGCCCACCCAAGCATTGATCTGATCCAGCTACACACCCCAGGCCCACCACTTAGCCCAAAAACTTTAAAACCGTTTTAAATAACTCCCGGTCAAACTTGCGTTGACCCCACCTTTCTTCCCCAACAGACAAGCGCAAAACCAGGGAGATACTTCCCCCCCCTCCTCACCTTTTCACCCACTTTACCCCCCACAATTAATAACCCTACCAAACATCTCCACCACCATTAATGCATCCCCAAATCCCTCACCAACACTACTAAACTTTACCCGTATAAAAATTGGCGCCAAAATACCAATCAATGGCTAGGATGCATTGAAGATCAAATTGATGGTTGGGATTTGGTCAGAGGGTCAAGGCAAAGGCATTGGGACTCTCAGTTTTCAAAAAGTAGCCATGTGGAAGGCTTAGGGATTTATTTTTGGTCGGTATATAATGATAAGCTCATAAGAAGCTTTAGTGTGTAATTTTTCCTAGTTTTATTTAGTTTTCAGTTTATTTTAATGTAATGTAACTGTTTTTTATGAATGAAAGCTTAGTTTGAAGTTTAATTCTCATTACCACTTTTCAAAGTCTCATTTAAAATTTATCAAGTTCTAATTTAAGCTTCTAATTTGTGTTTATTGGATTCACAAGCTATTACAAACTCAGTAAAAAAGGGTTATTAACTTAACAAACTTGTGTGATCATCTCTTAGTTTTTTCTTAAATATTTATAAAAAGATCAAGAAAAATCAAAAAAATAAAAGAAAGGTTGGTGATCATTGACTGTATGAGCAAGGAGCACAGTAAATCAAGGATGGCTGTGGGTTAGGTACCTCAGGGGAGGGCATAGGATTGATTAGTTTGGTCCCTTGGTTCTTAATCAGTTTGCTTGGAAAGCACATTGTGAGTTTTTGACTTCCAATTTACCCTTACTGTTTTAATCTGCAAATTGGTAGTGTATTTGCTATTGGTAGTTTGTTTGTGTTCATTTACACTTAATTTAGCTTAATTAATAGAAGTTAGTTGGTTGTAGTTTATATTTCTTTGTATTGTAAAATTCTTAGTTTAACTGTCCAATTTAGCTTAGTATAAGATTCTAGGTATTCGTGGTGTTAGCTCATGTTTATATGCTTATTGAATGTTCCTTACACATAATTAATCATCAGAAATCTTTGTTGTGGCCTAAGCATTCATTTTGCTTCATAAATCCAACTATCATAACTGTTAAGGGGTGTTTGGATCAGTGGATTCACCCACTTAATCCTAGGTCCTGGTTGATGTTTGTTGTTTAGGTGAATTACTTAGGTAAATGTGTGTTTGTTTCAACCATTAAATTGGTCATTTGTAACTTAAAAGTCAAAATCACAAGGTTATAATCACCACAGTTCACTGTGGTGATTTTTGGAGTCCAAATCCCACAAAACCTTTTTATAAGTTGATGATTTTACTCAAATCAGTTTTCATATAGTGTATCACAACTCATTTGATCACTAAATCTGTGTTTGAAGTTCACAAAAGTCAAAGAGTTTAGTTTTCTTTAAAAGTCAATTCTGTCTCATTGGTTTTTGACCAAACTTTTGAGGTCTGTAACTTTTTTAGTTTAAGGTTTTAAGGTCTGAAATTTTACAAGCTTAATCTTTGCCACTTTGTTGATTTTTAAGATTTATTTCAGATTTTATGGATTTTATTTAGTGGGTCCCACCAGGCCTTGAAGTAGGTTGCAGGGCAAAGGTCTGCCCTGTTCTCAGCAGACCACCCTCACACCACCACCTTTTGTGGTGGTTTGTGACCACTACAGTGACCCTAAGTCTTTGTTTTTGGTTCCACTCAACCCCCCTCCTACCAGGGAGTAAGGTTGAACCCTTTGTTTGACCCCTAGGATTGTGGACCCCACCTAATTTGGCCCCTAGACTTTGTCCCAAAACTGCATCAGAACAAAATAAGCTAAGTGCTTATTGTAGCTTTTTGGCTTATTCAGGCCTCATTTATTGGTTGTTAGTTGCTTATTATTGATCATTAGACTCAGAGTAACCAGATTCAAGCTTTGTGGACCCCACACTTTCCATTTGAGCTAAAAACACTCCACAGTCAACAAAAGTCAACTGTGGGTGTAATAAGCATTTCAAGTGCTTATTCCTTGGGTTAAAACAAAAGTGTCTTTTTTAAAAATAGTTGTTTTTAGCTTATTTTTAGTTTAGAAAAAGAAAAAAACCAAAAAAACCAATTTTAAAAATAGTGAAAGCTTCTATTTAATAGGAGTTATCAATTTATTTTTCTTTTTAATTTATTTCTAAGTAATATATCACTTTTATATTTTTAGAAATTATATTTTAGGTTAAAATAATTTTATAAATTTTTCCAGATTTTTATTTTGTCTTTTAGTGGTTTTTCTAATTAATTCTAGTTTAATTTAGTTTTAATTAATATTAATCAATAAAATAGCATAATTAGTTTTTAAATAGTATAACCTAGTTTTTATAATTTTTATAGCTTTTATTTTAGTTAAAACATTTCTATAAATTTTTCTAGAATTTTTACTGTTCATTTTCTATTTTTTATAATATAATTAGTTTAATTAGTAATTAATAAGTAATTAGAATAATAATTAATTAATTAGCTTAAAAATACTTAGAATTAACTTTTTATAATTTTTTAGGATTCCTGTAATGGTTAATTAGATTTATAAAATTTTTCTTAATTTTCTAAGTCTTTTCAGTATTTTTAATAATTCTAATCAATTTAATTAGTATTAAATAGTTAATTAGTAATTAATTTATATTAAATAATCAAATAGTGTAAAAATAATTTTTAATTTTCTTAAAATTTTCTTTAATTTATAGGATTGTAAAAATACCAATTTTACACTTTTAACCCTCCCAGTCCTCCAGTTGTACTTTTTGTTTTATTCGTCCAAATACGTTTTTTTTTTAATTAAAACGTACGTTTTTAGGTTTAGCTCAAATCTTCGTACTCCAAATTCCCGTAATAAGCCGCATAGCTTTCCTAAGCTATTTTTGTTTATAATTTCCAAATAATTTTCACAACAACCCCTTTTCTGTGAATAACACCCGATTACGAACACGCTAAAGTTACATTTCACGCCTCAACGGGATTTAACGACCCGGTGATACATTATATTACCCGGAGCATTGATCTAGGCTATTTGACTTAGTTGACCATTCTCTGGTCAATTTAGGTTGACGGTTTAACATCAATCAATTACCCCGTAGTAATCAAGCATTATAAAGTAAATTGAGGGTAAGGAATTGATTAAGGGGGGAGGGGGGAATGGGTAAGGAATTCAAAAGGGCTCACCTCACTCAAATTATGGTGCTAAGTACAAATAGCAAGGTTAGCCTTTTTATGTTCACCATAGATAACTGTTTCTCCTCCACTTGGGGTTCTGAGTCGGACTAGCTTATGATGACACAAAATGATGGCTTCATTTGTGCCGAGCCAGTCCATACCAATAACTACATCAAGCTCTCCTATAGGGATAGGAATTAGGTCGATCGGATACTTTTCATTATCAATTTCTATTTCACAGTTCTGAAAGACATCAACTACACGTATCAATTTGTTATTAGCTACTTCCACATCTAGTGGTGGCTTAAGCTGGCTAATTGGAACAAAAAATCTCCCACTGAACCTTTCGGATACAAAAGATCTATCTGCACCAGAATCAAATAACACACGAGCAGGTAATAGATTCACAAAGAAGGTACCTTCACAATGTCGTATGTTTCCTTAGCTTCATCCACGGTCATCTAATGAACACGAGCTGGGGGTCTATGTGGTCTTTGGGTAGTAGGAAAGCCAGGGGCTCCTGAAGGTCTAGAAGTAGATGGCGCCCCTCGCCTGTCTGTATTCCTCATAGGTTTTTGTTGACGCGGAAGGGGAGGTCTGACATTTGGACAAGACTTAGTCGTGTGATTCGGATCATAGCATTTCCTGCAAACCTGAGCTGGTTTAGGACAATCTTTACTGATGTGACCAGGTTCACCGCAACTGTAGCAGGTCCTGCTACCTGCACGACATTCCCCCGGGTGATACCTTTTACAATTCACACACAGTGGAAAGCTCCTACCCCCGTGCTAGGGTAAGCCTCATTTGGTTTAACTTTCTTCCGAGACGAACTAGCTTGCTCTATCTTTCTCTTAGGAGGAATCTCTTTCTCTTTCTTCGTTTCCTGTTCTCGCTCTAAAGCTACAATCATGAGCTGATCCATGTTTTTCCAATCCCTGGCTGAAATAAACTAACAGATATCTTTGCGAAGCATATCCACATAATGTTTCATAAGCAACCTTTCATCATTAGCATATTCAGGCAGAAAATGTGCTCTGTCCAGGAATGTCATGGAGAAATCATGTACTGACTCCGTGGTCTGGTGAGTACCCAAGAATTCTCGGCGAATCTTATTAAGTTCCGCCTCTGGAGCAAAGTTCTGAAAGAGTAATTCCTTGGACTCCTTCCAAGTCATACTCCTAGCAATTTCTGGTGTTTTTGATGAAAGGGTCCAATTCCACCATGATTTAGCCCGATCGCGAAGGAGATTAATAACAAAATTAACCCAACGATCCTCAGGGACCTTGCTGGTGGCAAACGCCCCTTCAACATCCTGGATCCATCTGAGGCATTTAAAAGGATTCTGTTCTCCCGAGTAAGTCGGGGGCTTGCAAGCTGAAAAGTCAGTATAAGTAACTTCCTTAGGTGGCGCGACTCGTGCAACCAGCTTCTGATCAAGTTCTATTGTGATAGCCTGAGCTATGATCTTACTGAGACGTTCTGTATAATATGGTATAGCTGTTTCTTGTGCCTTGGCTACTTCTTGAGATATCATATCTCTGATCTGTCTAGCCATAACATTAGAAATAGGAGCATTATCATGCTCATCTATTTCTGGTGGATCAGGGGTTGGCTCCCGATCATCATGTTATGGTATGTCTACATGAGTCAGCCACTCAGAGCTTTCAGGAGGTCTTTCAGCCATATCGACGCTAAAAGTTAAACACATTGCACGATAAGGGAATAATAAGTCACTGTAAGATTCATAATTCATTCCTTTAGTGTAACATAACACCAGTAAGTTCCCGTTATGTGATGCGATTATTACCACGTTGGCCGGACGTCGTAATAATTCCATCAGATAACCAAGTTCATACCGTTACCATATTACACTAAATTCATGAATACTAGTAATATGTTTAACATATAAACAATGTATGCTATACTAATACTGATGCTACATAATAATGAAGAAACGTGTCTAATACTATAGGTCCCATAGAGCCTAGGTTTAAGTCTAAGTACCCATCTACAGTGGATACCTAAATCCCTTAAAGCACAGCTCTGATACCAACTTGAAACGCCCAGGTTAATTTTATTTTATTATTTTTTATATTTTTATTTTTATTTTTTTTAGACCAACTTAATATAACACCAACACTTATATTAACATATAAGATTGTACATAACATATATTATTCGCCTTGACCTGTACATGATCAAAATTGGTCAATATGGGCAAGAATGGCACTATCGTGATATATGGAGAGAAAGATAGAGACTTGTGGAAATTCTCATTACCTGGAAATGAAGAATACTGGTTATTATAATTTTAAGTTTCACACTTTGGCAACTTTAGTCCCTGGTAGGAAATTGTTACAAGATTTAGTACCTGAAAAGATTGGGGTGTTACATCAGGATAGTTTGGATGAAAAAGCTGCGGTTTTGTTTCATCGAATGGGCTAATCGAGGATAGAGCAGCAATTCTACAAGCTTACGAGATCAATCATGATGCAAAATATGTGATTTTTATGACTATAAATTCCGTTAGCCGAAAATGGTAGTCTTCGTAGGTAGAAACATTCACAAAAATACAAGCTTACAGATCTGTATCCCTTTTCTTAAATCATTTTTCATGAGAAAATATTTTGTTACTGTTTTGGTCATAATATTGAAATATGACAGGTTGGACAAGACAAGAGTGGTAGATGGTTTTCAGCTTTGACTGGTACGTGCAGTGGACAGGCTTCGGCTAAGCCGAGGAAACTAGGAACCATGGAAATGGTATCAATCTTAACACCCTGTGCTTCTTACTATCCTGTCCATCTAAATTTAAATTTAAATTTAAAAAATATGTAAGATATTGATGAGGATCTACATATTATGTTTGGTACCCATAATGATAACACACAAGCAAGAATGAGATACATATAAGGATTTGGGTGATTATGAGAATGAGAGAAATATAAGTGCAATAGTTTCCTTAAGATATCAAATAACCAACCAAGTTTACATGTATCCTAAGCTTAGTATTTATAGGGAAGGAGTAGGGCAACACTCCCTTCCTCCCTTTTGCTTCTAGGTCGTGGGCTTGGAGGCCCATGGACAAGTTTACATAAGCCTAGTAACATCAAACAATACATAAATGAAAGTAAATAATAACTAAGCAACCTAGTGTTATTACAAATGACCGAGACTTGATAAAATAGTCAAACTTCGTTCCCAACAATCTCCCCCTAAGGGTCGGTCATCACGGTTGCTTGACGTCTTTGTCATTTCTTCATCTTTGACTTTCACTGCTTTAGACATCTTTCAAAAAATAATGAGATAAAATCATTCATCGTTCTTTGTGCTTTGTTCATTGTTGTTGTGATAGTGATCAAGTTATGAAGTTGTCTGCCTTTCGTCACTTCTGCGTCTGTGGCGGTAGTCCGCCATTCCAACATGCTCATACATCTTTGAACTTTGACTTATACATGCACGTAGTTCCATTTCTTACACTTTGATCTTTAGTCTTTATACTGTGTGGATTATTCTTTTTGGCGTAGAATCTTTCTTTGAACTTTGTGTTGCTTTGATCTTTGAGGGAGCTTTTGATGACTTCAAGATGCATGAATGAGCATGTGGAGTCCGTTGCCATGGAGATGATGTGTACCTGCAGGTAAACAGTTAGCAATAAAACATCCGGTACTTACAGATAAGGAATTAGAGATCGTCAACAGCATAGTGTGAAGACTCCTTCTAACCCTTATCAAGTCCGTTCCCATGTCAGATACCCCCGAAGGAGCTTACAAGACCTACTAAGTAGCTCAATGACTGGGTGAGTCACTGGGGATCACTCCACGACTGTAGACCGCTAAGAAATCACCGCAAACACTAAGCGTAACCCACAAGGAGTTACCGAAGTGACTTGCTGTCAGGGCTGTTTGATGTTGACCCTGGCAGGATTTCCGTTCAATCATTGAGATATACTTATGTAAATTCGCTCATAAACGTTCTCGGCAGATTACTAAGATCTGCGAAGGACTCAATAATTTACAGCTAGTGTCCATTGAGGTAGAACACCAGTTGTAGAAATACTAAGTGTTCCTAAGAGATCTTTGATGTATCTCATGGCTCTAGACTCGATAAGTGCACACTTAGGTTTCCTATGCGGAGACTAGGGAGGGGTCTCCTGCTTCAATATCAACCATCTCTAAGAGATAAGTCGATAGATTACACCGGTTCCCCGTGAGAATGAAACAAGCTCTTTTAAGAGAACTTGAGTGGTTAAGAAGGTTTAGTGCATTGCGTCACTGGGTCCATGACGACTTCATCTTCAATACCGGCGTCGCCTTTGTAACAACCAGTAGCATACGAATTGAACCCGGTGTCTGCCCTAAGGTTGAACATATGGAAGACTATTTCTTTTCACCCTTTTCTTTACTTTTCTTATTAATTCTTCAACTCCTTCTTTCCCCTTTCATTCTTTTCTCCTTTTTTCGTATCATACCTAAGGACTTCTAATTCTAACTATTGGTGATGTCCTTGGGTAGATCCCTCCGGCTCTGGCAGATCATAGGACGGTTTTTCCTATCTTAATCACCTTATAACTCCATGATTGTCCGACAGTAGCCATGAAACCTTTGA
Source organism: Artemisia argyi (assembly GCA_030686995.1). Lineage (NCBI taxonomy): Eukaryota > Viridiplantae > Streptophyta > Magnoliopsida > Asterales > Asteraceae > Artemisia > Artemisia argyi. The sequence continues at coordinate 43,195,671 of CM060676.1, read as the reverse complement.
TTGAAAATCTCTCAAAGTGTTTGTGATTATCAAACATTTTGTTTAACACTCTGAGAGTTTTGTGTTTACTTTAGAAGGGCTCCCCCTTCACATGTGCTCATAAGTATTTAATAAATTTTCACATGCGGGAGGAGCAAGCACTTTTTGAATTGATCCGCTTTTAGTGAACAAGACCGATTCAAGACACACTTACATCACTAGTTAGACTAGCTTGAAGTTATTACCCGGCCTGGTCAAGTCCACAGAAAGTTTCTCGAGACGGTACATTTCTACTAAGACAAATCCTTTTCGAGACACGCTTACGTGGTTAGTTAGAGAGTTCCATTGTCAGCTTTTAGGTGACAACTAGCTCTAGTAACTAACTTGATGTCATTACCCGTCGAGGATAAGTCTTTTCGAGATTACAAACTTTCATGTTTCGTCAATTCTTGGGTGAATATGAGTCTAGCTCGCATGAGATTTGACATTTAAACAACTTTAAACTTTCATATTTTAATCACATTCACTTTTTCTCCCCCTCAAAAATAGCATATAAGATAATATTTTTGACAATCTTTTGATTAAAATATGCCTTTTGAGTCTTATGGGGAGAATTCAACAAGAACTTTTGATTTCAAGAACGATGATTTTGTTTCAAGTGCTCCCCCTCAACAAGTGAATTCTTATTGAGGTGAAATACTTGTCTTTTGAGCAAAGTTATGAAATTTAGAAAATGTTTGATTAACTCTACTCAAAAGTAAGAAGCCTTCGCTCCTTATATTAGGATTGAGGCACTGATACGTACCTCAGGGTCCTTTCTTTACAAGAACGGGTTGTACACTGTTATGTGTGCACAAGCCATAGTTTTAATACAAAATTTGTTTCCTTTTAACAAAATACTTGTTAGGAATACAAATATTCCTGTAAAAGTCTCGGTCACCTGATTATTGTAATAGCATTAAGTTAGCTCGTAGTTAGTTTATATATTAGTTAGTTAGTATTAGTTTAAGTAACACCGTGGAAGAAGGACGGGTCTTTACCCACTGTATGCATGATCCACAGCCCGGGTGTGGGCGTTTTGTAGGAAACTATAAATACCCCTCTCCACATGTGGAGAGGGTTGGAGCTTCCATTCTTTCAATCTAATATCTCACATTTTCTCTCATCTCTTTCTCTCTCTAGGAATCCTCTCAACTTACTTTCTCTCTCTAAACTTATCTTTTTCTTTCTCTTTAATTTGAATCATAATCACAAAGAACCATACATGTTATAATTATGTTTATCCTACAAATGGTATCAGAGAGCCAAGGTTTCATCCTAGGGATTGTTTGCTCTCGAATTTTCATTTTGGTTCTTGTGTCTTATCTTGGTTCAACTTGGGTTTCATATGATTTCACTCATGCTTCATTTGTTTGGTATACCTTGCTAGGTTGGTACGAATGAAAATAAAATTTTGACAATACAAATATTTGTTTGCACATAAGTTGAGGTATTTTGCTAAAAACAAAACATTTGTTTTTCTTTGCGAGTTTATTATATTCTTGTTTGCAGTTATGTTTATTTTGTCAATGGGATATGGACAAAGGGTCGACTGTGGCAGTTTTGTAAGGTTGTAGCAACTAGTCTCAACTTTAACCTGCGTTTATCTTGTGCGGTTAACTCTGACTAGGCTAGCGGTTAGCTGATTATTGCGGTTATCTCTACTGCGCTTTGCGGCTTTCTTTTTCTTCCTTGCGTGTACTCTAGTTGCGGCCTTTCGTTTACTCTAGTTGCGTTTAAGTTTTTTTTTGTAGCGGTTTAATAAAACAACCATTTACCAATCCAAAGCCTAATCTAATCGATATCCAACAAACAAATTCAAGACGCAACCAACACCTCACTTTGAAAAGATCTCAGTACTTCCGTTCGTTTTTCTGAAGAGACTTTAAGACCTTAAAGATCTTTACACAACGAAAGTTCACTTCATCATAGACCATAATTCGTGCAAGTAAATTATATGAATGAAAAAGTAAAGTGCAAAATCTCAGCTTTGTGTTATTTCTCAAATCCCAATCGATTTAATACTCATGTGCATCACTGATTCCTTAAGCTCAAACTTCTTTCAACACATGAAAATGAAGAGACACACAAATCAATACTAACTCATCCGTCGCTATTTCGTTTGGTTTAATAGAAGTATAAAACGTGAAACATCAATCAAAAGAAACAAATCATGATCTCAGTTTTGATTCACACTTTCGTATCAAACTCTTAAGACCTTCGTGTGTGAACACATAAAACATCATTGATTCGTGTGAAAGCAAGGCTTCATTGTTATATCCGACTGTGTTTAAAAGAAGTAACCTTAACAAACTTGTTAGATCACTTCTTCAAGTCGTTGGTAGAATTAAATTACAACTAATACAACCTACCTGAGACCCTATCGGATCGTGAAGTGGAACACCTTTGTCTTTCTTGTTAGACCATGTATTATTTTTTACTTCTGGATTTTGTTTCAGTTTGGTGGCTGCGTTCTTTTTTGTGTAAGAGTGATTAGGGTATATTGTGAGTGCTTAGTGTGCTTTATACCGTAAACATTAAGGTTATAGGAAGACTGTTCTTGGGCTGATTATTATTTTCGTGGATTTGGGCTTAAGGTGTAACTGCTCGTTTAGGTGGTGGGTTGCGCAGATTGTAATTGCATTTGTTTTTGGGCTGCGTGGATTGTGTAAACATAATGGGTCATATGTTAAGTTTGATACTGTGCTGTTTCATCCACAAAGTTACAAATGTTGTTTTATTTTTGTGTGGAACACTAAACGAACTTGGCTACTCACTCGAATACAAATTATTGTCTCTCCAAGTGGTAGTTGTTTGGTGATAATATTGTGGTATTAAGCTTCTCTCATCCGAATACCTGCTTTAGTTAGGTTCCAGTATCCGAGACTATTTATTTTGGGCTGAGATTATTCGGACTTCATCATTCTTCGCATCATCAACAATCTACCTCTACCATAGTGAATTTATCAGTGTCTAACGGTTTTTTCTTGATTTCGTAAAATCCCGCGAAAGAACCTATTTCTCGGTTTAAATCATAGAATTGTAAAATCCCGTGCATGTTCATTTCATGTCAAATTCGTCGGATTCGGTTATTACTGAGATACTCAAACTGTACGACATGGATGATAAACATATGACTCTCAACCTTGTACAACCAATAAACGTGTTTGATTCTGGTAGTGCTGAAATGGAATCTTCGTGCCCGAAGTCTCAAGAGAATGAACTTCATCAGCCGCAAAAATTGCCCGATAATGCAAAGGAAAGGTGTATTGAATGTTTTCAACTACTTCACTCACATCTTAAGGTGCTCTTTGAACGACCTGGATACTTAACAGGATACGAACGTGCATTCGCGTACGAACGTGCTTTCACATCACTCTTTGGTCAAGATGTTCAGACCTTCACTATCAAAATGAATCAGTATTTAGATCAACTTGAACAACAACTTGACAAAGGAAATTTTTCTAAAGGAAGTTCCATGGCTGCCTTTTGTGTGATTAACAACCAACTCCAACTGTTCATTGATTTACAATACACTGAGAATCAAATGGTTAATAAGTATTTCACTAATTACACTGGAATTGAAGTTAATGCGTTCAGAGAAACACTACTCCAATGCATGGGTAATGTAAAGAGGTTCATTGAGGAAAGAGCACAACACATACTTATGTATGACGACAAGGTGAAGGCATGTCAGTAGCTATCATGTGATGGTATTGTTGATTCGGGTAAAGCATCGGATGTTGGGTCAGTTGTCACTATATGCAAAGGATTAGAGACGGATAAGCGTGAAACTACGAGCAGTTCAGTGAATCTTGTTACACATGATATGGATGCAGAGGTACCCTTAACTATTCAACAGAATGTGCTTGACAATGAACGACAACATACAGATCAAATTAAGCCCACTTATGACACAAATTTGTTGGAAAAGATTGATAGCAATAACATTTCTAATTCAACAAATATGAGTCATAAAGGGGGAGAAAGTGATCAGGATGCTGAGCATGATGATGAGTCGAATTCTTTGTTTACAGCTGAGAGGTTTAAGTCAAAGGATATGGTTGATAAAGAAGTTTTTAATGAACTCTATAACAGATTTTTACAACTTGAAAAACATTGTATTTCACTTGAAATCGCAATGCAACAAAAGGAAGAATCTTTTCAATCTAACCAACCATGTAAAAATCCAGAATTTCCTGAGTTCCGTGAATTTTTTGAAATTAACACTTTGAAAGCTCAGCTTCAAGACAAAAACTCGACAATCAGCAATTTGAAAAAGCATATTTCTATCCTGAATGAGAAAAGTAATATAGTCAAAGCTAAACATGACATCGATGTTATTAAATCAAGAAACATCGAATTGGAACTTTATGTGGCTAGATTACTTAAGGAAAATGAGACTTTGAAAAGGCATCACATAGACCTAAGAGACTCTATCAAAGAAACTGGTACTAAAATTTCAGAACAAACAACATCTTTGATGGACAAAAATGATAAATTCAAATCTCAAATTCAGGAAAAGGGCTTTACAACTGTTGCTCAAAAATATGAGGTAGGAAAACTAACAAGAAACAGTGTGAATACTAAGTTTGCAAAACCATCAATCTTGGGGAAATCGGTTTTACAATCAAGTAGAAATCATTCAGTTGTTAGACAACCGAATGCGATTAGATCTGAACATCCAAAATTTTCAAAAGCTCAGTTTTCCTCCCAAGTTGATGCGAAAGAAGTTTTGTCAAAACCAGTCACTTCACATAATGTGCCTAAGAAAAATGCCTCTGGGTTTGTTAAAGCTCAACAAGTAGCTACACCTTCTTCTGACTCTTCTAGGATATGTTCAAAAACAGTGTCAATACCAAGCGTTAAAACTCAAAACTCTTATGATATAAATGACTTGTACATGAACAATGATCTTGAAAAGGCTAGGAAAAGGGCTCTACTTCAAAAGGATGGTATTTTAGGTTCACGACCTCATAAGATGCCTTCTAGCTTACTCCAGAACTCGGCCAATAGCAGCAAACCAAAACCTGTGAGCACTCAACAAACAAATAGGAAGTGTCCAGTTTCCATGAGGAGTTGCACATCCATTAAAGCGATACCTGTAGCTAATCATTCTAAGAATCCTAGAGTTTGTTCTGAATCCAAACACCTTGTTTGCTCAACTTGTCTGAATTGTGTTCTTAAGGCAAACCATCTTAGTTGTCCTCCACAATTCCTGAAGAAAGTGAATATTCTTGATAAGGTTCAACCATCTAAAACTAGAAACTACAACAAGCCCGTAGAACCAAAAAGTTATAATCAGAAACCTGGTAGGCAGATTAATTTAGTACAGAGGTCTTCTCTCCACAATAATTCCATTTTACATGAGAAACCAAAAATTCCTAGAACTTGCCTTAGGTGGATACAGACGGGTAGAATTTTTAAGATTATAGGTCTTAGATGGATACCTATAAGAAAGATGTTCACTGATTGCAAAACCAAGGTTGAAAGTGGAACCCCAAATGGAATAGATGTTGATTTCACTAACCCATACAAATGCAAACAAACTCTCAATGTCAATGCAGGTAGTCTTTACTTAAGTGCAGGTACATCGTTCAATCCTGTTAAGGAAAGACTCAGAGTTTGGCTGCCGAAAAGAGTGAAATCTCATCAATCAGGGGTTAATGAAGCTCAACTTTGATGCAAATTACTATGACGTCTGAATACTTCAGTTCAGGCCTCGTTCTTCAAAGACTATGACGTCTGAATACTTTAGTTCAGGCCTCGTTCTTCATCGACTATGACGTTTGATCACATCAGATTAAGCCTCGCTTTTCAATGACTATGACGTCTGAATTCTTCAGTTCAGGCCTCGTTCTTCAACGGCTATGACGTTTGAACTCATCAGGTCAAGCCTCGGTCTTCAACTTCATCATTATGGCGTCTGCTGACAACAATTCAGGCCCCGCTCATCAAAGAAAAGAAAGGTGTACGATTCAGTGCGCCTTATCTTCGGAAGAAGAGAAATCTTCTTAGTTTTGACCATTCTCAACAACACGGTTCATGCTTCCTCCATGTTCATTCAGTCATCAAGTGGATCTACTCATCCTTGATCGAATTCGCATTCACTTGTTCATTTAAAAATGGCAAACATCGTATGCAATTTTTGAGGGGGAGAAGAGTGAATAAACTACATGATTGAATGTATTCTTATTCACATGCTCAATCAAAAATGGCAACCTCGTATGCAATTTTTGAGGGGGAGAAGTGTGAATAAAATACATGATTAATTGTATTCTTATTCACTTGCTCAATCAAAAATGGCAAACCTCGCTTGCAATTTTTGAGGGGGAGAAGTGTGAATATACCACTTGTTGATTGATGCTTGAAGAATGGTCATACGACTCTCCTCCAACACCTAATGTTCTACGTACTAAGGATGACTGGGATTTATGTTTGATGATTACTTCCAAGCTTCAACAAATGATGATTGATCAAGATGCACCATCTAGAAGTAATCCAATCTCCAGTTACTCCTAAGGTGTTGATGATGACTATCATGATTGTGAAGTTGCACACATGAATAATGATCCGTCCTCTTGTTCTATTTCATCACGGATTTTTGTTCCTTCAAATGTGCACTTGGTAAATCAACCACAAGGATATAATGGAAAATGTCGACTAAAATGTCAAAACGGCTAAGAATTTGGACATGGAATGTCAAGTAATCACGGAGTTTATTTGGTATCCCTTATTTGAGATTGAAGTTGACTTTCACAAAAGAGTGATCTTATTTTATCTTGAAGTCGGGGTTGGTTGGATGAAGACTCTTCGAGATCCTTGCTTGAGCTTTTACCTTTACAATGACGAAGACTTGGATATCTAGTTATTTTGGTAATTATTCATTTCCATTACCACAAAATAACTATCACTTCAAGGAGTGTCACAACTTACACGAAGTTGTCGGTAGTCAAGAGGTGATGTACGTCTTATACTTGATGGTTGGTTGGTTGAAGAGTATAGAGTACTTAGGGATTCGATGTTGCACGAACTCTCTACACCGCTCTTAGTCACACACTAGTGCAAGCTTAAGTCACAAGATCGGGAAATTCTACTTCAGTTTCAAGTTTGGTATATTGGGTTTACTTCATCAGTGGTCACTTCAAATGGCCTACATAGGTGGTGGTAAAGATAGTCAGAGAGAGTCTTTTTGTAGCAGTTGATTCTCACCAGATCCATTTATGCAAATTTCTGTTCTTCTCACAAGATTTCAAGAAAAGGTATCTATAATGTGTTGCTGATTCTGAGGTATCAAAACCAGCAAGGGGGAAGGAGACATACATCTAAATGCTTAATAAGTACATGTGATGAACTTAATTCTTCTTCATAATTGAAGTTATCCCGGGAAGACAAATGTCATAACCGTAGAGAATATCAGTGTTTTAACTCATGGCGTTTGGTGTATTATTCCAACTACGTGGGGGAAGTGGTCTCTTAATACTTGTGGTATGTATTACTTCAGCTTTCAGTGGGAAGAAATATGAGAAGAACAATTGGAGCGTGAGATGATATTGCTTATCGACATCTTCATATGAGCTGATACGATTTATGGTAAAGTGCTTCTGGTTAATGCTTCATGTACATAATGTTATGCTGATTCCGATAAGATCGCAACCATCAGGGGAGAGATTTGTGTACATCAAGGATGCGCAACTGGCTCACGTGATCGGGCTTAATCATATATTCCGGAGGTGATATCCGCAGAGATGATCAGTGCTTCAACCTGTTACTTTGGTGTCATCGTTTCTTCTTGTGTTGGATACATGCGTACAACATGGATTGAGTTGGTTTGTGTAAGATAACTGGAAAGCATTTTCTGAAATGAAGATGTTGATATCTTATTCCCCCGAATAGACAACTGCTCTAAACCATAAAGTAATGTGTACATTGGGGATGCACAACAGGGTCATGTGATCGGGCTTCATCATACATTTCGGGATTGATAACCGCAGAGATGATCCATGGTTCACCTTGTTACTTCGGTGCTATCATTTTCTTTGGGAGTTTGAGCGTCATACAATGAGACTTTTTGCATCACTTCAACTACTTGAGGAAGTGGTCTCATGAAGATGATTGTCGGTTTAAGGGGAAGCTACCAAAGCTTCATATTGAGGAGGCTAAAACTCAGCGTTTTGGTGGTGTCTAGCGATTAACTCAGTTGTGAGACTCTAGTGATTTGTTTACTACTTGTGTTTGGTGAATTGTTGTGACTTAAGTCGTCTCGATTAGTCTGATTGTAATTTGACGTTGTGAGTTAATCCTTACGACTTGACTTATTACAATCGGATCTATTGTAACTTGACTTGTCGCGACTTGACACTTAATGCTAATTGTCACTTATCCAAGATCTCTCTCTAAGTTTAAATTGCATATTACATCTTTCGGTTTCTTTTGTTGACTTTAGTAAAATCCCGGGAAAGATTCGACCTCTCGGTTTAAGTAACAAGAGTTGTAAAATCCCGTTTAAGATTATGTCATGGCATCTACCGCTTTAGACGATTATTCAGGAGCCTCGAAAGCTTTGGTGGTGAAAGTTTAAGAGATGTTGACTACTAATTTCTACAACGATCTGAACGATACTATCACTTTGGTACTCATGTCAACATCTTCTTAAACTGATTAATATCCTTTGTATATATATTATACTAAATTGTAAATAGAAAAATATAAAACCTATAAAAACCATAAAAATCTGAAAAATCATAAAAAATCCAAAAATATTCTTCTCACGACATGTCTCTTGTGTAATCAATATTATGTACGTTTCTAGAAATGTCATTCAATAATGACACAGAATCATACATATGCTTGAGCAAGAGTTTTTCGGTTTTAAATAAAGTTTTTTTTCTAAACCATGTCGTATCTCAAAAACATTCTTCAAAATTATGGCTTGTAGTCATTTCAGGCTACAACCCGGACTTCAAAATTATGGCTTGCTATTACTTCAGATAGCAACCCGGTTTTCAAAATGAGGAAAACACGTCGCCAAAAAGACGGTTGTTCCTAGTAAAGGGTGCCGTTCATCCGAGCGTAAATTACTTTACATTCATGCACCCTCGATCTAATGTACGTTTCAGTGTATTATTTCTTGATAAAGAAGAGAAGTCTTCTTTTTATCGCCAAATACTTTCCCTTTTATGATTTTTCCGGAAAGTATTTGTGCAAAACTTGGTGGTACCATGAGATTTTGATTAAAAAATCAAATTGAACTCAAATGTTTGATAAAATTTTCTCTCAATCAATGACTTTCATATTTTATGAAAATATTTCAGTTTTAACATCCGTCATTGATTGAGGGGGAGAATTATTTCTCAAAATTTTATGTATCATCAAAACTCTCAACTTTGTACAAAAACAACTAAACGATTGGTGATGGTTATGTGTCAGAATGAGTACACTTTAAAAGAGTTCTCATTAAAACTTTGTATCTTTTGTAAACTCTTCAAATCTAACACATAACAACCTCCCTCACAGATTGAGGGGGAGCAAGAAAAAGGTTCCTTTATCAGAAAATATTAAAAAATTAACCGCATTTCTCTCCTAAACGTTTTCTAAATTATTTAAATCAATTGGGATCCAAAATCTCAAAAGATTTGAAATTTTTGATCGGGGGAGAGAATGTGATTTAAATATGAAATGTGATATCAAACGTGATCTTTTGGACTCAATAAATGTGCTCCCACATATGTGCTAAACTCTTTCGAATACCGATGCACATATTGAGGGGGAGCAAAAGGCGTTTGTGGAAGTTATACCAAAGACCGACCATTTATCTTTATGCATGGAGTTATAAGGTTGATTAAGGTTAGGTATGAATTCCCATGATCCACCAGAACCGGAAGGATCTTCCCAGGGACAATCCTCTAGATAGATTAGAAGTCCTTAGGAATGATTGAAAAAAGGAGTAAAGTGAGAAAGGGAAGAGTGCGGACTGAGATAGAGCTAGGACTGGAACAAACCCAACAAGGTTCTAGTGGTGAAGTCTTGGTAAGCACTGAAGGGGTTGAAGAATTAAAAAGAATTGTAATGAGAAAGGGTGAAAAGAAATAGCCCTCCTTATATTCAACCTTAGGGCAGAAACCGGGTTCAATTCATAATCTACTGGCGGTTACTAAGGTAACACCGGTATTGAAGACAAGACGTCATGGACCTAGTGACGCACTGCACTAAACCTCCCAACCACTCAAGTTCTCTTAAAAGAGCTTGTTTCATTCTCACGGGGAACCCTGTGTAATGTATCGACCGCTCATTGCGAGCTATGTTGATACCTAAAACAGGAGATGCCTCCCCAGTCTCTAGGAGCGGATCAAAACGCACTATTGAGTCTAGAGCCATGAGATCATCCATAAATCTAAATAGGACACACTTCCAATATGCTTATTGTTTCACACAATGTCGAAAGTAAGATAAAATATTTAGAGTCCTACGCATTATCCTTGTGGTATTACCAGAACATCCGAGTGATATGAAAATATTCACAATGAAGATGGAAATCCTTCTAGAGCGAACATCACTCAAGCTCTTGGTAGGTGACATGTGAGATCCATCTTGGATCAATGATCAAGTGACAACTGGAAAGCAACAATGGTGCGATTCAATATTGAATCAAACTTGTTCCAGGATATGGATTGACGGATACTTTTGCAAAAACCTTTCAGTGTGCTCACATACTAATTTTCGAGCACATTGATTGTGTACAATATTTCAAACAAAAGTATTATTGATGGAAATGTGATTCTAAGCTAAAACCTCTCGTCATGTCTCAAAAATGTTTATCATATGACACGCGAGTGATTTCTATAAATCAATTTCTCATCAATCCGTGAATGTAAATTCACCGATTCACTCTATCGTGCTGTCTGCTTTGAGACGTTCTGGTATGAGAACATGCTAAGTATGAAGATTCCAAAGTGGATTCTTTGGGAAACTCATTACTACAAGCTGGAAATTCCTGTGACGGAGAGTCCTCTTTAAAAGAGACTCTACCTGATCACAGGTCGGTTTTCACAAAACCGGAGGGTAGTCTGTCCTCGCAGAATGAACGACAAAGCCATGTTCGTTCTCTATCTTTATTGCTAACTGTTTTATTTCAGGGACACATATAAAGATAGCATTGATGGCTCTAATTTCCAGCAGAATCGGGTCAATCCATACCTCATGCTCACACATCCTTCACACTATCAATGAAGATGAGAGACTTGCCACTACAAATGTTGAGAGACTACCAACAACATTTCCGCAACTCTGATGAAAAAGTCTCCTGATCCACAACTCTAATGCAAAGTCTCCAGATACAGAAGGGTGTGAGCATGATGGTTCTTAAGTCACTACATCACATGAAGGCAATACTACTATGGATGAGCTTGGAGATTTACTTTGGCTGATGATCTCAAAGAAGCTCTAAGATCGCACATCACAAAGGAATTCTAATCACAAGTTCACTTGTTTGAAGTAAAAAGTGTGTAGAAAAGTGAAGAATCAGATCCTACGAGCTACAGAGACAAAAGAATGTTTAAAGACCAAAGAGCTTAATTTCAAAGGTGACCTCGCTTAGGGGGAGATTGTTAGGAATACAAATATTCCTGTAAAAGTCTCGGTCACCTGATTATTGTAATAGCATTAAGTTAGCTCGTAGTTAGTTTATATATTAGTTAGTTAGTATTAGTTTAAGTAACACCGTGGAAGAAGGACGGGTCTTTACCCACTGTATGCCTGATCAACAGCCCGGGTGTGGGCGTTTTGTAGGAAACTATAAATACCCCTCTTCACATGTGGAGAGGGTTGGAGCTTCCATTCTTTCAATCTAATATCTCACATTTTCTCTCATCTCTTTCTCTCTCTAGGAATCCTCCCAACTTACTTTCTCTCTCTAAAATTATCTTCTTCTTTCTCTTTAATTTGAATCATAATCACAAAGAACCATACATGTTATAATTATGTTTATCCTACAATACTCCCCCTCAAATAATGAAGTTTATTCGAGAGATAGTCTTCTTGAGCAGAATATTGAACCGTATTTAAGAAATACTTTTAGAAAATTCGTGAGATGATTCTGCTCAAGGTTTTAGAAAACATAATCAAGTACTATACAACAAAGAATGTTTGAATATCAGTTTAGAAAACAACCTTGAGGACTGAAAACCTTTGTTTACCAAAATTTGAAATCCATTTGTAGGTTGTGTCAATCCAAAAAAAAATTGAATTCCAACGAGGATTGAAAAATCATTGTGTCATTTTGATATAACACTCGTTGAATCAACGGAAATTTAAAACTCTTTTACTTTTGAAAGTTGTTTGAGACCCGGAGTCTCTCTTTTAAGTTTTAAAATCTGAAGAAGAAGATTTCCATCTAAAGTTGAACTTCATTGGTTCTTTTTGAAGATTTGTTTTTGTGATGAATGGAAAACTTCCGGTATTTGGGATGTTCAAATCAGAGTCATTCTTTTATTGTAGCCAAAGCATTCCAGATTATGAAAAATTTGAAAGGTTTGAACGACTTTGCTTTGATCTTCACACTTGCTTTACCGGTCTAAAACAAGAGTGTAGAGTTTGGAAAAATTTGTTTCTCACCATTTCGAATCCTTTTACCAGTTTTAGCCTTTTAACACATTTAACCCTTTGCCCTCAAAATATGTTCCGTGAGAAACATTTTGACAATTGTTGAAGTTTTGACTTTCAATGGGATGACATGTACTTGCACACAGAGAAAATGCATCAGGCATAAACAAGTATACGGATGAATCAAAAACTCATTCTAAATCTTCCTAAGTGCTCCGAATTCTCAGATTAACACACAAGATCACAGATTAATTCATTCTTTCACTTGAAATTTTCCAATTATTGTCATGGTTTGGGGTTATGATTTGAGACTTTGCACGCATGTTAGCATCATAATGCCTGAATATTAAACAAATAAAGGTCCTAGTAAAAGCAGCAAAGACATCGACATCTTTAAACCCTAAATCACATGATTCTAAACCTATGTTGTTTCTAATCGAGCAAACATACCAATCGAGCATTCTTTAGTGTTCTCTAAAGTTATATGAAATAATTAATTAGACTAAACAAATAAAAAAAATGCCCCGATCGATAATTACATAAACCCTAGTTTCTGATTATGCCTTTTTGACCGTTGAAAACATTTGAAACATTTAGGAAATGATTAGACAACAAAAATGAAGAAATTAGAAACTAACAATCGAAAAGAAATCGAGGATAAAAAATCGTTAGTCTGATTCGTTGAGGTTTATAATTATGTGTGAAACTTTTGAGAACATTTTTGAAAACATTGATTCGATCCTTTTTTTTTACTGCAATGTCCTTTTACCTAAGTTTAAGACTTTTGTGAACTTTACTCATTAAAGGTTAACTACTTTTCCATTTGAAGTCTAAACATGGTTAACTTGGAATCCTTGCCGAAAAAATTTCTTTTCTCCCCCTCGAATTAGCATTAACTTTGTGAAACATTTTTTTTGCACATTTTAATTCAAGAGATCATAGAACCTTTTGAAAACGAGTTTTTTAATCCGAATGATGAAGAAACAATTTTTCTTGAAGACTTTTTATAAGTTGTGCAAACGTCATGATATTGTGAAAAATTTTCTCCCCCTCAAAACATGTTCCATTTAGACAATGTGAAGCAAAATTTGTTTTAATAGAGGAACATAGTTTTGAATATCAGAAGTTTGTACAAGAGAAAGAAGATTCTTTTGGTAGTTTGTGTATTTTCTTTTTGATAAAATATTTACAAAAAGAGTTTGATGTTTGACTCTCTTAGGTTTTAAGAAAATTTTGCAAATCATCTGGAGTCAAAAACCACATACCAATTTGGTGAACTGAATCAACAAACCTTGATGGATGTAAAGCCTTTGAAAACAAGTCCGCCAATTGGTATTCAGTACCCACAAAATCTAATTCAATTGTACCCTCTTCGACATGCTCTTAGATGAAATGGTAGCGGAGAGCAACTTGTTGGGCTTTGGAATGATGAATGGTGTTGCACGAGATAGCAATAGCACACTTTGAGTTGCAATACATTGAGATCTAGTCAAATACATAGCCGTAGTCCGTGAGCTAAGTTCTCATCCGAATGACTTGAGCACAGAAAGCAGACATGGCTACATACTAAGCTTTTGTTGATGACAGTGATGTACAATCCTGCTTTATTGACTGTATCCCTTTGTAACTAAAGAAGATTTGTTGCGAATCACTGTGCCTTCTGCGTCCAGCTTGTTTTCCAAATCCATTTAAGTCCAATGATGTGTCGAAGAGTGATGTTGGTAGAACGTATGCATATCAGACGGATCCAAATTGCGAGAAGACGACTCCATTATATCAAGAACAGTTGGAGTCGGTGCAAATGGATTGAAGAAAGTATTTCCATCATAATCTGCAAGTTGTGGTACTGATTGTTGTTATGGATCTTCAGTTGATTGTCTGGAGTTGGAAGCAGTTTGTCTTGCTGTTGCTGGAGATTCACTTGGAGGACCGTCTTTCTCAACAGTGGTTGTTGAATATTCTCAGGGTGTGCAGCGGAAATTGGTGAGACCTCTTGAGGACGGTTTTCAATTGAATCATCAAACAGTTGAGCAAATAGGGTTTCCAATTCTTTACGGGAGAGTGACAATGGTTCAGCCGAAGATGCCGGAAAGTTTAGACGGTTGGATGCGGGTCCTAAGCTGTTGTGCTTAGAAGCCATTACATTAAGCTAGGGTCCGAAACTGAGTTGTTCAGAAGCCATACCTGTTATATCTGAAAAGAAGAAAGAATAGACAAAACAGAGAACATGGATCCCCAAGTGTAATTGGGTTCCGGATGTTAGAAGCATAAAGATGTAGTGTCAATTATCTTCTTGACACTCGGACACACTATATCAATGATTTCCTTTCTCGCCTCAGGGATAGATGTTGTGGATTTCACATTAGTTTTGGTGCAAATGTCTAAAATCTTTCCTGTAGGAATCCACTTAAGACCAATTGATTTGAAAATTCTACCCGTGGGTACCCACCTAATGTTAGATCAAGGAGATGTTTTCCTTTTAGATGCAGCAGAATGAAATATGGGAGCATCAGTTTGTTGAGAAAACCTACGTCCTATATTGATCCACTTCTTAGGTTTCTGACTTATGACTTTTGATTCAACGGGTTTGTTTGTCTTAGTCGATTGAGTCTTTTCAAGTGAATTTCCTTTTTGAAGATATTTTAATGCACAGACATCATGATTATTTACGCCACTACTCTTAGATGCTATCCAATTCCTATTAGGTTGTTGAGAACTCCTAGTATTGGTTTGCTACTACTAGCAGTATTTTGAACTACAGTGGAAGGCATCACATGAGGTTTTGAACCTAGAATTCCATCCTTTTGAAGTAGCGCCTTTTTCCTAGCCTTTTCTAGATCATAGTTCGTGTACATGTCATATTTTCCATAAGAATCTTTACTTTTAATGCTCATATTAGACACTGTTTTCGAACTAATCCTAGATGAGCCAAGTATAATCACGTGTTTAGATTTAGCAGACACAGATGCATTTTCCTTATTCCAAGAATGTGGAGTGACTGGTTTTGTCAAATTGTTTTTCTCAACAACTTGTGAGGCAAACCGAGATTTTGAAAATTTGGGTCGTTCGGATTTAAATGCAGTTGGTTGTCTAACAATTGATCGTTTTCTGATTGTTTGAGAGGGCGGTTTCTCCAAGATTGATGGTTTTACAAACTTAGTATCCACACTCTGGCCAGTCAGTCTTCTTAATTTGTTTTGCAATGCAGCATGTGCAAACACCTTTGCTTAAATTTGACCTTTTAAAAGCTCATTTTCTTTAACTAATGTATCCACACGTTTACTTTGTTCATTAAGAAATTGGCCATTGTTGCCTGAATTTATAGATTCGTTTTGCAATTCAAGTTCAAGTGAGATGCAATGTGCCTCAAGTTTTGAAAAATCTTTATGAAATTGGGCAATGGTCTTTTTGAGAATAATGTTTTCTGACTCAAGAGTTTGGTATGATGTTTCAGTTATTGGATTATCAGGTAAGGACTCAGACTCAGAACATTTTTCAAGACATTG
This sequence comes from Artemisia argyi, assembly GCA_030686995.1. Lineage (NCBI taxonomy): Eukaryota > Viridiplantae > Streptophyta > Magnoliopsida > Asterales > Asteraceae > Artemisia > Artemisia argyi. The sequence goes on along the minus strand of CM060676.1, from coordinate 43,179,547 downwards.
TACAACATCCTGGTCAACCTCTCCTTCATTACTGAAGTTAGGTTGCTCAGATTGTTATTTCTCAATTGCAGGCATAATATGATCAACAGTAGATTGTACCTCAACCATTTGCTCTTTGTCAAAGTTAGGTTCTGTGTCATAGATGGGTATGACATCTTCCTCATCCATATGTTCTTTGTCAAAGTTGGGCACTGAGTCATAGAAGGGTCTGATCTCTACATAGTCTGCATCTGTATCATTCCCCAATCTGCTGTTGTCATCCTGCTCTTCTGATTCTGTCTCATTGCTTTCCATGACAACCAAATTAGCTTCCAATACTTTAACCTCATTACCTGCATTAATGACATCTGCAGTATTCTCACCATTCCCAACAAACCTTTGATCATTTTTTCCTTGTATCACAACTCTTTCACCTCGCTTGACAGGTCGATTTCGGGAATTAGATAAAGCCTGACTTATAATTTGTAAGATCTCCATTCTTCTAAACATCATTTCTTTGTTCAATTTCACAAGTGAATCTTCAGAGTCATCAGAATCACACTCTGGACCAATATTATTCATGTGAAATTCCTGCATGTTTGCCATTAACATCACATCTGTTGTATCGGCTTCCAAATCAGCTGTATTGGACTCCAAATCTGCATATTCATCATCAAATGGAATATCTCCCATGACACTTTGCAAAACAGCATTGAGATTTCCCCCTTCAACTTCCATTTGACTAAGTGTGGCATTGTATTCAACATTATCGTCAGAGAGTGAAGTTGAATCATAATCTTGAGCTTCCACATCTGCAATATTTTCCGTATATGCCATAAATGACATGCTTGGTTCAATAAGATCTTCTTCGTCATCAGTATCTTCCATTGTGTTAAAGCATTCATAAGTTGAAGTCATCACGCATTTGCCTTTCTCAGAAGATACTTGTCCAAGCTTCACAAGATTTTGTAGAAGTGATTGCATAAGATTATATATTGTTGCAGGAGGGTACTGTGGAATGAAGATAGACTCAGGTGCATTTGGAGGATTGAAGAAGAGATCATTTGGAGTGTAAATTAAGGATCCATGGTCAACAGCTGGAGATGGTGGAGCAGGGAGAATGGTCTTCAGAGGATTCATGCTTAAACAGGATTCAAGAATTTGCTTCATTCTGATGTGATGAAGTTCTTCTGTACGATGCATAGCTTCAAGATATTTCCATATTTCATAAGCACTGGCTTGAAAGTCCATATTAATGTAAATTGAATCGGGAAGGGCTAATGTCATGGACCATGCAGCCTGATGGTCAGCATAGTACTTAGCGAGTTCAGTAGCATTCAAATCTGCAGTAGTTTGTAGCCTCTTAATCCCTGTTGAGTCAGCAAGAAATATCATTTTGTATGGACCATCTTGAATGGATTTAAGCATGAGATTTGCAGCAGGACGATCTGTGAGCCATTGTAGAAATCTCCATTTCCAATCAGTATATGTTCCTAGTAGCAACATTGGAGGCCTTGATTCATTACCAAATAGCAGCACATGACGAATGAGGGAGCAGTGACTTCGTTGATGATACTGTTGCTGATGAGAATATTGGTGAGGAAGGTAGTTGGAAGATGGTACTATTGCTGATGACTGTTGCATATGAGAATATTGGTGAGGAAGGTAGTTGGAAGATGGTGATTGAGACATTGTAAATGACATTTATCTCCCCCTTGATTGTTGCGACGTAATCGAAATAATCAAACAAAAATGTCACAGTCAAGATCGAAATAGTGATTTCAGATTTTCCCTCCAAAATTAATTTGAAAAATTTTTTGTTCCAAAATTTTGAAAATCACTATAAAATGCAATTCTAAGGTCACAGGAAAAATTTGAGTTTAAAAAATTTTGCAGCCAAATTTCACCGAAAAAATTTGAATTTTGGGCCAAAATTTTCACCGTTGTACCAAATTTTGAATTTCGCGTAAAAATTGAACGTTTAGTCTCCTGTAAAAATTAAATTTTACTCAAATTTTCGCGAATATATATATATATATATATATATATATATATATATTGAAAATAATGAATAAGAAGATAGTAAGAAGATTTTAGAAAGAAACTTGTGTAACGATGTGTGATAAAGTTGATTCTTGGATCGTTCCAATAAAGTAGGAGGTGTGTTTAGAAATTTTTAAGTGTTCTAGAAACTTTTCAGTGTTTTAGAAATTTTTCAGTGTTTTAGAAACTTTTCAGTGTTCTAGAAACTTTTCAGTGTTTAAGAAACTTTTAATTGTTTTAGAAACTTTACACCAAAACTTTCTAAATTATACAATTTAGAGAGTATGTTGATATAAATAAATGACTAAAAACGTTATTCATATCTTTCGATATCTCTATGTTTTGATAATCACAAAACGAAAACCCATCAAACCAAATATCATGACGTAAACAAGTATTTAGTAGTAAATAATCACTTTCACCATCTTATCACTTAAGGTATAAATAAACAAAGTGTCTAATGCATTATAAGATCAAAGGGGTATTTAATTAATTATTACAAAGTTTATTTAATTATATAAACATATTATATATTTTTGAAAAACACTTTTGGTAATAAAGAAAAATGTTTTAATCATACTAAATATATGAATTCAAATTTTTAACCAAAATCAGTTAGTTTTTCACCAAATAAACTTTCCCCACTAAATGACAGATTTTCTGGCCGTTACAGCTGGGCGGCCCCCTTAATTATAAGGGGCGGTCCCCTTAAAATTAAGGGGACCGTCCATGAATTAAGGGGACCGGTATGCTCCAGAACAGTGTTTTCTGGCCCTTTAAATACTGGATCATTCCACATATTTTTCTCACCTTTTTGCACTAAAAAATTTCTGATTCAAACCTCCATTTCTATCTTAAAAATCCTTTGATCATATAATTCATAAGTCTTTTTTTCCAAGTGATCCAAAGCTTCATCCACTCAAGTGCAAAGAGAAGAATACTTCTATCTATCAAGACTAGAAGTATTACAACTTAGTATCATCTTGCTATCTAAGTTGTTTGATCATTTCATCTTGTATATAATTCATTCTTTGGTGAATAAAGTGTATACATTGGTTAGCTAGATTTAGATATAGGATCTAGATTTGTTGAAGGTGTGAAGTGGTACTAGAAGTGAAGAAGTATAGGCGCATAGGAATAGTGGTAGAAGATATAAGAAGTGGTAGTATACTGAAGTAGAGATTAGTTGGGAAGACAAAGAAGTTGAAGCCTTAAAGTTGAGAAGAAATAGAAGCCTAGAAGTAGTGAAGAAGTATAAATCTTGAAGTAGTGGATAGATCTAAGTTGTGAAGGTGTGAAGAAACAAGTGGTGTGAAGAAGTGTAGAAGGTGTGAAAGAGTGTAGAAGAAGTTGTGTTGTGTTTACAGTTGTGAGATTGGTTCTAGCTACGATTAGAACCCGACGTTTAGCTTTGTGTCGTTAAATTGGTGTAAGCTAAGGTGTGTACAGTATTCTCCACCATAAGGGAGGTTATTGATCTAGTGAAAAAAACTCTCGAGTTCGGTGCTCGGGGAGTGGAGTAGGGCAAGGAAGGTGTCCTTGTAGCCGAACCACTATAAATCCTTTGTCTCTCGGTTTGATCTTCCATCTCTCACTCTTTGTTTATTTACTTGTTAGCATTTCATATATAGTTATAATTGCTTGTGTTGTGCATATATTGATTTCACATAAAGATCAAACTAGGCTTCATTCACAACATTAATTTTATACAAACAAACCAAGTAGATAAACTCATATTAAAACACATATACATATATATGTTTATATGTAATATATGAAATTATAAATTTTTACTCAACATTATATATAAGTAGTGTTTATACAAAAACCGTGAATAAACTAGTATCTATATTTTTGCATCAAAGAATTTTGAAATCTACGTCTATTCTTTAGAAGCAGACTTTTATAAAACGAAAAAGACATAAAACTATTCCACCTCCCCTTCTAGTTTTCCACAATTGGTATCAAGAGCCACGTCTAGAAAGATTTTTAAAATATATTGTATTTTAAAACTTGTAACGATCTATGGAATTTGAAAAATATCTAGAAGGGGAATTTACGCAAAAACCACCATTATTTGAAAATGATCATTTTCTTGAATGGAAAAATAAATTTGAAAATTATGTGAAATCAATAGATCTTGATCTTTGGCATATCATTTGAATTGGTGATCTTCAACCAACCAAAATGGATTTTGAAAATCAATATAATAATCTTCAAACAAAGATTGATAAAAATACTAAAGCTAAATTAGTTATTTTCAAAACTCTACCAAGAGTTGAATATGAAAGAGTATTCTTTTGTAAAACGGCAAATGATATTTGAAAATGTGTTTTAAAGTTTCACCAAGAGAAATGTAAAACCAAAGATGATAAACTTGATGTTGCACAAGAATTAGTCACTCTAGAAAATTTGATAGATAAATATTTAGTTGAAATAAATACATGTACTACTAGTTCAAATGTGATCATTGAAGGTATCAATAATGAAGAATACATGAGCCAAATCCGAAGAAAGAGTGTAAATAAATCATGGTGCAACAAGGACGAAGAAGATGATGAAAATATGGCTTGCGAGAATATTCAAACAAATGTCAATACAAGTATTGATCGCAAGGACTACATACTTCAAGATCCTAGCAAATCTACAAATAAAACTTGGAGCGACATGAATGATGAAATTGATCATTGTATAGCATGTGATGATTGTACAACGACTAATAAGGTACGATCCGAAACCGAACATTTTTGCTATGATCAATTTATATTAGAATTTTCAAAATTGGAAAACAACCTCAAACAATTGTGTAACATAGACTCAAAAATTAACTTTAAAAATGAATCTTCAATATCCGTTGGAAATAACTTTGGAAAAGAAATAATTTTAGAAGATAAAATGTCTAGACTTGAAAGTAATATTGAAATTAATCTTGAATGTAAATTATGTCAATACAACAAACATGAAATTAAAACGGAAAATGAAAAAGCAAAAATATTAGCTAAATTTGAAAATAGTTCTAAATCTTTAGAATATCTACTTAATATTCAAAAGTCATTTTATGATAAAACCGGTTTAGGATTTACCGCAAATGATCCTTTAACAAATATATCAAAACAAATAAAATTTGTTAAACCTAGTGGAGAAATTTAGAACTAATATTATTTACATCCATTATTTTTCACTCTAGTCAAGAAAGTCATTGTTTGTTAGTTAAAACAAACTATTGATGTGTTCTTGTACTTCTCGGCGACATCCTCATCATATGCATTTAAATGCAATGGATGTCCTCAACTAACCATCTCGAACCCATGAGAATCTGGGTACCAAGCTTCTTTTCATATTTAGGTTGTTAACGAACGAAGAGACTATTACTTTTTGGATCGCTCACATTGCTTTCTTCTTTCGATGACTATTGGCTCCTATTACTCTGATTCACACTCTACACACGATTTGCTTATGACGCTGTTGCGGCCATTTATTGTTTCGGTGTTTTGTTCTTCACTTTTGGAGTGTTGGCCTTATGGTGTGCTCGTTACTACCTCATGATGAAGGATTCAAGCGCTATTATTCTTGATCTATACGACTTATGATGATTGTTGTGATCGATTATGTATTTCGGATCAAGCCTCCTTGATTTTTATTGCGTTGGGATTTTACCCTGCTACTTCGACATGCTTTGGGCATACTTTAAAGATGTCTTCTAACACTCTCATGCCCACTCTTAAGGAAAAGCTGGACCTGAGGTAATTTTTCTTTTCAAAAACTTGTCAATATCACATTATATTAAAGTATGCTATAATTAGTATATTAATATGATTAAATTTATAGGTTGTCCTGTTCGTATATCATTAATACTAATATATGTATACATGAAATAAGGCTAGTTGACCCTCTTGATTTTAAGTCTATTACTGCTTTTCTTATTCATCAGTTATATCGGAAATCATCTATGATCTATAGTAGAATACTTATTATTTAGGCTAAATGACCATTCTAGTTGCATTAATAGATGTGCTATAATTAAGACTTGTTAGTTACTTAATATTATGATGAGTTTAGTATACATATATATACATATGTCAATCTTGTATCTATAGAAGATTTACTTTATCCTTCTCTATCATATTGCATTAAGATCATTAGAATTTACCATCACTCATCCATGTCTTTAGTTGCCATTAAAGATGATTATATGTGACAATGAGCTCAACTGATTCTCTTGAATATGATAAGTTTCTATTTCAAATCCTTTATTCGTGATTTCTTGCTATAAAAAATAAAATGTTATTGTGGAAAACTAGAAAGGGGGGGGGGGGGGGGTTGAATAGTTTTACGTCTTTTTCGTTTTATAAAAATTTGCTTCTAAAGAATAGACGTAGATTTCAAAACTCTTTGTTGCAAAAATATAGATACTAGTTTATTCACGGTTTTTGTATAAACACTACTTGTATATAATGTTGAGTAAGAATTTATAATTTCATATATCACATATAAACATATATATATATATATATATATATATATATATATATATATATATATATATATATATATATATATATATATATATATATATATATATATATATATGTGTGTGTGTGTGTGTGTGTGTGTGTGTGTGTGTGTGTGTGTGCGTGCTTTAATATAAGTTAATATACTTGGTTTGTTTGTATAAAATTAATGTTGTGAATGAAGCCTAGTTTGATCTTTATGTGAAATCAATATATGCACAACACAAGCAATAATAACTATATATGAAATGCTAACAAGTAAATAAATAAAGAGTGAGAGATGGAAAGATCAAACCGAGAGACAAAGGATTTATAGTGGTTCGGCTACAAGGACACCTTCCTTGCCCTACTCCACTCCCCGAGCACCGAATTCGAGAGTTTTCTTCACTAGATCAATAACCTCCCTTATGGCGGAGAAAACCTTACACACCAATGTACACACCACAACTTCGTCACAACTTAATCACAACTTCTTCACACCAATTTTTTTTTCACACCTTTCTACTTCACACCTATCTACTTCACACCAATCTTCTTCACACCACTTGCTTCTTCACACCTTCACAACTTAGTTCTATCCACTACTTCAAGATTTATACTTCTTCACAACTTCTAGGCTTTAAGGTCTTCTCAACTTTAGGGCTTCAACTTCTTTGTCTTCACAACTAATCTCTACTTCAATATACTACCACTTCTTATATCTTATACTACTAATCCTAAGCACCTCTATTTCTTCACTTCTGGTACCACTTCACACCTTCCACAAATCTAGATCCTATATCTAAATCTAGCTAACCAATGTATACACTTTATTCATCAAAGAATGAATGATAAACAAGATGAAATGATCAAACAACTTAGATAGCAAGATGATACTAAGTTGTAATACTTCTAGTCTTGATAGATAGAAGTATTCTTCTCTTTGCACTTGAGTTGATGAAGCTTTGGATCACTTGGAAACAAAGACTTATGAATTATATGATCAAAGGATTTTTAAGATAGAAATGGAGGTTTGAATGTTTTTAGTACAAAAAGGTGAGAAAAATCTGTGAAATGAACCAGTATTTATAGGGACAAGAATTACTGTACAGGAGCGTGCCGGTCCCCTTAATTTTAAGGGGACCGCCCCTTTAATTAAGGGGGCCGTCCAGCTGTAACGGCCAGAAACATTGTCATTTAGTGGGGAAAGTTTATTTGGTGAAAAACTAACTGATTTTGGTTAAAAATTTGAATTCATATATTTAGTATGATTAAAACATTTTTCTTTATTACCAAAAGTGTTTTTAAAAAATATATAATATGTTTATATGATTAAATAAACTTTGTAATAATTAATTAAATACCCCTTTGATCTTATAATGCATTAGACACTTTGTTTATTCATACCTTAAGTGATTATATGGTAAAAGTGATTATTTACTACTAAATACTTGTTTACGTAATGATCTTTGGTTTGATGGGTTTTCGTTTTGTGATTATCAAAACATAGAGATATCGAAAGATATGAATAACGTTTTTAGTCATTTATTTATATCAACAATCTCCCCCTTTTTGATGATTACAAAACCTAAACTCATTAAATCCAAAAATTAATTTTTAGACAAGTATTTAGTGAGTTTATATTCACTTCTCCCCCTTTTTGTATAATCAAAAAGGTTTAAGCCGATAAGATGAAAGCTCCCCCTTGATGTATGCTCCCCCTCGTTTAAGGGCACCAAGGGTTCGAGCTATGGAATTCTTGCAAGAAAAATGTTAGAAGCACAAGCAAAAATATATAACATACTAATAACAAATAACAAACATGGCAAAGGAGAATTTGAAACACATTTAAAAGCATTCATTAATTCAAAATGATTATGTCAACCACATAATCATTGTTACATAAGCCATAATGATAGAATTCTAAACCAAGTAGAATATCCTATTGTGCCAACAAAGAGTGTCATCAAACTTTCTTGCATCCCAAAATGGTTGAGGTGTTTTATTTGAAAAATAAGAAACATATGCATATAAAATGCTTGGGTGAGAATGGTGAATGGGGATCATGCTGGTGGCTTAATGGAGGTAAACTTTTGGTTGCATGGATGTTGGTGAGTTTGGAGATGTAGAGCTTGGAGGTGGTGGATTTGAAGTTGGGTTTGTTGGTTGAGGGTTTTGATGTTGTTCAAGTGATGGTGTTTGTTGAGATCTAGTAAGAAGATACTCAATCCAAGTAAAGTGCTTATTCAATGCAATTGTTTGTTGTTGGAGGAAGATGCAACAAGGGCAATTGTTAACATGCTTCTCAATTTGGTTAATGTTGTGTGGTGATGATGGTGAGCTTGATTGAGGTGGATCCAAATTGCGTTGAGCAAGATGTAATGCTAAAAGAGCACTAAGCCCATGAGCCTCTTTTAGCTCCTCAACGAACTTCAAGTGTTCGGAGGAAGGTGATGGTGGAGGAGCATGATAGTTGTCTTGGGTAAAGGTTTGAACATGCAACATAGGAATGGCATGTGAGGTTGTAGGATGTGGTAGCGGTATTCTAGGTGGTGGAGACATGATTGAGCTTGGGTAATCATGAAAACATGATATGGGTGGAAGAGGTTCTTCATGAGTGGATGATGTTTTTGTTGAATGAGCAACATGTGAAGTATTGATTGAGAGATTGGGATTGAGAATGCTCATCATATGAAGAAGCATTAATGAGGGCATGAGTGGATGATAGGTTATGAGATGAGTCATTAGTGTGGGTTTGAGGTTTAGTTGTTGGTTGACTTGGAACAACATCACTTGAGTTGTGACAAGAATCAAGTTTCCTCCTCCAAACGGGTTTGACGGAGATCCTTGCGGTTCTTGAAATCTCGGGTTTTTGGTTGTTGGGAGATGACATGTTTGGATGTGATGGCATTAATGATGGGAAGAAGGTATTTATAGTGTATGAGAAATGTGGTTTAGAAAGGTAAATTTTGAGGGATAGTATAGGACAAAATATGTTTGTGAATTTTGGGAAGTAATGAGTGTGTAAATACTCATCATTTTTACCTAATCTGAGCTGCCAAAACATCTAAAAACACTCAAATATGCATCATAATACTGAAAATATCCCAGGAATGTGTTTTATATGTTTCAGATGCAAAATCAAAAACAGATGAAAAATGAACAAAGTTTGCATAATTGGCAGTTTCAGTCCCTCAACTTTCAAAAGTTGTCAAATCTAGTCCCTGGTTATTCTAAAAACTTGAAAAAGTCACCAAAGGTCCTTTTAAATCAAAAAGTTACACATTCAGTCCTTTGGTGCAAACTTTTAAAAAATTGCAAGTTTAGTCCCTGAACTTTGAAAAATGACAAAAATGGTCCCTGGGATATTAAAACTTTGAGAAAAACAAATTTTGTCCTTGCACTTCTCATCTATGGCAGGAATGGTCCTTGGTTGCAAAGTTTGGAGAAATTAAATAACAGGTCCCTAGAGTTTGAAAGTTTGGCAGTTTTAGTCCCTGGAAAAGTCAAAAGTGAAATTTATCATCATGATCCATGTACTATTCATCATTTGGCAAGAAATACCCTTATGGAAACTTTGGAAGAATGCCAACTCACACCCTTCAACTTTCGGAATATTACAAAATTGGTCCTTGTGAATTTACAAACCAAACCGGACCCTTAATGTTATTACAAATCCAAACCAAGTCCAACCCAAATTCTCCAAAGCCCACTATCCCTATTTTTGGCCCAATCCCAACAAAAGCCCACCCTGGTATAATAATACCAGGGTCAAACCCGGTCAAACACCCCCTTTTTCCTTCTCCCTCACTCACCATAGCAATACCACCATACCACCTGGTTTTTCACCCCACCACCACCACTTTCCAGTCTCATCATCACCTTCCCACACCCTCTGCACCTCAAATCACCTCAGCATTTAATGCCACCACCCCCTTGCCTATAACAGTCCAAACCTTTGCACCCACGTAATCAAAGGCCAAGACTGATTCAGAGTAATTCAAGGGTCAGGATTAAGTGGGATATGCTCAGAGGGCTTGGAGAAACCCTAATCCACTGCTATAAAAGGGAAGAGATGCAAGGAAAGAAAGTAGTTCCATTTTTAGTTAAAAATATAGTCGTAGTAATTGTAATTTAGTATTTCAGTGTAATCTTCAAGCTTTTAAGCATTGTGTTAGTTAATTTAAGTGTAACATCAACTTTCTCAGTAATCAATTCCAAGTTTTAATTTATATCTCAGTTTGTGCAATTTTATTTTTATTTCAAATTTCTTAAGTAATTGTGTTGTTGTTATTAATAGAGTATATGGACTCTTAGGTTCACATAAGCTCCTAGATAGCTTATAAAAGCTATTAGTAATATAAAAACTCAGTTTAGTAACAAGAAAATTCAAAAACACAAAAAGTCAACAAAAGTCAACATTGCAGGTTTCTTGGTGAAAACAATTGGAGCATAGTGAATCTTGGATGGCTGTGGTTTAGAACTCCATGGGGAGTGTTAGGATTGGTTTCATGGTCCTTGGTTCATTGGGTTAAGCAGGAATGCACATTGTAAGATTTTGAACCTTCTTTCTTAGATATCACTGTACCATTGCTTATATTGTTGTTTCTTTGGCTTATTCATGCTTATTTAGTATTAAATAGTGATAATCTAGCATAAAATCAGTACCTTGTTTATTTGAAATCATAGTTGCTTTATATTTTAAGTTTCACAATTAAATTAGTCTAATTAGTAATCTTGGGTAATTGTTGTTGTATTCTGTGGTTAAGTGTTCAATTAGGCTTAATATATCATAAAAAGTTATATTGGATCAGGTTCATAAGCCTTAACACCTTTTAGCTTCATAAATCATCAAACAGTCACTTATAAGGTGTGTTTGGATCAGTGAAATCCTAGGAGTTCAAGTGCTCAATTGTTGTTGTTTCTGGTTTACACAAGTCTCATAGGTTCACATTAGCTCAGAATAACGATAAAAATCATGTCCTATTTGATAAAAAGTCAAAATCACAAATCATTTGAGCTAATCACATATCTGTGTTGAGTTTAAAGTAGCATAGGCTTTAATTTGGTTCACAAGTGCAAGTTTTAGGTTTATTAAGTCTTCTTATAGCTTAAGTAACTTAAATCAGTCAATTAATCAAGATTAAATCTCATAAAAGTCAACCTTTTGCAAAAACTCAAAAAGTCAAAAATTGCCCTTGTTTCAGAAATCCAATTCTTGGAAGAATTGTTGTGATTTTTGTGTTAAGTTTGAGACTTTGAGCTTTTCAAGAATTAAAGTGTGTCACCTAGTGTACAAAAGCCCATAGTCAGCTTATTTTTAGGATTTTTCTATAAGCTTGTGCATTAGCTTATTTTGACCTGCAGGGCAAACACATGCCATGTACACAGGTTTAAGACCCATTTTCCAATTAGTTTTGTGACTCACCCAGTGGGACCCACCTTTGGCTTATTGGCTTTTTGGAAAGCCTAGTAACCCATTTTGATAAGTCAAGGCTTATTTCAGCTTTTTGAGCTTATTTGATAGCGTTGCAACCACCTTTAAGTTTGATCATTTCCTGAGTATACACTGAGTGCTTAGTGTGAGACCCCAACTTCTAAGCTTTACACAGGCCTTAATAATAAGCCATAAGCCTAGCTTATTGGCTTATTTTGAAGCCTTCCAGTCCACCTTCAAGGTTCAGGACTTAATTTGGACTCACCTTGACTTCTGTGGACCCCACAGAGGTCCAAAACCCTTAGTTTTGGCCTGTCTTGGCCTTGTTAAGTGATAAGTGCTTATTTGCTCATAGCTGCTTATCCAGAGTGCTTATTTGTGACTTTTGTCTTATTTCAAGTTGGTATACATGTGTGATAGCTTATTTGCTCAATTGAACAGCTTTTCACATAATCACAAGTCCTAATAAGCTTTAAAACTCCACTATTAAGCACTTGGGGTTGCACATAGCTTATTTTTAAGCTAATCAAAAAGTCATTTCACAAAAAGTTCTTGTTTTTAGCTTATTTTCATCTGTCAAAAAGAAAAATCAACAAAAACCAAATATAAAATTAGTGATAGCTTCTATTTAATAGATTTTATCTTTTTAATTTTTCATTTCAGCTTATTTATAAGCACTTCATCATTTTCATAATTTTCTTAATTTCCTGTCACCTTTAATTATTTGTAATAATTTTCTTAGATTTTTGTTAATCAGTTTACTAATTATTAGAATTAAAAATAGTTTAATTAATTAATTAGGTAATATTAGTAATTAAATAGTTTTCTTTAATTTTAATTAATAACAGTAGCTTTTTATATTTTTCCTAGGTTTCATAAATCACTTAAGACTTTTAGAAAATAGACTTTTAAGTTCTCCTGTTCATTTCCTAATTTTCTTATATAATTTAGTTAAATTAGATTTAAATTAATTAATAAGTAATTAATTAGTAAATTAGTCTAAATATAATTTTTAGAAATTTTTTATAATTTTTTAGGATTCCTGTAATGGTTAATTAGTTTTATAAATTTTTCTATAATTTTCTAAGTCATTTAAGTATTATTAGTAATTTAAAATAATTTAAATAATTTAATTAATATAATTAGTTTTTAATTAATAAAAAACCCATAAAAAAAATATTTCTTTTTTAATTTTTATACTTTCTTCAAGTTCATTTTAAGGTTTAGAAATTAGTTTTGCAAATTTTTAGGTTAATTTGTAATCTTTATCATTTTTAGTTAATTTAAATTAGATTTAAATCACTTTTTAAATAGTCTTAATTAATTAATTAGTATTTAAATATTAAAATAATCATTTAAATAATTTCATTTTCATTTTAGTTTTCTTTTTATTTCAAGTTTGAAAAATTTCACTTGCACCCCCTGTAGTTTGTAATTTGTTCAAACCCACTTTTCTCTGTCTGTAATCTGATTTCCCAATTTGTGCTTTTTGTGATTATATCTGTTATTGTTTCTATCATTCCATATTGTCTAAATACCAAGCAATCAATAGTATAATCATTCCCCACTCATCTTGGTTACTGTCCTCAGTGCCACTTATTCCCATAAACGTTCAAAATACAATTTCAAACTCGTTGGGACTTAACGACCCGGAGATTTCCCTGTACTTCCACGGATTATAAACACTTGACTTTCCTCTCCCAGGTGGGCCTATCAACTGCACCCGGTTGACTGGTTGGTTTGGGAGGAGTCAAAATTTGGCGCCGCTGCCGGGGAGGTTGTTGCGTATTTCAAAACGTTTTAGGTTTAGTGGTTTTCAAAACCCTTCCTGTACAAATATCACCACTTTGTAAATTTTTGTGAAAATCAAAATCATATCTGAAAAAGTTCATTAACACTTTTCCTGTGTTAAAAACACCAGAAAAAATCATAAACAACAAAACAAACTGTGAAGTTAATTTACTTCGTTTACTTTAAGATTACAACCTGAAACAGTTGGTATAAGGTAAGTTCTGACATTAAATTGCGAACTGAAGAGGAATCCATTCATTTCCTCCCGCCAGCTTGCGAGTAATCTTAAAGGAACGATTTCGGTTAACGAATCAGTTCCAAAAATATTGTCCAAGTTTTTTCACCCATACATGAAAAGCCAAAAACATTTTACTGTGAATATAATTACATAAAAGTTTACCACCGCAAACCAAGGCAGAACACCTACCAACTGGGGGTGTGAACATAATAAGTTCTCAAACTTAAGATAAAAACTTGCCATTATATCCCTGTGGGTGGTGTACCTTTTTCAAAGAAGCCATTCACTTGTGATTATTGGATTTAAGTTCACTGTGGTTTTGCCTCGATCTTGTTTTAAAAAATTGTTTTTAGTGCATGCGCACTCGTTCACAATCACGACGCAATCGTCATAGAAACGTAACTGAGTTACGTACTGTTGAAGAAGAACACACACTAAAAATGAACGACGAGCCCCCAAACCCTCCCAAGGAGGATGTAGTTCCTGACACCCGAACAATGGAGGAACTATGTCAACCTACCATGCAACGGAGGGGTGGACCCATTGCACCACTCACAATTGGAGCCACGGATTTTGGACTGAAACACAACATGATACAACAAGTCCATAATTCGTGTCAGTTCCACGGTTTGCCGGGTGACGATGCTAACAAGCATCTCGATAAATTTTTAACCGTCACCCAGAGCTTGAAACAAAATGGCGTCACCGAAGACGGCCTACGTTTATACCTGTTCCCCTATTCTCTCACTCATCATGCGACTGCTTGGTTCGATCGACTTCCTAAGAATTTGATCCATACCTTTGATGAGATGGTTACTAAGTTCTTGGCTAAATATTTTCCACCATCCATGGTTACAAAGCTGAGAAACGATATTAGTAACTTCAGACAGCTTCCCGAAGAGTCCTTATTTGAGGCATGGGAACGCTACAAACTTGCTATTGATCGGTGTCCTAATCATAACATGCTTCTTGTCACCATTATTGATACATTCTATAATGGTTTGACACTTCGTCATCGTGACACCATCAATGCTGCTGCTGGGGGCACCTTTATGAAAAGGACCCCTGAAGAGTGCTATGGCTTAATCGAAAACATGACTGCCCATCATAACTTTTGGGACTCCTCTGCAGAGAGGAATGACTCATGTAAGTCAGTCACTCCGACAAGTAATGAAATAGCTGCTCTTACCAAAAAGTTTGATGATTTGTCTGTTGCGGTTCTCCGAATTCACCAGGCAAATCACAATCCGCAGATCAAAACTATCAGTTGTGAAACATGTGGTGGTCCACACCCATATCATGAGTGCCCAGCCTCCGGTGGCTTCACTCAAGAGAACGTATTCGCAGCCCAAGGTTCCTACAATATGGGAGGTAATTCCTACCAACCGTAAGGGGACCGAAATCTGTTGAGCTATCGTTCCAATAACTACATTGGACCACCCGGGTTTAATCAACCCCAAAACCAAAATGGTCAGAACTTTAACCAGAATCAGAACCAAAACCGAATGAACCAAGGTTTTAACAACCAATGGAATTTCAACTCTGGTCAACACCAGGTTCAAAATAATCAAAACCAAGGAAATTATAACCGAAATCAAGGTCAGAACAATTACCATCAGGGTAATTTTCAACAACAAAACCACTTCCAGGGTAATAACAACCAGCAACATGGGAATTTCCAGAACAATCGGGCTCAAAATTTTCCAAATCAAAATCAAGCCATTGTTCCAACTGGACCATCATCTGATGAGTTATTAAAACGGTTTATGAAATCCCAAGATGAATTGAACAAAGTGCTGGTTAGTCAAATCTCTGAATTGAAGAAGTCTTTAAATGATCGACCCTCAGGCTCAGGTATTTTACCTAGCAACACGATCGCTAATCCGAGGGGCGATGCAAAGGCGATCACCACAAGAAGTGGAGTTTCTTATAAAGGACCCACAGCTCCTTCTACCACTTCTCCTGTCCAGGTAGAGGAATGTGATACTGAGGATACTACGGATACGGTACTTCCTACTAATAACGGAGGTACCACTGACATCCCTCCTCCAGTTGTCCCGGTCCCGACTCCCCCTAAAAGAGTCGTGTTTGAAACTCCCGAAGGTCCTGTTGAAATACCAAAAGCCAACCCAAAACCATCGATTCCATATCCCTCACGATTGCAAGATTAGAAACTCCGTGAAAAAGCTAATCATCAGATGGAAAAAAAATTTCCAAATTTTCCAAGAGCTACATTTTGATATTAGTTTCGCGGATGCTCTTATATTAATGCCCAAATTTGCATCAACAATCAAAAACTTACTGGGAAATAAAGAGAAACTCTTTGAAATGGCACGAACTCCACTCAACGAAAACTGCTCTGCAGTTCTGTTGAAACAACTTCCCAAGAAGCTAGGAGACCCGGGAAATTTCTAATACCATGTATTTTCCCGGGGATGGTTGAGTGCTTTGCCTTGGCCGATCTTGGCGCAAGCATCAACTTAATGCCCCACTCAGTTTGGAAAAAGCTTTCTCTTCAGGCACTCACTCCCACATGCATGACTCTCGAGCTTGCAGACCGTTCAATTTCACGTCCCCTCGGTATTGCCGAGGACGTATTTGTAAAAGTGGGAAAGTTCCATTTTCCGGCAGAGTTTGTCATTGTTGATTTCGATGCAGATCCAAGAGTTCCTCTCATTCTTGGGAGGGGATTCTTAAGGACGCGTCGTGCATTAATCGATGTTTTCGATGAGGAAATCACATTACGAGTTGGCAACGAAGCGATAACGTTCAACCTTGATCAAACCTCGAGATACTCCTCGAATTATGATGCTGAATCGGTCAACTGAATTGATGTCATTGACATTGCATCCGAGGAGTATGCTCAGGAAATCCTTGGATTCGCTGATAGTTCTCCGAATGGAAATTCCACTCCCTCTTCTCACCCCATAATCGCTAATTCTTCTCCTTCCCTCACTCCGTTTGAGGGAAGTGACTTCGTCCTTGAGGAATTAGAGGCCTTTCTCAAAAGTGATTTAGTTCCCGAAGGAATTGATAACCAAGAGATTGACCCGGAGAGGGATATCTTTCTCCTTGAGAAATTATTGAACAAAGATCCCTCTCCCATTCCTGTTCTACCTACACAACTTCATAACGCGGAAGTCAAATATGTTGAGAAAAATGATGATTTCCCCGAGGTCGAACTTAAGGACCTGCCTCCTCATCTAGAATATGCATTCTTGGAAGGTAACGATAAGTTACCAGTCATTATTGCAAAAGACTTAAAGGATGAGGAGAAAACCGCGCTGCTTAAGGTTTTAAAGTCCCACAAGCAAGAAATTGTTTGGAAGCTCTCAGACATAAAGGGTATTAACCCGGATTTTTGTACACACAAAATCCTAATGGAAGAGGACTTTAAACCTGCCGTGCAGCATCAAAGAAGGGTAAATCCAAAAATCCACGAAGTTATCAAACTTCTCGATGCGGGATTGATTTACCCTATATCAGACAGTCCTTGGGTTAGCCCAATACATTGTGTTCCAAAAAAGGGTGGCATCACGGTTGTCACTAATGAGGATAACGAGTTGATACTAACTCGGTTGGTTACAGGGTGGCGAGTATGTATCGATTACAGAAAGCTTAACGAAGCCACCCGCAAGGACCATTTTCCTCTGCCCTTTATGGATCAAATGCTCGAGAGACTAGCGGGGAATGAGTATTATTGCTTCCTCGACGGCTTCTCGGGATACTTCCAGATTCCCATTGATCCTAAGGATCAAGAAAAGACTACCTTCACATGCCCTTACGGGACATTTGCCTATCGTCGCATGCCTTTTGGGATATGCAACGCTCCGGGCACTTTCCAGAGGTGCATGATGGCTATTTTTCACGACATGATCGGGAAAACCATGGAGGTATTCATGGATGACTTCTCAGTCATCGGGAATTCTTTCGACTCATGCCTCTCCCATTTAGAAAAGATGCTTCAACGTTGTGAAGACACTAATCTTTGTCTAAATTGGGAGAAGAGCCATTTTATGGTTAAGGAGGGCATTGTCCTCGGCCATAAAATTTCAAAAAGTGGGATTGAGGTCGATAAGGCCAAAATTGATGTTATTGCTAAACTGCCACATCCCACCACTGTTAAAGGAATAAGGAGTTTCCTTGGCCATGCCGGGTTTTATCGGAGATTCATTCAGGATTTCTCCAAAATAGCCCGACCATTGACTCATCTTCTTGAAAAGGAAGCTCCTTTCATCTTTTCCCCCGAGTGCATCGAAGCTTTTTCTACTTTATAGAAAAGGCTCACCGAGGCACCTATCCTTGTTGCCCCCGACTGGGACTTACCCTTCGAACTTATGTGCGATGCTAGCGATTTCGCTATTGGTGCAGTTCTGGGGCAACGCAAAACAAAACATTTTCAGCCAATACACTACGCAAGTAAGACCATGAGTGAAGCTCAAACGCACTATACCACCACAGAAAAAGAATTATTAGCTGTGGTATATGCCTTTGAGAAATTTAGGACTTACTTAATCCTAACCAAATGCGTGGTGTATACGGACCATTCGGCTTTGAAATACCTGTTCACTAAACAGGACGCAAAGCCAAGACTGCTCCATTGGGTCCTGCTCCTTCAGAAATTCGATATACTCATACGAGACAAAAAAGGAGCGGAGAACCTTGCTGCTGATCACTTATCCCAGTTAGAGAATCCTCATCAGGAAATTCTCGAGAGAAAAGAAATTAATGAAACTTTTCCTCTGGAGACTCTCAATCTAATCTCTACCCGGGATGATGCCACTACCCCATGGTTTGCCGACTTTGCAAATTACCATGCGGGAAATTTCGTTGTGAAAGGGATGTCGTCCCAACAGAAAAGAAAATTCTTTAAAGATGTGAAACTTTACTTCTGGGACGACCCCTACTTATTCAAAATATGTGCGGATCAAGTCATCCGACGGTGTGTCCATGGCCAAGAAGCCATGGAAATTCTTAAAGCTTGTCATGATGGACCCACGGGGGGACATCATAACCCAAACTACACCGCCAAAAAGGTGTTTGATTCGGGATTCTTTTGGCCCACAATCTACAAAGATGCCCATTAACTTATCAAAACTTGTGATGCTTGCCAGCGTCACGGAAATATTTCCAAAAAGAATGAGATGCCACAAAACGTCATCCAAGTCTGTGAAATATTTGATATGCGGGGCATTGATTTTATGGGGTCGTTCCCGTCTTCACGAGGGAATAAATACATACTCGTGGCTGTCGACTATCTGTCAAAATGGGTTGAGGCAAAAGCCTTACCCACCAATGATGCCCGAGTAGTCGTTAAATTTCTGAAGTCTTTCTTTGCCAGATTCGGGACTCCTTGTGCCATTATCAGTGATCGTGGCACACACATCTGCAATGAACAATTTGCAAAAGTGATGTTGAAATATGGTGTAACTCACCGTCTTTCAACTGCATACCACCCACAAACAAGTGGGCAGGTGGAGGTCTCGAATCGGGGTATTAAGAGAATTCTGGAGAGGACGGTTGGAGAAAACCGTGCCTCTTGGTCGGATAAGCTGGATGATGCATTATGGGCTTTCCGCACTGCTTACAAAACACCCATCGGGTGTACTCCATATAAGCTAGTGTACGGGAAAGCATGTCATCTTCCGATCGAATTAGAACATAAGGCCTACTGGGCCTTGAAACATCCAAATTTCGACCTTCACACAGCAGGTGATCACCGCAAGGTTCAACTAAATGAATTAAATGAACTTCGTGATCAAGCTTATGAGAATTCTTTGATTTACAAGGAAAAAACCAAGAAGATACACGACTCTAAAATCAAAAACCGTGTTTTCAACATCGGTGATAGAGTCCTTCTCTTCAATTCACGATTGAAGATATTCTCAGGAAAGCTTAAAACCCGTTGGTCTGGGCCATTCACTGTCACAAAAGTATTTCCATACGGAACTGTTGAATTATCTCAACCTGACGGTTCCAACTTTAAAGTGAATGGCCATCGGTTAAAGCACTACTTTGGAGGGGATGTACCACAAATGGTTGTCCCGGATCTCCAAACTTTCCCCACGAACCAATGAATTCGGGGATCGAGTCAAGCTAGCGACTCGATGAACAAAAACAGTAACAACAACATGGGTTTTCACCCATGTCTCTGACTTCTTTCTACTTTCTAACACCCTAGTGTGGGGGAGTGGTCGTCCCCTGCAGCTATTTGAAATGTATATATCTCAAAAAAAAAAAAAAAAAAAAAAAAAAAAAAAAAAAAAAGTGTGATTGTTTGTAAATATGAATAAAGTGAAAAATAAAAAATGATATTTTCACAGTTAGCTTATAATATTATCTTTTTATGTTCAAAGAGTCGGCATAATAGCCGGGACTTTGAATATTGAGGACAATATTCAATTCTAAGTGTGGGGGGGGGGGGGGAATTCTAGTGAATTTTATCATATTATATCCTCTAGTACCCCCATTTTTTGCCCAAAATTTTCAAAATTTTTTTCACTTTATTTCAAAAATTTTATGCTAATCAGTCCGCCATGTCTAAACGACAAAAGTATTGGCTAATCCAGGAGTAAACGGCTCTTGGTAAAGATATCTCAAACCCGTTTATGGCTTGCAATTTGCCCAAAATTGTATGGTAAATCAACTCGCCATATTCCAAAAAGTGAATGAGTTGGCTAGCCCGCAAGATTATGGCTTGTGGTAAAGGCCGTGGAAAAACCATAATTGGTAATCAGCTCACCAAGATGTTGACTTAGTCCATCAAGAGTTGGCTAGTCCAGAAGCAAACGGCTTTTGGTAAAGACAAATCAAATCCATTGACAGCTGGTGGTTTGCTCAAAATCACATGGTTATCAGGTGGACCATAGTTCTCACTTGAACCAATACATCTGGCTACTCCAGAAGTGATGGCTTTTGGTAAAGAGTTTCAAATCCATTAAGTTTTTCTCAAAAGATTGCTAGGGACTAGCAATGTTTTATTGTGGGGGATTGATGAGTATGTAAATACTCATCATTTTTACCAAATCTGAGCTGCCAAAACATCTAAAAACACTCAAATATGCATCATAATACTGAAAATATTCCAGGAATATGTTTTATATGTTTTAGATGCAAAATAATCAAAAACATATGAAAAATGAACAAAGTTTGCATAATTGGCAGTTTCAGTCCCTCAACTTTCAAAAGTTGTCAAATCTAGTCCCTGGTTATTCTAAAAACTTGAAAAAGTCACCAAAGGTCCTTTTAAATCAAAAAGTTACACATTTAGTCCTTTTGTGCAAAGTTTCACAAAATTGCAAGTTTAGTCCCTGAACTTTGAAAAATGACAAAAATGGTCCCTAGGATATTAAAACTTTGAGAAAAATAAATTTTGTCCTTGTACTTCTCATCTATGGCAGGAATGGTCCTTGGTTGCAAAGTTTGGTGAAATTACATAACAGGTCCCTGGAGGTTGAAAGTTTGGCAGTTTTAGTCCCTAGAAAAGTCAAAAGTGAAATTTATCATCATGATCCATGTACTATTCATCATTTGGCAAGAAATACCCTTATGGAAACTTTGGAAGAATGCCAACTCACACCCTTTAACTTTCGGAATATTACAAAATTGGTCCTTGTGAATTTACAAACCAAACCGGACCCTTAATGTTATTACAAATCCAAACCAAGTCCAATCCAAACTCTCCAAAGCCCACTATCCCTATTTTTGGCCCAATCCCAACAAAAGCCCACCCTGGTATAATAATACCAGGGTTAAACTCGGTCAAACACCCCCTTTTTCCCTCTCCCTCACTCACCATAGCAATACCACCATACCACCTGGTTTTTCACCCCACCACCACCACTTTCCAGTCTCATCATCACCTTCCCACACCCTCTGCACCTCAAATCACCTCAGCATTTAATGCCATCACCTCCCCCTTTCCTATAACAGTCCAAACCTTTGCACCCAATTTTCCCACAAAAAACGTAATCAAAGGCCAAGACTGATTCAGCGTAATTCAAGGGTCAGGATTAAGTGGGATATGCTCAGAGGGCTTAGAGAAACCCTAATCCACTGCTATAAAAGGGAAGAGATGCAAGGAAAGAAAGTAGATCCATTTTTAGTTAAAAATATAGTCGTAGTAATTGTAATTTAGTATTTCAGTGTAATCTTCAAGCTTTTAAGCATTGTGTTAGTTAATTTAAGTGTAACATCAACTTTCTCAGTAATCAATTCCAAGTTTTAATTTATATCTCAGTTTGTGCAATTTTATTTTATTTCAAATTTCTTAAGTAACTGTGTTGTTGTTATTAATAGAGTATATGGACTCTTAGGTTCACATAAGCTCCTAGATAGCTTATAAAAGCTATTAGTAACATAAAACCTCAGTTTAGTAACAAGAAAATTCAAAAACATAAAAAGTCAACAAAAGTCAACATTGCAGGTTTCTCGGTGAAAACAATTGGAGCACAGTGAATCTTGGATGGATGTGGTTTAGAACTCCATGGGGAGTGTTAGGATTGGTTTCATGGTCCTTGGTTCATTGGGTTAAGCAGGAATGCACATTGTAAGATTTTGAATCTTCTTTCTTAGATATCACTGTACCATTGCTTATATTGTTGTTTCTTTGGCTTATTCATGCTTATTTAGTATTAAATAGTGATAATCTAGCATAAAATCAGTACCTTGTTTATTTGAAATCATAGTTGCTTTATATTTTAAGTTTCACAGTTAAATTAGTCTAATTAGTAATCTTTGGTAATTGTTGTTGTATTCTGTGGTTAAGTGTTCAATTAGGCTTAATATATCATAAAAAGTTATATTGGATCAGGTCCATAAGCCTTAACACCTTTTAGCTTCATAAATCATCAAACAGTCACTTATAAGGTGTGTTTGGATCAGTGAAATCCTAGGAGTTCAAGTGCTCAATTGTTGTTGTTTCTGGTTTACAAAAGTCTCATAGGTTCACATTAGCTCAGAATAACAATAAAAATCATGTCCTATTTGATAAAAAGTCAAAATCACAAATCATTTGACCTAATCACATATCTGTGTTGAGTTTAAAGTAGCATAGGCTTTAATTTGGTTCACAAGTGCAAGTTTTAGGTTTATTAAGTCTTCTTATAGCTTAAGTAACTTAAATCAGTCAATTAATCAAGATTAAATCTCATAAAAGTCAACCTTTTGCAAAAACTCAAAAAGTCAAAAATTGCCCTTGTTTCAGAAATCCAATTCTTGGAAGAATTGTTGTGATTTTTGTGTTAAGTTTGAGACTTTGAGCTTTTCAAGAATTAAAGTGTGTCACCTAGTGTACAAAAGCCCATAGTCAGCTTATTTTTAGGATTTTTATATAAGCTTGTGCATTAGCTTATTTTGACCTGCAGGGCAAACACATGCCCTGTACACAGGTTTAAGACCCATTTTCCAATTAGTTTTGTGACGCTCCCAGTGGGACCCACCTTTGGCTTATTGGCCTTTTGGAAAGCCTAGTAACCCATTTTGATAAGTCAAGGCTTATTTCAGCTTTTTGAGCTTATTTGATAGGGCTGCAACCACCTTTAAGTTTGATCATTTCCTGGGTATACA
This sequence comes from Artemisia argyi, assembly GCA_030686995.1. Classification (NCBI taxonomy): domain Eukaryota; kingdom Viridiplantae; phylum Streptophyta; class Magnoliopsida; order Asterales; family Asteraceae; genus Artemisia; species Artemisia argyi. The sequence continues at coordinate 43,156,002 of CM060676.1, read as the reverse complement.
TTGAGTGCTCAGTGTAAGACCCCAACTTCCAAGCTTTACACAGGCCTTAATAATAAGTCATAAGCCTAGCTTATTGGCTTATTTTGAAGCCTTCCAGTCCACCTTCAAGGTTCAGGACTTAATTTGGACTCACCTTTACTTCTGTGGACCCCACAGAGGTCCAAAACCCTTAGTTTTGGCCTGTCTTGGCCTTGTTAAGTGATAAGTGCTTATTTGCTCATAGCTGCTTATCCAGAGTGCTTATTTGTGACTTTTGTCTTATTTCAAGTTGGTATACATGTGTGGTAGCTTATTTGTTCAATTGAACAGCTTTTCACATAATCACAAGTCCTAATAAGCTTTAAAACTCCATTGTTAAGCACTTGGGGGTGCACATAGCTTATTTTTAAGCTAATCAAAAAGTCATTTCACAAAAAGTTCTTGTTTTTAGATTATTTTCATCTGTCAAAAAGAAAAATCAACAAAAACCAAATATAAAATTAGTGATAGTTTCTATTTAATAGATTTTATCTTTTTAATTTTTCATTTCAGCTTATTTATAAGCACTTCATCATTTCCATAATTTTCTTAATTTCCTGTCACCTTTAATTATTTTTAATAATTTTCTTAGATTTTTTTAATCAGTTTACTAATTATTAGAATTAAAAATAGTTTAATTAATTAATTAGGTAATATTAGTAATTAAATAGTTTCTTTAATTTTAATTAATAGCAGTAGCTTTTTATATTTTTCCTAGGTTTCATAAATCACTTAAGACTTTTAGAAAATAGACTTTTAAGTTCTCTTGTTCATTTCCTAATTTTCTTATTTAATTTAGTTAAATTAGATTTAAATTAATTAATAAGTAATTAATTAGTAAAATAGTCTACATATAATTTTTAGAAACTTTTTATAATTTTTTAGGATTCCTGTGATGGTTAATTAGTTTTATAAATTTTTCTATAATTTTCTAAGTCATTTAAGTATTATTAGTAATTTAAAATAGTTTAATTAATATAATTAGTTTTTAATTAATAAAAAACCCATAAAAAGACAAAAATATTTCTTTTTTAATTTTTATACTTTCTTCAAGTTCATTTTAAGGTTTAAAAATTAGTTTTGCAAATTTTTAGGTTAATTTGTAATCTTTATCATTTTTAGTTAATTTAAATTAGATTTAAATCACTTTTTAAATAGTTTTAATTAATTAATTAGTATTTAAATATTAAAATAATCATTTAAATAATTTCATTTTCATTTTCATTTTAATTTTCTTTTTATTTCAAGTTTGAAAAATTTCACTTGCACCCCCTGTAGTTTGTAATTTGTTAAAACCCACTTTTCTCTGTCTGTAATCTGATTTCCCAATTTGTGCTTTTTGTGATTATATATGTTATTGTTTATATCATTCCATATTGTCTAAATACCAAGCAATCAGTAGTATAATCATTCTCCACTCATCTTGGTTACTGTCCTCAGTGCCACTTATTCCCATAAACGTTCAAAATACAATTTCAATCTCGTTGGGACTTAACGACCCGGGGATTTCCCTGTACTTCCACGGATTATAAACACTTGACTTTCCTCTACCAGGTGGGCCTATCAACTGCACCCGGTTGACTGGTTGATTTGGGAGGAGTCAGGAAGTATAGGGTGAAAAGGGTCAAAAAGTGATAAAGAAAACAGTAACCCCGACCATCAGATGGCCGGTCCCCTTAATCATTAAGGGGGCCGCCTTATATAACTAAGGGGGCCGCCCATTTGGTGAATTCCAGAATGCCAGAATTGGGTTTTTGGCAGAAATTTTTCAGAAAGGTTGTGTTTTTAGGTTTGGATTCAAGTAAGTTCAACTCTTGGAGGCAATATAGGGTATATTATTCATAAATGTAGAGAATGTTATAAAAATAAGTAAAGTAGACAAGTGATTTCTAATATACATGCAATCTACTTATTGGCCAATTAAGTTAAACAACCAAGGAAACAATAAAGCATACTAGTTAAATATGCAATTATATGAAAATGATAAAATGTAGGCTAGTACAAACATATTGATGAGTGCTTACAAGTAACAAATGGGAAGATATGATTGTATGGACTTCAAGACTTGTTACAAACAAGATCCATATGGGCAAACCATGATTCTCATGAAATGATTTGATTAAATTGTGAATGTCATTTCCATAGAAGTGTATGACATATATGAGATAATCAAATATATTTTATTTTTTAATAAAACGTTTTTAGTTTTATTCAACAATGCTTTGAAATAGATTCAAGTGTGCATTAGAATGAAATAGATTGAGTTTTGCTTCATGACATGTTGACAAATTGGATAAGAAAAAATTTTCCAATCTTGATTTTGATTAAAATAAAGTTATGGTAGCTTAGAGTTAAACATGTTGTTTGAAGAAAGATGAGATAGATATTTGAAAGATTATTATTCAAAGCGAGAGGTTTTAAACATGATATTTTAATTTTGATAGCAAGAGATTACCAATGAAGGATTTGAAATATAAACTTATCATACTCAAGAGAATCAGTTGAGCCCATTGTCACATATAATCATCTTTAATGGCAACTAAAGATATGGATGAGTGATGGTAGATTCTAATGATCTAAATGCAGTATAATTGAGAGGGATAAAGTAAATCATCTATAGATACAAGATAGACATATGTATATATATGTATACTAAACTCATCATAATACTAAGTTACTAACAAGTCTTAATTATAGCACATCTATTAATGCAACTAGAAAGGTCATTTAGCTTAAATGATAAGTACTCTATTATTGATCATAGATGATTTCCATCATAAATGATGAAAAAGAAAAACGGTAATAGACTTAATTTCATGTATACATATATTAGTATTAATGATATATGAACAGGGAAATCTATAAATTTAATCATATTAATATACTAATTATAGCATACTCTAATATAATGTGATATTGACAAGTTTTTGAAAAGAAAACATACCTCAGGTCCAGCTTTTCTTAAAGAGTGGGCATGAGAGAGTTAGAAGACATCTTAAAAGTTTGCCCAAAGCATGTCGAAGTAGCAAGGAAAAATCCCAACGCAATAAAAATCAAGGAGGCTTGATCCGAAATACTTAAACGATCACAACAATCATCATAAGTCGTGTAGATCAAGAATAGTTGTGCTTGAATCCTTCATTTTGAGGTAGTAACGAACACACCATAAAACCAATACTCCAAAGGTGAAGAACAAAAACGCCGAAACAATAAATGGCCGCAACAGCGTCATAAGCAAATCGTGTGTAGAATGTGAATAAGAGTAATAGGAACCAATAGTCATCAAATGTAAGAAAGCAAAGTGTGCGATCCAAAAAGTAATATTCTCTTCGTTCGTTAACTACCTAAACATGAAAAAGAGCTTGGTACCCAGATTCTCATGGGTCCGAGATGGTTTGTTGAGAACATCCATTGCATTTGAATGCACATGATGAGGATGTCGCCGAGAAGTACAAGAACTCATTAATAGTTTGTTTTAACTAACAAACAATGACTTTCATGATTAGAGTAATAAATAATGGATGTAAATAATATTAATTCTAAATTTCTCCACTAGAATTAACAAATTATATTTGTTTTGATATATTTGTTAAAGGATCATTTGCAGTAAATCCTAAACCGGTTTTATCATAAAATGACTTTTGAATGTTAAGTAGATATTTTAAAGATTTAGAACTATTTTCAAATTTGGCTAATATTTTTGCTTTTTCATTTTCCATTTTAATTTCATGTTTGTAGTCTTGACAATTTTTACATTCAAGATCAATTTCAATATTACTTTCAAGTCTAGAAATTTTATCTTCTAAAATTATTTCCTTTTCAAAGTTATTTTCAACGGATATTGAAGATTCATTTTTAAGAATAATTTTTGAGTCAATGCTGCAAAAATGTTCGAAGTTGTTTTCCAATTTTGAAAATTCTAATATAAATTGATCATAGCAAAAATGTTTAGTTTCGGATTGTACCTCATTTGTAGTTGTACAGTCTTCACATGCTATACGGTGATCAATTTCATCGTCCATGTCGCTCCATGTTTTATTTGTAGTTTCGCTTGGATCTTGGAGCATGTAATCCTTGCCATCAATACTTATATTTACATTTGTTTGAAAATCTTCACAAGCCATGTTTTCATCATCTTCTTCGTTATTGATACCTTCATTGATCACATTTAAACTAGTAGTACATGTGTTTATTTCAACTAAATATTTATCTATCAAATTTTCTAGAGTGACTAATTCTTGTGCAACATTAAGTTTATCATCTTTGGTTTTACATTTCTCTTGGTGAAATTTTAAAAGAAATTTCCAAATATCATTTTCCGTTTTACAAAAGAATACTCTTTCATATTCAACTCTTGGTAGAGTTTTGAAAATAACTAATTTAGCTTTAGTATTTTTATCAATCTTTTTTTGAAGATTATTATATTGATTTTTAAAATCCATTTTGGTTTGTTGAAGATCACCAATTGAAATGATATGCCAAAGATCAAGATCTATTTATTTCACATAATTTTCAAATTTATTTTTCCATTCAAGAAAATGATCATTTTCAAATAATAGTGGTTTTTGCGTAAATTCCCCTTCTAGATATTTTTCAAATTCCATAGATCGTTACAAGTTTTAAAATACAATACATTTTTTAAAATCTTGCTAGACGTGGCTCTTGATACCAATTATGGAAAACTTGAAGGGGGGGGGGGGGTTGAATAGTTTTACGTCTTTTTCGTTTTATAAAAATTTGCTTCTAAAGAATAGACGTAGATTTCAAAACTCTTTGATGCAAAAATATAGATACTAGTTTATTCACGGTTTTTGTATAAACACTACTTGTATATAATGTTGAGTAAGAATTTATAATTTCATATATCACACACACACACACACACATATATATATATATATATATATATATATATATATATATATATATATATATATATATATATATATATATATATATATATATATATATATATATATATATATATATATATATATATATATATATGTATGTGTGTGTGTGTGTGTGTGTTTTAATATAAGTTAATATACTTGGTTTGTTTGTATAAAATTAATGTTGTGAATGAAGCCTAGTTTGATCTTTATGTGAAATCAATATATGCACAACACAAGCAATAATAACTATATATGAAATGCTAACAAGTAAATAAATAAAGAGTGAGAGATGGAAAGATCAAACCGAGAGACAAAGGATTTATAGTGGTTCGGCTACAAGGACACCTTCCTTGCCCTACTCCACTCCCCGAGCACCGAACTCGAGAGTTTTCTTCACTAGATCAATAACCTCCCTTATGGCAGAGAAAACCTTACACACCAATTTACACACCACAACTTCGTCACAACTTAATCACAACTTCTACACAACTTCTTCACACCAATCTACTTCACACCAATTTTTCTTCACACCTTTCTACTTCACACCAATCTTCTTCACACCACTTGCTTCTTCACACCTTCACAACTTAGTTCTATCCACTACTTCAAGATTTATACTTCTTCACAACTTCTAGGCTTCAAGGTCTTCTCAACTTTAGGGCTTCAACTTCTTTGTCTTCATAACTAATCTCTACTTCAATATACTACCACTTCTTATATCTTCTACCACTAATCCTAAGCACCTCTACTTCTTCACTTCTAGTACCACTTCACACCTTCCACAAATCTAGATCCTATATCTAAATCTAGCTAACAAATGTATACACTTTATTCACCAAAGAATGAATGATAAACAAGATGAAATGATGAAACAACTTAGATAGCAAGATGATACTAAGTTGTAATACTTCTAGTCTTGATAGATAGAAGTATTCTTCGCTTTGCACTTGAGTAGATAAAGCTTTGGATCACTTGGAAACAAAGACTTATGAATTATATGATCAAAGGATTTTTAAGATAGAAATGGAGGTTTGAATCAGAAAGTTTTTAGTGCAAAAAGGTGAGGAAAATATGTGAAATGAACCAGTATTTATAGGGACAAGAATTACTGTACAGGAGCGTACCGGTCCCCTTAATTCATGGCCGGTCCCCTTAATTTTAAGGGGACCGCCCAGCTGTAATGGCCAGAAGCTTTGTCATTTAGTGGGGAAAGTTTATTTGGTTAAAAACTAACTGATTTGGGTTAAAATTTTGAATTCATATATTTAGTATGATTAAAACATTTTTTTTATTACCAAAAGTGTTTTTCAAAAATATATAATATGTTTATATGATTAAATAAACTTTGTAATAATTAATTAAATACCCCTTTGATCTTATAATGCATTAGACACTTTGTTTATTCATACCTTAAGTAATTATATGGTAAAAGTGATTATTTACTACTAAATACTTGTTTACGTCATGATCTTTGGTTTGATGGGTTTTCGTTTTGTGATTATCAAAACATAGAGATATCGAAAGATATGAATAACGTTTTTAGTCATTTATTTATATCAACAGTCATGTTTAAAACCTCTCGCTTTGAAAAATAATCTTTTAAATATCTATCTCATCTTTCATCAAACAACACACTTAATTGTAATCTACCATAACTTTATTTTAATCAAAATCAAGATTGGAGAAATTTTCTTATCCAATTTCTCAACATGTTATAAAGCAATACTCAATCTATTTTACTCTAATACACACTTGAATCCATTTCAAAGCATTGTTTAATAAAACTAAAAACGTTTTATTAAAAATACATTTGATAATTTCATATGCGTCATACACTTCTATGAAAATGACATTCAAAATTTAATCAAATCATTTCATGAGAATCATGGTTTGCCCATATGGATCTTGTTTGCAACAAGTCTTGAAGTCCACACAATCATATCTTCTCATTTGTTACTTGTAAGCACTCATCAATATGTTTGAACTAGCCTACATATTATCATTTCCATATAGTTGCATATTTGACTAGTATGTTTTATTGCTTCCTAGGTTGTTTAACTTAATTGACCAATAGGTAGATTACATGTATATTAGAAATTACTTGTCTACTTTACTTGTTTTTATAACATTCTCTAATTTTATGAGTAGTATACCCTATATTGCCTCAAAGAGTTGAACTTACTTGAATCCAAACCCAAAAACACAACCTTTCTGAAAATTTCCTGCCAAAAACCCAATTCTGGCATTCTGGAATTCACCATATGGGCGGCCCCCTTAATTATATAAGGCGGCCCCCTTAATGATTAAGGGGACCGGCCCCTAATTAAAGGGACCGGCCATCTGATGGTCGGGGTTACTGTTTTCTTTATCACTTTTTAACCCTTTTCACCCTATACTTCCCAAAATTCACAAACATATTTTGTCCCATACTATCCCTCAAAATTTACCTTCCTAAACCACATTTCTCATACACTATAAATACCATCTTCCCATCATTAATGCCATCACATCCAAACATGTCATCTCCCAACAACCAAAAACCCAAGATTTCAAGAACCGCAAGGATCTCCGTCAAACCCGTTTGGAGGAGGAAACTTGATTCTTGTCATAACTCAAGTGATGTTGTTCCAAGTCAACCAACAATAAACCTCAAACCCACACTAATGACTCATCTCACAACCTATCATCCACTCATGCCCTCATTAATGCTTCTTCATATGATGAGCATGCTCAATCCCAAAACAACAATCCCAATCTCTCAATCAATACTTCACATGTTGCTCATTCAACAAAAACACCATCCACTCATGAAGAACCTCTTCCACCCATATCATGTTTTCATGATTACCCAAGCTCAATCATGTCTCCACCACCAAGAGTACCACCACCACATCCTACAACCTCACATGCCATTCCCATGTTGCATGTTCAAACCTTCACCCAAGACAACTATCATGCTCCTCCACCATCACCTTCCTCCGAACACTTGAAGTTCGTTGAGGAGCTAAAAGGGGCTCATGAGCTTAGTGCTCTTTTAGCATTACATCTTGCTCAACGCAATTTGGATCCACCTCAATCAAGCTCACCATCATCACCACACAACATTAACCAAATTGAGAAGCATGTTAACAATTGCCCTTGTTGCATCTTCCTCCAACAACAAACAATTGCATTGAATGAGCACTTTACTTGGATTGAGTATCATCTTACTAGATCTCAACAAACACCATCACTTGAACAAAATCAAAACCCTCAACCAACAAACCCAACTTCAAATTCACCACCTCCAAGCTCTACATCTCCAAACTCACCAACATCCATGAAACCAAAAGTTTACCTCCATTAAGCCACCAACATGATCCCCATTTACCATTCTCACCCAAGCATTCTATATACTTATGTTTCTTATTTTTCAAATAAAATACCTCAACCATTTTGGGATGCAAGAAAGTTTAATGACACTCTTTGTTGGCACAATAGGATATTCTACTTGGTTTAGAATTCTAGCATTATGGCTTATGTAACAATGATTATGTGGTTGACATAATCATTTTGAATTAATGAATGATTTAATATGTGTTTCAAATTCTCTTTTGCCATGCTTATTATTAGTTGTTATTATGCTATATGTATTTGCTTGTGCCTCTAATATTTTTCTTGCAAGAATTCCATAGCTCGAACCCTTGGTGCCCTCAAACGAGGGGGAGCATACATCAAGGGGGAGCTTTCACCTTATCTGCTTAAACCTTTTTGATTCTACAAAAAGGGGAGAAGTGAATGCAAACTCAGTAAATACTTGTCTAAAATTTTTGGATTTAATGAGTTTAGGTTTTGTAATCATCAAAAAGGGGGAGATTGTTGATATAAATAAATGACTAAAAACGTTATTCATATCTTTCGATATCTCTATGTTTTGATAATCACAAAACGAAAACCCATCAAATCAAAGATCATGACGTAAACAAGTATTTAGTAGTAAATAATCACTTTCACCATCTAATCACTTAAGGTATGAATAAACAAAGTGTCTAATGCATTATAAGATCAAAGGGGTATTTAATTAATTATTACAAAGTTTATTTTAATTATATAAACATATTATATATTTTTGAAAAACACTTTTGGTAATAAAGAAATTTTTTTAATCATACTAAATATATGAATTCAAATTTTTAACCAAAATCAGTTAGTTTTTCACCAAATAAACTTTCCCCACTAAATGACAGATTTTCTAGCCGTTATAGCTGGGCGGCCCCCTTAATTATAAGGGGCGGTCCCCTTAAAATTAAGGGGACCGGCCATGAATTAAGGGGACCGGCACGCTCCAGAACATTGTTTTCTGACCCTTTAAATACTGGATCATTCCACATATTTTTCTCACCTTTTTGCACTAAAAACTTTCTGATTCAAACCTCCATTTCTATCTTAAAAATCCTTTGATCATATAATTCATAAGTCTTTGTTTCCAAGTGATCCAAAGCTTCATCCACTCAAGTGCAAAGAGAAGAATACTTCTATCTATCAAGACTAGAAGTATTACAACTTAGTATCATCTTGCTATCTAAGTTGTTTGATCATTTCATTTTGTATATAATTCATTCTTTGGTGAATAAAGTGTATACATTGGTTAGCTAGATTTAGATATAGGATCTAGATTTGTTGAAGGTGTGAAGTGGTACTAGAAGTGAAGAAGTAGAGGCGCATAAGATTAGTGGTAGAAGATATAAGAAGTGGTAGTATATTGAACTAAAGATTAGTTGTGAAGACAAAGAAGTTGAAGCCTTAAAGTTGAGAAGAAATAGAAGCCTAGAAGTAGTGAAGAAGTATAAATCTTGAAGTAGTGGATAGATCTAAGTTGTGAAGGTGTGAAGAAACAAGTGGTGTGAAGAAGTGTAGAAGGTGTGAAAGAGTGTAGAAGAAGTTTTGTTGTGATTATGAGATTGGTTCTAGCTACGATTAGAACCCGACGTTTAGCTTTGTATCGTTAAATTGGTGTAAGCTAAGGTGTGTACGGTATTCTCCGCCATAAGGGAGGTTATTGATCTAGTGAAGAAAACTCTCGAGTTCGGTGCTCGGGGAGTGGAGTAGGGCAAGAAAGGTGTCCTTGTAGCCGAACCACTATAGATCCTTTGTCTATCGGTTTGATCTTTCCATCTTTCACTCTTTGTTTATTTACCTGTTAGCATTTCAAATATAGTTATAATTGCTTGTGTTGTGCATATATTGATTTCACATAAAGATCAAACTAGGCTTCATTCACAACATTAATTTTATACAAACAAACCAAGTAGATAAACTCATATTAAAACACATATACATATATATGTTTATATGTGATATATGAAATTATAAATTTTTACTCAACATTATATATAAGTAGTGTTTATACAAAAACCGTGAATAAACTAGTATCTATATTTTTGCATCAAAGAGTTTTGAAATTTACGTCTATTCTTTAGAAGCAAACTTTTATAAAACGAAAAAGATGTAAAACTATTCAACCCCCCCTTCTAGTTTTCCACAGAGTATACCACGAGTCGAAGTGTTTTCTCACTTATACAAGCCAGGGAAACACCGAGTAAGCAACGGTAACACTTCTGGAGCAACGAGGAGAGATCTCGAAAGTTGGTACAAAGTGTGTTCTCGAAATTTTTTGACTTTGCAAAAAGCTCACCCAAATGAAGTTTGTATTCCAAGATTCTTGTACTTCTAGTTATAAAAACACCAAAACCTGAAGAAAGTTGCAAACTTGATGATTTTTTATGAAAATTTTTTGTGTTCTAGAAAGTTTGCTAGAATTTTGAATTTGCTAAAAGCACACCCAAATGAAGTTTGTATTCCAAGATTCTTGTACTTCTAGTTATAAAAACACCAAAACTTGAAGAAAGTTGCAAACTTGATGATTTTTATGAAAATTTTTTTGTGTTCTAGAAAGTTTGCCAGAATTTTGAATTTGCTAAAAGCACACCCAAATGAAGTTTATATTCCAAGATTCTTGTACTTTTAGTTATAAAAACACCAAAACTTGAAGAAAGTTGCAAACTTGATATTTTTATGAAAATTTTTTTGTGTTCTAGAAAACAAGTACAAAAACCAAATTCGAATTTTTAAAGCTTTCAAATGTCAAAAAGATTGAAACTTTCTTGTTAGAAAAGGTTTATAACACTAGTTTGTAATCAAAAAGGTGTTAAAGACCAAGAAAAACAAGAAAAGTATAAAAATTTTTTGAGAAAATTCGTGTAGATAGCTAAAAACGAACCAAACAAACTCCCAACACTCCTAAATCATTGTTAGGCGATTGATACCACTTGTTAGGTACCCATAATGATAACACACAAGCAAGAATGAGATAGATATAAGGATTTGGGTGATTATGAGAATGAGAGAAATATAAGTGCAATAGTTTCCTTAAGATATCAAATAACCAACCAAGTTTACATGTATCCTAAGCTTAGTATTTATAGGGAAGGAGTAGGGCAACACTCCCTTCCTCCCTTTTGCTTCTAGGTCGTGGGCTTGGAGGCCCATGGACAAGTTTACATAAGCCTAGTAACATGAAACAATACATAAATGAAAGTAAATAATAACTAAGCAACCTAGTGTTATTACAAATGACCGAGACTTGATAAAATAGTCAAACTTCGTTCCCAACATATTAGGCAACTTGCGATGCATGGCCGCGAGGCCAAGCAGAAACTGAATTGGGCGAATGTGTTGATTTCGGATATGCAGATATCTGATACGTAAATAAATTGCATACTTGAAATATCCGTATTGTTTTTTTTTTTTGTTATTTCTTCACTGATGGATGTAAACAAAACAGATATGTGATTAAGTAAATATTTCTTATTGAGTTTGCTGACTCATTTTAAAACCGTTTTTTCTATTATTTTTTGATTTTGGTCTTTGGACAAAGTCACAAAATGATTTTTATTTTTGCATACAAATGTGTTGGCATGGCTTTTGGTAAGCCATAACATCCTTTAGTTATTCACATTTTTTTGATAAACAAAAGTGGCCTAACAAAATGATTTTTTATATATTTTTTTAAGGAACCTAACGGATGTTGGAGCAGTGGCACCAGCTGGACTTATTTCAACACCAATAGCACATGCTTTTGCACTATTTGTTGTTGTATCAATTGTTGCTAACATATCAAAAGGTCACACGAACCCTGCTGCCACTTTTGTAATCTGATCAGGTAACTACTCAGAAATGGAAAAAAGAAGTTATTTAAGTTATTTGTTCTTTTTTTTTTTTTATGTTTCAAGGATTTTTGATTTAAAATTCGTATGGTTCTGGAGTCATTTTTTTTAAGCAGGACGGGCGTGATGCTGTTGAAACTTGACAACAGAGTGAGTAAGTAAATATGCCGGAAGATTTGAAAAGTCGCGATATGTTAATGATCATCTGATTCAGAATCTTGCTGGTAAGTTTATTGATCTAATTTTGGTTGATCATAGTTTAGTGGGGTGTTTATGGTTGCTTTACTGCTTATGTTGTTTTGAAACATTCCAATCATCCGAGAGTGTAGTAGACAAGGACGATGGTGTTTGGCTTTAGCCAAAAAACATGCCGCACTCAAGTTGTAAGTGTTAATTCTTTCTAGCATTATAAATGAATTCACTAAACCCTCAACAAATTAATGTTAAGATGATTATGTATCTTATGATGCAGGGTCTTTCATTTGAACTTACACGAGGATGAAATTGTGAAACTTCCTTCTTTGGGTACTAAGGCTCACAGTAGAGAGAGTGGATATTTTAAATGAGTCATTGTTTATTCGCAACAAGTAAGTTATATTTATTTTTAAACCGTTAGCCTGGAAATATTGAAGTATTAGCTTACTATATTAGACGTTTTCTTTCACCTGAACCGGAAAAATATGAAAAATCATGAAAATGGAGCTGCAGTGGCCACTTTAAGAGATTAGAACTCCCATTGGCTATTTATGTTATGCATTTACATTTCATTTCATTTTTAATAAGACATATAAAAACTTGATTGCGGGTTTCAATGTTTGGAAGTTCGGCATTATTATTTTCAAACTTTAAGATGGTTCTTCTTAACAAATCATTATCCATAAGCAGCACTTCTAATTTGATTGCTTTAGTTTTTTTTTTTTTTTTTTTTTTTTTTTTTTTTTTTTTTTTTTTTCATAAAATTCATTTCAAAGAACAAGTCATGACAGTTGATGCCAATTGAATGGTGTTGCTACAAAATAGTTTTTTTTTTTTTTTTTTTTTGAATGTGAATTGTGAGTATCGGCGTCATAAACTGTCCATAGTGTCAATGAGTCGCCCTGTAACTGGAACTTATTTGTGAAAATCACGAGTGGCAATTTTGATGCTTTACTAATGAATAATTTCATTTGGGTTGTGTAGTATTTCTAACAATTGTTGTTTCACAATTGCGCATCGAATGTTATTTCTTAGGCCTTACTGTCAGCAACCACCGTACTGTTTAATTATCCATATCACTCATTGAAAACAACCTGCCTTTTTTTCTAATATAATCTTTGCTTTTGTTTTTTGGGTTTTAAACATTATTGGGCGACTCTACATCTGAGTTTGACTGAATGACTGATGTTTATTGCTATGTGAATGTTTGTACCATTTATGGGCTTGAAGATTAGATAGGTCTAATGCAACAATCATAGTTAGATACTGTCATAGGTGGTCTCATTTAACAATCGTCGGTAGATACAGTCATAGGTGGTAAATCAGCATATATAGTCTTGAATCATGAACACAAAGTTACATAACAAGTGTCATAGGCGGTGCCTGTTAGAGCTGATGTTTGGGCTTACTAGCTTATTTGGTTCAGTTTATATACCATAAGGCAATAATTTCCAGCTTACATGTTACATGATGCAAAATCGACGGATTGGGTAATGGGTCATTTTGGTACATCTCCTAAATCCTAATGGGTTGGATTGACTAAAACGTCAAACCACTTTTTGTCTTAATTTAAAAAGGTATGCTTGAAAGACAATCTAACTATAAAAAGATTTTTTTTAAATGTAATATAATGAAACTGCTTTTGCAGGCGCGAGAAATGATAAAGAAGAGAACACACATATCTGCACACTAATTGCTGGAACAATGTAAATTTTATCTTACATTATAAGGGTGATTAGGATTGCTTATTCAGGTGCTTTTGTGCCTATTTTTATGCAAATAAGGAGCAGTAATTAACACTTTACCTGTTTATATAAAACTACTCATTCGATTGATTGCATTCACATTTCACAAACATTATTCGTGCAACTTATAATGGTTTCTTGGTTCTTTGTGTAGGCTTTGTGGCAGATCCTTTGGCTAAATCCTGTTGCACCAATGAAGTTTACTGCAAACACTTTTTCCTTGAAGAAGCATCACGTAGAATTTATTCTATATAAAGTCAACGTTGTAGCTTCAGACCACCTTTCCGGTCTTTTCCAGGTATTAGATTGCATCGCATATTGTAGTTTGACCACAATTGTGAAATACTGTAAATTATATTTGGTAGGCAAACTGTTAGTTTTAAAAACTGTTTTTAGTTTTTGGAAATTTAATCAAGCTATTTTTTTCAGATTGAGGATTGGTCAATATCAGGCTTCATTTAGGTTTATACTATATATGATACTTTCAATCTAAGAGACGTAAGTGATATTTCACTAGGAGCAGGAGCATTATTGGGACGAGATTTTTTGGCAAAATATTGGAACTTGTCAAATATTGGATTCTTATTTTAATGCCTTTGTGTAAGCTGAAAGTTCTGTTTATTATGCTTCAGTTTGTATTGAATCAGTAGTGACTAAGGATTCTGTTGTGTACTGATTTGCTGGGTGATACCAAGTTTGGTGTATGTCAAGTTTTTTTGGTTCATTTCAAGCCTTGATTTAATATTTGCTAAGTTCACTGGACCTACTCTAATTACTTGATACCCCTTAATTTTGGTGTATCGACGTATCTTAGAGATGTCGATTTCTCTAACATATTTCATTTCAAGCCATTAGTTATACACTATCTTACTTGGGTTTACTTGATACAAAGCAACACAAAAGAAAATTTGATTCTCTCGAAACAAATTAGCCTCACTCTAAAGCAATACAGTAATCTCGAACCTCTTTTTTGGCCTAACTTTCGTATACAAACACCCCGCGGCAACGCGCGGGCTTAAAACCTCGTTAAAAACAAAAAGAAAAAAAAAACAAATAGCTATTAAAACATTGACATGTGGCAGATTGTAGGTTGGCAACTTAGGTTGCCATATGATTTAGATTGGAATGAAAGATTGGATGAGAAGATTAAACAATTATTATTTTGTATGTATTTTTAATGGGTTGGGTTGGCAACCTTGCGAATAAACATAGTCTGACTGTACAGATTGGGAATGGTTTAGTTGTCCGAACGCATTTAAAGGGGCATATGTTAGATGTGATCATGGTTCGAATCCATTCATTTTGTTGGAAGCTTTTGCGTCATAAGATTTATATGGCATGCTTTCTTTGGTGTTTCTGGGTCCAACAACGACATCGACGTTCTACTAAATCCCCTTTATTTAACGATCTGAAATAAGGAAAAGCACCAGAGACTCCATTTGTGGTTAACGGCGTAACATACCCATGGAGATACTATCTTGTTGACGGGATATATCTGAAATTTCCGACACTTGCTAAGATGATTCCAGAGCCATACGATGATGACCATAAGCGAATAAGGTATAAGAGAATGCACAAATCGGCAAGGAAAGATGTGGAACGAGCGCTTGGTGTTATGAAGAAGAAATGGGCTATACTAGCCAACCCCGCACGACGAATGAAAAAAGACAGAATAATGAATATGATGTATACATGCATCATATTACATAATATGGTTCAGAAAGACAAGAAAAAGGTGATATCTCCCAAATGGTTCCTGGAAAAAGCACCTCAACCGGACGACCTCACACGAAGTGCGAGAAGTTATGAGGTACATTAGGTCGTCACAAGCGCATAAAAAAATGGGTATGAAAGGTGAGAGAGGGTGACCAAAGCAGATACTGGTGAGAGGGAGTGTGAGGAGAGAGAAAATTGAGGTAGTGCTGAAATGGCGATGAGTTGTTCACGATCCATTCCCTTTAGCCTAAGGGAAGTTATTGTAAACAATTTGTGTACTTATTATCTTATAAATAACATTTGATTTTTCATTTCATTACTGCCCCTTTTAGTTTAACTGGACCTTACCCGACCTGATATAACCCGACCCAACACATGCATCAAACGTGTATTGTAAGCAACTCATTGAGTTTTCGTCTTGACTAACCCAAGGAACCACCTTCGTTTTGTGGCTGGTCTGCCAGATCAACGGAATTCTATCATCATCAAAATCATCTAGTTTTTTGATAGATAAAGTTTAGTTTAGGAAGTATTAAGTTAAAGTTTTTGAATCAAAATTAGTTTCTTCATTAGAGAAAAGTTCATTTAGGGACTAGTTTTTTTGTACATACCAAGGGACAAATCCCCACCATCCATTTAGTTTGATCTAATGGTGGGGATTAACCTAAGATTAAACATGGAAATCTAAGTCCATGTCTTTTTCTTTCATTTATCTTTGTCTTTTTTATTATTCACTTTCTTTATTTATTTATTTCCTTTTTTTTTTGGCTCTTTTTTCCAATTAACGTTACACTTTTTTTTTTTTTTTTTTTTTTTTTTTTTTAAATAAGTCAAGCTTTTCTTTTTTAAATAAATTCACGATTTTTTCTCATTTTATTACGTTTTCGTCCGTTTTTGTCTGTTTTCACATGATTATATACGTTTTCAGATGTTTTTTTACCGTTTTTATACGTTTTTGTCCTTTTTTTTACGTTTTCGTCTGTTTCAGACGTTTTTGTTCGTTATTATACGTTTTCGTCCGTTTTTTTATGTTTTCGTCTGTTTTCAGACGTTTTTATCCATTTTCGTCAGTTTTTATATGTTTGCAGACATTTTTGTCCATTTTCATATGTTTTCATCCGTTTTTATACGTTTTTGTCCGTTTTCAGACGTTTTCATCCGTTTTTATACGTTTTTGTCCGTTTTCATACGTTTATATACGTTTTCGTCCGTTTTCATATGTTTTCATCCGTTTTTACACGATTTCATCCGTTTTTATACGTTTTCGTCCGGTTTCATATGTTTACATATGTTTCCGTCTGATTTCATACGTTTTCCTCTATTATTTTATGTTTTCGTCCGTTTTTAGACGTTTTCGTCCTTTTTCCTACATATTCGTCTGTTTTCTTACATTTTTGTTCATTTTCATAGGTTTACGTCCGTTTTTCAATTTTTTTTGGCCAATTTTAGACGTTTTCATACGTTTCTGAATATTACAAGTGATATTCGGTGATACTCATACGTTTTTGTCTGTTTTCATCCATTTTTGTACATTTTTGTCTGTTTTCAAACATTTTCGTCTATTTTCATACGTTTCGGCAGTATTTATATGTTTTCAGACGTTTTTATCTGCTTTCAAACGTTTTCATCAATTTTTTACATTATCGTCTGTTTTCAGACGTTTTCGTCTGTTTTTATATGCTTTCATCCATTTTTATCTGTTTTCATACGTTTATAAACATTTTCGTCCGTTTTTATGTATTTTTGTCTGTTTTCAGACACTTTCGTCTGTTTTCATACTTTTCAGCAGTTTTTATACGTTTTCGTCCGTTTTCATCATTTTTCATACGTTTTTGTCCCTTTCCAGGCGTGTTTTTACGCTTTCATATGTATTCGTTCGTTTTCATATGTTTACGTCCGTTTTCATACGTTTCTGAATATCACAATTGATATTCTTAATATCACAAGTGATTTTCTTTGATATTCAAAATATCACTTGTGATATTAATAATATCAATTGTGATATTCAGAAACGTATGAAAACGAAAGAAAACGAACAAAAACAGAAGAAAACGTAAGAAAGTGAAAAAAACGTGAATTAAAAAAATGTGAAAATCACTTATAATATTCTGAATAACACTTGTAATTATCTGAATATCACTTTTGATATTCAGAATATCACTTGTGATTTTCATATTACAAAACATTAGTTGAACATCACTTGTGATATTCGGAATATCATTTGTGATTTTCTGAATATCACTTGTGATTTTCTGAATATCACAAGTGATTTTCAACTAATGTTTTGTAACATGAAAATCACAAGTGATAATCTGAATATCACAAGTGATATTCAGAAAATTACAAGTGATATTCATGTTAAAAAAACGTTAGTTGAAAATCACGTGTGATATTTAGAATATCACTTGTGATTTTCATGTTACAAAATATTAGTTGAAAATCACTTGTGATATTCGGAATATCACTTGTAATATTTAGAATATCACTTGTGATTTTCTGAATATCACTTGTGAATTTCATGTTACAGAACAATTGTTGAAAATCACTTGTGATATTCAGAATATCACTTGTGATATTCAGAGTGATATTCAAAATATCACTTTTGAAAAAACGTGAATTAAAAAAAGCGTGAAATCACTTGTAATATTCTGAATATCACTTGTGATTTATATTCAGAATATCACTTTTGATATTCAGAATATCACTTGCGATATTCTGAATATCACTTGCGATTTTCATGTCACAGAACATTTGTTGAAAATCACTTGTGATATTCAGAATATCACTTGCGATATTCAGATATCACTTGCAATATTTTGAATATCACTTGCGATATTCTGAATATCACTTGTGATTTTCATGTTACAAAATTTTAAAAATCACTTGTGATATTCAATATCGCGATTGATATTCAATATCACTCACGATATTCTGAATATCACAAGTGATATTCTGATAATCACAGTATATCGCTTGTGATATTCAGAAAGGTATGAAAACGTTTGAAAACATTTAAAAACGAACTAAAATGAATGAAAACGGACGAAAACGTATAAAAACGGATGAAAATGAATGAAAACAGATTGAAACCATATGAAAACGTATAAAAATGGATGAAAACGTATAAAAATGGACGAAAACATATGAAAACGGACTAAAACGTATGAAAATAGACAAAAGCGTAAGAAAACGGACGAATATATATGAAAACGGACGAAAACGTATGAAAACGGGTGAAAACGTATGAAAAAAATTCAAAAACAGATGAAAACGTAAGAAAATGGACGAATATATATATATATATATGAAAACGGACGAAAACGTATGAAAACAGGCGAAAACGTAAGAAAACAAACGAAAACGTATTAAAAAATTCGAAAACAGATGAAAACGTAAGAAAACGGACGAAAACGTATAAAAACAGACGAAAACGTATTAAAATGGACGAAACGTATGAAAATGGGTGAAAACGTAAGAAATAGACGAAAACGTATGAAAACGAGCGAAAACGTAAGAAAATAGACGAAAACGTATGAAAACGGACGAAAATGTATGAAAACGAACGAAAACGTAAGAAAACTGACGAAAACGTAAAAAACCGACGAATATGTATGAAAAACGAAAAAAACGTAAAAAAAACGCAAAAAAAAAAAAAAAAAAAAAAAAAAAAAAAAAAAAAAAGAAAAAAAAAATTGAATTATAGAAAAAACGTGAAGTTAGAAAAAAAAAAAAAGAAAAAAAAGAATAAAAAAAGAAAGAAAAGAAAAAAGGAAAAAAAAATGAATAAATAAGATAGACAAAAAGGACAAGAAAAAAAACATGGACTTAGGTTGTCTTATTAAATCTTAGGTTAATCCCCACCATTAGATCAAACTAGATGGATGGTGGGGATTTGTCCCTTAGTTTGTAACAAAAACTTAGTATGTAAAATGAGTTGAGATCCGTGACAATCATGTATTATCTAAAGAACAATTCATCAAATCACAGCCATCAATTCTTCATTCATCCAACGGCAGAGATGAAAGCAGAAAAAAACAAACAAGGGCAAAAACGTCTTTCCTTCTACTTTAATAAAAAGCAGAAAAATATCTTAGTCAAACTCATTTACGGAGTAATATGTTGTCTTTTCCAAATTCTCTCTCATCAAAATTTCCAGTTAACCGGAAACCTTCTACATCACCGGAAAACTTCCGATTAACCTTCTAAATCACCATAAAAATACCATTTAACCTTAAAAACATACACAAATCACAACAAAACACACACACACACACACACACACGTCCCTCAAGAAGCAGAGAATCGTGAAACTCATTTTATTGTTTAAAATTGTAACGACCATAAAAGCAAGTTCTTACATGGTGGCCTGTAGTATAGTGTAGAATGACAGCTAAAGGTCTAAAAGGAAGTAAAACATTGATCTTTGCTTTAAACAAGACAACATAGATACTACAGAAAGGAGTGAAGTGCGACTTTGTGAGGCCATGGTCACGTGTCTGAATCCAACATAGACAATATGTTTGTTTTTGATGAAATGCCCGTGTTGTTTTGGTTAGGTTTTATGGATATAACTATGCACACCACCTGTTTGATGAAATGCCTAAGTTGTTTGGATTGGTTAAATTGATGTAATTTATGGGCGAGATGAAGGTGAGGAACTTTTTGGGCGAGAAGAAGTTGAGGAAGGTCGATTTGCTTGATGGTGTCACTATTGTCAGATTCGAGAAGGTTAAGGATGAGCTTGTTTTGGATGGAAATGACATTGAGCTTGTTTCTCGATCATATGCCCTTATCAACCAGAAAAGCTATGTTAAGAACAAGGATATCTAAAAGTTTCTTGATGGTATTTACGTGAGTGACAAGGCAAAGATTGAGGAAGTCGAAAACTAAGCCTCTTTCATGTAGTGAATTATCTTCTTTTTGGTGCATCAGTTTGAAACTTTGAATCAAAGTTTATATTATTTAGCTTTATTTTGATATCCGACTCAAACGTCTAGTTATAAAGTTTTTGGGAATCTTGATTTCGATTGTACTTTCTCTTGGTTCTAATCTTCGAATGGTATTGTATCGTTTTATCAGACTTTGTCTATGCTTTAAGTTTGTTTAAAAAAAAAGTGAAGTGCGACTTTGTGAGGACACGGTCACTTGTTTGAATCCGAAAAGATTGTTGTGCATTGTTTTCGGGGTGTGATGGACTTCCATCTTCATCAGATTGATGGTCTTGTATCTTCTCTGGTGATGTTTCCATCTTCACAGATCCCATCTGCCAACCAATCATACAATTGCTTTAAAACTATGAAATTACATTGCATTGATCTCCTCAACTTGAGTACCACATATAAGCTAAAAAGTAGTATGTTGTTAGATGATGAGTGTTGTGTAGTACTACCTATGTTGTAACATAATCATTTATTATGGACAATAGTCTGAAAAAAGCAAGCTAGTGATTGTTAAAAAGTAGTATGTTGTTAAAAAAAATTCCTTTTTGTTATAAAAATGTTTGTTTTAAGAAAAGGAAAACTTAATAAAATGAAGAAATGTAAAACACAAGTATAATCATAACAAAACATAGAATCCGAAAAATTTGAAAACAATCACATGTGATTTTGTGTATAATCACATGTGATTTTGATATAAATCACATGTGATTCAAAGTGAATCACATTTTGATATCTCTCATGGTGTACGGTCTAAGCATAAGTTTAGATATAATTCAAAGTGAATCACATGTGATTCATTGTGAATCACTTGTGATTCAAAGTGAATCACATGTGATTTATAAAACTTATGCTTAGACCGGACAACATCAGGCGAAGCCATAGACCGTACAACATCAACAATCGCCTTATCCTTCACAACATTACCAGTTTGAATCTTGTAATAGTTTTTTGTTTCTTGTAGAATTTTAATAATTATACGTTCATATATAGGTGGATATTATTAGGTTTTAGTTTAAGTCTAAATCGCATGCAAATTACATGTGATTCGTTTGTAAATCACATGTGATTCGTGTGTAAATCACACATGTTATTCGTGTGTAAATCACATTACATGTGATTCACCTTAAAAAATAATATGAGGTCAAATCACATGTGATTTGAGGTAAATCACATGTGATTTACATATCAACCTGCGTAAAAATAAAACAAACAAAGCAACAAAGAGGGCTTATGACTTGAACTTGTCTTTTTTTCATTTATGATTTTTTTAACTGAAGCACCTACGAAGATCAAAACGTTCATATGAATTTTTAATCATCACTCGTACGTACATAAAGTACCTACAACCTAATCATACAATAACATTCGATGATAACGACTTCACAAGTTGAATAAACCTAACACAAAAAGTACCTAAAACCTAATCATCTTTGCCTTGAATTTCTTTGACACCTTCTTACGCTCATCACTTTCAGGATCTTCATCGGAATTTAATAACTTCCCTTTTCATTGAATAGGCTTAGACTCAGCCTTCGGCTTAGGCTTTTCTTCAACTTTTTTAAGCAAGACTTGTAGTTAGCTACATACAAATATGTAGTTAGTAACATGTAATTTTAAATGATTGCTTAAAGTTATACTAGAAAAATCACATGTGATTCAGAGCAAATCACATGTGATTAACAACAAATCACATGTGATTACTAATAAACCAAGCACGATATTACCAGAATAACTAGATCCATATATTCTTCCACGGGAAAAGTGATTTGGTTGGGTCTCGATAACCCAAACAACAATTTTAATTAATTTATTGTTAAAACACACCATTGTGGCTGATGGGCTAACTACATCCTAGTGATTTGGTGATGAACTCGAATTGAAAAGTAGATTGTCAGTGGCGGGTCAATCACTTACAGTAAGAAGACTTTGCAAGTAATTCCAAGCAACCTACAATATGGTTTTTGTTCACTAAGGCCATGATTTGCGGTACTTGTTTGAGGCAATCATACGAAGCCAATCTCTCACGTTGTGCTTCTTCAAGTACTTCTTTGTCATGTATTGAATAGTTGGGTAACCTCGTTATACATTATTTAGTTTTCCCTAAAAAATACATCAGAAAATGTTAGTATATCCAAAGTACAAGAACAAATTTCGTTTTACACTATTCCACTTTCATGGCAATTTATCCACAATATGTGTTACTATCAAATATGCTAAGAGAGTAACTACATATCACCTAACAAAAACTAGAATTAAAAAAGATACTGGAATAGGAATAATTACCTCAAAAGAAAGTCTACAATTTCGCCTTTCTCTACTTGTCGTTCAAGTAAGGTACTTACATTATCAGGCATAACATATCCATACCAATGTCCTGTCACTTTGCCATGATTATCTGATCTGAATATAATAACGTTTCCAGCATACTTGTGACCTCCAACATGTGAACAGGGGCGAACAAACACTTTATTTTGATGACCTCGTAATTCTATCTCGTCTTTGAATCTAGAAACGAGTGCAGGCCCACAAACGCCACATCTTTTGTCCCTTGCACCATGAGCAAATACAAATATGTACGATCCTTTAAGTGGTTCGGGACTTCCAGGCAGCCACATTACATTTACCATTACTAACATTTTATCTAATAGTCGGATTTCGTGCATCGGGCATTTTTTTTTTTTTTTTGGTAAAGGGGTTAACCCTATTTTCGTGCATCGGGCATTTGATATCATTTCACCTATTTTCCAAAAAAACACAATGGCTAACCAAAAAGGAGCTCCATCTCGTCCTTGGTTCAGTTCATTCACCATTTGCCCACCCTCATCCCCACCCCATCAGCACCAGCACCCCCTCCTAAACAACCCACGACGCCACCAAGACCAGCCTTTCGAGCACCACTAGCTGCATCACCTCCACAACCACCACCTTCTAATGGTGCACCACCATCATAACCCACTCGACCACAACCACTAGAACCTAGAGCTACACCACCACTACCATCGTCATCAACATCTTCATCTTCATTTCCATCTCCATCGCCATCGCCATCCCCCTCCCCATCACCATCACTACCACCAGTAGTTACTTATAAAATATACTCGCAATAAATAAAAGAGACGACATACCTTCATTTATAGTTCGATTTTGATACCAAAATCAACATTTCTAGGCTTATTTTGATTGGAAACCGGCTGTCGATTGAGGCAACGGATCACCTTTAGATAGTGCTAATCGACTCGTATATCAATTCTATAGCGTTAATTTTGATCAATTTATGATGAATAACAGTTAGGGTTTCGTTACAGTGGTTTTGGGGGTGGTAGGTGTGTGAGAATGGTGTGTGTGTAACGGTTAAGTGACGTAAATGAGAATACAAAATTACATAAATGCCCTACAGTAACTAATAAAAATAAAATGGCAAAATATATAAACCGTTTGATCAAAATAGGATGGACGCTTGAGATCAAGTGGTTTGATCTTTAGATATTTATTGTTCTGCATTGAACTTTTCTCATGTAAAATAACTCACCTCTTCTTCATTATGTATGTAAAAATGATTATTAAATTAAACAAAAGTCAAATTATTACATAATATTACATACCTATAGACATTCTGATCAATTATTATTATGCTATACTATCATGTCTTTATAACATATACCAACCAACTAATATAATACGTTGGCTGTAGGAAGGTTCAGAATTTATATCATGGAAATGATTCTCATTCAAGTTAATGCCATACTCATTTGTTAGATAGAATTTTTAATTCAATTTAATAAATCAAATACCGAAAAGGTGTAAACAATAGACAGAAAAACTACCTGGTTTTTTTGCTGACATGGCTTATCTGTTTGCTAGTGTAGTATTACAAATGTTGACATGGCTCACATTTATTGGAGCAGTTTAACAAACACCGCTATTGGTTAGCTGATTTATTGTGGAGTTGGGTTTAATCATGAAGTCTCCACTTCAAACAGCTTGGATACACCTACTTGTCAATTTTGAATTTAATATCCTACATAATACTTTTCACAATCTATACTTTACCTCCTTCCAATATTGTTTGTAACACATACGCCCTATACTTTCTGTTGCTTCTTAACCATTTTCTAAAATAGATAAACGATATTCCAAGTGGGAAGAGATCCAGTGAGAAGTATAAATAAAATGAGAAGAGTGAGAAATATTTCTAGCTACATATTTCAAATATATAAAAAAAAAATTTAAGGGAGATGCGTCTACTTTTGTAGATGCATCTGAAATATGCGGTTGTGATTTCTTCTCGTCATTCTTATTTCAATTTTATTTTTCATTTGATCCTAACTCATTCCTAAGCAAGTGTTACAAAACATATAATCGAAGGTTAGTGATCTTATTACTCACTGAATACAAATTTTGGTATGAGAGTATGGATAGTTTAGTAACCCAATTAGGATATGGCCTATGGTATGAATTTAATTTGTGTTTCATTTTGAAACTTCGTCATGGTTGTAACTTTAAAACACCAAATATATGAAATCTGAATTCATATGTATTAAACTGCCAATCATATTGGGTCATAGCATCGGGCTCATTCTTAATCAAAATACCAAGTCAGCCCGAGTATCATTTATACTCAAGATAAGTCATCTGCAAACCCAGACTATCCGTAGACTGAAAACTACTCCCTCATGTTGTTCATAGCCAAAAGAGTCTTCATAATACGCAAGGACAAAAGCACGTGATGTATCGCTAGTGTTTCTCACTCAAAACCGTTACCAAGAATGTGTATCTGGCAGAGTAGTCAGGCGCAAAAAATATGGCGAACACACCCACGGAGTGGATCATGATCATATTAGCATATAATGAGCCAATCAGGTGGCAACACGTGTCATTTGCTGATGGGATGATTGACACTTGTCATATATTAGCTCAAACCTCAAATTCTCCTTTATATAGAGATAGTTTATCATCTTTTTACACATGTATTATGGCCATTTTTCTTATACCATATCTCACACAGATTTGGATCTATGTGAGCATTATCCTGGCTACGTAATACTCATTTCTTCTCACGTCATATTTTTTTGAACAAATAGCAATCCCGTATTTTACAAATATAAAACAAACTAAGGAAAAGCTTTCAACCTTAAAAGAAGAGTGAAGGATACATGAAAATCTTATAGTTGTCAAAAGTTTACATTGTTCAAACAAGTATAAACAATAAATATCATGCACATACAACGTTTATTATAGATTACCCAGACACTCGTATATTGCAACACTGGGTACTCGTGTAACTAAATTTCTCGGCGAGTGAATGTTTTTCGGTTATACATTTTTGTGACAATAAATTATCGATTGTGTTGCTAAAAAGTTAATGGCAATAAATAAATAAAGAAGACTATGCATTTATAATCGTAATATGTGTAAAATAACTTTATAACTAATGGCGGAAAGTGGAAGCGAAGTTAAAAGTAGACCTCGGTTTGCGTCGAGCTTTTAGACATATAATCATTGTTTTTATTTTTATTTTCTATGAATCTGAAATGATTTTTATGGTTTTAATAGTTTCATTTTGTGTTGGAGAATTAACAAATGTAGACAAATTAAAGAAGGCAATGACTCGCAGTTTAATGGAGGGCATATTAGTCGTTTTTCTTTGTTGAAAATTCAAAAATCAACAAAAGCCTAAATGCTTTATATGTAGTTAAGGTAAGATAAACCCCTGCAAAGATGTTACAACATTTCAAACTTAGAAGATAATATGCACTAACGACATAATTATAAGGACGAAAATGTCATTTATCGAAAAAAGGTCCATTTCATTACAGTGGTACACAAACAGAACATCCCATAAATCCATAATAGATACTACTGTAATCACAGACATCAAAACAAACTATAATCACAGACATCAAAACAACACTAAACTACGTTTGAAAATAAGTATTAAGTCCAGTATCATTGTATCCTTGCTAAACAAGGAACACATACCGAAAACTATAAATTTCGACAACCGAGTAGGTGAGTTTACATGCCTATATCAGATCATCGTCGCACACATTCTGCTGGGAAGCAGTGGCGGTTATGTCCTTTTTGGCAATCCGGAACACCCTTTTCATCTTCATCGTCATTGTCAACACAGAATCTTCAACCTCAGAGCGCGAAAAGCTACCAAAACGGTGTAGTGTCAAGTAGTCAATCTTCAAGTAAGGTGTCGTTGGTGGCAAAAACGATTTTACCGGCTAGAAGAAGGCTCAGGCTTGACCCATCTAACAATCTTTACTTTCCGTGTGAGTATTTAGTCTATGTGTCATCTGTCACCATATTCTTGTTATTACTTATTTTAGTACTTTAATTTTGAGCGTCATAAATTAGTAGCGTAATACTTTTCCAAGATTGGCTTAGCTAGTAACTAAGAGGGTGTTTGTGGCTGCCTTTTGAAGTATATTATTTGATTATTATGTTTGCAATACGCATAGAATTACAATATTGCTTTTGGCGAACCATTGAAAAAAGTGGTTATCAGCATTTACTATAGAACAACGCAGTTTCGGAAAAGCAGGTTGAGACCTGCTTTTTGGAAATGCCATTTTGTAAAGGCAATTCCAAACATCCCTGAGTTGAAAGACCGTTTAAGCTTTAAACCAACCAAAAAGATGACTTGGTCATTTAAAAATGGGCTAGTTTAGTGATTAAACAGCCAATTACCTCATTAAAAAAAAAAAAAAAAAAAAAAATACTAAATGCGTTGTTTATCTCTAAATATTTGTGTTTAGTATAGTTAACTGTCCTCCTAAACTAGCAGAATCATGTGGTGATTTAATTCTTTGAATGAAGGAGTAATTATAGAAGGTTGTGCGGGAGAATAAATCACTATAAAGTGTAAATCGTAATAGTGGACCCGAAAATAGAACTTCAAAATGATGAGTATATGTCATAGGTTTCTTTGTTAGGTACATGAAACAATAGATACAGAATACGGGTTCTCTAAACTTGCCAGTAAACTTAGGTGAATCACATTGATCAACTGGACGGCTGGACCACATAAACTACTGTGTTGTGATTATTTTATTTTATTTTTTTTTTAATTTTTTTGTGCGAGTGTATATTACCTAGCAACACTATTCTTTGATTGACTTACAATGCTTTGAAGGGGAAATAACGTTACTTATTAGATATTTAAATGTTTACTATGGTTTTTGGTGTTGCAGATGAGCCTGGAAAACAAGTAAAAAGTGCTGTTCGTATCAAGAACCAGAGCAGCTCTCATGTTGCTTTTAAGGTAATTCATATATTTTTCGTTTTGGTTTCTAAGATAAGGATCATATAAGCATCAGTAGGGTCTTAAGTTATGACCAATACAGCTATGCTAATTAAGCTAGTTGTTTTTTTCTGCATTAATTCCCTCAGTTTCAAACAACCGCACCTAAGAGCTGTTATATGCGACCTCCTGGTGGTATACTCGCACCTGGTGAAAGCATTATTGCTACTGGTAACGAATTGATGACATCTCTTTTGTTTATGATGTTCTAGAATAAAGTGAATTAAATGCATTTATGTAATGCTTCACTGACATAACTTGATGACAGTTTTCAAATTCGTTGAGCAACCAGACAAAAATGAAAAGCAGCCGGACAAAAGGTGCAAGGTTAAGTTTAAGATCATGAGCCTCAAGGTCAAAGAAGGAACCGGCTTTGTGCCTGAAATGGTAAAAAAAACAAAAAAAAAATATTCTTGTGATCTTGTCACTAGTTTATTGAGAGGCTGTATGGCATTTAACAATGTGTTCTTTTTGTTATAGTTTGATGAGCAAAAGGATGAAGTAGTTATTGAGCGAATCTTACGTGTTATTTTCCTGAATGCAGAGCGCCCTACCCCTGTAAGTTGACAATTGTATTTGAGATACTTAATTAGTATTTATACTGTGTTCTGATATAAGCAAATCACCATATAAAATTGACATGAAGATCGTTGTGTTCAGGCATTGCAAAAACTAAAGCATCAGCTGGCCGAAGCTGAGGTTGAATTAGAATTACGGAAGAAACCTCAAGTGGATACAAGTCCTAAAGTTGTTGAGAAGGGTCTTGTTATTGATGAGTGGGTAAGTTATTGCATCATCCTGCTGGCATTTTATATACAATGAGTATAGGTGGCAAGATGGGTGGGTTAGACGAATTGAGTTATGGGTCAAAATGGCTCCTTGTTGAAACATCTCCATTTTTCAGTAGGGGTCAAATGATCGAGGCCAGGCAGGGTTTGACCCGCAAAAAATTTGCAGTCTTCAAATATATAATTTAGGTGTTAATTGTGATTACATAAATTTAGTTTTTGAAATATTAATTTGTTTATGCAAATTACAGCTATGAGATTCTGTGCATTAAAACTTAAAAGTAGACTTTGGACCCTTTCAACCCGTTTGACCCATTCATTCCGTTTCCCATGTTCAACTCTTAATCCTTTGCTCTTTTAGGTAATTATTTGTTAACATGTTCGATACTTTGATATAAAACATAATCCTAATCTGCTCATTAGTATATGAATTAGCTGAAATTGCCACCTTAAGCAATGAACATGGAAGAATGGTAGTACTATTAATTGCTCCTTTTATAAAGTAGCATCTAGCCTAATGCTCTGATCCTGCTAACTGCTAAGAATTATCAAAGACGCATAAATACATTTATTGATCAAATACATACTTTTAAGTCTTTTGTTTGATCTATTTGTTACAGAAAGAACGAAGGGAAAAATACCTTGCTCGACAAAAAATTGAGGCTGTAGATTTGATGTGAAGAGTTATTTTGTAAGTCTGTAAAGTTGTTAACTGTCTCTCCAGTAAGACTATGGGACCTTATTTTCTATTTTTCAACACATTCAAATCTGTAACAACGAATCAACCATTTTTCTATTCTTTTCTTTCCTTGTTTTGTTATAAATATTCATATTTATGTTTCATTAACTTCAAAATGCTTAACTGTCGTAGTATCTATATATCAACTTTGACTCTAAGTATAAGATCTTGTATCTCTACTTCTATTCATTTGTTGGAGTATTAATGAAGACAAAATAGGAAAAAGATGGGACAACATGATGGTTGTATGGATACAATGAACAAGGTTCATAAGACAATACTTGATTGTGACATACCAGCATGGAGCCACAAGAATTAGACAATAAACTGTAGGCAGTTTCGCGCCAATTGGTTTGTCTTATCCACAACCATTCTCTAAACATCCTATCTTTGTTACCTCTATATAATCCTTTAGTCCGATTCCCAGCCTAAAGTAAAAAGATATATCTTCATCACTGCATCACTTCAGAGTTTTAAAAGTAAAAAATGAATTTCATCAACAAGGCTTGCTTAATTGTGACCGTCGGAGCTGTAATAGGACTGAGGCATCACACGTTTAGATCCAAATCACACACTTTTTGGCAAGTAATTGGTCCCTCTGTGTCACAAGCAGGTTTTTCTCCCACTGCACTGGAATCATCACATATGATCTCGAGCAACGCAAAAAAGGCTAAAGATATCAAGTAACCATTAAGAAGCATCGCCTATTTGAGTTTGTGGGGTCCTTATCAATAAGGTTCAGTTTTCTTGTTAGACATGTGTCCATGTTTGATGTTATACATATGCGTTAGACACGTAAAATCTGTATTAGGTCGCTATGTAAGGGGGTGTTTGGGACTGCTTCTATTGTAGTGCTTATCTGCTTTAATTATAAGCATGTATCAACATGTTTATTTTTTAAATCATATCATTCCAACAGTCAGAACTGCTAATCTACTTACTAAGAGCATCCACAATGCTCCAAGTCTTCAATGACTTGAAGCATTTAATGCATTAAATGCATATTACATTTATTAGGTAAAGCTTTTGTGAAAGACTTGGTGTATGCCAAGTCTTTATGTAAAGCTTTTGAAAAAGCTATTGATGTAATGGCAAAAACCACTTCAAAAAGGCTTTTTAGAATAGGAAAAAGCTTTTGCAATTTGACCCATTGCAAATGCTCTAATAAGTAGATAAACACCTAAATAAGAAAATAGCAAACACCTTCTAATTATTGAGATTTAATCATATGGCATATTCCAAAAACATATCAATCAAACTAACAAATTAACAAATCGTTAACCTGAATCTACTATACAATAAAATCGGAATGTACCACTTCAATCATTAAAGCAAACCAATGTCAAACAAACAATTTAATCCTTTAGAAGAAGTCAACTCAAATATCTGCAGGTAGTTGAATGCGCTGTGACCCAAAAATATGACGTGTCCCATGTTGCTGCACAAACACAACGATGCCACATTTGGTGCTGTTAAAACCATGCCAAATGTCACATTCGAGGCTTCCTGTAATTATTTTTTTAGGAGGAAGGTTGTCGATGGAGCAGAGTTTTGTGAGCTTTCTGACCACGAAATCGTTGGCTAGCATTCTGTCTTTGTTGACTCCATCTTGGCAGTTGGTTACAAGACCGCTCTCACAGAGTGCCACCATGATATCTGCTCCCACACCATCTACTTTGGCCCTTAAAGCTCCTTTTAAGGTGATTTGTAAGGATTCTGGTGTAGGTCTCTCGAATGTTGCCTAAGTGCAACACGAATAATCAGTAAACGCACAATCAGTGAATAGTCAATGGGATTTTGAAGAACAAAATTCCAAAACTGTTCATCAATTTAGTACCTCTGAATATAACAGATCAACCAATTTTAACATGTTTTGGAAATAACTTACACTTTTTAAATAAACATCAACAGATAACAAACAATAACACATTATGAAGTAAATAGTGTTGATATTCTTTATGATATAAGGAACCCAATCTTATCTGACACTAGTTTGAAAGTTATACAATTTTGCTTTTTATGATTTACAAGTTAAAATAATCAAAATCAGATATTAAAAAATTTCTTATACAAAAGCACAATTTAAAACATATTACTTGATTACTAAGCAATTGATCAGAGAACAACGCAAAAATTACTATAAACAGTTCTAAAAGACCTTTTTAATTTTGACCAATGTTGTCCACAAAAATCAATAGAATAGTTTCCACTTCAACAAAACAACTCAATTCACATCGACAAAACCAAGAATCCAATTCTAATCATCCCTAATATCAAAATCACAAATCCAACATAAAAAAAATGGTTATCTAACCGAGCAAAATCAATACAATAACCAATCCCAAACACTCTCCATTTTTAATAAATATTGTAAAAACTATCAATTTCCCACTGATCTAACACCAAATCATAACAGACTCATCCCTAAATAACGTAATCAATTTCTAAATCACAAATACAGTTGATTTTTATCAAAACTGTTTACTATAAAAACACAGCAAACATATAAACAATCTTCACAACCAATCCAAATTCCCAAACACCCCATCAGAACACATTTACGAAATAGAATGCATTTTATATTTTTATATCCATCTTTTCAAGCAAAAAAGCAAATCCCAAACACCCCCATGCCTCATCTCCTATACTAAGACAATATAACCAAATAACCAGTTTCAATAACCAATCCCAAACACCACTAATATCTCTCAAGTTCGTCCAAAATAATCAATTTTTTGTTTTGATATCTATGGTTTCTACTTTGATATTTTGGTCGATTAATCTAAGCGCCACACAGAACGAAAAGGATCAATTTCACAATAATCTCACACCAATTTATTACAAATTCATCCGTAATAACATAACTACACTTCAAATCACCAAAAAAAACCTAGGTGTTGTGTACCGCACTAAAACACAATAAGCAAATAACCAGTTTTCATAACCAAATCCGAAACACCAACTAATATTTCACAAAGTTTTCCAAAACAGTCAATTTTTTGTTATGGTAACTATGTTTTCTGATATTTTGGCCGATTAATCCACGCGCACCACATAGACCCAAAACAATCAATTCCCCGCTAATCCAACACCAAATCATTACAAACTTATCCCTAACATAATCAGTTTCTTACTTCCTTATTAATTTATTTTTTTCTAGGTAACTATGGGGCCGTTTAGTTGGCGAAAAATTTCCTATTTTTCTAAGAAATTTTTCATATGAAAAGAGAAAAATTGAAAATCCGTTTAGTTACATTTTTTTTCCAACAATTTTCAAAAGATGTGAAATCATTCTCTAAATTTTAACTAAAGATTTGAAAAGCCCATCCTACTCTTCCCACTTTTTTCATTGGGAATTTATAAATGAAAAAATAGGAAAATTTTTCACCAACTAAACGGCCCCTATGGTTTCCAAACTTTTTTCTAGGTACAAATTCATACATAATACAAAATCAAGAACATTATTACCTCAAACGCAGGAGAAGGGTATCTAGAGACAGCCTTAATACAGTCCATAACAGCATCTTCATCATTACCAATACACTGCTTAATCCCTTGAACAACAACATGTGGAGTAAACATAGTGTCAAGATTAAACAACTCAACGTACCCTTTTTGTCTAACTGTCCATTGACTCGACCCAAAAGGATCTTTCCACCCATTATAATCCCAGTAATCAACATGGTATACTAATATGATCACAGGTGGTACTTCATTGTCAAAGTCACCTCTGCCTATACGTGAGAACAGTAGCTCTGCTGATGGTGACGTGGCACATCCTTGTGATGTGAATAGTTCAAGAACTACTGGACCTGGTCCTGTTATTATGGGAGATGGGTCGGATGAGGATGATGAGGTGGTGGGTGTGGGTGTGGTTGAGGTGCGGTGGCGGAAACAGGAGAAGATGCCACGTGGCATTGTGAAGTCCGGTGATCGGAGGAATGTGATTAAGTTGAAGAGTCGTGAATTTGTTAGGAAGGTGGAAAGTGAAAGTTGGCGAACAAAGTTGTGACAGATAATAGCTTAATAATATGGTATGTGATGATATGTAAATGGAAAGTGAATAATACCTCCAAAATAACAAATCATTCTCTAAATTTAATTTTGCCAACTATCGCCACTTAACAAATCATGGGCTTTGTCGTCCACTGGGTGAAACTTATTAAGTTAAGCGAGCCTATGTGAGAGTAGTATCAGGTTGGGTGACCAACCGGGAAGTTTTCACTTGGGGACCACAAGCTCTAATGATATCCACCAGCTATCTTAGAAGCCTGGGCCCAACCATGTGATGTCTTGATCCAACAAAGGACGCGTGTTCGATTCCGTTCCGCAGCATGGTTGGGTATTGGGTGGAGGTATTTCACAGGCATCAAACCTTTGCTGGGTAGAGTTGATGGGTACCATTATAGTACACAGGGTTGAGGTGTCCCTGCCAATCTACACTTTTGATCCAACTATCGCCACTTAAGGTTGAGCGAAACGGAACGAATCTCGACAATTCCGAAAAACCGACCGAAACTGAGCGTCCCGAATCCCAAATCGACTATACTCAGGTCGGTATTCGGTTTTGATTTTTCATAAATTCGGAAAAACCTAAAAAACAAACGAATATCAAGCAAAACCAACCGAACCCGACTAAACCAAGCAATTCGGTTCGAGATTCGGTTTGGGCTTTTCCCCAAACTCGATTTCAGGATGAGTCAGGTTGGGTCAGGATTCTGCCCGATGCTCAGCCCTATCACCACTCGTTGCATTTTTTAATGAGTTTTGCTAACTACAGTACTGTGGGTTGTTTTTAAGCTTTTCTTAATTGAAATATCAGCACTTAATTAACATCACATATTACATGTTTAACAATATTTTATATAATTATAATTATTAAAAAGGTATAAGTAATTAAGTATGAAAATGACGAGTTCATTAAATATTATTTTACATAAATGATAAGACTTAAACACAACCCGTTGTGGTTAGCAAAACTCGTTTTTTAATTATTAAACTTAGCTTTTAGTGCTACAAATAGTAAAATTCAATAAAAAAAAAAAAAACTAAACTTTTTTAATCCTAAATTACTGTCTAAATTTCTTTGAGAATTATCTTAAATTAGTTATCTAACCCTAAAAATAAATAGAAAATATATGATTTTAGCATCCTATATTCGTCTGAGGCTATGAATACAAATTTTGAAGAAGTTATATACTCCGTATTAATTAGTTAAAGGTTAAGTTGTCATTATGTGAAAAAAAAGTAGAAAGAGAAAACAATAATTTTTTTTTTTTTTAAATTATGTTTTTTTTGTTTTTTTTAATCACAAGTTATTCTAAGACAGTATAAGCAAAGTAATTTGTGTAAGTTGATTCCTATTAAATATATTTTTTTCAAAAAAGATAAAAGGTATGTTTGATAGTTAGCGTTTAAAAGTGTTTTGAAGCAACTTAACAACTAATAGTTAACATATTACTATTTCTTGTTAATACTATCCTCGCAAAACATAAACAAATACTCTCAGTGTAAAATTGTAAATATTACTATATAATTGAAAGTTTCTCTTTGGTTGATTATTGTTTCTAGCTTTCTTGGTGATAATATATGAGATTTCAATTCTCTGTCACACATTTATAGGGACCAAACCAGATAAAAGTATCAACTTTACTAAGGTTGGCTTAGCGATCCCACATCATTACAGCGGTTTAACGGTAGATATAAGCAATTTTGTTTTATAAAAGTGTTTGGTAAGGGGAATGATATCCTCTAAAGTTGAGAGGATCAACTTCACTCAAGTTGCATGATTTTGAGTCATTGGATTTGATCTAATAATTCAAATTAAAAGAAGTTCTTTTTATTTGAACTATTAGATCAAATCTAATGTCTCATAATGCCTCAACTTTAGTGAAGTTGATCCTCTCAACTTTAGAAGACCCAGTTCATAAATATAACTAAATTTTAGAATGTAGATTGAAGTAAAAGTAACGTTAGAATTTTAAAGATTGTTTTAGTAGCTCTGAAATAGTATCGTTACAATTTTAATGTATGTTTTAACCGGGTTTTGCCTAACAAGTTTTTTTATGAAAAATGTTAAATGTTAAATGTGCATAAATATTTTTAAATGGTTGACACAAAATATATCCTTACTTTGTTGCCGATGTAGATAAGTAGCGAATTTCGTTTACCCCAAAACTAAACGTGGACTTTCTTCAAATTTGTACGTAATTTTTAGGCATAGTCGGTGACACGTAGGTGGGAGATTGGCATCTACAATTTGGTAAGATCTGTTGCGGTGGCCCCACCCACTCCTCAGTGGATGGATGGTCGGTTTTCAAAGAGTAGAGAATGAATATCATAGCCAATTGGGCCTTCATGTCCATCACAAATGAGCCCAATAATCTTAGTTTGGATTTAGGATGCATTAACAAGCTACTTCTAGGGGTGTTGATCGGTTCGGTTTTCGAGTTATTCAGTTAATTCGGTTCGGTTAATTCGATTAAAAGTTTTTTTAGGGTCAAACCGTGAACCAAACCAACCGAATTCAAATTCGGTTTTCGGTTCGGTTTGGTTAAATTCTAGTTTGGTTTGGTTCGGTTCGGTTTTCGGTTTAACCGAATTACATACTTTATTTAAAAAAAAAAAATTATACAAATATATTTAGCTAAAAAAGTTATTTCAAACATAAAAAGTATTTTTTAATATTAGGATAAAATTTTATTGTTATTTATATATATATATATATATATATATATATATATATATATATATATATATATATATATATATATATATATATATATTCGGTTTTCGGTTTTGATTACCAAAACCATACCGAGAACCGAATTAAAAGTTTGGTTTGGTTCGGTTTTGGCAAATTCGGTTCGGTTATTAGTTTGGTTCGGTTATTTTTGGTTTGGTTCGGTTTCGGTTTTCGGTTTATTCGGATATTTCGGTTTTTCTGCTCACCCCTAGCTACTTCTAATTAGCTACACAAATAGCTCGAGCTTTTAGATTGACCGATCCATTAGTTTACAAATGTGTGCTAATATTTTCGGCGTAACCCAAACACATTTTAGATGATAAAGGCACTTTAGGTATTATAGGTTCAAGTAATTAAAGAAGTCGGTTTGGCCTGGCTCAGATGGAGCTTTTTTATTGAAAGATTGATGACATATACTCTTTCCGCCCAGTTCGAATGTCTATGTTTCGTATTGGATTTTCTCTATTTAAATGTTTAGTCTTATATTTTAATCAATAAAAAAAGACTTTAGTAAGTATAGATGAAATTTTATTGATGTACAATGTAATTGTCGCATTTTTACTGAACTGTGTGCAATTTGAAAATAACAGTTTAAGACCAACTCCCTTTCAAAAATAAAATTTGTTGTGTATAGTTTTGATAGGATATTTTCTAGTTGAGCTCTTTGCAAGGATCATCAAATCAAGTTTATGTCTAAGTAACAGAAAATCAAATTAGGACAAACAAACAGAACAGTTAATGAGTTGAAATAGTTTTAGACCAAAGTCTTTAGTAAATACAGTACTAAATAGACATTACTAGTAATTAACATCACTCCAAGTATTTATCATTCATATATAATGACTTTATTGTGATTGAATCATTATTCTTCATAGATCTTCATCCCTTGATCTTCATTTCTTGCACACAATCCCATTTCCATGAAAATATGCTTTAGCAGAACAATCCAGTGCAATCACCTTCTTTGCAATCACTCCAACATTACCCGAATCAAAGATGCATTTAGCGCAATCAGACGACAACAAACCGCTAGTCTTATACTTGTCCTCACCTCCAACAACAGCCATTGCAACACCAGGCTTCGCGGGGTTCTTGAAATTGGGCTGATAAGTCCTCCCCAACACGCCTTCAACATTGTCCGAAAGCCCACTAAACCTGAACTGAACTTCCAAATGAGCAAAACAATCATCAGATGGAACATTGTATCCGTGGATCTTGTCATCTTCTGCTGTCACTGGGACCACATTGGCCAAAATCTCAACCACACCGGGTATGATCACCATCACACTATTGACACTCGAAGTTCTTTCAATTTTTATTTCGTTATCGGGTGACTTCCATGTAGAAAGACCACCTAAGGGTAAGGAAATTGTTTGTCCATCGTAGGTGAATTTTAAGTGGTCGATTTCTTGGTCCCATGTGGCGGATTTGGTTGCTTCTAAGGAGAAAGTGTGGGAGTTAAAGAGGAGGCCTAGGGCTTGGATCCATGTGAAGTCACGGGCTCGGCCTGTGGGTCTGTGGCCAATGAATCGACCATTGATTTGGAGGTTAGTGTCGGAGAATAAGGTGAAGTGCTCGTTAACTTTTCCATGGAAATAGAAGACAATGCCGTCTCCCCCAATGAAGCGTGGGTCGTAGCATGCTGATCCTGGGCTGTTGCAGTTCGCTTTAGGGTCTAGAATAAGAGAGGGAAAAAAAAAAATCATTTAGTCGGGTTGTTCAATTAGTTACGTACCTACAAGTTACAAGTATTTAAAGTTCATTTTGAAATAGGTACCAGAATAGAAATGACAAGAATGCTGTTAATTAAATTGGTAATATGTTTAGAAGTTTAATATTGCTAACTGTGAATTGGTTATTGAAAATATGCAGGTTTGACACCCCCTAATTTAAGTTGCTTCTTATAATAAACAGTTTTTTTATATATAATCAGCAGCTGAATAAAAAAGAGTGATGAGGATATTGTTACTTTTGCATTCGGCTTTGCATTTAGGGGAGTAGCAGTCAATGCGACAAACTTTATCCTTGGGGTTGTCGGAGGTGCTGGAGGGGCATTCTGAAGGGCAATAGAGCGTCTTTCCCTGGCAGCGGGACCAAGGGCACAATAAGAGCTCGAATATGCTTTCACTTGAGTAAGTGCACAAAAAACTGCAAACGTTGCCAAGATGATCAACAACGAAGTCTTGTTGCTTGTCATTTTCATGGTCTTTTTTGTTAAATTGTTATGGAAAAGTGACTTGTTGCTGCTCTATTTATAGCCTATACTTTCAATATGACGATTGAAGTATGGAAGGGGGATT
The DNA here is from genome assembly GCA_030686995.1 of Artemisia argyi. Classification (NCBI taxonomy): domain Eukaryota; kingdom Viridiplantae; phylum Streptophyta; class Magnoliopsida; order Asterales; family Asteraceae; genus Artemisia; species Artemisia argyi. Next base: position 43,117,407 of record CM060676.1, on the reverse strand, counting down.
CATTCACTTTTGCATGTCAACGTTATAACTTGTGAATTCTTAATATCTTATAGCTTTTCCCTCAAGATATGGCATGATTGTCTCAATGATTCAAGGTATCTTATTTAAAAATATTTAAGTAATACGCATTACAAGAGAGTTGAGCATTTAATGAGTAACTCGTACTTGAGTTTGATTATGTCGTAGTTTATCGGATACAAGTTTGAGAGAGCCTACCTGAGGACCGAATTGATTTTTCCGATAGCTATTTTCCAGCTAATCAAGTTTGATTTATCAATCTTAGTTCTTATACGATCAACTTGCTCGCCCGTTATTCAGCTCGAGCTTTCATTAACATGATTTTTCATGATAATGAATCAAATTTTGGATTAAGCTAAACCATCAAGCCTGCCTAAGGAGCGAGTTTTGTTGTTTCTCTATTGACAATTTACCAGATTAAGGTGAAAAGCGAAAACTGTTGTTAAAAGATAGTAAACATTAGAAAGTAAGCTTTACAATTTTACTGCATAACATACAAGTGAACAAAACACATAAAAAGTGTCTTAATACTCCTGTAACTTCTAACTATAACGGTTGTGATCTTCCTATCTTATCTTATATTGACAATATAAGGTGTTACTGACCTTGCTGACAAAATTTTCCAACTCATATCCTCTTGACAATTAAAGAATATAAACTTTGATTAACAGGGTTGTGATCAATATATTATTGAAACTTTAGACAGAAGCTTCAATTTGATCTCAAGATAACGTTACAAAACTAATGGGTGTTAAAAAGAAAAGGCCACAAGTTGGAGTACAACCATGTAGCTTAAAATCAAGTAAAAGTGCATGCTATTTATTTTTTTTTCCTTTAGGGCAACTCTATCGCTTGCATCTAACATAAGCCACATGCATGTTACACCCAACAAATAGTGCATCTAATTATGATTATTTGCTGTATTAAGTCATTAAGAATATGTTAATGTATGTATGTTTCCGTTACTATAAAATTAATACCTTAAGACTGAGCGTAACTGATGCGTGGGAATTGCACCAGGCTTTACCTCTCGAGGGATCTCGAGAAGCTTACAACCCCCACCAGGCAGTGTACCTGATCGTTGTAGTATAGTATAGTGACAAGTACCGGGGGATTGATCGTTCAACTCAGGAATAGTGTCGCTAGGATTAGAAAGCCTAAAAATTAAGTCTAGAGGTGAGGGATGATTCTTTTTTTATTTTTATATTTTATGAAAAGCAATTAAAAATCTCGGATTTTAGAGAAGTGGGAGGAATTAGTTGCTAATCAACTAACCCAATAACTAAGATGCAATCAAAATAAAATAACAAAAATAAAAATGAAACTAATTAAACTAGTGGTGTGAACAATAAATGGGAGAATTGTGTTTACTTAGATTTCATTACTCCCTAGATATCTTTTACAGGTTAATTGTTTGTTACAGTTGCGTGGATGACGGGTTATATTCCTTAATATCGTTCGTAGGGTGGCGTACGTACTTCCCCATCTCTACAAGCTTCTATTTCACTCCTAAGTCGAGCCTGCAAGAAGCTCCTAACATGAGATCATTAGAATTCGCTCATGCATTAAATACAACCATAAAAACCTTAGTAAGCATTGGTTCATGTTTCTTAAGACGTTCAAGCAAGTTACACTATGGAAGTCTGCCAGTTTTCATAAGCCTAACATCGAAATCATTCATCCATTACAACTATAAACAAGCAATCAACCTATAATCAACATCTAGGTTTCATTACATCTAAGCAAACACATAAGAGATCTAGCCTAGCATGTTAAATTCAAGACAAGCGTAAGATATATTCAAACAACACATAGACATATTGAATGAATTGAAAGGATACTTATCTCAATTGAACATGAAAGGTTTCAAGGGGTGAAAACCCTTGAAAATACTGTTAAAAATGAGCTAGGGTTTATTCAAGTCGACCCTAAAATTCTCCTCTCTTAATAATGAAAATTACAAAGACTATATATAGATTTTCTAAGGTGACTGCGTCAAGAAGAAACTTCTGACGCCGTCAACCCGCCGCCAATAATATTCTCAGACTGCCTAGATCCAGATCTGACGCCGTCATGTGTAATGTTGTTCTGGGCCGTCACCACTTTTACTCTTGACGGCCTTGATTTGACGCCGTCACATTTCCACTGGGCCGTCACCATTTTTGCTCTTGACGCCGTCATAAAATTGCTCTTGACGCCGTCAGGTACTGTTCCCAGCAAGGAAAATTAAGACTTTGTCGTTTTCTTCACTTTTATGCTCTAAAAATGTCCAAAATGCTTCCTTTTCCAGAATTCACTCCAAAAGTACCTAAAATCACAAAAAGGAACGATTTAGGGCATTATTTGATCAAATAAATCCAAATTCCGGCTTAAATGACCCCCTAAAAATGGATCATTTTTCGCCTTATCATATACCCTTACACTTGAGATTTGCTTGTCCTCAAGCAAATGCGCTTTTATTCTAATAAAAATACAAGTTAGGGGTCATTTAACACTAATATAAAAGTAGTTACAACAAATAATCGTTCCACTAAAGACCAAAGAAAAGCACGGAGGTCATACACTAGCACCTCACAAATAGTGTTAAGATACTCACATCTCTCGGGTATAATAAAGTATATATCACAATATGGAAATGGAAAATATCTCTCACTACCTGTCATAGCAAAATAGATTACCATAGGCTTGGGAAAGGATCAAACCTCCACCACATGGCGTAAGCACCTAGGATAAGCTATCAAAGAGGTCTTTTAAAGGGTTATAACGTTAGGTGTAGGGATATGGAATACACGGTTTTGTTGGATATAGGCAATCTTTACTGGTGGCGAGTTAATCATCTTGGTTAATTACATGTACAATGTGGCGTTTCTAAGCCAAGACTAGACTCGACTTAAGCTAATAAATGAAAAATAACAAAAACATAAAATAAACATAGAATGAAACGGGATGGTAGTCCGTATTTTTTTATTATTATTATTATTATTATTATTATTATTATTATTATTATTATTATTATTATTTTTGCATACACTCTTACCCTACCATCAAAATAATACATCACAGGGAATGAACATTCCCCTTACACTTGAATTTTTACATACTTTATAATAAACTAATCTAATGACTCGAATCAAGATAATCAAAACACTTGGAGTACTTTTAAGATTAATGCATACATGGGGGTAATAATATGATGTTCTTCCCCATTACTCCATAACACTAGTACTTTACCCATGAGTCTCAATCGTCCCAAAACAATATGTACAAAGATATGACTTGACTTAGCAACCATGTAATGAATTAGATAATTAACTTAAAGGTTTAAACATATAACAATAATGCACTAAAGATGAGTGCATACACGGAAGGCTAAGGCGATTTGGTTGTACATTTAAGTGGGGTGTAACAAATTCTTCCTTTAAGTAAGATGCTTAAAGGTAGAAATGAAAAGATAGGCTCGGAGGGGTGTACTAGGGGTTTCGTGTACTAAAAATGAGTACAACGCTAAGGTGTGGGAAAAATTAGTTGACTTTACTAGCCAAGTAATATGACTTAAATGGTCAAGTAATTATGATACGGGTTTAAACACAAGGGTGATCCTAATGCCTCTTATCATGTAGTAAATCCTTCTACACGAATGTAGTCTCACTAGCGGTCTCGGGATGCATCACTAACGCAAGTTCTAGAATCTAAATGCTGTCGGTACACTCATAAGCACTAATAATAAATGATTTTCCTATCAAATCTAAAGGCGAACCTCACATATTTGGGTGGAAAATTTTTCTGAATGATACGGTTTTGTGCTAGTCATACGACTCCTATCCATGAGACGCTTGCTAAGGCTAAAGTTTCACTCCTAAATATTGTAAAAAAATTTAAATTTGGCGCTAAAATTACACTAACAAGTATTTCTCATAGTTTTATTATACACCTACCATCAAACAAACAAACTCAAGTGCAAGTGTATCCTGTAAGGTATCATCATTTTACCCTCCCCTTACACTTAGGATGAACATTGTCCCCAATATTCAATTAAAGATTGTAAAAGTAAAACAGGTAAAAGAATGAAATCAAATACTCCCCTGATTCGCTCGGTGTGGATAGTGTGGTAACAAGGTTAGATCTTCCTCCAATCAAAGCTTCCCTTCCAGAATATAAATCATCTTCTTGTCATATATAACCTGTTAAACCTAAGAAAACAAACAAGGCAACCTCGCGTAAAATCGGCGGCAATATATATATATATATATATATATATATATATATATATATATATATATATATATATATATATATATATATATATATATATATATAAAAATCCTAAACTAAAAAAACAAAGTAAGATATAATGCTTGTGGAATGAGTGTTTGCAGATTTCCTGGATTTTATAAAACTAAAGATTCAACAAAAACTTTAAGATTCCGTTAGAAAAACAAAACTAGCAAAATTTCCATAATTTTACACATGACGCCGTCAGGAATTTCTTCCTGACGCCGTCAGAAGTGACCTGCAGAAATCCTTATGTTAAGTTTCCGGAAAATTTCTGAAAAACTTATGTCCTACTTCCTGGAAAATCCTGCAAAACATCATTATGACTCGATACAAGCATTTGACTCTAACAAATACGAATATACATGTTCATTTAGTATTGTGGAGAATCATGATCAATTTTGTTTCTTAAAAACATATTTGGGGTTTCCCCTTACACTTATCTTTTGCGAAATACCTTTGGATGAAGTTAAGACAAAATCAAACGACAAAATAAAGTATTTTCACCATTTTAGTTTTGAAACATGATCTACCAACAATAAAAATAAAACATGCATACGGAAACAAATAACAATCAAGCAAATTAAAAATCACACAAATCATGGGTTGCCTCCCAAGAAGCGCTTTTCTTTATTTACGAGTCTTGTAGCTAGACTCAAGGTCATGGGCTATTACATGACTTCATCGTTGGTTTCACTTTCTAGGTCATCTCCAATACCAGTTTTGTATTCCGAACCTAGTTGCAAGCATTCTTTGTAGAAACCAAGTATCCTATTCATCACATACTCTACTCCTCTACGTCTATCCTCATCATTCCTATAGTAAACGCTTGTTTGTGTTCCTTTTCTATATTTGATAAGAGGCGGTATTGTTCAATCTTATAGAGCATTTGGTAAGCAATCTCATCATTCTCTTCCTTGAATCTAACTATGCCTAGAGTCGGATCATAACTCATCTTAAAAGCCTCAACGAACGGTTTTCCGAACACTACTTGACTTAAGCAATCATCTATCACCGGACGAGTATCCTCCACTATCATAAAATCGGTCTCATAAGTGAAGTTTCCAACAATCACATGCAATCCTTTCACTCTACCTACAAAATTACTCAACAAATTCTTACTGGGCATCATCCTATAACCAAGTTGCTTCTTCATTACCCAATTATAGTAAGTCCTAGTCATGATGTTTATAGGAGACCTAGGATCGATATAAGCTTTCCATACATGCATATGCCCAATGTTGCATGGTATGTTAATGTTAGAGGGGTCACCTACTTTAATAAGGGGTGAACCAAGGATATATGGTGTCTCAGGGTCATCGAATAAATCCTTGTGATATTCCCGTTCTTCCTTGGTGGGCAACTTATCAAAGTATTCTTCTACGTTTTCTACTTCCTCTAACTTTTCTCCCTTATTAGCCTTAACTTCCTTAATTTCATCCATAGTCTCGGTCTCTACTCCAACTTCATCCTTGTCACTTTCTTCTATATCCTTATCAATTGGCTTAATGGTGACAACATTGACAAAGTGGACGTGTTTGGATGACGAGGGGTCCTTAATTTAGATTCCGCTATTGGTGTCCCTAGTGTCCTTCCTAGGTGTAGTTAGCGCTTGGTTGTTGAGGGTTTTCAACAAGTTGTCAATCTTATTGGTCATCTCCGTTTGTTGCTGATTGAATTCGGTTTCAAACTTAGCTATGCGAGCTTCTTGAGATTCCATAAACTTGGACATCAATCCTTCAAGATTGTTGGTACTACCATAGTTACTAGAAGGATTGTTGTTGAAAGTACGGTTGGAGGGTGGACCGTTTGGTTGGTAACGATTAGGCGGATTAGAAGAATTGTTTTGGTTTTGTTTCCACCTAAGTTTTGAGTGATTTTTCCAAGAAGGGTTGTAGGAATCACCGTACGGGTTTGGCTCAGGTTTGAAAGTGTACCACTTATCTCCCGCTTCGTCGGTACGCGAAGATGCGTAGTCCGCAAAAGCTGTTCCGGGGAGTTCCACGCAATCACGAGTGTCATGGGGACCACTACATAATTCGCATGAAAAAGTGATTTTGTTCACTTGGCTTGAAGGCTTAGGAGCTAATTAAGATTTCATGAGAAACTTGACTTGGCCCTCAAGTTCCATGATCCTACGGTCGGGAGTGCTAGAATTGTTTGAAGGCAAAGATATTGCCTTGACTTTTTTGTTCAAATCACGGGGATCATTCCAACTTTCGTTGTCATAGAGAGCAAGATCTTCTATGAGTTCCCATGATTCTTCCGCACTTAGATCACGTAGCTTACCACCGGCCAATTGGTCAATGGTTCGCCTTGTGGAGAGATCGATATGGTAATAGAAGATTTGGACTTGGAGCCAAAGATCTATGCTATGATGAGGGACTTTTTGGAGTAAGTCCTTGAAACGAGTCCATGCTTCATATAGAGTTTCACCTTGACGTTGTTGGAACATCAAAATATCATTTCTAAGCTTAGTAGTTCTCCCCGGTGGGAAAAATTGAGCAAGGAAACGAGTGGTGAGATCATCCCATGAGGTGATGGATCCCGCGGGTAAACGTTCAAGCCATTGACTAGCTTGATCACGTAGAGAGAATTGAAATAGGCATAATCGGGTCGACTCTCTAGTTGTAACATCAAGGTCTATAGAATCTACGATTTTAAGGAAGTCCTTGAGATGTTGATTAGGATCTTCGGAACGAAGTCCATGGAATACACATCCACTTTGCTCCAATCGGATGGTGTCGGATCGCAAGGGAGACACATTGGCTCCTTGGGTGAGCTCAATAGTGTTTCGATAGCCTTGGTGGCTAGGTCGGGAATACTCTCCTAGGGTTCGGGGCCTAAGAGGTTGGTTTGCTAGTGGTGGGTTTTGTGGGTGGTCTTGTTGTGGTGGGTTAAAGGGTTCAAAGATGTTACCACCTTCCATGATGTCGGATGGTAAAAGTAACGAACAAAGATACGAAGAAATAGATAGACTAAAGAAAGCCTAAAAATAAAAATAAAATCTTACTAGAAAGGAATCTAGCAAATAGACCTAATAAAAAGAAATTCTAACCTAGACAATAACTATTCCCCGGGGCTGCGACGCCAAAAACTTGATGCGTGGAAATTGCACCAGGCTTTACCTCTCGAGGGATACCTGATCGTTGTAGTATAGTATAATGACAAGTACCGGGGGATTGATCGTTCAACTCAGGAATAGTGTCGCTAGGATTAGAAAGCCTAAAAATTAAGTATAGAGATGAGGGATGATTCTTTTTGTATTTTTATATTTTATGAAAAGCAATTTAAAATCTCGGGTTTTAGAGAAGTGGGCGGAATTGGTTGCTAATCAACTAACCCAATAACTAAGATGCAATCAAAATAAAATAACAAAAATAAAAATGAAACTAATTAAACTAGTGGTGTGAACAATAAATGGGAGAATTGTGTTTACTTAGATTTCGTTACTCCCTAGATATCTTTTACAGGTTAATTATTTTTTACAGTTGCGTGGATGACGGGTTATATTCCTTAATACCATTCGTGGGGTGGCGTACGTATTCCCCATCTCTATAAGCTCCTACTTCACTCCTATGTCGAGCCTGCAAGAAGCTCCTAACATGGGATCATTAGAATTCGCTCATGCATTAAATACAACCATAAAAACCTTAGTACGCATTGGTTCATGTTTCTTAAGAAGTTCAAGCAAGTTACACTACGGAAGTCTGCCGGTTTTCTTAAGCCTAACATCGAAATCATTCATCCATTACAACTATAAACAAGCAATCAACCTATAATCAACATCTAGGTTTCATTACATCTAAGCAAACACACAAGAGATCTAGCCTAGCATGTTAAATTCAAGACAAGCGTAAGATATATTCAAACAACACATAGACATATTGAATGAATTGAAAGGATACTTATCTCAATTGAACATGAAGGGTTTCAAGGGGTGAAAACCCTTGAAAATACTGTTAAAAATGAGCTAAGGTTTATTCAAGTCGACCCTAAAATTCTCCTCTCTTAAGAATGAAAATTACAAAGACTATATATAGATTTTCTAAGGTGACGGCATCAAGAAGAAACTTCTGACGCCGTCAACCCGCCGCCAATAATAATATCGGACTGCCTAGATCCCGATCTGACGCCGTCATGTGTAATGTTGTTCTGGGCCGTCACCACTTTTACTCTTGACGGCCTTGATTTGACGCCGTCACATTTCCACTGGGCCGTCACCATTTTTGCTCTTGACGCCGTCAAGTACTGTTCCCAGCAAGGAAAATTAAGACTTTGCCATTTTCTTCACTTTTATGCTACAAAAACGTCCAAAATGCTTCCTTTTCCAGAATTCACTCCAAAAGTACCTAAAATCACAAAAGGAACGATTTAGGGCATTATTTGATCAAATAAATCCAAATTCCGGCTTAAATGACCCCCTAAAAACAGATCATTTTTCAAGTGTTTTATGCAATAAAAATCAAGTTTCAGTTGAATTATTAGTGTATGCAATTTCTATTTGATTTCAAGAATTTCATTAAGCTTGTTTATTGTTTCTGAGTAATGGCATGGACTCATAGGATCACATAAGCTCCAAGAAAGCTTAATAAAGCATTTAGAAACATTAAAACACTGCTTAGTTATAAAAAATTCAAAAACACAAAAAGTCAAAGTTTGTAGGTTTCATGGTGATAGCAATTGGAGCATAGTAAATCGTGGATGGCTGTGGGTTAGTACTCCATGGGGAGTGTTAGGATTGGTTTTGAGGTCCTTGTTTCATGGTGTTAGCAGGAATGCACATTGTAAGGCCTTAAACTCATTTCTTGTTTTCACTGTAGCTTAGCTTATTTAATTGCTTATTTAGCTTTTCTGAGTTTATTTAGTGGTAATTAGTGATATTATTGCCTTAAATTAGTAGCTTGTTTATTAGAAATCATAGTTGCTTTAATTTCATAATTTGGCAGTCAAATTAGTATAATCAATAATCTTGGTCATTTGTTGTTATTACTAGTGTTTAAGTGTTTATTCAAGCTTAATTGATCATATTAAGTTTTTTTGGATCTGTTCCATAAGTTCTAAAAACCTTTTGCTTCATAAATCATAAAACAATCCACTTTAAGGGGTGTTTGGATCTGGTTGTTTCTCTGTATTGAGAAGGTTTTTATTGGTCACAAATACTTAGAACATGTTCCACTAGTTCATATCAAGTCATAAACACCAATAAACCTAGTGGTCATTTGTAAAAAAAGTCAAGATAGCTTTTGATTCAAGCTTATTTGTTGTCTATTAAGCATTTTCAATCAAAACCTCATCAAATCTTTTCAAATGTAGTTAATCTAGCTTAATTAAGTCTTATTTCAGCTTAAATTAACTTATTAAGTCATTAGTGATCATAAGAATCTCACAAAGGTCAAAGTTCTAAGATATTTCAAAAAAAGTAAAAAGTGACCTTGTTTCAGAAATCCAAAACTTGGAAGAATTTTTGTGATTTTTGTGTTTGGTTTGAGACTTTAATTTTTTTTCAGAAGTTAAAGATTGTCACCTAGTCTACAAGTTCCCATAATTAGCTTATTTTTAAGATTTTTGTATAAGCTTTTGCAAGAGCTTAATTTGACCTGCAGGGCAAGTGCATGCCCTGCACCAGGGTAATTGACCCAACTTCCTTAGCCATTTGTGACCCAACCAGTGGGACCCACCCTTAGCTTATTGGCTTTTTACAAAGCCAAGCAACCCATTTTGAGAGATCAGGGCTTATTGCACCCTTTGGAGCTTATTTGATAGGGCTGCAAGTCCTTGTAAGTTTGACCATCCCCTGAGTGTATACTGAGTCACTCATTGTGTGACCCCAACTTCCAAGCATCACCCAGTGCTTAATAATAAGCCATAAGCTCAGCTTATTAGCTTATTTTGTAGCTGACCAGTCACCCTTCATAAGTCAACCCTTGCCTTGGATCTCACTTGGCTTTTGTGGACCCCACAGAGGTTCAAAAACCTTTGGTTTGGCCTGATTTGGTCCTTAGTTGTGATAAGTGCTTATTTGTGGTAAATAGCTTTTCCAGAGTGCTTATTTGTTCCATTGTGCTTATTTCAAGTTTATAATCATCTGTGTATACCTAGTTTGTCATTTCATAGCTTTTTCAAACATTACACAAGTCCTAATAAGCTATAATATCAACTGCTTAGGAAAAGGGGGTGCACTCAGCTTATTTTTAAGCAATAACAAAAGTGTGTTTGTAAAAGTTTCTTGTTTTTAGCTTATTTTCATCTGTCAAAAAGAAAAACCAACAAAAAACCAAATTTAAAAATAGTGATAGCTTCTATTTAATAGATTTTATCTTTTTAATTTTTCTTTTTAGCTTATTAATAAGCAATTCATCATTTTTATATTTTTCTTAATTTCCTGTCACCTTAAAGTATTTTCAGTAATTTTCTTAGATTTTTCTCTTTTAGTTTAATAATTATTAGAATTAAAATAATTAATTAATTAATTATATAATATTAGTAATTAAATAGTTTTCTTAATTTTTAATTAACAACAGTAGGTTTTTATATTTTTCCTAGGTTCTATAAATCATTTAGGACTTTTATAAAATAGTTTCTTAAATTCTACTATTAATTTTCTAATTTTCTTAAATAATTTAGTTAAATTAGATTTAAATTAATAATCAAGTAAATAATTAGTAAAATAGTCTAAATATAATTTTTAGAAACTTTTTATAATTGTTTAGGATTCCTGTGATGGTTAATTAGTTTTATAAGTTTTTCTATAATTATCTAGTCATTTTTAGTATTATTAGTAATCTAAAATATTTTATTTAGTTTAATTAATATAATTAGTATTTAATTAATAGAAAGTCCACAAAAAGACAAACATTTATTTTTAATTTTTATATTTTCTTTAAGTTAATTTAGAGGTTTAAAAAATAATTTTGCAAGTTTTTAGTTTAAATTGTAGCCTTAATCATTTTTAGTTTGATTTAAATTAGATTTAAATTACTTTTTAAATAGTTTTAATTAATTAATTAGTATTTAAATAATCAAATAATCAAATAAATAATTTTCTTTTCATTTTTACTTTCTTTTCATTTTAAGTTAGTAAAAGTTTCACTTGCACCCCCTGTAGTTTCAAATTGTTTAAATCTCACCTTTTTCTCTGTCTGTAAACGTATCTGATTCCCAATTTGTGTTTGTGTGATTATATCTGTATATCTGTTATTGTTAAAATTGTCCAAATATCAAGCAATCAGTAGTGTAATCACCTCTCAATCATCTTTGGTTACTGTCCTCAGTGCCACTCATTCCCAAAAACGTTCAAAATACAATTTCAATCTCGTTGGGACTTAACGACCCGGGGATTTCCCTGTACTTCCACGGATTTAAAAACAATTGACTTTCTCTCCCAGGTGGGCCTATCAACTGCACCCGGTTGACTGGTTGGTTTGGGAGAAGTCAGCAACACTCAGAAAATAATGTTGCATTAGATCCTTATATGCAACACTTTTTTAGTAAAATGTTGCTTTATTATTATTGAAGTCTATAAGGCAACAATCTTCAAAAGTGTTGCTTCTAAAATGCTGCAATAGCTTCATTTTCTTGTAGTGGCACTTTTTAAAATACATCATTCATATATCCACAAAAAGGTGTATATTGGCGGGGACACCCTGGCCCGGATATCTTTTGGCACCAGCCATTGTCCACCCTACAAAGAATAGCTCCAGGCAACTCTCCTGGCTTATTGGGGCATCAACTGGAGTGAGCCAAAACTCTCGGACTCTTGAATTCTTATCCACAAAGTCTCTTCAGTGAACCCATAGGTTTTGCAGAGGTGGGTACCTATCTGTGAGCAAAGTGTCAGAGATGAGATTCGAACCCGAGTCTGTTGAATCAAGAATGAAAGCCCCACCCACTGGAATGCCCTAGTGGTAATACATCATTCATATATATACTAGCAGGGTACCCGCGCGTTGCAGCGGTGGGTACACTAAAACAAAATTTTTCGATGGAGTTAATAAAAATGTCACGGGAAGTCATTCCGACACCTAAATTTGCCTCAAGACGAAATACTAAAAGATTTGGTAAACTACACTTCCCACCCTAGCATATATTTACAATCTTAGTCCCTAAAGGTGTAATAGGGTTCACACAAGGTCCAAAACACTTTCCTATATAAACCTCATTATACCCTCACTTAGGGTTTGACACCCTTTCTCTCTCAAACCAACCGCACCTATTTCTTCTTCTACTCCAGTCGTTTTTCTGGCCAAACAAAACCACCGCCGACCACTTAAACTCACTGCCACCACCACCACACACCTTACAACCTCCCCATCATTTTGACGTACATCATGTGCCAAGAAACACCTCCCAACACCAAGATTAACACCACCACAACTCGAGTTCATCACCAAAACCATCTCTCTCTCATTTTGTTGATACCGGCGATCGAAAGTAGGAAAACCCACTACCCTTTTTGTCTTTCTAGCGACGGACGGGGATAAGTACATGAATTTTCAAGAGTTTTTGATTAAATAAAGATTAAAACTAATAAATATGAAGCTAAATAATTGTTGGTATCCTTTTCTTTCTTTTTGTTGTTGTCGTTGTTATTGAGTCGCGAAAACAAGGGATGCCGTGAGCTTGAGCTCACAGCCTTGTGTATCAAGTCGAGTTTTATTGAGTCGAGTCTTGGTCACAGGTTCGTGTATAGGTTAACATGGAGGGTTATACATTGTGTTTAAATGATTGTAATATTGGGTGTAGGGGTGTTTTTAATGCTAATATTGTAGAATGAGGGTTTTACATTGTGTTGGGTGTATGGTTGTTTTTAATGCTATTAATGAGAATGATGGTTTTACATTGTGTTTAAATAATTTTAATATTGGGTGTAGAGGTATTTTTAATGCTATTAATGTAGAATGAGTGTTGTACATTGTGTTTAAATGATTGTAATATTGCGTGTAGGGGTGTTTTTAATGCTATTAATGTAGAATGAGGGTTGTACATTGTGTTTAAATGATTGTAATATTGGGTGTAGGTGTGTTTTTAATGCTATTAGTGTAGAATGAGGGTTGTACATTGTGTTTAAATGATTGTAATATTGGGTGTAGGTGTGTTTTTAATGCTATTAGTGTAGAATGAGGGTTGTACATTGTGTTTAAATGATTGTAATATTGGGTGTATGGGTATTTTTAATGCTATTAATGTAGAATTCTAAGGAAAGTGGTCTGAATTTCGATTCATGTTATTTTTTATTGTACACAATGCTTTGGTTGTTGTAATTATGAAAATTGCTTGCTTTAAAGTGTTGTAAACCATGCATCATTTTTTGCACATCTAAATTTTTTGAAGAGAGAGTCCTTCCTACATTATAAGTAGTATAGATTTCTCATTTTTCACGCAAAATGGATCCAAACATTTCATGTCATTTACGTCATAGGATAAAAAAAGAAGAAGTTGTATTAACTTTGTGTTTCTAAAAATGTGACATTGATGTTTGTTAAGACGCAAGGTGAAAGTTCATGAATAATAATAATAAAAAAAGCGCATAATCACGAAACCAAGTATATAGAGATCGTTTTGATCTTCATTATCATCTAGTGGTCGCTTACTTTTTCGAACACTAAATGTACGACAAATATACATTCCGTTAGCGGGTTCCGAATGATGCGATCACTATTCACACGCATTATTGAATATGTAACTGATCATTCACCATATTTTCAATAAGGTAATGATTGTATGGAAAGGACTAGTATTTCCACATTGATGAATTCCACCTCTCAATTCTTTAGTTGACATACGACACCGTTCTTTATGCTATTGATGAATATCTGCAAATAGGTGCGAAAACCTCTTGTGATTCTCTTGAATATTTCTGTAAGGCAATTATGGAAATATATGGAGATGAGTTTTGCGAAAACCTACTTATATATATCAAGAAACATTATGCGTATCATGAGAAAAAACATGAGTTTCGTTGGATGTTAGGAAGCATTAATTGTACGGGTTGGGAGTTGGTTGATTGTCCAAATGCATAGTATGGTCAATTTGGTAGAGGTGATCACGATTCGAATCCATTCATTTCATTGGAAGAGGTTCGGATTTGGCACACGTTCTTTGGTGTTTCCGGGGCGAGCAATGACTTCAACATTTCACGTCAATCACCTTTGTTCAACTATTTCAAAGATGGGAAAGCACCAAAGGTTTCGTTTGTGGACGTGACATTTAAATTTGGATATTATCTTACTGGCGTGATATATTAGGAATAAGCTACACTCGTTAAGGTGATTTCACATCTAAATGTGAGTGATACAATTAAAGTGAGTAAGGTATAAGCACGTGCATGAAGTAACAATAAAATATGTGAAACAAGCGTTTCATGTATAAAAGAAAAATGGAATATAATTAAAAATCTCGCTCGTGTCTCTTAAAAACATGTATCGTATTATATAATATGATTCGAAATGACAAAAAAAGGCTATATCCCATGACTTTTATCCACTGGAATAACATTGCGAGAATGATATGGTATGAACTCACGAAGAAACGTTATAAGTGTCATTAGCGAATTAGTCGACGATCAAACTCATCTCAACCATCGTACCGATTTGGTGAAACACATTTGTCGTCAAGCAAAATGCACAATAATTTGTAATTTTATTTTATTTAAACTTTTGATGTAATGTTTTCAATTAATGGAAATTTAATTTAACTAAAAAAGATTAAAAATGGGTTTAGAATGACAAGCGATATCTATACTATATATAATAGAGGAAGCACTCTTTCACCAAAAATTCCATATCTATCTAATATAATAAAGGCGAGTTTTGTACTACCCTTTAAAGCAACCAAATAAATTAATGCGCTGATGTGTTTGAAATATGATTGGTCTATTAACTTGGAAAATACAACTGTGCTTAAAGCAGCACAACTCTTTTCGATTGAACACACACAATTACTTCTTGAGTACGCCCCATGTGCTCCACTTTCTGTAACTTTCTCCAAATAATCATCCAAAAATAACTCCAAAAATCAGTTTCCATTGAATAATTAATTTCATAGCAATCAAATATACCTTCAAAAATAACTCATGGTGTTATATTTATGGATTTGATTGAAAATCAAGGTATATCAGTTTCGATTGAAGAATTCACCGATTCAAAATCATGGGGTGTATGGGGGGTTTTACTTCAATTCACGTGGAACCCTATTTGGAGCATAGATCATAACTGATTCAAACTTCTATACCGATTCTTTATTCACCTATTTTCGGCATAGATCATAACCCATTAAGATCCGAATAATTGTAAGTTGAATATTTTATTATGTTGATTTCGTTATAAATAATTTATTCGTTATCAATATATTAGATCTCGATAATTACAAATTAGTGTCAATTTTTTGTAATTGATTTGATTAATTCTCAATTACAAAATCCTCTGACAGAAACCCTAAATAAAATTATTTGGGACATTTGTGCTAAATGTTTTTTATTTGTAAGAAAAACGTTTTTCAAATGATTTGTATTTTTTTTAATTAATCCAGTGAATCATAATATTAAAACCTTTCTAATATATGTTTGAACTATTTTTAGGAAATGATTGTAATTCATAACTTATGAATCACACATTATAATTTATTTATTTACTCATACGAGTGAATCATAATATTAAATACATTCTAATTTGTAATTGATTTATTTTTAGTAACTTTTGTACTATATAATGAATTATAATGAAGATAGCCGAGGCTCAAAATGTTAAAAACAAACTGTATTCTCACTATCAAATACTAAAACAAAATGGCTACCTTCGTATCCGGCTATATCAAAGATCTGAGTGCAGTGAAAGACAACATTTTGTTGCGTGTTCGAATTCTATCAACTTGGATGCAGCCCGTGTATGGGAAGCCTAATGTTATGAACATGGAGATGATAATCATGGATGAACAGGCAAGTATATAAACCCTTCTAATATAATTTTGATATATAGATGTAAAAAGTAGTCGATTAAACGCAATGTGAATATATGTTTTGTGCAGAATACTAAGATGCAAGCTACAGTAAGGATGGCTTTAGTCAACGGCTTCACTCATGAAGAGTTCATCGAAATGTTTCCATTTAGGAACGTTGATGAGTTGTATATAGTTCAAGTGTTAATACAACATCTGTGTAAGACATATCCTAATTGCTTTTGGATAATAATATATTTCTATATCACTTTTAAGTACTGTATGTCCCATTTCAATTGCCGAAATTGACCTTGAGTGTGTAATGGTATTTGTGTCATGTTGAAAAGAATTATTTGAAATTATTGTATGAAACATTGACTCTACCATGACAACTTAGTGCACGAGTGAAACTGCTAAAATGTTAAAAATTTATTAGGTGCTCACGGAATGGACATTGGCTTATCACTTCACTAAAGCATTACATTTTCTTGTGAAGAATACCAAATTTATAGACAACGATGCATGGATGTTTATTATATTAATTGTTACAAAAGCTATTGTTTATAGGACCGTTGACTTATTACTTATTATTCCTTAAAAAAAGTATTGCGACATGTTTACGTTCGTTGTTATTTATTACTTTATCCACACACCCAACTTCTTTATGAATAATTTCTTTAAAAACCCCGTGAATTCACGGGTCTATAAGCTAGTTTACAAAAAATGATGGATGATTAATTACACTACTTTAAAGCAACCAATTTTCATAATTACAATAACCAAAACATGGTGTACAACAAAAAATAGCATGGAACAAAATTCAGACCACTTTTCTATCAATTCTACATTAATGCTATTAAAAACACTCCTCAACAAAAAATTACAACTATTTAAGCACAATGTACAATTTATACTACTCATAATGGATGGATGACCATCTCTCCAATTAAAATACACTATTAAAAACACCCCTTCACCAATATTTACAACTACCTAAGCATAATATACAAATATAATTAAAAAATATTATTCAACACATACAATTAATTAAGGGGTGTTTGGTTGTGCGTTTTTAATCAAATTATCTGATTATTGCGTTTTTAGAACGCATTTAATCCAAAATGAGTGTTTAGGTAGAAAGAACCGAAAATCGATTATTTGCGTTTTCAGAGGCTCAAAACGCAGCTTTGTAAAAGCAACTCCCCTCATGCTTTTTGAAAACGTGATTTTGGGTTTAAGGGCAAATTACCAAAACACCCACAATTATCACCGAAAATCATTTACTTCTTGTTACTTTATTAAAAACGTTGCATAATCCTTTGTCCAAAAACTTACTCCGTTGCAAGCAGTTGGCTGAAGAGAATGAGACAGGTCATGACAGTGACAGAGAGAAAGAAAGAACATAGAGAACTAGAGAAGAGAAAAAATATGTATAGAGAGCGGCTACGAAATAGAATGTATAACATAATTATTTTTTTCACAAATTTTGTTTTCTAAAAGCCCAGTTCTCTCATTCTAAACGGCCCAATTGAAAACCTTAGGAGGGAAGTATACTAGATTTTTATCATATGTATTACGTTGGTAACTTGTTTCAAACAATTTGTTATCATTATATCTTAAATTTGATCATATAATTATATGTTAATATGATGTCTATTTTAGACATTTTACCTGTTGACAAATTGAAAATCTGATTTTTCTCAACACTCAAAAAACTGATTATTTGATTATTGTGATATCAAACAGCATAATCAAATTCAAACACTATATTTCAAAACTACGTTTTGCAACTACTGATTATCTGTTTTCAAAACGAATAATCTATTTTCAATAAGCAATCCCAAACACTCCCTAATACACAATTTAATTCATCCCTTCACAAAAATATACAACTATTTAATCATAAAATACAATCTAATTAATCTTTCAAAACATAAATCTGAAATCCACAAGCCCAAAACAAAATAACAATTGTTCGCCGAAAAATTTAGTCACAGGGTACCCGCCGCCGCATCGCGCGAGTACCCTGCTAGTAATGGAATGATATAGACATTTTAGCTATTGTTCAAGGCATGTTTTGAATGACAAGTTTTGCTTTAGCCTAGTTCAAGTTATTTCTTAGCGGAGCTCTTCGTTTAAGTTTAATTGTAAGTTAATACTAAACTTATCCGATTGACCGGTCAACAAGGGGCGTATTGGAGAAAATGACCAGAGTTCAAAGCCCACCTCCTGATAAGTACAGTTACTGGGACAAGTGCTCATTGCCTGGGGCTGGATCCTTGGGGAAGGTCCGGTTGGCATCCTTAGGATGCATGAGATCAGGGTGATCTCATCGTTCTTCACCTTTTGGAGAAACTTATCAATTACTGAAGCCTGTCTTGCAAGGATCATCAAATCAAGTCATGTTTACGTAGCAGAAAATAATACTTGAAAGTCAGATTATAACAAACAATGACAAGTATTTATTAATCATATATAAAGATTTATTTCATGATCAAATCATCATTCTTCAAACATCTTCACTCCTCATTTCTTGCAAACAATCCCATTTCCATGAAACAATCCCTGAGCAAAACAATCCAATGCAATCACCTCATTTTCCTTCACTCCAACGTTTCCCGAGTCAAAGATACAATTTGCGCAATCAGAAGACAACAAACCGCTAGTCTTATACTTGTCCTCACCTCCAACAACAGCCATCGCGACCCCAGGCATGGCAGGGTTCTTAAAATCAGGTTGTTAAGTTCTCCCTAACACGCCTTCAACATTGTCCGAGAGCCCACTAAACCTAAACTGAACCTCCAAATGAGCAAAGCAATCATTAGATGGAACATTGTACCCATGAATTTTGTCATCTTCTGCAGTCACTGGCACTACATTGGCCAAAATCTCGACCACACTAGGTATGATCACCATCACACTATTAACTCCGGAAGTTCTCTCAATTTTAATATCATTATCGGGTGATTTCCATGTGGAAAGACCACCTAAGGGAAAGGAGATTGTTTGTCCCTCGTAAGTGAATTTAAGGTGGTCGATTTCTTGGTCCCATGTTGCGGATTTTGTTGCTTCTAGCGAGAAAGTGTGGGAATTGAAGAGGAGGCCTAAGGCTTGGATCCATGTGAAGTCACGGGCTCGGCCTGTGGGTCTGTGGCCGATGAATCGACCATTGATTTGGAGGTTAGAGTCAGAGAATAAGGTGAAGTGCTCGTTAACTTTTCCGCGGAAGTAGAAGATGATGCCGTCTCCCCCGATGAAGCGTGGGTCGTAGCATGCTGATCCTGTTGTAATAATGGATAAATATTAATATGTAAATGTCTAGTATCGAACCCGAGACCTCGGGATTGCACACATTACAAACGAGAGTCAAAGATTAATAAATATTAATTGTTAGATATATTTATTAATAACACAAGTTTAAGGACTAATGGTCGTTAGTTATTAAATGTACGGACTAACTATCGCTAAAAGGAAACAAAAAGGACTAGATTGAAACTTGGTAACAAGAAGGATCCGGAACACCCTTCTTTGGTGTGTGACCGGTCGATCAAGGCCTAAGGGGAAACCCATTGCCTTTGCTTGTTCATCAAGTATTCTCTAGTATATATACAAACTCAAGGGTCATTGTTTTCTCACCTTTTGTGCACACACAATACCCTAAGTTTGTGTTTTCCTCTCTTGTTTATTCCAGCCGATCGAATCCCTAAACCCTTAGGGTTTGATCGAAACTTTTTATATCAAAATAATACTTGTGTTTAATCTTGCAATTAATTTGATTCGGTATTAGTTTGTGTGTACAAGAACGAGGTAACAACATACTTTTGTTGTTATCAAGGGATCGATTAACAAAACGGTAAGGGGTTAATCATTGATCCATATAAACCCTAATTAGGGTTCATCACATGTTCAAGCTTTTATTGAAGTGCTAAAAGGTACGTTCCGATTTATGTTTTAGTTAATCTTTGTATGTGTTATTCTTGATCCTAGCTTCCGCTATATGTGTACTTTGATTGTATAATTCTAACAGTGGCATCACGAGCCATGGATAACATGTAATTGATTACTAAAACTTAATAAAAATCGGATCTTTAAGTGTTTTAGATACATGTTTTGATCTAGGGTTTTTTTTCTTTTTAAATTTTTTTTGAAAAATTCGAAACCCTTACCCTAATTTTTTTTTTTTGGGGGGGGGGGGGGGGGGTCGATTTTCCATGAAACCCTAATTAGGGTTTTGTGGTTTTCTTGGATTATGTGTGATCACTAGAAACCCTGGGTCATTAACCGGTTAAGTGAACGTATCTTGTGACCTATGTGCTAATTGTTAGGTTTTATCCGTGACGAAACATGCATGTTAGTCATGGATCTAGTTGTTTTTTTTATCACATGTTTTAGATAGATCTAAAATTGGGGAAGACTCCAATATATATTAAAATCAATTTATATGCTATGTGGTGTGTATATTAGCTTTGGCCTACGCAATTGATTCGTCAATGTATGTGACTCTCTTCCATTAAGAGGAGAAGGCCTTAGTTGATTACATGCATGATTATACCTAGACTTGATTTTATTAGGATCTTTTCTAATAAGGATTGCATGTGGCTAATTGTTTCACTTTATTATTATTAGTTGTTTGTTTTTCTTTGATTACTTGTTTTATTGTTATTGTTTGACACGTTTGTAAGCAATAAAAGGGTAACTTTTCATAAAGAAAATAATACGGACTAATAACGGTGAAACAAAAGTGATAAAGTAAGAATCTTGCAAGGTCTTATGTGCCGCTAGTGGTCCGATTCGCACGGTAATCAGCTCCCAGGCGAGACTAGCAAGATTCATACTTTGTTACATGTTTTAAGATTGAATCCATAAACTTTTGCTTGCTTGATGTTTTGTACAACATGCTTTTAAAAGTAACTCTTTTAAGACAAATTCATAATCGTGATATAAAGGCTTAGAAAAGAGCCTAAGAGTCTGCCTTGGTTATCACACTCTTGAATACGTCTTAAACGAATTTCTTTTAAAATCATTCTTGTAGAAAGTCATCTTAAGGTATTTTGCCTCAAGTAAAACTTTTTGTATTAATCTTATTAATTGGTTATAAAAAGGTTTTGAAAACTTATGCTATAATGATGTGTGCATGCATCTTTATACATATTTTGATAGTCACATCAAAATTGAATACCCTAAAATTTAAGTTACATGCCATCTAACTATAAGAAACACTTGAAGTTATTATTTAGTAAACGTGAGACGCAGGCTAAATTTTAATGACAAGGTAAATTTCCGAGTGTGCGTGAGACCACACATGGAGAATTTGCAGTTTCTAAGTTAGAAGACTTAATTAAGTTGATGCGTGAGACCTAGAGCTTAAGGCATGAGATGGGATGAAACATGCTTACATGACAAATTGATGAATCAATTTGATGAAAATCCCATAATGATCTAGGAATTGGAAAATTGTTTGCCAATTATTGTTCGACAGATTACCATCTTTTATACTTTCACCACTAGTAGATCAACTGATGTGGTGGAATCTATGTAAAGTTGGATCCTAGATTTTCAAGAAAATTAGATGGTTATATGAATATATCCTTGGGTATTATATTTTCTTGGAAATATGAATTATCGAAAATACTAAAAATTGAATTTTGTAAATTCTTTTAAATGTTTTAATGCAACATTAAACCGTAAACGTAAGTTATTCTTTTAACATATAAATTGATCTACACCCATATGGGTTTTTGGTTAGAGTCAATTTTACTAAAAGAATAAACCTAGTCTTCTTTCCATTAGGAGAAGTGTGAGACTTAATCCTATTCCTTTTCATGAATGAGAAAGGTATAATAGGAAAGTTAGAATAGCCTATGTTCTAATACATAACTCGAAGCAAATGTTAATAGTTATGATAATTTGCACTTTATGAGTTATTTAATAAGAAGCTAGACTTGTTACTGCAAAATGGTAAAAGACAAATTAGATTATTTTATCTAGTTGTTTTAATTTGACCATTTACTACATACAATTGTTGGAATGGTAGAACTCTTCAGGAAGAAATTGCATGACCAATTTTTCAAGTTAATAGTTTGGAATGTGATGAATCACATTTATGTAGTAGAATACATTCTTTTAGTACCTAATTAATTGTTATGAATGGGTTTTCTCAAAGATGTAGGAAAGTGAATAGCACACTATTTCCTTTCACTTGATTAATGAAACATTTAAAATGTTGTCAAATTCAGTGAGAGTATTAAGTGTGTATTACTGAATAAGGAATCATAACAATGATCTCTAATTCAGTAGGAGTTACAAGGATTGTTATCTTGGTAATACTCTATCTTATCTTTGATAATATCAAGATAAAGACCTTCCAAATATAGACACTAATATTTTCAAGGATAGTCATGTGCGTTTCCTTGATTGATTGAGTAACTCTATCTACTAGTTATACTAATGACACAAATCATATTGTTCACATTAACAAGCGCGTGCGTGTTGTTCATATGGTACATGATGTTGTTTCATGCACAAGTGGGAGAAATCTACATTGTGTGCAAGGTACAACACATAAGAATATGATTTAACGGACTCTCTTAACTGCAAAGTAAGAGACTAATAGTTCTAATATGATTAATATAAATCTAATCTAAGAAACACTTGGTGTTGAAATTTAGTAAACGTGAGACGCATGCTAAATATTAATAACAAGGTGGATTTCCATGTATGCGTGAGACCAACATGGATAATTTACAGTTTCTAAATTAGACGTCTATTAGAACATGTGTCAATAACAATACTACTTCAACTTTAATATTTATGTATTATTGGAATGACATAAATGCTTGAAGCAATATAATACTACTTCAATAATTATGTATTCTAAGAATGACATAAATAAAAATGAAATAGTGTGTTAACTTGAAAATATTAATGAAACCAAATGATGGTGTTCATGATTACTTTAATTATACATGTTTATACATTATTGTATATTTATAAACATGAAGTCTTTTAAGTATTACAAGACTTATAATAAAGTAAGACGTTAGCTTGTTATGGTCTTTTAATTAAGACATATACAAGAAGTCATTGAGATGATCAATGATTAATAACGTAAAGTGGGAATATAACACGTTCATGTTTTGAAGAGGCATGAACATGAAGTGACTTGGTTAAAAGTACTTGTGTTATATAAAAAGCATGCAATTGGTTTGGAAATACTATTATACCATTAAGTTGACTTAGTTGGTAAATAAGTATACCAAAAAGAATATGTTTATCTTATATTGTTAGATCTTCTTACAATATTAATTCTAATTGAAATACCATATTTTATGGTATGTTCAGTTAGGGAAATCAAACTCTTGTTAGATTGTTTGATTAATGATAACTATGACTTCTTTTCTTCCGAAAGTTATCAAGGTTAGAAAATTGAGTATGGCATGAATATACTCAATTAGACTCCTAAAAGATTAATAAGACATTATGAAATGTGATGAATCACATTAAGTCTTAAATTGAAGTTCTGAATTTGTTAAGCTACTTATTGGTAGGTTGTTAACAAAAGAATGTCAGGAACTGTCAATGTGTATTTGTAATGTCCTAAAAGAGAACGTCGAATTGTTGCTCTAATTGCTAACTAGTTTATTCTATATAATACTAAAGGTAAGTGGGAGTATTTTATCTTGATAAGATAGATTTACAAGATACAAAATCTTCTAATAACACACTAGTGAAAATCATGATGAGACTTATCATGTAAATGATAAACCTCAAGATGATGGAATTATCATTCATAGATCCACTTGGATATCTCAGATAATTAATTAATATGTTGACGACAATATGATGTAGTATTACCAAAATAATGAATTGGGTAAATTATTCATATTATGAATGTTGGAGATGTTGTTCATAAAGATATTCAAATTTTAAATTTGATTTATCTTATCTTAACGGTTAGAGAATGAAGATGAGTTTATTCAAAGATAAGTAACCCTAGAGGTTTAAATCTTTGTGTAGAAATCATATGGACAAAAATTATACACATATCTTAATGCATGTCTTATGACAAGATTATTAATCATACTTAAACAATTAACTATGATTGAATACTCTTTCCTAAAGCACATTAAAGATACAAAGATGGTAATTGTCATACTTAAATTTCATGAATATGAAATTTGACAATGAAATATCAAAACTCTTTCTTGAATGATTACTTGAGCGAGGACGATAAGTAATCAAAGGAGTTTATGAATTCAAGTAAATCTTTGGTAGTGTACAAAGTGCAATAATCCATGAATGGATAAATGCATGCATCTAGGAAATTGCTCTTAATTTTAATTATTATATCCATGAATTGGTTTATAATTGAAATAAGATAATTTCTAAGTATTCCTGAAAGCTAGTGGGAGTATTATGTTTGATTTACTAAATCGTATATGTTATAGAGTAACATTCCATATAAGTAAAATGTTAGACTTAGTTTGGAATGAAACTTTATTTGAAAGATTTAGAAAATAAAACATACAACCTTGGAACAAAAGTTTATTATTAAATAAATATGTGCGGTAAATAAATTCTAATAGAACATAATATATCATTTAGAAAATGGATATATATTATGAAAAGATAGAACATGAATATAAATCTAAGTATGACTGAAGGATTTTCATGTGCATCATATTATTGTTACATCATGCTTAAGTGCTTAATGATTTGACAATATTTGATATCCAATTAAAAGTTATTATATAATTTGTGTAATAGATATTCTAATGAAAAATGTTTGAAATTAGAATAATGATCCTCAACCTGGAATAGCTCCTAAACATTACACAATGGATATTAAGTTTACGAAAAAATTTAAAAAGCATATTGTGTTTAATATACAATGATGCTGGTTTAATTGAGATGACACTCAATAACTAGTCATGGAAGGATTTCATCCTTATTAATAGCCATGAAAACTAGTTGTGCTTAACTAAGAGCATAGTTGCATTATACATTAAAGAATTAGAATACTTGAAACTTTAAAATGTTTGAAAGTTTGATTATCATAAATTGGTGATTGAGGATATCACACTATTTATGAAAAATTATGTAAATATATCAAGATAGTTGGATATACACATACAAGAATTTTAATTATTGAATTCTTGAAAGAAGTATTCTCAAAATTTGGATAGATCATAGTTAGATGAAATAATGCCTTGTCAACAAGTATGATTGTCATTACTTGAGGCATAATTGTCTTCAAGTTATTACTTGAGACAAGATTCATTAACTAGAATTATCATGCATTGATCTATTTTGGTATTTGGATAAAGGACATTAAGCAATTATTATTTATAATGAATTAAAGTACTTAGTACGTTTGTTTTTATTAATAATATATTGTGTCCTATATTTGCATGTTTAAAATCCGTGAATAACTAATGTTATTCTAAATTGTCCATTGTCGATTAATGATATGGGAATATCATTAAACTAAGACAAATCTGAGTATTGGTTAAGAATATACTTGAAAGTATATTGATGCGTTGACATACCAATTTCACATGATATTCGATGAATTGAATATAGGACTTATCCCAACTACATGATTTTACTTTATGGATCTTGTCAGTAAGTAAATCATGAATTTGTTATCCTCAGACTTGAGATACCAGATAAGAGTCATGGATGTAGTGCATTTTTGTGAAGCAATCTACCGCTCACCGTAACAGGGAGTTATAAGGGTTGTTTTCAGAAGTGTTGCAAAGTTCATGGGTTATTCTTCTAGTCAAGAAAGAATTTGTTCCTTCAAATTTGTTTTGAAGTTTAATACTGCTAGGCCCCTCGTAGGGTTGACAAGATGTTTGCGTGCGCACGCCCAAAGTCTATCTGGAATACGTTAAGATGTTTTGGTAATCTTGCTCAATTATAAACAACGAGAAACAGAATTGTTAATTAAAGAATGACTAAGATCCATATCTTTATTAACGTAGTGTTAGAAACAAAAGGATGATAATAATAACGATGAATCGTTAAAGGTTTTTCAGGAAACCTAGCTCGAGTCGAACTAGGGGCATTGGAGTGTTGCAAGACGCCAACCAATGTCATTTTACTATTAATAGATATCCAAGTGGGAGTTGTTGTAATAATGGATAAATATTAATATGTAAATGTCTAGTATCGAACCCGAGACCTCGGGATTGCACACATTACAAACGAGAGTCAAAGATTAATAAATATTAATTGTTAGATATATTTATTAATAACACAAGTTTAAGGACTAATGGTCGTTAGTTATTAAATGTACGGACTAACTATCGTTAAAAGGAAACAAAAAGGACTAGATTGAAACTTGGTAACAAGAAGGATCCGGAACACCCTTCTTTGGTGTGTGACCGGTCGATCAAGGCCAAAGGGGAAACCCATTGCCTTTGCTTGTTCATCAAGTATTCTCTAGTATATATACAAACTCAAGGGTCATTGTTTTCTCACCTTTTGTGCACACACAATACCCTAAGTTTGTGTTTTCCTCTCTTGTTTATTCCAGCCGATCGAATCCCTAAACCCTTAGGGTTTGATCGAAACTTTTTATATCAAAATAATACTTGTGTTTAATCTTGCAATTAATTTGATTCGGTATTAGTTTGTGTGTACAAGAACGAGGTAACAACATACTTTTATTGTTATCAAGGGATCGATTAACAAAACGGTAAGGGGTTAATCATTGATCCATATAAACCCTAATTAGGGTTCATCACATGTTCAAGATTTTATTGAAGTGCTAAAAGGTACGTTCCGATTTATGTTTTAGTTAATCTTTGTATGTGTTATTATTGATCCTAACTTCCGCTATATGTGTACTTTGATTGTATAATTCTAACAGATCCTGGGCTGTTATAGTTCGCTTTAGGGTCTACAATAAGAAAACATCATTTAATCTGGTTGTTCAATTAGTTATGTACTTACAACTTTACAAGTATTCAAACGTTCATTTTGAAATTGGTACCAGAATAGAAATGACAAGAATGCTGATTGTTAATATGTTTAGAAGTTTAGTATTACTACTAACTGCGAATTGGTTATCGAAAATAAGCAGGTTTGACAACCCCTAACTGAAGTAGCTTCTTATAATAAGCAGGGTTTTTATTTATTTATTTATTTAAATAAATGTGTAATCAGTAGTTGAATAAAAAAGAGTGATGAGGATATTGTTACTTTTGCATTCGGCTTTGCATTTAGGGGAATAGCAGTCAATGCGACAAACTTTATCCATGGGGTTGTCGGAGGTGCTGGAGGGGCATTCGGAATGGCAATAGAGCGTCTTTCCCTGGCAGCGGGACCAAGGGCCACAATAAGAGCTCGAATAAGCTTTCACGTACTTGAGCAAGTGCACAAAAAACCGCAAACGTTGCCAAGATGATCAACAACGAAGTCTTGTTGCTTGTCATTTTCATGGTCTTTTCGTTAAATTGTTATGGAAAAGGGACTTGCTGCTGCTTTATTTATAGCCTATTCTTTCAATATGACGTCGGAAGTATGAAAGGGGGATTCATTCACTTCTGTATGTCAACTTTATAACTTGTGATCGAGATCTTAATATCTTATAGCTTTTCCCTCAGGATATGGCAACATTTGTTGTCAATGATTCAAGGTATCTTTTTTAAAAATATTTAAGTCATACGCATTACAAGAGAGATGAGCATTTAATGATTATGTCGGAGTTTATCGGATACAAGTTTGAGAGCAAAAACGAGTTCAAAACAACAAAAAAACTAGCTGAGGACTGATTTGATTTATCAGAAAGCTATTTTTCAGCTAATCAAGTTTGATTTATCAATCTTACTTTTTATATGATCAACTCGCTCTCCCGTTAATTCAGTTCGAGCTTGCATTAACAAAACACATAGAAAGTGTCTTAATACTCCTGTAACTTTTGATTATAACGGTTGTGATCTTCCAAACTTATCTTATACTGGCAGGTTACTCGCACGTTTTGGTGGAAGGTATCATGTGATTAAAGTCTAGACCCCAACAAAATAACAATGAGCTAATTAACTTGAGAAAAACAAGAAGAGAAATATCTCGGTCCGACCCGGTTCATCCGTTTTTACTGGTTCCAACGTACGGTCATCTCATGTTCGTTTTCAAACGGATTTTATTTGCTAGCCGAACTGGTTGCGACTCCGGTTGCTGGTTAAACCGGCTGAACTCGTTGGTCTTGTCTGGTTTGTAAATATGTAACATTAACTAGTTTACATATAAACTGATTGAAGATTTGTGTGTTTTATTATTTTGTACAACATGTATAATTAAATGTATTTTTCATTTTATGGTCGTTTTAAATATAATATTTATTAGGTAATAGTTATGGTTATAAACAAAATTTTTAATATTAATTATATTTTATTTTTTGAATTAACTTTTTTAAAACATGTTTGCAAAAAGTGTTTTAAAATATATTTATATTTATTAAAATTTGTTATAATAAGTAAGTATGTTGGCTTAATATTGTAATATTTTTATTTTAAGAATATCTTAAATGCTTAATAAATAATGTAGTAGTGATCGACAGTTTAAGGTGTTATTGATCACGCTAACAAATCTTTTTAACTCATCCTATTGACAATTAAAGAATATAAACTTTGTTTAACAGGGTTGTGATCAATATTACCTTAAAGGATTTTACAATTTTCAAAAAGATGTACTAAATATCATATTGAAACTTTAGACAGACGCTTCAATTTGATCTCAAGATAACGTTACAAAACTTATGCGTCTTAAAAAGAAAAAGCCACGAGTTGGAGTACAACTCCATGTAGCTTAAAATCAAGTAAAAGTTCATGTTTCATTTTATTATTATTTTTTTAGGGCAACTCTATTGCTTGCATTTAACATAAGCCACATGTTACATGCACCCAACAAATACTGCATCCAATTATAATTACTTGTTGGCGTATTATGTCATTAAGAATATGTTAATGTATGTGTGGCCTTTTATTTTGAATACCATTATTTTGATGCTTATCAAAATACAAATCTCATCATTTATGTATTTTGATCTAATTATTAGGATTAACATAAAATTTAAAATGTAAACTTAAATGGATTTTTTTTTTTTTTTTTTTTTTTTCGCTTTCATACGTTTTCGTCTGTTTTCATATGTTTTCGTCCGTTTTCATACGTTTTTGTCCGTTTTCTTACGTTTTCGCCCGTTTACTTCAGTTTTCATACGTTTTCGTCTGTTTTCTTACAATTTTGTTCGTTTTCATACATTTCATCCGTTTTCATACGTTTTCTTAAGTTTTCGTTCGTTTTCATACGTTTTCTTCTGTTTTCTTTCGTTTTCGTCCATTTTCAGACGTGTTTTTACGCTTTCATACGTTTTTATACATTTTTGTCCGTTCTCTTACGTTTTCGTTCGTTTTCATACGTTTTCATCCGTTTTCTTTTGTTTTCGTCCAATTTTCATACGTTTGCGCCCGTGTTCATACGTGTTTTTACGCTTTCATACATTTTCGTCAATTTTCATACATATTCGTCCATTTTCTTACGTTTTCATCCATTTTCATACGTTTTCATCCGTTTTTAAATGTTTTCGGCCATTTTCAAACATCGTCATATGGTTCTAAATATCACAAGTGATATTTTGTGATATTCAGAATATCACAAGTAATATTCTGTGATATTCAGACTATCACAAGTGATATTCTAAATATCACAAGTGATATTCTGAATTTCACAGAATATCAATCACAAGTGATATTTTGAATATCACAGAGTATCAATCACATGTGATATTTTGAATATCACAAGTAGTTTTCTGAATATCACAAGTGATTTTCAACTGATATTTTGTAACATGAAAATCACAAGTGATAGATATTCGAAAAATCACAAGTGATATTATGAATATCACTAAATATCACTTGTGATATTCAGAAACATATGAAAACGAACGAAAACGTAAGAAAACGGACGAATACGTATGAAAATGAACGAAAACGTAAGAAAATCACAAGTGATATTCATAAAATCAGAAGTGATATTCAGAAAATCACAAGTGACATTCTGAATATCACTTGTGATATTCAGAAACGTATAAAAACGGACGAAAACATAAGAAAACGGATTAAAATGTAAGAAAACAGATGAATACGTATGAAAACGAACAAAAAAGTGTGAAAGCGTAAAAACACGTATGAAAACTAATGAAAACGTATAAAAAATGGACGAAAACTAAAGAAAACAGATGGAAATGGATGAAAACGAACGAAAACATAAGTAAACGAAAGAAAATCGATGGAAACGGACGAAAACGTAAGAAAACGGATGAATACGTATCAAAACGGACGAAAACTTAGAAAAACACAAGAGTGATATTCAGAAAGTCATAAGTGATATTCTGAATATCATTGAATAACGTATAAAAACAGACGAAAACGTAAGAAAATGGTCGAATACATATGAAAACGAACAAAAAAGTATGAAAGCATAAAAACACGTCTGAAAACGGATGATAACGTATGAAAAATGGAGAAAATGAAAGAAAACGAACAGAAACGTAAAAAAAGACGAAAACGTATGAAAACGGACAAAAATGAGTGTAAACGTAAGAAAACGGACAAAAACATAAGAAAACACAGACGAAAACGTAAGAAAACAAGAAAACGTAAGAAAATGGATGAAAACATATGAAAGCGTAAAAACACGTCTGAAAACGGAAGAAAATATATGAAAAATGGACAAAATGAACAAAACGTATGAAAACGTATGAAAATGAACGAAAATGAACAAAAACGTAAGACAAGAGGTGAAAACGTATGAAAACGGGCGAAAACATAAGTAAACGGATGAAAACGGACGAAAACATATGAAAACGTATAAAAACAGACGAGAACGTTTGAAAGCGAAGAAAAAAACGTGAACGTAAAAAAACGTGAATTGAAAAAAAAAAGACAAAAAAAAAAAAGAAAATGTGTATAAACAAGAAAGACAAAAAGACGAAGTAAAAAAAAGAAAAAATAAATAAACATGGACTTTGGTTTACATATTAAATCCTAGGTTAATCTCCATCATTAGATAAAACTGGGTGGATAGTGAGGATTTGTCCTTTAGTAAGCACCAAAATAAGAGTAAGTATTTTAATTTTTCTCTAATGTATGTATGTTTTCGTTACTATAAAATCAATACCTTAAGACAGAGCATGATATGGGAAGAGAGGACATCTTTCCCTACACGTAAAGGTTATAACACCAGCACAATGTGGTGGTGATTGTTTTGAGAGAAGATGGTGGTGCAGACCACCAACATGGAAAGCTAGCAAAAAAATGCCAAGTGTTTTATTTATTTATTTATTTATTTATTTATTTTTTATCTTTTTTTTACTGTTGGTGTTATTTATTAAAAATAGATAATTAATTTTAAATATTGTTAGCTTAGTGAGAATAACTCAATACTTTTTATTTTTAGATTTAAAATCATTTACATACCAAAAGTTTTTTTGCATGTTAAAGGATCAATTCTAGTTACTATTTTTTATGTTAAATAACAAACTCATTTTCACCTTTTTTTAAAAAAAATTATTACTTCTTAAACCGTTAATCGTTAAGCGAAAAAAATTACATCATCGTGACGAGCATTTAATTATTTTTTTATAAACGGGTACTTTGATATACTTTCGACAAACTTTTTTTTTTCTTCGGTTTTCACATTTTTTTCGTTTTTCTTTTCTTCTCTTTTTTCGTAGCTGAAACTTGCATGAAAATTTACATGTATTAAACACTAAATATACAAATATCCAAACATGTAAATAAATGAGCACAACTTTCTTTTCCAATACTTTAAAAGTTTCACATTTTTTTTTTTAGAAATTAGACATTTAGCTTCCTAACCATTTATAACATATTATATTTCAAATTATATATTAGTGCAGTTAATTTGTCAATGTTTGATAAAACCCATAAAATCACATGTGATTTTTTACCAGACATGATCACAATCACATGTGATTTTTACCAAATCACATGTGATTATAGAAGTTTTATAAATGAACTGCTATAATCAATAATTTAATTCTAGTATGTGATATATGGTTGCAAAGCCATTAATCTGCGTTTTCCATTGTAAAAATTGAGAAAAGTTTTGATTTTTTTCTCTAAAGGTAAATTTCATTAAAGAAAATGGCTAAATCGACAACAAGAACAAAGTGGTAACCACACTTTGCCCAAGAAATTAGGCAATGAATAAGTTCCATGCTCTAATAAAACACCAACGAAACAAAAAAAGAACATTACATACTGATCTATACAACTACATATCAACTTCCAGAAACATAACATCATCACCATTGTAGAAACAATCAAAGACTTCCTCCATACAGTCTCAAGCAATCCAGAATCAAATGAATCTTGAGACCACCAAAGTGCTGTGCCTCATTAAAAACCTTTCCAAGAAAAACCCTGATGAGACGAAAAGTGTACCGCTTTTTGGGGGTCATTTAAGCCCAAAGTCGAGATTATTTGATCAAATATTGCCCTAAATCGTTCCTTTTGTTATTTTAGGTACTTTTGAGAGGAAATTTGCAAAATGAAGCATTTTGGACGTTTTTGGAGCGAAAAGGTGAAGAATACGACAAAGTCTCAAAATCATGCTGAAAATTGTACCTGACGGCGTTAAAGGTTACTAGTGACGGCGTCAAGACTTGACAAAGAGGTGGATAAATCAAGTTACACGCGACGCGCCAGAGAGGTTTTTGAAGATTTGTACATGACGGCGTCACCAAGGCCGTCAAGAGTAATTTGCATGCGACGGCCAAGAACAAGTTTACACATGACGCCATCAGAAGTGGATCTAGGCAATACGAGTATTATCTTGGCGGCGAGTTGACGCCGTCAGACTTTACTCTTGACGCCGTCAGAGTGTAAAATCTATATATACTTTTTTAGTTTTCATTCTTTGTGTGCAACTTTGAAAGGAGAAAACCCTAGACGAATTTTACTGCTATTTTGAGAGTTTCAAACCCTTGTTTCATCCATGCTTAATTGAATATAAGTTTTCCAACAAATCATTCAATATGTCTATGTGTTGTTTGATTATATCTTATGCTTGTCTTCTCTTTAACATGCTAGGCTAGGTTTTCTTTGTGTTTGCTTAGATGTAATAAAACTTAGATATTGATTATTGGTTGGTTGTTTGTTTATAATTGTTGTGGATGAACAGAGGTGTACTACGATATATTGGTTATATTTAATGTATAGGTGACTACTAATGAGGCCATATTAGGAGCTAGTAGTCGGCTCGACATAGGAAGGGGTAGAAGCTTATAAAGTTAGGGAAGATCGTACACGGCCCTATGAATGGTATTAAGGAATATAACCCGTCATCCATGCAATTGTAACAAACTAATCAACCGGTAAAAGATAGCTAGGGAGTAGTGAAATCTAAGTAAATACATTTTCTCTTATTATTGTTTTCACCACATTTACTTTAAGTTCATTTTATTTTATTTTGATTGCATCTTTAGTTATTTGGTTAGCTGACAAGCAACTAATTCCACCCACTCCTTCAAAACCCGAGATTTTTACTTGCTTTCTATAAAATGTAAAAATACAAAAAGAATCATCCCTCATCTCTAGACCTAGTTTAAGTGAGTTTTAACCCTAACGAACACTATTCTTTGAGTTGAACGATCAATCCCCCGGTACTTGTCACTATACTATACTACGATGGTCAGGTACATTGCCTGGTGGAGGTTGCAAGCTTCTCAAGATCCATTAAGAGGTAAAACCTTTTGCGAGGGTGCAATTCCAAGCATCAAACCCGTTGAAAAAAACTTGGCGAAGAGGAAAGTTTTTGATTTATACACAAATATTTATGCCAATTTTAGTACAGTTGTTTAGTGTTCGAACTACCATATTAGTGTTAAATCATATGTGATATGTCATGCAAATTTCAATACTGAAAAGAAAACGTGAAAAAAAAGTTTGTTGAAAGTATATCAAAGTGCTCGGTCTATAGAGATAATTAAATGATCGGCGTCATGGTATAATTTGTTTTATTTAACGATTAACAGTTCATGGAATATTATAGGGCCTAGTAATTCAAGTGGTGATCATATGATGTAAAAGGGCATAGTAATATTTTATGTTTGTACTTATTATGTAATCATGGTCCTAGCCTATTAACAAGCTCGCGAGGCTTTTTCATGACATATAAACGCCTCTCTTAAGTGTAAAAGAGGTGGTGGGAGTCATTTTTGTATGTGTGTGAGATTCACTACATCCTCTCTCCAGCTTTCTCCCTTTAAACTTCTATTTTTATTGTGTGTGATTCTTGATACTAGTTTTGGGATTCTATAATTAGTATTAGAGCTTGCACAATGATTATGGAGTGAATTTGTTTTCAAAAACGTGTTCCAATTTTCAGTTTTTAAAGTGTACGAATAGTATTGAGAGTACCATATATAGGTCTTTACATCAAAATCGTGATTTTGTGGTTTATTTCTTAGGGAAAATTATTTTAAAAGGTAATATACTTGCCACGGGTTTATCTTCTGGGTATCAAACTAAAAATTTTCAGATTTAACACCTTTTACTTGTCTTTTTCTCATCTTATGGGTAATATGTGACTTGCTCAACCAGTACCAAGTTCCACCACCACCCAGAAGATGAATATGTGGTAAGTATAATATTTTTTTTTTTTATAATTTGCCTTACCCATCACCACCCACTCCGACGACCACCGCCGCTTAGCCACCTCAACCCACCACACACCTTCTCCTTCCTCTCTCTTTCTCCTTCCTCATCAAAAAAAAAATAAAAAAAAAAAAAAAAAAAAAAAAAAATAAAAGAACCCGAACACCTCCACCATTATTCGCCGCTGTTATTTCTACTTGTAACCACCACCACCATCACAACAGCCGTCGTTATTTCTACATGAAACCACCACCACTACCACAACAGCCGTCGTTATTTACTTCCCATCATGTAAATAACACGAAATAACCGTATTCCAACACCCCACATCTCTCTCAGGCATTTCATCACACACCTTAATTGCAACCCAAAATATCCCACATTTCGCATACATACCGAATCATTCCTCTCGACACCAACATAATACCAAACCATTATTTATTACATTTTTATTAGTTTTTATTCGTTATTAAACTCCAATACCCTCGAAAGTACACAGATTATCTACCTTGGATCTTCGGTATCAACAAAAGAGAGAGAGAGAGAGAGACAGAGAGAGATGTTCTCAGTGGTGGGTGTGTGGCTGTGGTTGAGTTACGAGTGGTGATAGAGATGTTTCTCGCCCCGTGAAGGGTATCAGAGTAATGGAAATAATGTAGAGATGTTTCTTATTCACTACCCAAACATCTGATGTGCTGCTTTACTAACAAAAATTATTGAATTGTTATTAAGGTAAAAATTATTGAATTGCTATTATGGTAATTTTTTTTTTTTTAATAATTTGCCCTATTGGTAAATCCTTAGTTTAGTGGTGGTGGTTTCATATATAAATAATGGCGGCTGTTGTGATGGTGGTGGTGGTTTCCAGTAGAAATAACAGCGGCGAATAATGGTGGAGTTTTTTTTGTTTTTTTTTTTTTTTTTTTTTTTTTTTTTTTTTTTTTTTTTAGGGTTTGTGTGATGAGGAAGGAGGAAGAGAGAGGAAGGAGAAGGTGGGTGGTGGGTTGAGGTGGCCGGAGCGGCGGTGGTCGTCGGAGTGGGTGGTGATGGGTAGGGCAAATTAAAAAAAAAAATATATATATATATATATTATACTTGCCATATATTCATCTTCTGGGTGGTGGTGGAACTTGGTACCGGTTGAGCAAGTCACATATTACCCATAAGATGAAAAAAAGACAAGTAAAAGGTGTTAAATCTGAAATTTTTTAGTTTGATACCCAGAAGATAAACCCGTGACAAGTATATTACCTTTTAAAAATAATTTTCCCTATTTCTTAAAGTTTTTGTTTTTAAATTGTATTTGATGTTTTGGTATTATGCTAAAGAAATGGTCTAAAAACTTCAAAATTTGCGTTTTAGGTTGATTTTTGGTAAAAAGTTACATACTCAGAAAGTTATCCTAGTAGTCATTGAAAGTTATTTCAGTATGTTAGTAGCCCAGGATAATAGGAAGTACAATTCGTTATCTCGGTCACTTATTACGGTCATTGTGGGTTTAAAACCTATCTCGGTCGTTTAGTCAAACTAGCTAGTTCGGTCATCAAGTCAAAGTAGTTATCTCGATCGTCGATATAATTTAGTTATTTCGGTCATCCCAAAGTTAACTTATCCCGGTATTTTTGAAACTCCACTACAATCCTACGTGGCACCGAATTAACCACAACCGAATTATCTTACTTCGGTATTTGAAATAAATTCTTTATAAAAATTTGTGTAGAAATTGACATAAGGGTTATTATTTAGTTAGTGTATAGCGAGAATGTTTATACGAAAGAAAAAACCCAAATGTAGGTAGTGTATTTATGGGGAAATTGCTATCGCAAATGATATCGATATATATACCCGGTTCTCAAAAGACGCGATGTTTGAAGTTAATAACATTAATTATACCATTGCATGATGTCACAATACCTATCGCAATGCATCGATTGGTATCTTACTGTTATCGATTATGTTCCATGCATATCGTTTTCACATCGTGTGACATCGTTGAAATTATAGCTATAGATTTTTTAAAAAGATCTTGTCAGTTTCATGTTCTCAATACATGACACGAAAAAAGAAATGATAATCTTTGTATTTTTTATTTTAAAGCATAGATACTTAAAAAGTGCATTTATAAATCACTTGAGTGACATATTAGACCACCTTTCATAAAATTTCACTTTAAAACTTCGTTGTCAATACACGTAAAGCTGATGACCAGTCGTGTTGTAATTGGTCACCGACGAGAAGAAAAAGACTTCTTCATAAAACCACCAAAAATATGGGAGCCTACCGACCAACAATTGGCAAAAACACGACAAGGCCTTCAATAATAACATCATTTGTCAACTACGGAGTGTATTTTCAGACATTTAATATAGCATTAACTTGTAAATTTAAAATTAGATAAATAAGCAAATGTAAAGGCAAAATACGAATATTATTTATTATGTATGAGATTCTTAGAAAAATGTAAGTTACCTAATTACTAGTCAACGTTGTTATAATCGTTATTTATCGGGTGATCAAGTCATGATAATATTGTCTTTCACATATTGTTTTTAAGCGGTAGTGGTTAAGATTTTATTGACAGTGACGCGCTTGCAAGCTCCTCACTTAGTCACCGGTCCAGCACATGTATTGTGTTTCATGGGCTTTATCTTAGCCACTCCATTTCATTTGTGGCAAAGCTAAATCCAACTAGTCACTTCCTCACTACGAGTCATACGCATGCTAACCACATAAAATTGAAATCCATTTATCCATGAACATGGCTAGAAAAAGCCCCTAAATTCGCCATCAACGAATATATATATTTTTCATATTGTTCAACTTTTCCGTATCCACAATTATATTATCTTAACACTTTAATATTTCTTGTGTCGGTAAATTCTATAACAATGTTGGAAGGGAAAGCTGTGATTGGGGAGACCGATATGCTTCAAACCATGCAAGATGATGCACTTCAACTCGCGGCTAAAGCACTTGATTTCTTTGATGTAACCGAAGCCACTGAAATAGCACGCGTCATTAAACAAGTAACGAATGTTTTATAGTCGTTTACTATTTGACATTTGATCTAGTTTGAAGAATATAATTTAATTAAAGATTTTTTTGACTATTTGATTGTAGGAATTCGACAGGGTTCATGGAGGTGGATGGCAATGTATTGTAGGGACTGATTTTGGTTCATTTGTGACTCACTGTTTCGGGTCTTTCATCCATTTCACAATTGGGAGTCTTGCAATATTGTTGTTTAGAGGATCAGGAGGTCAAGAGGTCGGTGAATTTTCAAGCTTGGAGGGTGTAAAAGCATAATCTCATTCACACATTTGTACAGTGTACCTTTCTTGTAACAAGTTCAATTTCATAATTAAAAACAATGAAGGATTTGCTCGAAAAAATTTACAAGTTCCAAGTTAGAATTATCTCATATATCTGGTATCTATTTCAAGGATCAAGGATAAGACTTTTAAACGATGATCATGAAATAGCGAACCTATGTGTATTACATTCAGAAAGCAAACAAACATGCAATTCACGGGATCACAAGTACTCATATGGACTTCACGAACCACTTATCAACTTATATATCCACACATGGCCACAGGGCCGTCCGGTGGATTTTGGGAGTTCTGTGCCAATGAGACAAAGTAGGCCTCTCAGACAACACGATTCGAGTTATATGTTATATAGATATAAAAAATTCAAGTATTCGTAAGCATTTAAAAATGTATATAACATGGTTGAAAGTGTAAATTTGTAAACGCATTCGTAATGTTAACAAAGAATGAAATTGAAAAGCTAATATAAAGTGTAAAATCTATAAACCTTGGGGTAAAAAAGTGAATACTGCTTATTACTGCACATAGTAGTCATCTTCCTCAAATCAACCGGAAAAGTTGCAACTCTGTTTCTTTTCTTATTTTTATATAAAACGATTGAAACTAACATATGTTCCAATTCTAACAAAAAAAATCTTACGATCGAAACTATATTTTCATCATTATTACGTTAAATTTTAAACAATAAATAAAATCAGCCATGCGTTTATAATATCGGGGCCTGAAAATTTGAAGGCCCTATGCGGTTGATACACACCCTAAAATCCGGCCATGCATGGCCATACCATATTTGTCTTGTAACTCGATTAAACAATTAATAAAAATGTTTTAGAAACTGATCAAGTATATGAATTCAGTTAAGGTTTAGTCTGAAATTTTGTAGGCTTATTCAAATAGGTTATTGTTGAATTAATTGGGTAAAAAATGTTTGGTACTCTGATTTCTTGAAAAGCGTTTCATATAATTTGGATAATAGAGAAGAGTTCCTTAATTGAGTGCATCTCGTTTTGCATCATCTTCATCTTCGAATTTAATCATCATCATCAGTACCATACATAAACAGATATCCCATCAATCTTAATTCTTTCGCAATATGCTTCCGATTAGAATTCAAATAATTTGCAAAACTGCCATAAATAACCGTAACCGTAAATCTACCCATCCTACTGCTCACAACTTGTCCTACCCTTTTTACTTGAACTCTTCTCTCTCACGATAATGCATGCTAATAACAACTTTCAAGGTTGCTTCTTGTGGACTCATAATTCTATCGAACTACCAAAAAAATTAATCAGTATGTGGCTTGAAACACAAATTTGGTAAACCGCAATGACGACATACTTATGAAAAATAAACACAATAGTTTTAAGGTTCATGCTCCATGCGAGTTTTTTCTCTTCCATAACCTCATTTAAAAAATACGCTAAACCGAATTCAAGGAAAACATGATTACATGATGCGAAATTGAGATAGCAGTGTAACACTAATTAAAAATTTAACTGATCACAACCTAGCTCCAACCAGTCCCTCATTCATAGTCATAAAATTAATCTGAATAAGAAGACTGCATATTTGTTTCAACGCAAAATTATCAATCAGTGATATTCTATGCCAAATTAAAATTTCGAACACAATATTTACCGATTAGCTTCTTTTTTTTTTTTTTTTTTTTTAAGGCAACAATATTATAGAACCACCAAAGACAATACAAAGAGAAGACATCCGACCCCAATTAATCAAGCAAATTAAAAGGAGGATAGGACCCTAGAGTTCAAGATAAACATACCGATTAGAATGAGAAACGTAGAATTAGTCCTAAGATACTATTTGTTTCATTGTTTATGAGCAAGAGTTTAGAATCAGAAAGCTATACTTGTTGATTGAGGGCAAGAGTTTTATGCTTTTTAATTGACTTGTTGAGAAAGCTAATTAAAAGAAGGGTTTCGCTAACAACAATTTTAAAAGAAAACTTTAAATGCATTCAAAAATATACTTGTTTCACCGGTTACTATTGAAAGTTTGGAATCAATACTATAAACGAAAATGACACCCATTGATTATTTCAAAACTTCCTATGCAGGAAAAGGTATAGAAATCGATTATGGGCAAAGTGGTAAAAAAAAAAAAAAAAAAAAAAAAGAAAAAAAAACTTACCAAAATCACAGAACTCGGGATTAATAAGTAAAACTTTAACTAATTTGGAATGTAATGATTTCTTAGTTAATCATATCCTCATTAACAGAATTAAGGTGTAGCAATTTCCAGATGAATTCAAAAATCATTCGTGAACAAGTGTAACAATATTCTGCTAGGATAAATTAGGAAAAATTAATTACAGGTTAAGGTTAAAAGTGTGGTATATATTAGATTAGCTTGAAAGGTTCACCTTAAGAAGTCTTTCAGCATTTAACGAGAAGAAGGATTTTCGAGTCAGTAAAAAGGACATTAGATATAACCACATACAAAAGTTATCAGTAAATCATGGTAGAGATCGACTAAAATAAAAAATAAAAAATCTATTTATTTAAGTACCAAGTTCAGCGACTGCTAACTAAATTATATTAGAGACTAAGGGTGATCTACAACCAACATGTCGCATATCCACAAACTATCATGAAGTTTCAATAGTCAAGATCATCTTGATTAGGCTTTGGTGATGTTAGTAGATGGTGAAGTTTCAATAGTCAAGATCATCTTGATTAGGCTTTGGTGAGGTTAGTAGAGCAGTGTACAGTCTTAGCCTATCTTCCCCAAGTGAGGAACATCTAGACAAAGGTCTCCTTGGCCTAATGAACGACAATGAAGTGAGTGTTAGCCTATGTTTGTACCTCCTCCAAGCCAATTGAATCGCAACCGCTGCCCAAGTTCTCCATCCTGGTGAATAATATCTTGCGCTCATCTTCACTTTTTCATTAACAAATGTGTACCTAAAATGTTGTGTAACGTACTTCACATCATCAGCATCTAGCCCAAAAGCTTCTGTTGTTTCAAGAGTGACTAGTGTTGAGGACGATGGTGGTAATCTTTCAATAAACGGTCTCTTTAGACACCATGACAATAGCTCGTCCCCAATAAAGTTACCCGGGCCTAGCATGCAATAACTTTTCACACCATCTCGTAGAATTTGACTGCTTTGAAGATGTCCTCGTACGATAAATAGCATTCGTTGCACTGGATCCCCCTCTCTAGTAATCTGTCATAATTTGAAAATTTATCAGGCACTTAATGATTGTAATTTGATTTGAATATAATAAGCAAGTATTTAATAGGTTAGAATTTGGAAGAACTCACGGTTTCTCGTTTGGTGAATATGAGTGGCTTAACACGGTCACATATATTCTCAAGGACCAAACTGTCCATATGTTGAAATAATGGCACCTAAGTTAAATAATCAACATTACAAGCCAATTAGCCAACATTTTAGTGACAAACAGATCCTGCATCTTTACTCTCTCCAAATTTTGTATATTCCTCAAATCTACCTCATTACTGATAGATCGAATTATCTAAAGCAAAATTTGTAATTTAAATTGGGGTTGGTTATGTACCTGTCGAACCAAGTCCAAGCAAAGATGGTACTTGATGTCCCTTCGAAGGCCTTCAGGTAGGTTGTGGATCATCTCACATTCATCAACTCCACGCATTGCCGCCCAACTTTGTCGCTCAAAATTTCTTACTCTTTGTCTAAGTCCACGAGGAAGGCGTCTCTTACTCATCCACCACTCTATGTTTCTCATTTTCAGCTGCATTGCTTGTTTCTTCGATGTTGTTGCATGCAAAAACACCTGTACATATACATGACTTAATATCAAAACAAACACATAATGGACAACTTAATTAGCCATTTCAAAGCAACATCATACCTTAATATTTCCAATCAACATGGTGACTAAAAGTAGCCCGGTAGTAAGAACAATGATAATGAAAACTACTTCCAACCAATCGGTTGTGCTCTCCAAGTTCCCAAATGTACTGTAACATTTAAATACACTCAGGGTTTTGAGATTATATATATACCATACTTACATCAAGCAATGAAGCACACAACCACACAAACAGATTAATCTTTAAATGACAAAACAGATAACATCTTATATATGTACCTTAGTGTCATAAGGGCCCAAAATATAGGGAATAGTATCTTCTCCATCCGATTTTCATTGGTAACAAGTTGAACAGTCCATTTATAAACTCCATAGCTATAACTGTCGTTATCTTGTAAGCAGGTAGACCTTGCACTTCTATCCTCGCCCCATAACAGTCTCGTGTTGTCTTTCACTAATGTCTTTGTTCCATAATACATGAACTCTTCACATGTCAACATTCTCGATCTGCATGCATTTGTTTCCATGCATTTCCCCTTCAAGCATTCTGCGGCCCTTTGTGTTCCTAGCAAGTACCAACACGCTCCCACTGCCTGCACCATTTCATGTTAATATGAATTTCACGTACGTCAAGATATAATGCATCCTAACATCGTTTGAAACACAGAAAGCATATCAAGACCGTATTGATAAATGACTAACAAATGAAAAGGATATTACATGAGAGGCGACAAAATAGGCAATCATATTGAGAGCGATTCCCCACCATACGGTACCAAAAACATAGCCAGACTTACTTTGCATTCGCCGTAAGAGGCAAACAAAGTGATAGATCTTGGGTAGATATTGGAAGAGAAACATAATCAAGAAAACCGTCATTACAGATGTTGGTGAGCCTTTCTTTAAAAATGCCGGAATTACGAGCCATAATACTACCTGCGACAGTTTTTCATATGATAAGTATAATTTTCTTGGTCAGCGTATCCGAGGAAAACTGCTCAGTAATGTCTCGAAAAGCATGCAAATATAGCCTATGAATTGTTCTCAAGGATATGTATTTTCTCCGTCCCAATATTAGTTGACATGTTTCCAGTTTGTTATGTATGTTATTGTTCACTCTTTAAATTCAATCAATCAGAAAGATTTGAAAATATAAAGTTTTACAAGTGACATAATATAACGATTGCTTTTGTTTTTTGAATGTGTATCTTTTACCAAAGAAGAGAGTACCTTCTAAAAGTTAGATTTTCTTCGTTTGTTTTTTATCTTCTAATATATAAACGGATAAAATTGTGTAAAACAAATTATCCATTAGAAATGATGTTTGGTGAATTTTTATATGGAAGATACAATTAAGTAACTTGCATAATCTGGCAAAAATATATGCATTTTGTTAATTTGCTTTCTTGACATACATCGAAGATTTATTAGTGATAATTTCTATATACTTTATAGTAAAAGTTTATAGGTTAGCAATAAATACATTTTTTTTTCTCCCTGGATAATTGGAGATGGTCCAATGTGTCTTTTTGGAATGATTTATGGATTTAGACTTCAAAGGAATGTGCGGTAAATGATCAATGCAATAACAACAAATGAGCCTAAAAGTAGAACGTGGGAATAGCGAAGGCCAATTATAAGGGGGGGGGGGGGGGGGGGGGGGGGTAGAAGAATGTCAGATTGTTAGCCTGTTGTCCGTACATATGGCATTTAATTCAAGACCAACTCCCGACTCATTGTAACCTAGATAATCCGGGAATCGACACTCATTCTAAGAGATGCCCAGTGTGTGATGAAGGCCTTGAAACTACTCAACATCTCTTTGTTGATTGTTCTATGGCTAAGTCGCTATTTCAACTTGGTTGGGACATACGGATTATCCCAAGCTCTTGCTTGACCTATATGATGTGGAGACTCGAATAATCTCAGTAAAAGGTTAAAAATATGCCTTGATGTATTCATTCAAACAACCAATTGGTTTATTTGGCATTATAGAAATCGGTTATGTTTTGATTTAAAACCTCCTCGAAAAGACATCTTAGAAGAAGAATCAAGGTTCTCTCTGAATGTCAGATTGTTAGCCTGTTGTCCGTACATATGGTGTTTAATTCAAGACCAACTCCCGACTCATTGTAACCTAGATAATCCGGGAATCGACACTCATTCTAAGAGATGCCCAGTTTGTGATGAAGGCCTTGAAACTACTCAACATCTCTTTGTTGATTATTCTATGGCTAAGTCGCTTTTAACTTGGTTGGGACATACGGATTATCCCAAGCTCTTGCTTGACCTATATGATGTAGAGACTCGAATAATCTCAGTAAAAGGTTAAAAATATGCCTTGATGTATTCATTCAAACAGCCAATTGGTTTATTTGGCAGTATAGAAATCGGTTATGTTTTGATTTAAAGACTCCTCGAAAAGACATCTTAGAAGAAGAATCAAGGTTCTCTCTTATTCTTGTATTAGACATAGGCTTAATAAATCAATTCCATTGTGGATTGATTGGATTCAAAATCCAAGAATGGCTTGTACTCTTATTGTAACTTGTTCCTCTTTTCTCTAGCGTCTTTCTAGGATCTCTTGATAAAATTGCCATTTAAAAAAATATGAATTATTTCAAA
Source organism: Artemisia argyi (assembly GCA_030686995.1). Classification (NCBI taxonomy): domain Eukaryota; kingdom Viridiplantae; phylum Streptophyta; class Magnoliopsida; order Asterales; family Asteraceae; genus Artemisia; species Artemisia argyi. Next base: position 43,072,716 of record CM060676.1, on the reverse strand, counting down.
AATTTCAAATATAAAATTTTCAAAAGTAACACGGAAAATTTGAAATTTGTTGAAACATATGAACATATATAGAATTGTTTAGACCAAAAAATACACTCCATCTGTCCCAAATTAATAGTCCACATTTTTTCAGGATGTCCTAATTTAGTTGTCCAAAACTAAAAATAGATATAAAAGTTTGATCAAGTTTACCATATTACTGATGTGATCAAATAAGTACTATATTTATACATCATTTATCCCGTATATATTGCTCTTTTGTTATCATTTTATATAAGAATCGTTACTTAAACGTCTATTTTTATGATTCTTAGTGTTTACGGAGCAATTATGAAAAGAAGCATAATTCAACATTATTTGGAGCTTAAATGAAGAAATGACAAAGTACATGCCAAGCAGACATACCATACGGCGTATCAAAACCAATTAGATACGCCGTATCATCATACTTTGACGGAAAAAGACCTTTCCTGACTTTGAACCCATACGGCGTATTCCCATATGGACATACGTCGTATATCCATCTATATTTGAGAGAAGAAATTCAAAGAGACAAATACGGCGTATCCAACCTTGGTGATTGCCGTATAGATGAAGATTTCCTTACAAGGAAGTGCACTAAAACTGAAAGGTATACGGGTAATAGCGGCTAAAAAGGATTATTCTTGAATATTTTAAGAGTGAAGCCCATGCCAAGTCACTCAATACGTCATATTAAAGAACCGGATACGCCGTATCGGTCGATAGATATAAAACTATAAATAGAGGGCCACCTCCGGTTTCGACACACTACCACCACTCACCACATAGCATTCAAATGTTATTAGGAGGCAAGGAAGGTCTGGAAACACCACGGATCGCCAGAAGGGCATCTCAAGTATCCCTTACCTTTATTAATTAATGTTTTATCGTATCGATTTCATTATGATCTTTATTCGTGTAGCTTTGATTCAATCATTGTGTATTGTTATTGAGATTATGGGCTAACACCCTTGGGTGTTATCAATATTTATGACTATTTTTTTTTATTTTGATTCATTTACTAAATTAATTGCATTTTCGTTGGATATCTCTAATGTCTATCGTGCTCATTTTCGTTCATTTACTTGCTTGAAGTGTTGTGGCTATTTTCTAGATTATTTATTATAGATGCATTTATGTGATTTATGATCTGTATCATAGTGGTCGGTTTGTGTGATAACATAGCTTCATGCGACTTTAACATTAGGACTAGAGGCCGACCTTATCCCTAGGTTAGTTATTGCATGCTTAAGGCAAGTAAGTTAGCGTGAGAACCCTTATAGATGACCATTCGCAGGGGTTTAGGTAGTTGCACTTGTATGTGATTGCCAAGATAGATTATAATTGACAGTTAAACCAATTTATGCGTACTTGATGCTTTTTAACATTGTGACTATCGTGTTAAGGGCAGATATGCATAGGCTAGGTAATCGTGACCATCTGGCCTAGTCTACCATTGATAAGGAATGTACTCACAAGGCCGAATTCATGCTCCTCGAGTCTCAGTTTATATCATACGACCTTGACCTTACTTTCTATTGCATTACATTTCTTAGTTTAATATTAGTTTATTATAATTACCAAATTTCGTGCCAATCTCTCAGATTAAACCTCCTTGCGTCATTAGGAATAGATAGTTAGAATACCTTAGATATTTAGATATAGCTTTATTTCATTGACTCCTTGCGAACGACCCGTGCTTACCATTCACTCGCTATATTGATCGGGTACACTGCCCATAGGTGTAAGTCTATTGGTTAGTTGGAAATTGTAAATATTAAAACCTGATAGAAATCTTACGTCTAGATAGAATACATCAATTACCTTTACATGAAATTAGTATTATAAACTTTAAAAAATACTTTAATTAATTAGTGAAAGATAAAACTATCATTCTAAAAGTAAGAAAGAAAAAACAGTAATAATTATGTTTTTCTTAAACCGTGTGTTTTTTTGGGGGACAATTATTTTGAGACGTAGGGAGTATATGATCTGATATTTATTACCAATGTTTAAAACCCGATTTTTAATTGACTCGGTCGATTCGCCAGTTCACCGGGTTACTAGTGCAACCGCCTGGTCATACCGATTTTATACATATTGTTAGACTGAACGTGATAAGACCAAATCAATTGGTCGGTCTACCAAAATGGTTCGGCCCCCCTTGCTACTAGAACCAAATGGCAAGCGTCCGGTTCAACCTCTTGGTTGAACCGGTTCTATACATATTGTTAGACTGAACGTAATAAGACTGAACCATTCGGTCAGTCTACCCAAATGGTTCGGTCCCCCTTGCTACTAGAACCAAAGGCACGCGTCTCTCCTCTTGAATTGCAATATTTTGGTCCGGAAGTGGACCGAATGAATTGAAGATAATTGTTTAGTTTGTGTTTGTACTTTTTCTTTATATTTAATTTTGTAGGCTATGTTTTTTGTTGTGAGTGTGGTCCCATTACTACGAGTGTTTGGTCTAAGAGAAAGAAAGTTGAGTTGGTGTTGATGTGACTGAGTTGTGTATGCGCTTGCTTTGGTCTTATTACTATCAACCTTACACCTCGAAACCACTTTTAAGTATGCTATTACTAGATTGCCACTGGATAAGCAAAAACCCGACCACATTCAGCCTGATCTCCTAAAAGGTTCTCAGTTTAATGGGTTGAACCGACCGAGTGAACATGAATTTTTAAACACACATATTTGATTGAACATTCACGTGGCGACGTGTACTTGAAAATACGAGTTTAATTTTGTTCAAATACTGTATAACGTAACAAATCTTGGAGGTACCTCTCTTTTACAAATGACAAAAATGTTGACGTAATTGAAACGAGTGGTGTGTATTACTCATATGTACACACAACCCAACTCGATTACTTTGGTGAAAGAGATGGTCCCATGTACAGAAATTTTATATGTACATATACATGACTATGATATCCTATGCTTTAAACGTTTTATTCATCTCAAAAGGTGAAGATCGGTGGGATCACCCTGGTCCCATGCATCCTAAGGATGCCAACCGGACCCTCCCCCAAGGACCCGGCCCCAGGCAATCAGCACCTGTCCCAGTGACTGTACTTATCAGGAGGTGGGCTATGAACCCTGGCTATTATCTCAAAAGACCCCTCGCTGACCAGTCAATCTGAGCATTTGCGGTGGGGGGATGGTATCAACAGAGCATGTGGTCCTGCCCCACTTGAGGACTTCCCGGTAGGTCACCCAACCGGTACTACTCTCAGAGTGGCTCACTTAACTCTTTAAGAGTTACCCACTAGACCACATGCTAGTTGATAAACGTTTTATTCATGTCTTCTTATCACGGAGTAAATAAAAAGAAGTCACACACTATCCAATTTTTATTCTAGATAGATATTTGAAATTAATACTATATATGCCAATATTATTAGATTTGTGGCCTTTCAAGGAAAAAAAGTTCTATCACACATTCACACCTCATATAAGCTAACTAAACGTCTTTAGATGAAAATTTATATAATAATGAAAATTATAAAGGAAATGCAAAGAAACATCAGTAGAATGGTATAAATCACATATCTCTAATGATTAGTTATAGAATAGGAAAACTATTATTTTTATTTTTATTTTTATATTTTTCAAAAACAATTCAGGAAAACATTTAAACTAAACATGTTTCCATAGTTTTAGTTTCTTCTTGAATTTCTTTAGAGGGCAAAATTTATGAAATAATAATCAAAGTTTTCATGTTTCTTTTTTATTAAAGTTATTCAAACCTTACTTTAGTTACAAAAACGTCCAAGCTTTATTTTTGTTTCCCTAAAGTCACTCAATCTTTAATTTCCTTACATAAATGATTTCATATTCTAAGATTGTGAAAATTTTGAACATTTATATAATAGACGGACAAAAACTATTTAACTTGATTATTATAAAGTGGTATATTGTATAAAGTTAGTTGGAAGCAACTAAATTTAGCAGGATGTGGTTATTGTTCAAGTTATAAGTAATTGACGCATATATAAGCACTTTGATGAAAACATTAAAGTGTATATTTTCTGTAAATTCAATTATAAAGTTCACTAAAGTCGGATGAAATTTAAAATTTGAGTGGTTTTGCAGTTAAAAAAAATATTTTGAGTGACTTTAGTTAGACTGCTTTTTATGAAAAATTTTAGTAGAACTATGATGAAACTTAATTAGTATTATATGGTATTTTTCTCTTTTCAACCTTTATTTTTGTACAACTAAACGCATCATGTGTGTTTTTAACACATAGCAATCGCATGTACACGTCTTTATGTGTGTTAACTCACGGGTCTTTTTATAAAAAGAGAAATACCAAACTAAAAACGTTATACACACAATTACATACACACATATACACGCCTTTACGAGTGACAAAAAACGAACTACAAGTGACAAAAAACGAACCTGAGGTATTGGTAGGATTACAAAGAGATCAAATGAGAATCGGTTCTTAACAACCCTCACAAGCAGCGAGACAATATTCTGACCCCTCATTTCATCGGTCCTAGCGCGATGTTGCTTGCGTGAACTCATCTTAAACTGCAACCACATGTTCCACACATGCAACATATCCATAATGCACCTTAGCACCGTTACCATAACGGATAACCATCCATCAATAAATACACACATGCATGCCTCACTTATTGACAATGTGTAGAAAAACAAAGGGTCCACAAATAAACCCATTGCACATACTAATAAAAACCCACGGTTCCATTCTTGGATCCATGATGATCTTGGGTCAAGTCGTGTTCCCGCACGTGCAACGCACGTGACACGTGTCTTTCCATGTTTGTTGTATGTTTCTTCTTCATCATCATCATCATCATCATCTTCTTCTTCTTCTTCATCAGTGGTTTCAGTGAAGGTGTCTGAAAGTTCACGAGCCATGTGTGTGTGTTTGATGTGCGTATTTGCTATGTGTATGTTAGAGAGAGAAGAATATAGGTACAGAATTTGTAAGGGAAGAAGAAGACATATAAATTTTATTGAAGTGATGTAGAGTGTAGACGTGAGTATATAAGGAATGTACTAGTTTACTCTTTCGCTTATTTAGTGTTGTTTTGTGAGGTTATGCAAGTACTTTTTACACGATAGTAAAAAAGTTAAAAGTTGATGTCGTACTATACATTTACAAATGAGGAAATTACGTTTAACCCGTGACATCTAAAAAAATATATCTAAAAGCATATAAGAAACTTCTGATTTATAATGGAAAAGCCCAATACATGCATATTTAGAAACTTGTTTTGATCGTTATATTGCTAAGGTCCCCTCATTCAATCTACCTTGTTGGTGAAACTTATTTTGTGGATGTATAAAACTATAAATCATCTAATTGAGTCGAATCTAACTTTGCGGATAGTGGGCAATAACTTATGTGAACCATCCTTGGTTTCGCTCGTTCAGCGGAGTGGATTGTTAATCAGGCATGAAGGATATCTTAGTCCTCTTTACTGGGGTTATTTGGTTATTAATATGTTATTTTTGCTATATTATTACGATTTATGATTAAATAAGAAAAAAATAAACAAATAAAATAAAATAAAAATGAGAAGAATAAGTAATTAATATACCGAACATTTGAAAATATAATCAACTTAAATTCGATTGATCACTAGTCTTTTAGATGCATTTTATATATATTTCTAGCTCTAACTTTGATGCATATACATGTATTAGATACATTTCATCAAGTTATGCGAATCATATTTATTTTTCTTCTTATGTGCGTCAAATGTGTTGCTAGTACTACTTTGCATCGTTTTTACTTCAAAAATGACGCAGGACGGGCGGAAGCGCATTTAGATAAACCCTAATCCAAGGGTGATAAAAAAGGCGCATCTTGCGATAATAAAACCCAAACAAGATATTAGCTCTTAAAAGACAAAGTTTATTAAGAATGAATGATCAAAAGACATCAATTACATGATAAGAGCCTTATATTTATAGGGAAACTAATCTTGTAATAAGATCACTTAATTATTCTAGAACAAACAAAAATGTGGAAACTAAAATCAAAGACACGACCCAGAAGAAAAACCGGTAAACTTACGACCCAAAAATAAGTAAGGCTACTTGTTGAGAAGTAAGGTTACTTGTAAACCACAAGTAATCTCAGTCTAAGTCACGACCAAAACAAAGAAGCATTACTCCTACTACTAGTAACCTCAGTTTGGTTTAGGAGTAGCCTTACTCCTACCAGTAAGGTTCTTATCATTCCCCCTCACTTTAAAAGAACTCGCCCTCGAGTTTTCACTATCAAGGGCTTCATCTACCTCGAACATCTTCTCACGACGAGCCTTGTCTTCAGTAGATTTGCGCTTCACATTAACTCGAGTGCTCCACCAATGATCACCCCATAACCTCAAATGTTGGATTATGTACCTCTTATCAACGATCACAAAATCTTCAATTGCAACAAAAATAATTTTTATGTTCCCTACTGAAAATTTTATTGGTTTCTTTAATTCTATTTTCTCAATTAATCCAAAATCAAAATCACAACCCTTTGTACCTATAATAACTTTGGACTCGGTAGCTTCATCCTCAAGATTCTTTAAAAACCTAGAATCCTTTGTCTTCTCTAGTTCTTCAATCGAGACTTCGGCTATTGGCACATGTTCTTCTTCTTCGGATGGAATTATTGCAATTTTCTTTCCTTCCCATAAGAAAAGGTAGAGATTATGCTCTAGATCATCAAAATCTTAAACTTCTTGTCGCCATGATTTTCCCAACCGAATATGACAATCCTCCATATCATCCAATTTACAAAACACTTCACGTTTATAAGATTTACCATCCTACTGTTGAACGGGGATTGGTTCCACCTACGGTTGTCAATAGATCTGCCTATAGTTGGACTAATTCTTGAACCTACATAATTGCTACCCTCGTGATTCTTGTAGATTAATGCTCCACATATGATCATGGAACGTAGTTCTTCTAGCATAGTGTAACGGCTGTCAAGTTCATTCAGGGACTTAGTAAAACCATGATCCATTTAGTCTCTAGACCACACCCCAACAATAGTATGGGTTTTTAAATCTTCTACACCATTCACCATCTAGGAAGCTAACAAGCTCTAGACATTAATTGAAGTAGAACCTTCTACACTAATTACCACCAAGATGCTAAGAAGCTCTGATGCCAACTGACGCAGGATGCGCAGAAGAGTATTTAGATAAACCCTAATCAAAGGGCGATAAACAAGGGGCACATTGCGGGAATAAGGCCCAAACAAGAGATTAACTGTTAAAACACAAAGTTTATTAATAATCAATGATCAAAACATATCAATTACAATTATAAGAGCCCTATATTTATAGAAAAACTAATCTTGTAAAACAAATAACTTAATTATTCTAGAACAAACAAAAATATGGAAACTAAAATCAAAGACATGACCCAAAAGAAAAACCAGTAAACTCACAACCCAAAAAAAAGTAAGGCTACTTGTTGAGAAGTAAGGTTACTTGTAAACCAAACGTAACCTTAGTCTAATTCACGACCAAAACAAAGAAGCATTACTCCTACTACCAGTAACCTCAAATTGGTTTAGGAGTAGCCTTACTCCTACCAGTAAGGTCCTTATCAAAAATCATTTTAGAAACTAGGGAGAATTTCTTCTATATCCTTAAAAAAAACTTTAAAAGTACATCAATATCCTTACAAATTTTAATATTACATTGATAACATCAAATAATCCTAGTATTTTATTGTCAATTTCCCCCTAATATGCTTATTACTTTATTATTTTAGAGGAATATATACTTTGATTTCTTTATATTTCGTTTCCAGGTGATATATGAGCATAGGAGCAAAAGAGATGCGGAATGGGAAAAAGTACTTACAAGATACACACTTTGGTATGCTTTGAAGAAGTTACGGTGTAGCTCCACTCTCCATTTACGCAAGCTAAAGATTTATACACAATAACCAATTCAACACAAATCGAAGATTACGGGATAACTACCACAATAGGTTACGGCGTAAATTTTACGTCGTAACCCATGCAATAGGTTACGGCGTAAATTTTACACAGAATGTTGATTGAAGTGATTGACGAGATTGCGGCATAACTAGCATGAAGATTACGACGTAATTGTCGCCGCAAGAAGATTACGGCGTAACTATCCAACAAGGTTACGCCGTAAATATCACTAAACGGATAAGATTGTTTGAAGTTATACTAGCTACGGCGTAACCAAACCTAGAGGTTATGTCGTAGCTTGGTCAGGCCTATAAATACAAACCCTATTTCCTGCATTTCAAACATTCTTACACACCACAAAAAAACCAGAGAAGGAAGTAGGGTTCCTCAAGGACGATCTCCAACAGCATACAGAGCATTTTCCAAGCGAGAGATCATGACATAACATCAATAAGTTTTAGCAATTCATATTCATTTTACATTTACGATTCCATGTCTTTCATTACCATACAAAACATTGAATCTTCTGTACTTTTTAATACGATCGGCTAAGCACCTTTTCCGTGCTTTTATTATTGCTTTAATGTTTTGATTATGTTTCCGTGCTTTTATTATTGCCTTTAGTGTGTGCATGCTTAGCTTTTCGTAAGATCCTCTAGTTTCGGTAGTTTTGAAGAACAGTTGTACTTATTGCACTAGGGGAATTGACCAAAGGACCCTAAGTAGTAGGTTGCGAGGGTTGGTAAGAATTGACCAAAGGACTACCAAATCCCTTGTGTGCGAATTGACCAAAGGATCACCTTCCGTGTTAGATGAACTTAAGAAATTAGATGTGTGGTCTAAGATCCGAGAGGCCGGGTCACACAAAGAGTAAATGAAGCATGTATCGGCACTTAAGGACTTGAACTAGTCTACATGCAAGCTCTGATAGTCGATTAGGATTCAGACCTACGATATCTGAGTAGGATTCTAGGGATATAGGCTAGACGAATTGACTAAAGGTGTCTAGTGATTCTTATGCCCCACTTGAAGCGATATGAAGCTTAATTAGATAACGTAATCATTACATGATAGGATGAATAACAAGGCTAGTACATTTTCTCCCTACTGCATTCTACTTAATTTACTTTTAGCATTTCGTTTTCGTTATTTTAGTTTAATTAATCATCAACTCAAACCCTTTTTAAAATGTGACATAAACTTAAACTAGGATCCAAATGCATAGCTCTTGGGATGACCTCTGCTTTACCGATTACTACTCTACACACGACCGGGTACACTGCCCGTGAGTGCATAAGGTAGACCATAAGTAGACGAGACTATTATAATATTAAAACCTTGTCAAAAATCATGCATCATACATCAATATCCTTCAAAACTTTAAAAATACTCATCTTTATCCAAGTCAACATATTAATCAAATTTTATTGTTTTGATATCAATTAATAATTTTTATTACCATTTTACCCTTCTTTCCTATTTATTCAAACTCACATATCATCAACGTGAATTCATCATTTTGTGCATCACTATAGAAAAGAATACCAGGAGAGGATGTTATTGATAATCAATTGAATTTGATTAAATATGATAAAAGGAACTTGTCTATCCTAAAAGAAAGAACCAACCCTCGTAGAATACTCTTTCCGGTTTATAAAACCTTTGACCTTGTTGCAGTTGCTTCTTGATAGAAAACCTCTAAAACACAATCTGATAATTCCCCTACAAGGCCATAAGCTCACTTATTGGTTTTTAATGGACATGTTGACAAAGATACAAAGAGTTTTGAAAATCAAATTTCATTTTAGTTGATTTGAAGAATAAGGGTAGAATTGTAATATTACTTGTTTATTCATATTTGGATTATAGTTTTGAAGACTTAAATTATTTATTTGGACATATCCTATTTTTCAATGTTTGAAAGAATATAGATGTAATTAAAAAATATGCAAGGATAATGATGTAATATTAAATTTTTGTAAGAAAATAGATGAAATTGGCCATGGAAAATAATTGGAATGTATCTAAATAAATAGTCACATATATATTCAAGACGACGCATCTCAAATGTATGGTTATAATTATTTCACATCTTTCTCATTTTAAATAATCTTCTCACTAAATCCCTACCATATTATTACAGGTTAATACAAATAATGTCAAAAACGTTATTTGCATTATTCGGTCTCTTTACGTTTTGATAATCACAAAATATAAAAACACGTAACATAAAACTACAATTGATAAGTTATTAATCAGGAAAAATCGTTTCAACAACGTATTGACTACAACATTGATGCGTGGGAATTGCACCAGGCTTTACCTCTCGAGGGATCTCGAGAAGCTTACAACCCCCACCAGGCAGTATACCTGATCGTTGTAGTATAGTATAGTGACAAGTACCGGGGGATTGATCGTTCAGCTTAGGAATAGTGTCGCTAGGATTAGAAAACCTAAATACTAGTTCTAAAGGTGAGGGATGATTATTTTTGTATTTTATATTTTTTAGAAAGCAATTAAAAATCTCGGGTTTGAAGGATTTGGGCGGAATTAGTTGCTAATCAACTAACCCAATACTAAAGATGCAATCAAAATAAAATACTAGAAAGGAAAATAAACTAAATTATACTAAATTTGTGAGCAGTAAATGGAGAAAATGTGTTTACTTAGATTTCACTACTCCCTAGACATCTTTTACATGTTAATTACTTGTTATAATTGTATAGATGACGGATCGTATTCCTTAATACCATTCATGGGGTGGCACACTTAACTCCCCAATTCTATGAGCTCTTATCTCCTCCTATACCATGCCCAGCACAACTATAGGGATTGTAAACAGTGGCTCATGCATTAAATACAACCAATAAAGACCTAGTGCGCGTCGGTTCATGTTTCTTAAGACGTTAAAGCATGTTACCAATTGGAGATCTGCCAGTTTTCTTAAGCCTAACATATAAATCATTCTTCCAAGACAAGTATAAACAAGTAATCAACACATAATTAACATATAGGTTTCATTAGATCCAAGCAAACACAAGATAGATCTAGCCTAGCATGGTGGAATTAAGACAAGAACAAGATATAGACAACCAACACATAGACATATTGATTGAATTAAAAGAACACTTATCTCAATTACACATGAAAGGTATCAAGGGCTTGGAACCCTTGAAAAACCTGTAAAATTCGCACCAAATTCGTACTTAGGGTTTTTCCAAAACTTCTCTCTTTTTTAATGTAAAAATTAGAAAACTATATATAGGAAAAGGGGTCTGACGGCGTCAAGACTAAACTTGTGACGCCGTCACCTCGCCGCCAAAACTCTTCTCGGACTGCCTTGATCTACATTTGACGCCGTCATGTGATAATCATTTCCAGGCCGTCATGACTTTAACTCTTGACGCCCTATTCTCTACTGGACTGTCATGGAATTTTGCTCTTGACGCCGTCAAAATGTTACTCTTGACGCCGTCACCTACTGTTCCCAACATGGAAATTTAAGACTTTGGCGTTTTCTTCACTTTTATTCTCCAAAAATGTCCGAATTGCTTCCTTTTCCAGATTTCACTCCCAAAGTACCTAAAATCACAAAAGGAACGATTTAGGGCAATATTTGATCAAATAAATTCAATTCCGGGCTTAAATGACCCCCTAAAAATGGATCATTTTTCGCCTCATCATATACCCTTACACTTGAGATTTGCTTGTCCTCAAGCAAATGCGCTTTTATTCTAGTCAAAATACAAGTTAGAGGTCATTTAACACTAATATAAAAGTAATTACAACAAATAATCGGTCCACTAAAGACCAATAGACAAGCACGGAGGTCATACACTAGCACCTCACAAATAGTGTTTAGATACTCACATCTCTCGGGTGTAATAAAGTATAAATTACAATATGGAAACGGAAGATATCTCTCACTACCTGTCATAGCAAAATAGATTACCATAGGCTTGGGAAAGGATCAAACCTCCACCACATGGCGTAAGCACCTAGGATAAACTATCAAAGAGGTCTTTTAAAGGGTTGTAACGTTAGGTGTAGGGATATGAAATACACGGTTTTGTTGGATAAAGGAAGTTTTACTGGTGGCGAGTTAACAATCTTGGTTAATTACATGTACAATATGGCGTTGCTAAGCCAAGACTATACTCGACTTAAGCTAATAAATGAAAAATAACAAAAACATAAAATGAACATAGAATAAAAAGGGATGGTAGTCCGTATGTTTTTTCTCTTTTTCCTTTTTCTATTTTTTTTTTTTCTTTTTCTTGATTCTTTCGATTTTTTTTTTTTTTTTTTTTTTTTTTTTTTTTTTTTTTTTTGCATACACTCTTACCCTACCATCCAAAATAATACATCATAGGGAATGAACATTCCCCTTACACTTGAATCTTTACATACTTTACATCAAACTAATCTAATGACTCGAATTGAGAAAAATCAAAACACTTGGAGCACTTTTAAGATTAACGTACATATGGGGGTAATATATGATGTTCTTCCCCATTACTCCATAAAATAAGTACTTACCCATGAGTCCCAATCGTCCCAAAACAATATGTACAAGGATATGATTCGACTTAACAATCATGTAATCAATTAGATAGTTAACTTAGGGTTTAACAAATAACAATAATGCACTAAAAATTAGTGCATACACGGAAGGCTAAGGCGATTTGGGTGTACATTTAAGTGGGGTGTAACAAATTCTTCCTTTAATAAGATGCTTAAAGTTAGAAACGAAAAGATAGGCTCGGAGGGGTGTACTAGGGGTTTCGTGTACTAAAAATGAGTACAACGCTAGGGGTGTGGGAAAAATTAGTTGACTTAACTAGCCAAGTAATATGACTTAAATGGTCAAGTAATTATAATACGGGTTTAACACAAGGGTGATCCTAATGCCTCTTATCATGTAGTAAATCCTACCACACGAATGTAGTCTCACTAGCGGTCTCGGGATGCATCACTAACGCAAGTTCTAGAATCTAAATGCTACCGGTACACTCACAACACTAATAGTAAATGCTTTTCCTATCAAATCTAAAGGCGAACCTCACATATTTGGGTGGAAATTTTTTCTGAATATACGGTTATGTGCTAGTCATACAATCTCCTATCCATGAGACGCTTGCTATGGCTAAAGTTTCACTCCTAAATGGTGTAAAAAAATTTAAATTTGGCGCTAAAATTACACTAACAAGTATTTATCATAGTTTTATTACACATCTACCATCAAACAAAACAAACTCAAGCGAAAGTGCATATGTAAGGTATCATCTTTTTACCCTCCCCTTACACTTAAGATGAACATTGTCCCCAATGTTCAAGTAAAGAATGTAAAAGTGAAAAAGTAAAGAGAATGAAATCAAATACTCCCCTGATTCGCTCGGTATGGATAATGAGGTGGCCAGGTTAAATCTTCCTCCAAGAAAATGAACAATCAAAGCTTCCCTTCCAGAATGTAAATCATCTTCTTGTCATACATAACCTGTAAAACCTGATAAAATAGACAAGACAACCTCGCGTAAAATCGGCGGCATCCTATATAAGTTACTAAATCCTAGAAAACAAGATAAGATATAATGCTTGTGGAATGAAGTTTGCAGATCTCCTGGAGATTATAAAACTTAATAATTCACAAAAACCATAAGACTCCGTTAGAAAAACAAAACCGGTAAAATTTCCAGATTTTTACACTTGACGCCGTCAAGAGTAAACTCTTGACGCCGTCAGAAGTGACCTGCAGAAATTCTTATGTTAAGTTTCCAAAAAATTTCTGGAAAAACTTGGTCCTACTTCCTGGAAAATCCTGCAAAACTTCATTATGACTCAATACAAGCATTTGACTCTAACAAATACGAATATACATGTTCATTTAATATTGTGGAGAATCATGATCGGTTTATTTCTTGAAAATATATTTGGGGTTTCCCCTTACACTTATCTTTTGCAAAAATATTTCTAGGTGGAGTTGAGACTAGGCCAAAACAACAAAGTAAAGTATTTCCACTATTTAGTTTAGAAACATGATCTACCAACAATAAAAATTAAGCATGCATACGGAAGCAAATAACAAACAAACAAAAATAAAATCACATAAAACATGGGTTGCCTCCCAAGAAGCGCTTTTCTTTATTTACGAGTCTTGTAGCTAGACTCAAGGTCATGGGTTACTACGTGACCTCATCATTGGTTCCATTCTCTGATTGTAGATATTCCTTGTAGAAACCAATCACCTTTTTCTCAACCGCCCCCATAATCATTTGGGCAAATTCTTTATCGACTTTATACCTTGGTCCAAGGGCCAAGCAATCTTTGTAATAAAGACTCCTTTTTTCCCATACATAATCCATGCCCTTTTTCTTGTTCTCCTCATTAGTATCCTCAAAAGCACCAACGTTGTCCTTATCAAAACGAGATATAAAGCGAAATTCTTTCATCCTATTAGGCATCCTATAAGTGATACTATCGGTGTTACTTGAAAATCGGATCGTTCCTGCTATCTCATCATATTCTAACTTAGACTCCTCAACAAACAGTTTTCCAAACACAACATTTGATAATCGACAATCAATAACATTAGCAAGATCTTCCACAATCATAAAGTCGGTGACAAAGGTGAAATTACCAACAAAGACATGGAGACCTTTAATTCTCCCGACAAAGTTACAAACTCCACCGGGGTATTTGGGATCTCTTCTAGGTTCAAGTCTTGTTTTCACTATATCATTATAAACAGTTGAGGACATAATGTTGATTGGAGATTTAAAGTCAATGTAAGCATTGCTAACGTGCCTATACCCAATCATACATGGTATCTTAGCATTCTTAGGATCGCCTCTCTTTATCTTAGGTTCAATTATAGTGAAAGGAGATCGCGGGTTATCGATAAGATTATTATAATATGCAATCTCCTCCTTAGTGGGGTATAGATTAAAATAGTCATTAAGCTTCGGATCTATTTCCCCCTCTTCAAGTCCGTCAATAACGTTCACAAAGTCATTAGGCCCTAGGTCCTCATTTGAATACAAGGCGGTCGCTAGGTCACTAAATGCATGTTCGAGCTCAACCTTAATCAAACTATTAAGCTCCCTAAGTTCCCTAATCTCACTCTCAATTTGTTCACGCAACAAAGCCACTTCTCTAGGGGAAAGGGGTGGATTCGCGTTTTCCATAATGGTCAACGGAATAGTCAATGGAAAGGTTTTTACAAACAAAGACACAAAGAAAAAATAGACTAAAAAAAACCTAAAAATAAAAATAAAATCTTACTAGAACGGAATCTAGCAAGTAGACCTAATAAAAAGAGATTCTAACCTAGACAATAACTATTTCCCCGGGCAGCGGCGCCAAAAACTTGATGCGTGGGAATTGCACCAGGCTTTACCTCTCAAGGGATCTCGAGAAGCTTACAACCCCCACCAGGCAGTGTACCTGATCGTTGTAGTATAGTATAGTGACAAGTACCGGGGGATTGATCGTTCAGCTTAGGAATAGTGTCGCTAGGATTAGAAAACCTAAATACTAGTTCTAAAGGCGAGGGATGATTATTTTTGTATTTTATATTTTTTAGAAAGCAATTAAAAATCTCGGGTTTGAAGGATTTGGGCGGAATTAGTTGCTAATCAACTAACCCAATACTAAAGATGCAATCAAAATAAAATACTAGAAAGGAAAATAAACTAAATTATACTAAATTTGTGAGCAGTAAATGGAGAAAATGTGTTTACTTAGATTTCACTACTCCCTAGACATCTTTTACATGTTAATTACTTGTTATAATTGCATGGATGACGGATCGTATTCCTTAATACCATTCATGGGGTGGCACACTTAACTCCCCAATTCTATGAGCTCTTATCTCCTCCTATACCATGCCCAGCGCAACTATAGGGATTGTAAACAGTGGCTCATGCATTAAATACAACCAATAAAGACCTAGTGCGCGTCGGTTCATGTTTCTTAAGACGTTAAAGCATGTTACCAATTGGAGATCTGCCAGTTTTCTTAAGCCTAACATATAAATCATTCTTCCAAGACAAGTATAAACAAGTAATCAACACATAATTAACATCTAGGCTTCATTAGATCCAAGCAAACACAAGATAGATCTAGCCTAGCATGGTGGAATTAAGACAAGAACAAGATATAGACAACCAACACATAGACATATTGATTGAATTAAAAGAACACTTATCTCAATTACACATGAAAGGTATCAAGGGCTTGGAACCCTTGAAAAACCTGTAAAATTCGCACCAAATTCGTACTTAGGGTTTCTCCAAAACTTCTCTATTTTTTAATGTGAAAATTAGAAAACTATATATAGGAAAAGGGGTCTGACGACGTCAAGACTAAACTTGTGACGCCGTCACCTTGCCGCCAAAACTCTTCTCGGACTGCCTTGATCTACATTTGACGCCGTCATGTGATAATCATTTCCAGGCCGTCATGACTTTAACTCTTGACGCCCTACTTCGTGACGCCGTCAATTCTCTACTGGATCGTCATGGAATTTTGCTCTTGACGCCGTCAAAATGTTACTCTTGACGCCGTCACCTACTGTTCCCAGCATGGAAAATTAAGACTTTTGCGTTTTCTGCACTTTTATGCTCCAAAAACGTCCGAATTGCTTCCTTTTCCAGATTTCACTCCCAAAGTACCTAAAATCACAAAAGGAACGATTTAGGGCAATATTTGATCAAATAAATTCAATTCCGGGCTTAAATGACCCCCTAAAAACGGATCATTTTTCGCCTCATCAAACATCACTTCAGGTATGAACAAACACAATACCGACATTAGTAAAGTGATCAAAAAATTTATTTTTCTCAAAACCTCACACTTTTATGTAACAAAATATTTTTACAAAAGTATTTTTGTAATTAAAAGAAATATTTTATTAAAGAAAATAAATTTGAATTTCAAAATCACCCAAAAGCTATTTTACCCGCCTAAACCAGATAAGTTTTTCACCACATCAGGACAAAATTAGGAGCGTCTGTCGGGACGGTCCCGAAAACATGGCGACAGTCCCTTATATATACGAGACCGTCCAACTTTTAGGGACCGCCCCTGCTCCTCCTGGTGCCTATAAATATTGAATTGTTTCACACAAAAAAATAAGCCTCTTTGCACAAAAACATTATGCTCTTTCTTCTTCCCTTCTTTGATCACTATAACATGTCGATATGTGTTTATAAGTGATCCCGTCACCCTCTATATCAAAGTGCTAGAGAAGAACGCTCGTATTAATCAAGAAACGAAGTGTTACTCATCATACACAACTTGTGTTACGATTATCTTCTTCCCCCAAACCCTCTCTTTTCTGTATATTGTAAATTTGTATATTCGACTTATGTATGGGTCATGATTAGGTGTGTTAGGATAAATACGGACAAAGTGTAAGTCCATGAAGTGTTGTATCTAGTTTAGGACTTTGTGTTAGTTCGTATGTCAGTATGTGAAGACTTGGACTTGGTGTAAGTCTGTGTGTGAAGACTTGGAGTTGGTGTCAGTACGTGAAGTGAAGACTAGGACCGGGTGAAGGTTCATGAAGACTTGAATTGGGTGAAGATTCAAGTGGACTAGGTGTATGTTCGTGTAGCCACGTGGGCTTTGGTGTAGATTGGTTCTAGCTAGGATTAGGACTCGACATTCCTCTTAGTGTCATTAAATTTTTGTAAGCTTTGGTATACGGTTTGCTCCGCCTAAAGGGAGTGTGTTGACATAGTGATTGTAAACTCTCGAGTGTGGTACTAAGGGAGTGGAGTAGGGCGAAGAGTGTGCTTCGTGCCGAACCACTATAAATCTCCATGTCTCGGCTTGGTTGTTTTCTTCCCTTATCTCTTGTCTTTACTTTATTTACTTTGTACATTATTATTGTGTTCATAGATATCACATAACTTTAAATCAAACGGTCACCTAACCCGCAAGGCTGTCATTTTGAGACTTGACAGAAGTTAGTGAAGCATTTAGATCTACAAGCTCGCAATCCTTACTCTCACCGTAAGGCCGGATATCCGCTAGTTGTGCTTCAAGAGAATCCCTGCCCTTCTCAAGCACATAGTTCTGCTCCCTCAAAGAACTCAACTCATCAGCATGGGACTTCTCAGCAACTTCTAAAGCGAAAACTTTGCCACAAAGGCAGATTTCCTCCGCGGTCTCAGCCTCCGCTAAAGATAATTTAGCCTTCAGCTCCATGATCTCTTCATCCCTGACCTTCAGCAAGTCTGCCTGTTTGTTACACTGAGTAGAAAATTTTCTTTTTTCCTGAATGTTGTACTCGGCTCGCATCCTTACTTCAGCACTCAAAACTATCTGGCGGGCCGCCCCAATATTAAATTAAAAAAAAAGCTGATCATACTCCATACCACGGACTGAAGAAAAAAACGAGGAGGAGCAAACTTATCGATCATTTCACGACACTCTACATGGACATCAAGACGGGAGCCATGAGTCACACTCCACCTCGGAACATAGGTTTCCTCCAAAAGGCTGGAATCCACATCAGCCGCAGCACGGATACTGCAAGTCAAAAAATCATGATGCGTGTGTTGCAACTTCGCAAAAGGTTTTACCTCTCAAGAGATCTTGAGAGATTTTGCAATTCACCAGGCAGTGTACCTGACCGTTGTAGTGTAGTAAATAGTAGGTCTTGGGGATTGATCGTTCTCTAGGGGAATAATGTCGTTAGTATTGAAGTGTAGGTCAACTAGGTCTAAAGGTGAGGGATGATTCTTTTTGTATTTTTATATTTTATGGAAAGCAAGTAAAATCTCGGGTTTTGGAAGAGTGTGCGGAATTAGTTGCTAGTTAACTAACGCAAAGCTACTAATTAAACTAAAAACAATAAAATAAATAACAAGAAAAGTAATTGTGGTGAACTTCTTATAAGAGACAAATGTGTTTACTTACATTTCACTACTCCATAGTTATCTCTTATTGATTTATTGAGTTATCACAGTTGTTTAGTTGAAGGATTGTATTCCTTAAAACCAGTCGTGGGGGCGTGTACGTCTTTCCCCAACTCTATGAGTATCTATTTCTTCTTATGATGACACGTTTAGTATCCTACCATATAATCATCAACATCTACTTATGCATTAAATACAATCAATAAAACCGTAGTACACATCCGATTACGTTTCTTAAGACATTCAAGCTTGTTACCGTATAGGAGATTCAGCCAGTTTTCTTAAGCCTAACGCGAGTCAATCAACCAAACAACCAATAACAAATCAACAATCAATAACCAATAACTAGGTTTCATTAAACTAAGCAAACACTAAAAAATCTAAGCTAACATGTTAATGTAAAGAAAAGACAAACAATTAATCAAACAACACATAGACATATTGAATGATTAAAAGAAGAACTTATCTTTAATTGAAGATGGAAGAAAAGAGGGTTTGAAACCCTAAAAATGCTGTAAAATTCGAACTAGGGTTTTTCTCCCAAGTTGTACTCTAAAGTTCCACACTTATGAATGAAAAAATCCAAAACTATATATAGAGATACAAAGGTGACGGCGCCAGGTTATAAGTCATGACACTGTCATCTCGCCGTCATTAGGGTTTTGTGATGCCTAATCCAGTTGCTTGACGTCGTCACTCATAATTTCCTCTGGGCCGTCTCTTGTAACAATAATACAAGACGTCCTACTTCCATTTACACGTGACGCTGTCACGTGTAATTCCACCCAAAGTTTTCTGGAGCGTCGCTTACAATTATTTCCACCTCTTGAATCTTCAAGTGACGGCGTCACGTTATAAAGTGTGACGTCGTCAGGTGTATTTTCCAGCTTAGTATCTTGATTTTGTCGTTTTCTTCACTTTTGACTCCAAAATGCTCCATTTTCCAGAATTCTCGTCCCAAGTACCTAAAATGAGAAAAGAAGCGATTTGAGGTAATATTTAATAATAAAATCACGACTTAGGGCTTAAATGACCCCCTAAAAACGTATATAATGAATCCTTATCAACTCACTACTGGAAAGATCTGAAAAAACCACTGACACCTATTTTAGTACTGCTAGTGGATAAAGAAACATCCAGAAAAAGAGAAGGTGCAACAGTTTCTTCTTTTTTCTCCTTTGAAGATTAAGTAAAGCCAATGGGAAGTAGTAGTAGTAGTGGCCGCTGTCATCACTTGGGTAGGAAACCTAGCAAGAGAATCAACCTCATCATTTGGAGAATGGGTACTAGAATGATGAGAGGATTCTATAGAAATGACAAACCTTCCAGAGGGATTAACAATACGGAGGTTATGTCCAATAAGTGAATCAGAAAGAATCATAATCTCATGCCCCGGCGTGGTCGATATGAAGGAAGTAATAAAAGTTTGAGTTAGCAAAGCCTTGACCCCAACCTCAACATTTAATACGCTTCCCCTCAGCAATCTCTGAATGGAAGATTTAGACTTGCCACCAGTAACAGGCCTGTTAGAAACCCCATGGTCCTCCCTCAACTTCTTGGTAGGATGGGAAGGTTCAATAGCACTAACAGTGACACTTTCCTTCTTCCTCTTTTGCCTGGGTTTCTTAACAACTTCATCCTCAGCCACTGTCATCTCAGCCTCGATAGTTGGCAGCATCTAAGCATCAATGTTACTAGTTGTGGCACCATCTGTTCCGCAATACCACCACCAGCAGCGGTATCACTTTGTTCCGCCCCATTACCATCACGAAACAGCTCATTAACACTAGCTTCCAATTCAATCGCAGTGCAGACAGGCGCAACCAAAAAGAGCAGAACCGTTCGCCTAATAGTAGTATCTAAAAGCTTGGGTTCCCTTCCACACGCTCCACGCTCCCTTCCAACAATGTTCACCTTGTTGGGATCCGCAAACTTGATAAAAGAAGACAAATCCATCTCTGCATAACCAAAAGAAATAGTTAGAAGAAATGACTAAAAGTCATTAAACGGATGACATATAAATAATAACAAACACCCACCCACTCCATGGCTGTCAAGATATACAGGATAAGTTTCCTCATTCAAGGTACAGTTACGGCTCAACCCAACCTAACAAATGAAAGGCTCCGGAAACTTCTGGAACGGAATATGGTTTGCAACAAGGGTTGCAAAATCGTCGGCGTTAAATTCGCCGTCCTTGGGAATATGATCTTTAACAACGATTTTGGCAGTATGCCACCGAAAAGAAACGGGGAAAGCAGAGGCATCAAACCAGAAGAAGTGGTCATTCCAACTTTTAAGGGAATCAAGGGCTTTCGTATAACAAATGGCAGCACTATCCGAATGCTTACTAAACGAAAGCCACCCATTGTTTTTTGATTTTATATAAAAACACTGTAATAGTCCGACCATTCGTATGATATTTTGGACGCGACACAAAATCTCAAAATAGGAAACCTTTGCCGCTCCTATAACGGAAAGTTGATATATATTAATGTGGTAATACTCCAGGATATCAACAAGAAAGACTGATAAAGGTAACCGAAAATTGGCATACTCAAAAAACCTAGTATAAACACCAATTTTCCCAGTAGGAGACTCATGTATGGTTTGGTTTGGACTGGGCATTAACGGACGGACTTCTGAGAAAGATGGGATTTAACATCCACAATAGTATCCATAGCGAAAAGAAAGGAATCGAAATCTAACCTGAAGAATTCAAAATCTCTTGAGGAAAAGTGTGACACAAGAAGAATAGTTAAAGGCTCGAAGAAATTGCAACAATAGCAAAACACAGTAAGAGAGAAGAAGTAGAATGGTGAAGTAGAATGGTAAACATCAGATCGGGTATTTATACCCATGGTATATTTAATTTAGTTTAAGTCCTAGATGATGACACGTGTCAAATGACGTTTGAGTCAATGGTTTAGATCAAAAGTAAAAGATAGGGATGACAGTAAGATCAAGGTGCCACTAGGTTAAATCAGTCAAAAGACAAAAGGCCAAGAGACGTCTACGTCTCATAAACCTCACCTACCAAATGCAGCGGAAAAATAACAAACTGTGGAACAAAGCAGAACTACTACGGAACCTTAATCTAGTAACATTCACCGCACGCTACCAACAATGATGCACGCAATCAATGAACTAGACTGGGGGAACACGATGACGTATAATACGGATAGCAGGCCTGCTGGGACTGGACCATACTATACCCATATGGGCCCCGGCCCAACAAAGTAAACAAGCAAGTATAACGGGCCACCACTAAGCCCAATGACAAACGAGCTACAGCCCGGAAATACAAAGACTCACGAAGGTCATCCAAGGATACTTCCGCAGTCCTACAGCAGACCATCCAAGGGCTAAGGAAGATGATCTACCTCTGTAATCACGATTATAGCGGATCCTTGCCCGACAAGGGTCCCACTCTGGCTACTAGCCATAATAAGAGAAATACTAGGAAACCCTAGTATTGGACTCGCCTATAAAAGGGGGTCCTCACACACTTTTCGAGGTATGACTTTCTCACACATAAACTGTTAGACCCGTTTCCCGGGTACTTGGACCCCACCCTAGATGTAATGGACTAAGAGCCTTATGTGGTTGGTTAGTCAACAAATGTCGTGATGTGGTCAAACCCGATAGTCATAGTATTTCGTAATGTGGTTTTAGAAGAATTATGTGTCATAAGTAAGAGGGATAATAACTTGAGGGACCTAAGTTGACAGAATCCCAAACTGGTACTAGAACCAACTTGTTCTAGTCTGCTGGGACTATTCTTGCCAAAACCTCAAACTAGCACTAGAACCAACTTGTTCTAGTACTAAGGATGAATGGTTACAGGACATAAGGGACTAAAGTTCCCATTTAGGCAAACTTCCAACTATCAAATATCTAGAGAATTCTCTGGACTTCTATAAGGTTCATTTTGGATAAGAAGTATGTGTGTGTATGTGGTGTCGGCAAGAGAGAAAGAGAGGGAAAGAGATGGGTCTTGATGGTCCAAGAATGGAGAAGATTAAGGTCTTATGCTAGGGTTAAGTTCTAGCAACAATCAATCAAGTAAGTACTCCCCATCTTGATTATGTTAAAGTTATAGTTTGTGATTAAAGTGAGAAATCATCATATGATCAAGGTATGATCATATGATGATTTAGAAATGAAGATGGGTAACTTATGGTAATCGCAACAGGCTTGATGCGTGGGAATCGCAACAGGCTTTACCTCTCGAGGGATCTCGAGAAGCCTACAACCCCCACCAGGCAGTGTACCTGATCGTTGTAGTATAGTATAGTGACAAGTACCGGGGGATTGATCGTTCAGCTTAGGAATAGTGTCGCTAGGATTAGAAAGCCTAAATACTAGTTCTAAAGGTGAGGGATGATTATTTTTATGTTTTTATATTTTTATGAAAGCAAGTAAAATCTCGGGTTTTGGAAGAGTGGGCGGAATTAGTTGCTATTCAACTAACCCAATACTAAGATGCAATCAAAATAAAATAATAAAAATGAAAATAAACTAATTAAACTAAAGTTGTGAGCAGTAATTGGAGAAAATGTGTTTACTTTGATTTCACTACTCCCTAGATATCTTTTACACGTTAATTACTTGTTATAATTGCATGGATGACGGATCGTATTCCTTAATATCATTCATGGGGTGGCACACATAACTCCCCAATTCTATGAGCTCTTGTCTCCTCCTACACCATGCCCAGCACAACTATAGGGATTGTAAAGAGTGGCTCATGCATTAAATACAACCAATAAAGACCTAGTGCGCCTCGGTTCATGTTTCTTAAGACGTTCAAGCATGTTACCATTTGGAGATCTGCCAGTTTTCTTAAGCCTAACATATAAATCATTCATCCAAGACAAGAATAAACAAGTAATCAACACATAATCAATATCTAGGTTTCATTAGATCTAAGCAAACACAAAAGAGATCTAGCCTAGCATGATAGAATTAAGACAAGAACAAGATATAGACAACCAACACATAGACATATTGATTGAATTAGAAGAACACTTATCTTGATTAATCATGCAAGGTATCAAGGGGTTGGAACCCTTGAAAAACCTGTAAAGTTACACCAAAATCGTACTTAGGGTTTCTCCCAAAACTTCTCTCTTTAATGTGAAAAACTAGAAAACTATATATAGGAAAATAGGGATGACGGCGTCAAGAACAAAGGTGTGACGCCGTCATCAACTACGGATTTTAATTCTTGGGGTTTGACGCCGTCAGGAAAACTCTTGACGCCTTCATGAACTCTCGGATTTTATTATTGAGGTTTGACGCCGTCAGGAAATTACTCTTGACGCCGTCACCTACTATTCCCAGCATGGAAAATTGAGACTTTGCCGTTTTCTTCACTTTTATGCTCCAAAAACGTCCAAAATGGCTTCTTTTCCATAATTCACTCTCCAAGTACCTAAAATCACAAAAGGAACGATTTAGGGCAATATTTGATCAAATAAATTCGGATTCGGGCTTAAATGACCCCCTAAAAGTGGTTCATTTTTCGCCTTATCATATACCCTTACACTTGAGATTTGCTTGTCCTCAAGCAAATGCGCTTTTATTCTAGTCAAAAGACAAGTTAGGGGTCATTTAACACTAATATAAAAGTAATTACAACAAATAATCGTTCCACTAAAGACCAATAGACAAGCTCGGAGGTCATACACTAGCACCTCACAAATAGTGTTTAGATACTCACATTTCTCGGGTGTAATAAAGTAATATAACATTATGGAAATGGAAGATATCTCTCACTAACTGTCATAGCAAAATAGATTACCATAGGCTTGGGAAATGATCAAACCTCCACCACATGGCGTAAGCACCTAGGATAAACTATCAAAGAGGTCTTTTAAAGGGTTGTAACGTTAGGTATAGGGATATGAATTACACGGTTTTGTTGGATAAAGGAAGTTTTACTGGTGGCGAGCTAACAATCTTAGTTAATTACATGTACAATATGGCGTTGCTAAGCCAAGACTAGACTAGACTCGACTTAAGCTAATAAATGAGAAATAACAAAAACATAAAATGAACATAGAATAAAAAGGGATGGTAGTCCGTATGTTTTTCTCTTTTTCTTTTTCTATTTTTTTTTTCTTTTTCTTGATTTTTTCGATTTTTTTTTTTTTTTTTTTTTTTGCATACACTCTTGCCCTACCAATACACTCTTGCCCTACCATCCAAAATAATACATCATAGGGGTTGAAAATTCCCCTTACACTTGAATCTTTACATACTTTACAATAAACTAATCTAATGACTCGAATTAAGAAAATCAAAACACTTGGAGTACTTTTAAGATTAACGTACATATGGGGGTAATAAGTGATGTTCTTCCCCATTACTCAATAAAATAAGTACTTACCCATGAGTCCCAATCGTCCCAAAACAATATGTACAAGGATATGACTCGGCTTAGCAACCATGTAATCAATTAGAAAGTTAACTTAGGGTTCAACAAATAACAATAATGCACTAAAGATGAGCGCATACACGGAAGGCCAAGGCGATTTGGGTGTACATTTAAGTGGAGTGTAACAAATTCTTCCTTTAAGTAAGATGCTTAAAGTTAGAAATGAAAAGATAGGCTCGGAGGGGTGTACTAGGGGTTTCGTGTACTAAAAATGAGTACAACGCTAAGGGTGTGGGAAAAATTAGTTGACTTAACTAGCCAAGTAATATGACTTAAATGATCAAGTAATTATGATACGGGTTTAACACAAGGGTGATCCTAATGCCTCTTATCATGTAGTAAATCCTACCACACGAATGTAGTCTCACTAGCGGTCTCGGGATGCATCACTAACGCAAGTTCTAGAATCTAAATGCTACCGGTACACTCATAAGAACTAATAATGAATGTTTTTCCTATCAAATCTAAAGGCGAACCTCACATATTTGGGTGGAAAATTTTTCTGAATATACGGTTATGTGCTAGTCATACAATCTCCTATCCATGAGACGCTTGCTATGGCTAAAGTTTCACTCCTAAATGTTGTAAAAAAATTTAAATTTTGCGCTAAAATTGCACTAACAAGTATTTCTCATAGTTTTATTACACATCTACCATTAAACAAAACAAACTCAAGCGAAAGTGCATATGTAAGGTATCATCTTTTTACCCTCCCCTTACACTTAAGATGAACATTGTCCCCAATGTTCAAGTAAAGAATGTAAAAGTGAAAGAAAAAAGTAAAAAGAATGAAATCAAATACTCCCCTGATTCGCTCGGTATGGATTATAGGTTGGCCAGATTAGATCTTCCTCCAAGAAAATGAACAATCAAAGCTTCCCTTCCAGAATATAAATCATCTCCTTGTCGAACATAACCTGTAAATCCTGACAAAAATAGACAAGACAACCTCGCGTAAAATCGGCGGCATCCTATATAAGTTACTAAATCCTAGAAAACAAAGTAAGATATAATGCTTGTGGAATGAAGTTTGCAGATTTCCTGGAGATTATAAAACTTAATAATTCACAAAAACCATAAGACTCCGTTAGAAAAACAAAACCGGTAAAATTTTCAGATTTTTACTCCTGACGCCGTCAAGAGTAAAACCCTGACGCCGTCAGAATGGACCTGCAGAAATTCTTATGTTAAGTTTCCGAAAAATTTCTGGAAAAAACTTGGTCCTACTTCCTGGAAAATCCTGCAAAACTTCATTATGACTCAATACAAGCATTTGACTCTAACAAATACGAATATACATGTTCATTTAATATTGTGGAGAATCATGATCGTGTGTTTCTTGAAAACATATTTGGGGTTTCCCCTTACACTTATCTTTTGCAAAAATACTTTTAGGTTGGAGTTAAGACTAGGCCAAACAACATAGTAAAGTATTTCCACTTTTTAATTGAGAAACATGATCAACCAACAATAAAAATAAAGCATGCATACGGAAGCAAATAACAATCAAACAAAATAAAATCACACAAAGCATGGGTTGCCTCCCAAGAAGCGCTTTTCTTTATTTACGAGTCTTGTAGCTAGACTCAAGGTCATGGGTTACTACGTGATTTCATCATTGGTTCCACTCTCTAGGTCGTCTTCTAAACCAGTATCACTTTCATAGTTCAAGTACTTCGGGTCTTCGAACTCGAAGACATCTTTTCGATACTTAGAATCAAGCTTGCCAACATCCTTAAAGAATCCACAAGATAAATCAGTAATGTTCTCACATCCTCTTCTAACGTCTTCATCACACAAGATAAGTTGGGAGCTCATCTTATCAAGCCCGTTATAGTCGATTTCCTTAAGGTCTTTTCTCTTATATGGTGTTTGGTATGAAATCCTCCTAATCCCATCAGTGAAGGTCATGATTCCGTTCAAGTCATCCACTGTTGAATTAGTGATTTCACAGAAGGGTGCTCCCAAAACTACTTGTGATAACCTGGGGTCAACATAGTCTTCTATGTTATCAACAATTGTGAATTCCATAGTAAATGCCATGTTTCCTACGAACACCTGGATTTCATGATCTTTACTAACCACTTTCTCTCCTTTGTAAATCATTCCCCATCTGCAGATATTGTTGTAATGGAACAGGGACATAACATTCTTAGGCATGAATATGTTGATGTAGACGTTATCAAAATGCTTGTGACCGATCATGCATGGAATTTTGAGATTACTCGGATCACGCCTCCTTATCTTCCCCGACTCTCCATTCCTGAATCCGAATAGATTCCCCTCAAGGGAAGGACGATATTCGTAAACCTCTTCATTTCCCCCACGAAAAATCACCTTTCTAACACCATTGGTGAACATTACACTTCCATCCATCTCGTCAAGGATTACTCCTGATTCATTGATAAATGGTTTCCCAAGAACAAGGTTGGTTAACGGTTGATTGGTGAGAGGGTCTATATCATCGACCACGACGAGGTTAGTATTGTAAACAAGCTCTTCGACCCTGATTGATAAATTATTTATTACCCTTTCGCACGCAATGCGTTTTGGGAAAGTCTCATGGTATAAGGAAAGGGGGATTAGGTTGACTGGAGAGCTAGGATCTACATAACTCTCGGTTAGGAGCTTTTCCTTAATGGTACAGGAGATCTTGAAAACTTTGTGGTTATTTTCCTTAGTCCTATCGCTACTCCCACTAATATCATCCTCCATTTTTCTCTCGGGTTCTTCTATAATAGATTTACCCAAAATGGTTGGATCTCTCTCATGCTCTTCTGATTTCTCTTTCCCTTCATCCGGTTTGCCGGATTCCTGCGCGGTGTATTGCTCGGGTGAGTTGGTAGATTTTCTTGCTGAATCATGGTCAACCCTGGAGGTCTCATCCTTAGCTGTCCGACTGAATTTGTTAGTTTGTTGTTGGGTTGGGCTGGATGTTGAAGTAGATATCGTGGTGATGGTGTTTACGAAGTGGATTGGTCCAAGGGGTTTGACAGGTTCTTTTCCATTAGGAGATAGATGTTTGAATAACTTGCTCGGACTTTTGATTTTCACAGGGAAGGTTGGTGGACTTATGACGGTAGCAGATTTGACCTCATCAACGCGAATAGGTTTATTGACAACATGCTCTTTGATAGCAGTTAACAGATTACAAATCTTGTTATTCACATCGGTCTGCTGTTGTCTAAATTTAGCCTCGAGCGTGGAGAGCTGTAATTCTTGAGATAGAATGAACTTTCGCAAGGCGTCTTCACAGCTCTTCCTAGGAGTGCTTTGTGAGGGAAATGCTCGGATCAAGTGAGGGGTGAGGAGTCATTGAAGGATACGCTCCGCATTTGGTATCCTCTGAAATTAGGTTTATCCTTCCATGCTTCATAGGCCTCGTCAGAAGTGTGAGGGCCTCGTCCTACGTGTGACGATGTGAATTCGTTATAGGCATGTTTTGGTAGCTCCATGCAGTTATGCGTCTCGTGAGGGCCATTACATAATTTACATGTGGAAGTGATTCTGCTTACATGGATTGAGGGTTTTGGAGCTTCGTAAGATTTCATTAGAGACTTGACTCGACCTTCAAGTTCCATGATCCTACGGTTGGGAGTGCCAGAATTGTTCAAAGACAAAGATATTGCCTTGACCGTTTCGTTCAAGTCACGGGGATCGTTCCAACTTTCGTTGTCATAGAGAGCAAGATCTTCTATGAGTTCCCATGATTGTTCCGCACTAAGATCACGTAGCTTACCACCGGCCGATTGGTCAATGGCTCGCCTCATGGAGATGTCGATATGGTCATAAAAGATTTGGACTTGGAGCCAAAGATCTATGCCATGATGAGGGACTTTTTGGAGTAAGTCCTTGAAACGAGTCCATGCTTCATAAAGAGATTCATTTTGACGTTGTTGGAACATCAAGATGTCATTCCTAAGCTTAGTAGTTCTCCCCGGTGGGAAAAATTGAGCAAGGAAACGAGTGGTGAGATCATCCCATGTGGTGATGGATCCCGCGGGTAAACGCTCAAGCCATTGACTAGCTTGATCCCGTAGAGAGAATTGGAATAGGCGTAAACGGGTTGTCTCTCTAGTTGCAACATCTAGGTCTATGGAATCTACGATTTTGAGGAAGTCCTTAAGATGTTGATTTGGAACTTCGGAACGAAGTCCATGGAATGCACATCCGCTTTGCACCAACCGGATGGTGTCGGATCGCAAGGGGGTCATATTGGCTCTGGTGAGCTCAATGGTGTTTCGGTAGCCTTGGTGGCTAGGTCGGGAATACTCTCCTAAGGTTCGGGGCCTAAGGGGTTCTAGTGGTGGGTTTTGTTGTGGTGGGATGACGGGTTCAAAGATGTTACCACCTTCCATGATGTCGGATGGTAAAGAGTTACGAACAAAAGCACGAAGAAATAAGATAGACTAAAGAAGACCTAAAAATAAAAATAAAATCTTACTAGAAAGGAATCTAGCAAGTAGACCTAATAAAAAGAAATCCTAACCTAGACAATAACTATTCCCCGGGCTGCGGCGCCAAAAACTTGATGCGTGGGAATCGCAACAGGCTTTACCTCTCGAGGGATCTCGAGAAGCTTACAACCCCCACCAGGCAGTGTACCTGATCGTTGTAGTATAGTATAGTGACAAGTACCGGGGGATTGATCGTTCAGCTTAGGAATAGTGTCGCTAGGATTAGAAAGCCTAAATACTAGTTCTAAAGGTGAGGGATGATTATTTTTGTGTTTTTATATTTTTATGAAAGCAAGTAAAATCTTGGGTTTTGGAAGAGTGGGCGGAATTAGTTGCTATTCAACTAACCCAATACTAAGATGCAATCAAAATAAAATAATAAAAATGAAAATAAACTAATTAAACTAAAGTTGTGAGCAGTAATTGGAGAAAATATGTTTACTTAGATTTCACTACTCCCTAGATATCTTTTACACGTTAATTACTTGTTATAATTGCATGGATGACGGATCATATTCCTTAATACCATTCATGGGGTGGCACACATAACTCCCCAATTCTATGAGCTCTTATCTCCTCCTACACCATGCCCAGCACAACTATAGGGATTGTAAACAGTGGCTCATGCATTAAATACAACCAATAAAGACCTAGTGCGCCTCGGTTCATGTTTCTTAAGACGTTCAAGCATGTTACCATTTGGAGATCTGCCAGTTTTCTTAAGCCTAACATATAAATCATTCATCCAAGACAAGAATAAACAAGTAATCAACACATAATCAATATCTAGGTTTCATTAGATCTAAGCAAACACAAAAGAGATCTAGCCTAGCATGATAGAATTAAGACAAGAACAAGATATAGACAACCAACACATAGACATATTGATTGAATTAGAAGAACACTTATCTTGATTAATCATGCAAGGTATCAAGGGGTTGGAACCCTTGAAAAACCTGTAAAGTTACACCAAAATCGTACTTAGGGTTTCTCCCAAAACTTCTCTCTTTAATGTGAAAAACTAGAAAACTATATATAGGAAAATAGGGATGACGGCGTCAAGAACAAAGGTGTGACGCCGTCATCTCGCCGCCAAATACTTCCTCGGACGGCCTTGATCTACTTCTAACGCCGTCAAGGCCTAGGCCGTCACACAAATTACTCTTGACGCCCTGTGTGTGACGCCGTCATCAACTACGGATTTTAATTCTTGGGGTTTGACGCCGTCAGGAAAACTCTTGACGCCTTCATGAACTCTCGGATTTTATTATTGAGGTTTGACGCCGTCAGGAAATTACTCTTGACGCCGTCACCTACTGTTCCCAGCATGGAAAATTGAGACTTTGCCGTTTTCTTCACTTTTATGCTCCAAAAACGTACAAAATGGCTTCTTTTCCAGAATTCACTCTCCAAGTACCTAAAATCACAAAAGGAACGATTTAGGGCAATATTTGATCAAATAAATTCGGATTCGGGCTTAAATGACCCCCTAAAAGTGGTTCATTTTTCGCCTTATCAGGTAGGTTTTATATAAACCCTTGTTTATGATTATTGATTGTTATGTTGTTAGGTTTTGGCTAATTATGAAGGATGATGATGATGATGATGATGATGAATAGTGATGTTGATGTTGATGGTGTTATTGATTTGTAGCTTAGCTTGGATGAGCAAGGTAAGTAACTTGATTGATATGCGTTTAAGATGATTGTTTACATATTATATGACTATAAGTATGGACCCGATGTGTTAGTTTTGGTATCCTTCGTGATAGCCCAGCTTGCCTTTTATGGCATGTATTTGGCATCCTTCGGGATGGCCTAGCTTGCTTTCATGGCATGGTTGTTAGCTTGCCTTTACGGCATGGTTGTTAGCTTTGATTTAGTGAGTGTGGCCTTGATAGGTGGTTTGCCTAGTTAGCCAACTCAAGTGATAGATTATGAGTAGGGAAAGGCTAAGGTATGTTGTGATGTTTATATGTTTATTGGTTGAAGTATTTGTGTAACATATATGTGGACTAACATGTTAATCATGTGTTAATCTAGTTACTTACTAAGCGAAAGCTTATTGTTTAGTTGACAATGTTTTGTAGGTTACTCATGGGTGAAGCTATGGCTTGGATAAGAACTAAGGTTGGACATGTGAAGTAGAAGGAATGGTAAGAAAGTAGGAGCTAGGTAGTATACCGAGCTCAAGTGTCATGTTTGTACCCCCGTGAGTCATTAATGTTATGTAAAGTATGGTCAAGTGTCAAGTATATAAATTGGTGGTCAATGGACAAGTTATAGTATAGTTCATGTGTTTACAGTCAAGTTAAGGGGGCGTTTGGCATAACGTCTAATTGTACCCATTATGGGATGTGAACGGGTCAATGGTCATGGATCAAAGTTGTCATGGTTTTTAATGTTAAATGAGTGTTTGGTTTACAGTTAAAGTGTTAATTTTATGGTTAAAGGTGATATGGTTAAGTGTAGTATGCAAATGGGTCAAAATAGGTGTTTCCACCCATTACTTTGTAAAGCACATTTTTGCGGGTCATTATGACCAAGTTTATGCATATAACTGATGTTTATATTATCCTAATGATTTTTGGAAGTTTTGGTGTAATGTTGATGAGGCGAAAAATGATCCGTTTTTAGGGGGTCATTTAAGCCGGAATTGGAATTTAATTGATCAAATATTGCCCTAAATCGTTCCTTTTGTGATTTTAGGTACTTTGGGAGAGAATTCTGGAAAAGGAAGCATTTTGGATGTTTTTGGAGCATAAAACTGAAGAAAACGGCAAAGTCTTAATTTTCCTTGCTGGGAAAGTACCTGACGGCGTCAAGAAGGATTTGATGACGGCGTCAAGAGCAAAATGGATGACGGCCCTGAGAAAACGTGACGGCGTCAGAACAAGGCTGTCATGAGTAAATGTGGTGACGGCCCAGAGCAAGATAACACATGACAGCGTCAGATCTGGATCTAGGCAGTCCGAGAATTTTATTGGCAGCAAGATGACGGCGTCAGAACTTTCCTCTTGACGCCGTCACCTCATGAAATCTATATATACTTTTCTAATTTTCATTCATTAAGAGAGGAACTTGTGTGGAGAATTTTAGGGCCGAACTTAATAAACCCTAGCTCGTTTGTAACAGTATTTTCAAGGGTTTTCACCCCTTGAAACCCTTCATGTTCAATTGAGATAAGTATCCTTTCAATTCATTCAATATGTCTATGTGTTGTTTGAATATATCTTACGCTTGTCTTGATTTTAACATGCTAGTCTAGATCTCTTGTGTGTTTGCTTAGATATAATGAAACCTAGATGTTGATTATAGGTTGATTGCTTGTTTATAGTTGTAATGGATGAATGATTTCAATGTTAGGCTTAAGAAAACTGGCAGATCTCCATTGTGTAACTTGCTTGAACGTCTTAAGAAACATGAACCGATGTGTACTAGGTTTTTATGGTTGTATTTAATGCATGAGCGAATTCTAGTGATGCCATGTTAGGAGCTTCTTGCAGGCTCGACATAGGAGTGAAGTAGGAGCTTATAGAATTGGGGAAGTAAGTACGCCACCCAATGATTGATATTAAGGAATATAACCCGTCATCCACGCAATTATAACAAGTAATTAACCTGTAAAAGATATCTAGGGAGTAGTGAAATCTAAGTAAACACAATTCTCCCATATATTGTTCACACCACTAGTTTAAATAGTTTTATTTTCATTTTTGTCATTTTATTTTGATTGCATCTTAGTTATTGGGTTAGTTGACTAGCAACTAATTCCGCCCACTCTTCCAAAACCCGAGATTTTTATTTGCTTTTATAAAATATAAAAAAAAATACAAAAAGAATCATCCCTCACCTCTAGACTTAGTTTTAGGCTTTCTAATCCTAGCGACACTATTCCTGAGTTGAACGATCAATCCCCCAGTACTTGTCACTATACTATACTACAACGATCAGGTACACTGCCTGGTGGGGGTTGTAAGGGAGATCCAAATTTGTTTATAAGAACGAAATTGAGCATGAACCACAACAATATTAAATGAACATGTGTATTAGTAATTGTTTGAATCAAATGCTTGTATCGAGTCATAATGATGTTTTGCAGGATTTTCCAGGAAGTAAGGCATAAGTTTTTCCAGAAATTTTCCGGAAACTTAACATGAGATTTCTGCATGTCACTTCTGACGGCGTCAGGAAAAAACTCCTGACGGCGTCACGTGTAAAATTCTGGATATTTTGCTAGTTTTGTTTTTCTAACGGAGTCTTAAAGTTTTTGTTAAATCTTTAGTTTTATAATCTCCAGAGAATCTGCAAACATCATTCCACAAGCATTATATCTTACTTTGTTTTCTAGGAATTGTTAGCATATATAGATTGCCGCCGATTTTACGCGAGGTTGCCTTGTTTGTTTTCTCAGGTTTAAGAGGTTATGTATGACAAGAAGATGATTTATATTCTGGAAGGGAAGCTTTGATTGTTCATTTTCTTGGAGGAAGATCTAACCTTGTTACCACACTATCCATACCGAGCGAATCAGGGGAGTATTTGATTTCATTCTTTTACCGATTTCACTTTTACATTCTTTAATTGAACATTAGGGACAATGTTCATCCTAAGTGTAAGGGGAGAGTAAATGATGATACCTCATAGGATACCCTTTCGCTTGAGTTTGTTTGTTCGATGGTAGGTGTGTAATAAAACTATAAGAAATACTTGTTAGTGTAATTTTAGCGCCAAATTTAAAATTTTTTACAACATTTAGGAGTGAAACTTTAGCCTTAGCAAACGTCTCATGGATAGGAATTGTATGACTAGCACAAAACCGTACTATTCAGAAAAATTTTCCACCCAAATATGTGAGGTTAGCCTTTAGATTTGATAGGAAAAGCGTTTACTATTAGAGCTTATGAGTGTACCGATAGCATTTAGATTCTAGAACTTGCGTTAGTGATGCATCCCGAGACCGCTAGTGAGACTACATTCGTGTAGTAGGATTTACTACATGATAAGAGGCATTAGGATGACCCTTGTGTTAAACCCGAATCATAATTACTTGACCATTTAAGTCATATTGCTTGGCTAGTAAAGTCAATTAATTTTCCCACACCCTTAGCGTTGTACTCATTTTTAGTACACGAAACCCCTAGTACACCCCTCCGAGCCTATCTTTTCGTTTCTAACTTTAAGCATCTTACTTAAAGGAAAAATTTGTTACACCCCACTTAAATGTACACCCAAATCGCCTTAGCCTTCCGTGTATGCACTCATCTTTAGTGCATTATTGTTATTTGTTTAAACCCTAAGTTAACTATCTAATTGATTACATGGTTGCTAAGTCGAGTCATATCCTTGTACATATTGTTTTGGGACGATTGGGACTCATGGGTAAAGTACTTATGTTATGGAGTAATGGGGAAGAACATCATATTATTACCCCCATATGTACGTTAATCTTAAAAGTACTCCAAGTGTTTTGATTTTCTTAATTCGAGTCATTAGATTAGTTTATTGTAAAGTATGTAAAAATTCAAGTGTAAGGGGAATGTTCATTCCCTGTGTCGGACCGGATGGACCGGACCGACCGACAAAACCGACCGGACCGGACCGGACCGACCACATTCGGTCCGGTCCTCGGTCTAGTCTTTTTGGCTAATTCGGTCCTCGGTCCGGTCCGGTCCGGACCGACCAAAAAACCGAAAAAACGTGCCAAAATATGCCTAATTGGACCGGAACGACCGAAGACCGGACCGACCACATTCGGTCCGGTCTCGGTCCACAGTTTTTCCGGTTCTCGGTCTTCGGTCCGGTCCGGTCTTGGTCGGTCCGGTCCGGTTTTTGGACCATGCTCACCCCTAGGTAAAAGTGTATTAAAAAAATAAATAAATAAATAAAATAAAATAAAAATAATAATTTGAAAAAATAAAGAAAAAAAATAGAAAAAGAAAAGAGAAAAAACATACGGACTACCATCCCGTTTCATTCTATGTTTATTTTATATTTTTGTTATTTTTCATTTATTAGCTTAAGTCGAGTCTAGTCTTGGCTTAGCAACGCCATATTGTACATGTAATTAACCAAGATGATTAACTCGCCAGCAGTAAAGATTGCCTATATCCAACAAAACCGTGTATTCCATATCCCTACACCTAATGTTACAACCCTTTAAAAGACCTCTTTGATAGTTTTTCCAAGGTGCTTACGCCATGTGGTGGAGGTTTGATCCTTTCCCAAGCCTATGGTAATCTATTTTGCTATGACAGGTAGTGAGGGATGTTTTCCATTTCCATATTGTGATATATATTCTTTATTACACCCGAGAGATGTGAGTATCTAAACACTATTTGTGAGGTGCTAGTGTATGACCTCTGTTCTTGTCTTTGGTCTTTAGTGGAACAATTATTTGTTGTAATTACTTTTATATTAGTGTTAAATGGCCCCTAACTTGTATTTTGACTAGAATAAAAGCGCATTTACTTGAGGACAAGCAAATCTCAGGTGTAAGGGTATATGATGAGGCGAAAAATGATCCGTTTTAGGGGGTCATTTAAGCCGGAATTGGAATTTAATTGAGCAAATATTGCCCTAAATCGTTCCTTTTGTGATTTTAGGTACTTTGGGAGTGAATTCTGGAAAAGGAAGCATTTTGGATGTTTTTGGAGCATAAAAGTGAAGAAAACGGCAAAGTCTTAATTTTTCTTGCAGGGAACAGTACCTGACGACGTCAAGAAGGATTTCATGACGGCGTCAAGAGCAAAATGGATGACGGCCCGGAGAAAACGTGACGGCGTCAGAACAAGACCGTCATGAGTAAATGTGGTGACGGCCCAGAGCAGGATTACACATGACGGCGTCAGATCTGGATCTAGGCAGTCCGAGAATTTTATTAATGGCGAGATGACGGCGTCAGAACTTTCCTCTTGACGCCGTCACCTCATGAAATCTATATATACTTTTCTAATTTTCATTCATTAGGAGAGGAACTTGTGTGGAGAATTTTAGGGCCGAACTTAATAAACCCTATCTCGTTTGTAACAGTATTTTCAATGGTTTTCACCCCTTGAAACCCTTCATGTTCAATTGAGATAAGTATCCTTTCAATTCATTCAATATGTCTATCTGTTGTTTGAATATATCTTACGATTGTCTTGATTTTAACATGTTAAGCTAGATCTCTTGTGTGTTTGCTTAGATGTAATGAAACCTAGATGTTGATTATAGGTTGATTGGTTGTTTATAGTTGTAATGGATGAATGATTTCAATGTTAGGCTTAAGAAAACTGGCAGATCTCCATGGTGTAACTTGCTTGAACGTCTTAAGAAACATGAACCGATGTGTACTAGGTTTTTACGGTTGTATTTAATGCATGAGTGAATTCTAGTGATCCCATGTTAGGAGATTCTTGCAGGCTCGACATAGGAGTGAAATAGGAGCTTATAGAATTGGGGAAGTAAGTACGCCACCCCATGATTGATATTAAGGAATATAATCCGTCATTCACGCAACTATAACAAGTAATTAACCTGTAAAAGATATGTAGGGAGTAGTGAAATCTAAGTAAACACAATTTTCCAATATATTGTTCACACCACTAGTTTAATTAGTTTTATTTTCATTTTTGTCATTTTATTTTGATTGCATCTTAGTTATTGGGTTAGTTGACTAGTAACTAATTTCGCCCACTCTTCCAAAACCCGAGATTTTTATTTGCTTTTATAAAATATAAAAAAATACAAAAAGAATCATCCCTCACTTCTAGACCTAGTTTTTAAGCTTTCTAATCCTAGCGACACTATTCCTGAGTTGAACGATCAATCCCCCGGTACTTGTCACTATACTATACTACAACGATCAGGTACACTGCCTGGTGAGGGTTGTAAGCTTCTCGAGATCCCTCGAGAGGTAAAGCCTGGTGCAATTCCCACGCATCAAATGTCATGTTATAAAAGTCGTTTTTTCCGGAAAATGGGTCAAAAGTGCATCAAAGGGATATCTAGAAAAAGGGGTGTTTGGGACAACAAGTAGTGCATAAAATGGGTCATGTTAGAAAAATCATATCTTTTAAACCGTAAGTCTTCACGGGTCGTGCCACCCGGCATTTTGAAGACAATTGAGTCTAGTATCATTTAAAATTAGTCTCGTGGTCTGAAAGTTTATAGATTTTTGCCAATAGTGAAAAGATTAACAGCAGGTCAGTTTTGATGCGTCGTTTCCATGTAAAAAAGTTTTAAATTTTGGTCAAAGCGGGCATGGGGTGTAACAAATTTGTATCAGAGCTTCGGTTTAAGTGACTTAGGTTTCCAATATAGGTTTCCTAGTCTTAAACCACTCGTAGATTGCGATGGCCATAATTTTGAGTAATGTGGAAAAGTAATTGTCAAGTGTGAGACGGATTATGTTTTATGCTAGTTAAACTTATAGATGATAAGTGATGGATGTATGATATAGTGTTGATGTGTATGAGATGTAAGTCCGTGGAGGACTTGAAATGATTAAATGATTAGTTAACCGTGGACCTCGGTTGGTGCCGGTGATTATGTTGTGATTATGTGATAGTATGGTAATAGAATGCGAATATTAATGTTAAACGGTATTAGAGATGGGCTAGTAAGTGGAGTAAGGTTTTATGATGCCTTAGTTATAAGGTAGACTAGTGCTTGCGGCTAGTTAGAATGTTGATGCTTAGACATAGTTTTACTGTTCAATGTGATGTATGAGCCATAGACCATATGATTTGATTATGATTATGAATGTTTTAACACTTGTTAGATAAGTGTTAAGTGTTATTGTTTATGTGACTTTAAGTCTATGGTAGCAGTTTATTATATGTCTGAGTTTTATGTGATGTGCTTGAGAGCACGATTCACAGAAGTGTATGAGTTGAGATAGATGCATTGGAATGCGTATTTCGTGAGACATGAAGGATTAGATGTAATAATGAGTAGATGCTTGAATCATAAGTCTTACACGCTTAATTAAAATAAGAAAAGTTAAAGTATACGGTTAAGATGTAACGAGATCATGTTATATATAAAACATGATAAGTAAAATGTGTTAGTAAGTAAACGGTTAAGCGTGATGAGTAGAAGTGATGAATGATTCATAGATTGCGCTAGAATTCATAAGTGATATGAAGTGCGCTAGAAGAATCGTAAAACATGAGTATAGTCATGTTTATATATTGGATAGTGTGATGAGATTAATGGAAATGTTATAGAATAAGCCTATGTAAGGCTTATATGAGTAAAGTTGAGTAGACTAAATGAAGTGATAGTATGAGTTGTGAACATGGTCAACAAGGGTTGACGGATAATAGTAAAAGTGTGTGGTAAGGACACATAGAGAATGTGTAAACTGTAAATGGACAAGCATCATATAAAACTTGTCTAAAATAGAGATGCCACGTAGTGAATGTATGAGTCAACTTGGGGTTGACGGATAAATGATAAGTAGCATTGTGAGAATGCAAACATAATTTAACAAGTGTAATATAGCAACTTGTCTAGATGAATGTAAACGTGGTAGTGAATGTTGAAATTGCTCAAGGCAATGAGAAGTGTTGAAGTGATAGCGTGTACTTAATGATAAAAGTACATGAAAGATAAAGTGAGTAAAGATGATAAGTTAGATATAGCTTGGATCCAATTCTCTAGTTTTGGTATCCTTCGGGATAGCCCAGCTTGCCTTTATGGCATGTGTTT
Organism: Artemisia argyi; assembly: GCA_030686995.1. Taxonomy (NCBI): domain Eukaryota; kingdom Viridiplantae; phylum Streptophyta; class Magnoliopsida; order Asterales; family Asteraceae; genus Artemisia; species Artemisia argyi. The sequence continues at coordinate 43,033,234 of CM060676.1, read as the reverse complement.
TCGGCATCCCTCGAGATGGCCTAGCTTGCCTTTCATGGCATGGTTGTTAGCTTGCCTTCGCGGCATGTGTTTTGGCATCCTTTGAGATGGCCTAGCTTGCCATCATGGCATGGTTGTTAGCTTGCCTTTCATGGCATGGTTGTTAGCTTGCCTTCACCGGCATGGTTTGCCTATATTCTTGGCATGTATGAAAGTATCCTTTAGGATAGCTTAGCTTGCCTTTCATGGCATGGTTGTACAGCTTGCCTTATGGCATGGATGATAGTTATGGCATCCTTCGGGGTGGCCCAGCTTGCCACAAGGGCATGGATATTATGGTATCCTTCGGGATAGCTAGCTTGTCTTTATGACATGGATGAATAGTTAGTGAGATTGGATCCAAGGCTAGAAAAGAAGGAAAGTAAAGTAAGTATAATTGTTGTGTCGGAAGTACATGAGTAGGAGGATTTATAATCTCCTTATTTAAATGGATTGGGACGCCTCTTCATTTAAATAAAGAAATTGTAAATCGCCGAACCATAAGTTTATAATTCCTTACTTGCATAGATTGGGACGCCTTTTATGTAAGTAAAGAGTTATAAATGAGTGGGCTTATGTGTAGCCGATATGACATGAATACGGGTAGAGATATGAGAAAGTGAAAACTTAAACAAGTTACACGTTATAAGAAGAGATTAGATATAAAATCTTGTAGCGGCGTTAAGGTACTATATGAACCTTAAGATAGATGCCTAGAATGATTTTTTTGCTTTAAGTTGATAAGATGATGGGTGGAATTCCCATGAATTAACAAGAAGATTGCTTTAGTAATGCGTAGATTTGGTTTTTGGAAGTGTCGTTTATATGGTACTATGTATATATTGCGAGATAAGTTACCGGTTTTTAGCAGTAGATAAGTGTTGATATTGTGTAAAGTGTAATTTTGGCCGGTATATGACGTAAGGTCATGTAGTGCATTTGTGAATGAAGTGATGATAGTGTGAAGTTTGACTTATATAAAGTCAAAATAGTTAATTTTCCATATGACTAGTCGTCAATTGTGGGAAATGCCTATAGTATAATATCAATTATGATTAAGTATAGCAAGTTTAGACTTTGCAAGATCATCTAGATCGTTGCAAGGTAATGGCTTAGTTAGCATGAGAATAATAAGTTGTTATGTTGAGATTTAGTTTTGGATAGTGATGCGTAGGGATTGCACCAGGCTTTACCTCTCGAGGGATCTCAAGAAGCTTACAACCCCCACCAGGCAGTGTACCTGATCGATGTAGTATAGTATAGTGACAAGTACCGGGGGATTGATCGTTCAGCTAGGAATAGTGTCCCTAGGATTAGAAAACCTAAAGACTAGGTCTAGAGATGAGGGATGATTCTTTTTGTATTTTTATATTTTTATGAAAGCAAGTAGAAAATCTCGGGTTTGAAGGAGTTGGGCGGAATTAGTTGCTAGTCAACTAACCCAATACTAAAGATGCAATCAAAATAAAATACTAAAAATGAAAATAAACTAAATTAAACTAGAGTTGTGAGAAATATATGGGAGAATTGTGTTTACTTAGATTTCACTACTCCCTAGATATCTTTTACACGTTAATTACTTGTTATAGTTGCATGGATGACGGATTGTATTTCTTAATAACATACATGAGGTGGCGTACTTACTTCCCCAATCCTATGAGCGCCTACTTCACTCCTATGTCGATCCGGCTAAGAAGCTCCTAACATGGGATCACTAGAATTTGCTCATGCATTAAATACAACCAATAAAACCTAGTACACATCGGTTCATGTTTCCAAAGATGTTCAAGCATGTTACACAATGGATATCTGCCAGTTTTCTTAAGCCTAACATTGAAATCATTCATCCATTACAACCATAAACAAGCAATCAACATATAATTAACATCTAGGTTTCATTACATCTAAGCAAACACAAGATAGATCTAGCCTATCATGTTGAAATCAAGACAAGCATAAGATATATTCAAACAACACATAGACATATTGATTTAATTGAAAGAAGACTTATCTCAAGTGAACATGAAAGGATTCAAGGGGTGAAAACCCTTGAAAACACTGTAAAATACGACCTAGGGTTTACAAAGTTCGGCCCTAGTTTTCTCCACACAAGTTTCTCTTTTATGAATGAAAAATAGAAAACTATATATAGATTTTAATAGGTGACTGCGTCAAGAACAAAAGTCTGACGGCGTCATCTCGCCGCCAAATAGTTTCTCGGACTGCCTAGATCTGGGTCTGACGCCGTCATGTATACTCCTTATGCAGGCCGTCACCAAAAATACTCTTGACGCCCTTGTTGTGACGCCTTCAGGTTTTCACTGGGTCGTCACGGTTTTTACTCTTGACGCCGTCATGATCTTCCTCTTGAAGCCGTCAGGTACTGTTCTCAGCATGGAAATTAAGTATTTGCCGTTTTCTTCACTTTTGTGCTCCAAAAACGTCCGAATTGCTTCCTTTTCCAGAATTCACTCCCAAAGCACCTAAAATCACAAAAGGAACGATTTAGGGCAATATTTGATCAAATAAATTCAATTCCGGGCTTAAATTACCCCCTAAAAGTGGTTAATTTTTCGCCTCATCATATACCCTTACACTTGTCCTCAAGCAAATGCGCTTTTATTCTAGTCAAAATACAAGTTAGGGGTCATTTAACACTAATATAAAAGTAATTACAACAAATAATCGTTCCACTAAAGACCAAAGACAAGCACGGAGGTCATACACTAGCACCCCACAAATAGTTGTAGATACTCTCATCTCTCGGGTGTAATAAAGTAATATCACAATATGGAAACGGAAAATATCTCTCACTACCTGTCATAGCAAAATAGATTACCATAGGCTTGGGAAATGATCAAACCTCCACCACATGGCGTAAGCACCTAGGATAAACTATCAAAGAGGTCTTTTAAAGGGTTGTAACGTTAGGTGTAGGGATATGGAGTACACGGTTATGTTGGATATAGGCAGTCTTTACTGGTGACGAGTTAACAATCTTGGTTAATTACATGTACAATATGGCGTTGCTAAGCCAAGACTAGACTTGACTTAAGCTAATAAATCAAAAATAACAAAAACATAAAATAAACATAGAATGAAACGGGATAGTAGTCCGTATGTTTTTTTTTCTTTTTTTTCTATTTTTTTTTCTTTTTCATGATCTTTTCGATTTTTTTTTTTTTTTTAATTCATACACTCTTACCCTACCATCCAAAATAATACATCATGGGGAATGAACATTCCCCTTACACTTGAATTTTTACATACTTTACAATAGACTAATCTAATGACTCGAATTAAGAAAATCAAAACACTTGGAGTACTTTTAAGATTAACGCACATACAGGGGTAATATATGATGTTCTTCTCCATTACTCCATAAAATAAGTACTTTACCCATGAGTCCCAATCGTCCCAAAACAATATGTACAAGGATATGACTCGACTTAGCAACCATGTAATCAATTAGATAATTAACTTAGGGTTTAACAAATAACAAGAATGCACTAAAGATGAGTGCATACACGGAAGGCTAAGGCGATTTGGGTGTACATTTAAGTGGGGTGTAACAAATTCTTCCTTTAAGTAAGATGCTTAAAGTTAGAAACGAAAAGATAGGCTCGGAGGGGTGTACTAGGGGTTTCGTGTACTAAAAATGAGTACAACGCTAAGGTGTGGGAAAAATTAGTTGACTTAACTAGCCAAGTAATATGACTTAAATGGTCAAGTAATTATAATACGGGTTTAACACAAGGGTGATCCTAATGCCACTTATCATGTAGTAAATCCTACTACACGAATGTAGTCTCACTAGCGGTCTCGGGATGCATCACTAACGCAAGTTCTAAAATCTAAATGCTATCGGTACACTCATAAGCACTAATAGTAAATGCTTTTCATATCAAATTAAAAGGCGAACCTCACATATTTGGGTGGAAAATTTTTCTGAATAGTACGATTTTGTGCAAGTTATACAATCTCCTATCCATGAGACGCTTGCTATGGCTAAAGTTTCACTCCTAAATGTTGTAAAAAAATTTAAATTTGGCGCTAAAATTGCACTAACAAGTATTTCTCATAGTTTTATTACACATCTACCATCAAACAAACAAACTCACGCGAAAGTGTCTCTGTAATGTATCATCATTTTACCCTCCCCTTACACTTAGGATGAACATTGTCCCCAATGTTCAAGTAAAGAATGTAAAAGTGAAATAAGTAAAACAAATGAAATCAAATACTCCCCTGATTCGCTCGGTATGGATAATAAGGTGGCCAGGTTAGATCTTCCTCCAAGAAAATGAACAATCAAAGCTTCCCTTCCAGAATATAAATCATCTTCTTGTCATACATAACCTGTAAATCCTGAGAAAACAGACAAGGCAACCTCGCATAAAATCGGCGGCAATCTACATATGCTAATAAATCCTAGAAAACAAAATAAGATATAATGCTTGTGGAATGATGTTTGCAGATTTCCTAGAGATTATAAAACTAATAATTCAATAAAAACTTTAAGATTCCGTTAGAAAAAACAAAACTGGTATAATTTCCAGATTTTTTACACGTGACGCCGTCAAGAGGAAACTCATGACGCCGTCAGAAGTGACCTGCAGAAATTCTTATGTTAAGTTTCCGGAAAATTTCTAGAAAAGCTTCGTCCTACTTCCTGGAAAATCCTGCAAAACATCGTTATGACTCGATACAAGCATTTGACTCTAACAAGTACGAATATACATGTTCACTTAATATTGTGGAGAATCATGATCGGTTTTGTTTCTTAAAAACATATTTGGGGTTTCCCCTTACACTTATCTTTCGCAAAAATACTTTGGATGAAGTTAAGACTAAGCTAAACAACAAAGAAAAGTATTTTCACTATTTTAATTTTGAAACATGATCTACCAACAATAAAAATAAAGCATGCATACGGAAGCAAATAACAAACAAACAAAATAAAAATCATACAAAACATGGGTTGCCTCCCAAGAAGCGCTTTTCTTTATTTACGAGTCTTGTAGCTAGACTCAAGGTCATGGGTTACTACGTGACCTCATTATTGGCTTCACTCTCTAGGTCGTCTTCTATACCAGTTTTGTATTCCGGACCTAATTGCGAGCATTCTTTGTAGAAACCAAGCATCCTATTCATCACATACTCTACTCCTCTACGTCTATCCTCATCATTCCTATAGTAAGCTGCTTGTTTGTGTTCCTTTTCTATATTAGAAAGGAGGCGGTATTGCTCAATCTTGTAGGGTATTTGGTAGGCAATCTCATCATTCTCCTCCTTGAATCTAACTATCCCTAAAGTCGGATCATAACTCATCTTAGTGGCCTCAACAAATGGTTTTCCGAATATTACTTGGCTTAGGCAATCATCTATCACCGGGCGAGTATCTTCTACTATCATAAAATTGATCTCATAGGTGAAATTACCTATAATCGCATGCAATCCCTTCACTCTTCCTACAAAATTACTTATCAAATTCTTATTGGGCATCATCCTATAACCAAGTTGTTTCTTCATCACCCAATTATAATAAGTCCTAGTCATGATGTTTATAGGAGATCCAGGATCGATATAAGCTTTCCATATATGCATATGCCCGATGTTGCATGGTATGTTGATGTTAGAGGGGTCTCCCATTTTGATAAGGGGTGTGCCAAGGATATATGGTGTCTCGGGGCCATCGAATAAATCCTTATGGTATTCCCATTCTTCCTTGGTGGGCAACTTATCAAAGTGCTTTTCTATAGTCTCTACTTCCTCTATCTCCTCTCCCCTATTAACCTCAACTTCCCTAATTTTATCCCTAGTCTCGGTTTCTACTTCAACTTCATCTTTGTCACTTTCTTCTATATCCTTATCTTTTGGCTTAATGGTGACAACATTGACAAAGTGGACATGTTTGGATGACGAGGGGTCCTTAATTTGGATTCCGTTATTGCCGTCCCTAGTGTCCTTCCTAGGCGTAGTTAACGCTTGGTTGTTGAGGGCTTTCAACAAGTTGTCTATCTTGTTGGTCATCTCCGTTTGTTGTTGGTTGAATTCGGTTTCAAACCTAGCTATGCGAGCCTATTGAGATGCCATGAACTTAGACATTAATCCTTCAAGATTGTTGGTACTACCATAGTTGTTAGAAGGATTGTTGTTGAAAGTACGGTTGGAGGGTGGACCATTTGGTTGGTAACGATTAGGCGGATTGGAAGAATTGGCTTGGTTTTGTTTCCACCTAAGGTTTGGGTGATTTTTCCAAGAGGGGTTGTAGGAATCACCGTAAGGGTTTGGCTCGGGTTTGAAAGTGTACCACTTATCTCCCGCTTCGTCGGTACGCGAGGATGCGTAGTCCACAAAAGCTGTTCCGGGGAGTTCCATACAATCACGAGTGTCATGGGGACCACTACATAATTCACATGAAGAAGTGATTTTGTTCACTTGGCTTGAAGGCTTAAGAGTTTCGTAAGATTTCATGAGAAACTTGACTTGGTCCTCAAGTTCCATGATCCTACGGTCGGGAGTGCTAGAGTTGTTCGAAGGCAAAGATATTGCCTTGACCGTTTTGTTCAAATCACGGGAATCATTCCAACTTTCGTTGTCATAGAGAGCAAGATCTTCTATGAGTTCCCATGATTATTCCGCACTTAGATCACGTAGCTTACCACCGGCCGATTGGTCAATGGCTCGCCTTGTGGAGAGATCAATATGGTCATAGAAGATTTGGACTTGGAGCCAAAGATATATGCCATGATGAGGGACTTTTTGGAGTAAGTCCTTGAAACGAGTCCATGCTTCATAAAGTGTTTCATTTTGACGTTGTTGAAACATCAAGATGTCATTTCTAAGCTTGGTAGTTCTCCCCGGTGGGAAAAATTGAGCAAGGAAACGAGTGGTGAGATCATCCCATGAGGTGATGGATCCCGCAGGTAAACGTTCAAGCCATTGGCTAGCTTGATCACGTAGAGAGAATTGGAATAGGCGTAATCGGGTTGACTCTCAAGTTGTAACATCAAGGTCTATAGAATCTACGATTTTAAGGAAGTCCTTGAGATGTTCATTTAGATCTTCGGAACGAAGTCCATGGAATGCACATCCGCTTTGCACCAACCGGATGGTGTCGGATCGCAAGGGGGTCACATTGGCTCCTTGGGTGAGCTAAATGGTGTTTCGGTAGCCTTGGTGTCTAGGTCGGGAATACTCTCCTAGGGTTCGGGGCCTAAGAGATTAGTTATCTAGTGGTGGGTTTTGTTGTGGTGGGATGACGGGTTCAAAGATGTTACCATCGTCCATGATGTCGGATGGCGAAGAGTTACGAACAAAAACACGAAGAAATAAGATAGACTAAGAGAACCTAAAAATAAAAAATAAAATCTTACTAGAAAGGAATCTAGCAAGTAGACCTAATAAAAAGAGATTCTAACCTAGACAATAACTATTCCCCGGGCTGCGGCGCCAAAAACTTGATGCGTAGGGATTGCACCAGGCTTTACCTCTCGAGGGATCTCGAGAAGCTTACAACCCCCACCAGGCAGTGTACCTGATCGATGTAGTATAGTATAGTGACAAGTACCGGGGGATTGATCGTTCCGCTAGGAATAGTGTCGCTAGGATTAGAAAACCTAAAGACTAGGTCTAGAGATGAGGGATGATTCTTTTTGTATTTTTATATTTTTATGAAAGCAAGTAGAAAATCTCGGGTTTGAAGGAGTTGGGCGGACTTAGTTGCTAGTCAACTAACCCAATACTAAAGATGCAATCAAAATAAAATACTAAAAATTAAAATAAACTAAATTAAACTAGAGTTGTGAGCAATATATGGGAGAATTGTGTTTACTTAGATTTCACTACTCCCTAGATATCTTTTACATGTTAATTACTTGTTATAGTTGCGTGGATGACGGATTGTATTCCTTAATACCATTCATGAGGTGGCGTACTTACTTCCCCAATCCTATGAGCGCCTACTTCACTCCTATGTCGTGCAGGCTAAGAAGTTCCTAACATGGGATCACTAGAATTTGCTCATGCATTAAATACAACCAATAAAACCTAGTACACATCGGTTAATGTTTCCTAAGACGTTCAAGCATGTTACACAATGGAGATCTGCCAGTTTTCTTAAGCCTAACATTGAAATCATTCATCCATTACAACCATAAACAAGTAATCAACATATAATTAACATCTAGGTTTTATTACATCTAAGCAAACACAAGATGGATCTAGCCTAGCATGTTGAAATCAAGACAAGCATAAGATATATTCGAACAACACATAGACATATTGATTGAATTGAAAGAAGACTTATCTCAATTGAACATGAAAGGATTCAAGGGGTGAAAACCCTTGAAAACACTGTAAAATACGACCTAGGGTTTACAAAGTTCGGCCCTAGTTTTCTCCACACAAGTTTCTCTTTTATGAATGAAAAATAGAAAACTGTATATAGATTTTGATAGGTGACGGCGTCAAGAACAAAAGTCTGATGCCGTCATCTCGCCGCCAAATAGTTTCTCGGACTGCCTAGATCTGGGTCTGACGCCGTCATGTATACTCCTTATGCAGGCCGTCACCAAAAATACTCTTGACGCCCTTGTTGTGACGCCTTCAGGTTTTCACTGGGTCGTCATGGTTTTTACTCTTGACGCCGTCATGATCTTCCTCTTGACGCCGTCAGGTACTGTTCTCAGCATGGAAAATTAAGTCTTTGTTGTTTTCTTCACTTTTATGCTCCAAAAACGTCTGAATTGCTTCCTTTTCCATAATTCACTCCCAAAGTACCTAAAATCACAAAAGGAACGATTTAGGGCAATATTTGGTCAAATAAATTCAATTCCGGGCTTAAATGACCCCCTAAAAGTGGTTCATTTTTCGCCTCATCAGATAGTAATAGACGAAAGATTTCGAGGACGAAATCTAAATAAGGGGATAGAATTGTTAGACCCGTTTCCCGGGTACTTGGACCCCACCCTAGATGTAATGGACTAAGAGCCTTACGTGGTTGGTTAGTCAACAAATGTCGTGATGTGATCAAACCCGATAGTCATAGTATTTCGTAATGTGGTTTTAGAAGTATTATGTGTCATAAGTAAGAGGGATAATAACTTGAGGGACCTAAGTTGACAGAATCCCAAACTGGTACTAGAACCAACTTGTTCTAGTCTGCAGGAACTATTCTTGCCAAAACCTCAAACTAGCACTAGAACCAACTTGTTCTAGTACTAAGGATGAATGGTTATAGGACCTAAGGGACTGAAGTTGCCATTTAGGCAAACTTCCAACTATCAAATGTCTAGAGAATTCTCTGGACTTCTATAAGGTTCATTTTGGATAAGAAGTATGTGTGTGTATGTGGTGTCGGCAAGAGAGAAAGAGAGGGAAAAAGATGGGTCTTGATGGTCCAAGAATGGAGAAGATTAAGGTCTTATGCTAGGGTTAAGTTCTAGCAACAATCAATCAAGTAAGTATTCCCCATCTTGATTATGTTAAAGTTATAGTTTGTAATTAAAGTGAGAAATCATCATATGATCAAGGTATGATCATATGATGATTTAGAAATGAAGATGGGTAAGTTATGGTGGGTTTTATATAAACCCTTGTTTATGATTATTGATTGTTATGTTGTTAGGTTTTGGCTAATTATGAAGGATGATGATGATGATGAATAGTGATGATGATGTTGATGGTGTTATTGATTTGTAGCTTAGCTTGGATGAGCAAGGTAAGTAACTTGATTGATATGCGTTTAAGATGATTGTTTACATATTATATGACTATAAGTATGGACCCGATGTGTTAGTTTTGGTATCCTTCGGGATAGCCCAGCTTGCCTTTTATGGCATGTATTTGGCATCCTTCGGGATGGCCTAGCTTGCTTTCATGGCATGGTTGTTAGCTTGCCTTTACGGCATGGTTGTTAGCTTTGATTTAGTGAGTGTGGCCTTGATAGGTGGTTTGCCTAGTTAGCCAACTCAAGTGATAGATTATGAGTAGGGAAAGGCTAAGGTATGTTGTGATGTTTATGTGTTTATTGGTTGAAGTATTTGTGTAGCATATATGTGGACTAACATGTTAATCATATGTTAATCTAGTTACTTACTAAGCGAATTATTGGTTAGTTGACAATGTTTTGTAGGTTACTCATGGGTGAAGCTATGGCTTGGATAAGAACTAAGGTTGGACATGTGAAGTAGAAGGAATGGTAAGAAAGTAAGAGCTAGGTAGTATACCGAGCTCAAGTGTCATGTTTGTACCCCCGTGAGTCATTAATGTTATGTAAAGTATGGTCAAGTGTCAAGTGTATAAATTGGTGGTCAATGGACAAGTTATAGTATAGTTCATGTGTTTACAGTCAAGTTAAGGGGGCGTTTGGCATAACGTCTAATTGTACCCATTATGGGATGTGAACGGGTCAATGGTCATGGATCAAAGTTGTCATGGTTTTTAATGTTAAATGAGTGTTTGGTTTACGGTTAAACTGTTAATTTTATGGTTAAAGGTGATATGGTTAAGTGTAGTATGCAAATGGGTATTTCCACCCGTTACTTTGTAAAGCACATTTTTGCGGGTCATTATGACCAAGTTTATGCATATAACTGATGTTTATATTATCCTAATAATTTTTGGAAGTTTTGGTGTAATGTCATGTTATAAAAGTCGTTTTTCCGGAAAATGGGTCAAAAGTGCATCAAAGGGATATGCAGAAAAAGGGGTGTTTGGGACAGCAAGTAGTGCATAAAATGGGTCATGTTAGAAAAATCATATCTTTTAAACCGTAAGTCGTCACGGGTCGTGCCACCCGGCATTTTGAAGATAATTGAGTCTAGTATCATTTAAAATTAGTCTCATGGTCTGAAAGTTTATAGATTTTTGCCAATAGTGAAAAAAGTAACAGCATGTCAGTTTTGATACGTCGTTTCCATGCAAAAAAGTTTTAAATTTTGGTCAAAGCGGGCACGAGGTGTAACATAAACATATATTTCGAACATTCTCTGACAAATATTGTTACTTACTCTTACGCCGGAGCATAATCGTAGGATCCGTTCCCACGGTAAGGCTAACGGTTTACTTTTATTTATGTATGGAATCACTTAATTACTTGGTTAAGTGCAAGCATAATCCTTCAACGGCCCGTTGTAACAGCCCAATACGCAATTCTAACCCAACTCCATACCCACCACATATTTTACACTAACAAATTGTTAATAAAGTTTGTTTAATTTTTTGGTATTGCTTTTTGGCTGAAAAAAATAAAAATAGAATTATAACAAAGTACAAAATGGTGTCGAAAGATTAAATCTGACACGTTTTGAACATGCCTTAAAGAAGTTAATTAAGTTAATTGCGTGTGGTTTTGAACATGCCTTAAAGAAGTTAATTGCGTATGGGTTGGAATTAGGAGTGTCAATAGTGTCGGGTTGATTCAATATGAATTTAAACCCAAACTCGATAAGGCTTATAAGGTCGGGTTTAAAAAGCTTATCGGGTTAATTTGACTTGAACCCGATAACCCGATATTATTATCCAAATTAACATATAATATAATCATCACTTATCGGGTCGAATATGATTTAGTTACTTATCTTATTGAGTTATCGGTCCAACACAATAAGACATGAAATATGTTATATATATCTTTTTCTCAATAATAATTTAAAAGCACAATTAAAGTTTCGCATGAAGAAACGGTGGTACTGTGATGGGAGAAAATGTGATAAAGAGTTTAAATGCATAAGTTTAATACATTACAATTGTTATCAGAGCATCGAATATTCTAACGCAACAACGTGCGTTGGGCCGATGTGGCGCCGACGTTGCCGGCGTTATTACACCATTCGTCCTGTTTTATGTGTGTTTTGCACTATGTGTGAACTGCATTAGTTTAGAGTGTAAGTAATAAAGTGGGGTAAATGTGGGCTAAATGGTGGGGTTTGTACTAGGTTGGACCACCAACCCGCATGAAGAAATGGTGGACTGATGGTACTATGTATTTATTTGGGTTTTTATTGTAATTTATATTTTAATTCGAATTAATAAATTTGAGTTTGTTTAGAAAATGGAAAATAAAATAAAATAATGGGTCTCAAAAAGTTGATGTGGAACTAATATGGCATTGAAAAATATGTGTTAACATGTTATGACATCCGATGCTTTTATATAAATGGTTTTGTTGCTACGATGTTGAATTTGCCTACTGATGAAGTTGTGGTATTTCGGGGTGTTTTTTTTTCCCTCAAGCAATTGACTTTAGGCGCTTACTGCTATTTTGGAATTATTGTTTCGTTGCCACTGTTGTATTTGGATGGCTACTTCTGCATATTTTACTTGTACTTGAACAAACATATAAGCTAAGTCGGGCTTATCTTATAACCCGATAACTCAAATCACATGAGCTGATACAACCCGATCCGAATTTTACCTTATCCCGATAACCCTATTCCTTATAGGGTCGGGGGTTTGCGGGTTGGGTTTTTATAATCGAAACCCAAACAACACGACCTTATAACACCTCTACTTTGAACTAACTAATTTTCATCCACAAAAAGTATGAATTGGCAGGAACACCCTGACCTCAGGTGTCTTTTGACATCAGTCATTGTCCATCCTACAAGAAATAGCTCCGGCAACTCTCCTGGTTCAGTGAGGCACCAACTGAAGTGAGCACGAACCGAAATTCGAACCCTTAATTTATTATCTATAAAATCTCTCTAATGGGCTCATGAGCTTTTCAGAGATGGGTACCAATTAAGCCAAACCCAGCCAAACTAACTAATTTCATGTTAAGAAGCCAAAATTTTTAATTCGTGCATTTAATTATTTTGCTTACTACTGTACGGAAATTTGGTCCCCAAACACAATATTTTTCTTGAGTTCACATGGGACAAAAATAAACATGTGCGTTTGTAACTTTTGTCTCTTCGATAGCTACTTCAACTTATCATAATATTCTCTTTATACATTTTTTTTTCGCTAAGACATAAAGCAATGTCACTTCTAAATCTTTACTTTATGTGCTACGTAAAATATAAATTATAAAAAGTCACTTTAGTTCGAATTGTCACAGATATCTTTCTGTACGACATACCGATTGATTGATCTTTACATCTATACAGGCTGCGCACATAGGTGATCTGGTTCATCCCCTGCCACATAAGCGTTCTCTCTTCGATGATCAGACAAAACTAAGTTGTCACAGTCGATGACCGAGAATTTTTTTATTATTATTATTAAAGAAAAAAAAAAAAAAAAAAAAAAAAAACGAATAGCTTTTTGTGAAATATTGTGAGTATACAATCGATCGAAAATCCGACCGACAGTTGTTTTCTTTTGTCCTCGACCAACATGTGACCCAATAACCACAAAGGGGATGACCGACCTCAAAGTCGGTTGACATGGCATGACCGACCGATTTTTTTCTTCCACTGCTACCAGCCTAACGTTCTAACACTCTTTGTTAGATAGACTAGCATATGTGATCACCTTATGAGAGAACAAGGGAGGTTAAATAGACGGAATTTGGGTGAATTTGTTGGGAGGGTCGAATGTTATGTTAGTTAATTTGGAATGGTCAAAATTGTATTTCCTTTAAGAAATATAAGTAAAACCTCAAAGTTTTGAAGGGTCGTGCCCTCCCCGGTCTTCATTAAGGTCCGTCTATAGGAGACTAGCAAAAATGTAAGCGATTTATAGAAGGTCGTAGTTGATCATGTGAGCTATTTCACAGAATTTTCGAGTTTTGTTACAATTATTTCATAGACGAGATGCTATGAGTCGATCGTACAGACAGAAGTGTTAGATAACAAAGTCCCACAAGCCCTTGTGTTTGACTCATTTAGTTGCTAAATTAGGTTAGTTTATTTTCTATTTAATATTCTGTAATATTTATTGTTTAGTGAATCTAATTAATATATTTTTCATTTTTCCTCTGATTTCTACATGGATCGTTCAATCTTAACCCAACCACACTTTTTGCACTAACAGTATCATGATATTAGATACAACTACCATTAATGGGTATCCTCCTATATCTAGAGGGATCCATTTACTTTTACGTGTGCTTGTTCTTTGGTCCTGTTGTGCATCATGGTTCTGTCTATTCTACTCTCGTCCATTTTTGTATTTGTGTTGCTCTGCTTTGATTCTGCATTTGGTTTTGGTTTTGGTTTTGAAACGATTTTTGTATGTCTGTTTTTGAATTGACTGATTTCGTATTGCTCGTCGTATCCAGTGTATCGCATAAGACTGAGACTCCGTCTAGCACCGAGTTTGTACTCTTGGAATCTTTAAAGCTATTGTTTGTTTTTATAGTTTTACTTTAAATTATGTTTGATAAACTCTTAATGTTTAACGCTGCAACTTTGTGAGTTTGAGAGAAGATGTTAGATAATAAAGGCCACAAATCCGTTCAGTTTGACTAGTTTAGTTACTAGGGTCAGGTTAGTTTATTTTCTATTTAATACCTTACAATTTTTATTGTTTAGTGAATTTGGTTAATATATTTTTTAGTCTAATTTCTACAATAACAAATCTTTATGAACTCTTAAATTATCCTCTACTTACACGATAATAAAATTATTACGATGTTGGTAGTTTTTCATATTCGACTTAAACAAAATGAACAACAATCTAATTCCATTTTAATTCTTTTGCTTTCTTAGACCATCGGGTGTAGCGACGAAGTGAAGACAAGATTGATTTTATTTATTTATTTGGTTTATAATGGGTTCTGTGTGTGTCTGGAACTTTGTGTGTGTATGTGTGTGTTTGATGATGAATAAAGTGTGTCCGTGTAGTGTAGTGCTTGTGTAAATGTTTTTGTATAACTTTTTTTTTCTTCTAAATGTTATTTGTATTTTAATTTGAATAAAACAAATTTAGTTTATTTGAAAAATGGAAAAGAAAATAAATTGGGGGTGGATGTGGCTCAAATGGCTAAGTTGATTTAGTTATGAGTAAAAGAGTATTTTGAAGTTTGAGTGTTGAAATAATATGACACCCGTGGGCCCAAATAGCTAGCCAAATGAATGTCATGACTCTCGATGCTCTTATAACTGAAGTGAGAACATGAGTGTAATCAAATATTCCAAAACGACTAAGAATCATCTTATTTCAAACTTCGAAAAAATAAAATAAAAGAACTATCTTACACGTTAGTGAAACATAAAATCAGAGAAAACTATAAAATGATAAATTTGTCCAAGTTGACGCGAATGAAACAGTTTGTTCTCAAGCATATTCTTAAAGTTTGTATAAACTCTTTTTTCTTTAACATCAAAGTTTGTATAAACTCAAATCATGTAAATATCATCTTGGGTGATGTGTTATAACTTATACGTGGTTTAGCTGGATTCTTTTTTCGGGAATAAAAGGCTTCGGCTGAGTTGGGCTTATTCTTCAGCCTTTTGAAGTTGGACTTTGAAGAGTCAAATGCAGCCTCGTAGGCCCATGCATCTCTGCCTACGAAAAGCAATCAACATTCATCAACTCTAACTAAAGGTAAACTACTCAATGAGTACATCAGAACTATCGTATTCGAACTCTTCTCACAATACTTTCCAAACTATCGTAAATGAAATAGTTCATCATTTTAAATCTTCTCACAAGACGTTCAAACTCATAAATTTTGAACTACAAAGTTTTCACAGCTCGAGTTCGGTTATTCCTTTTACAACCATTTAACTTGTTATAAACTTATATGATCACTGAAGTAATCCGATTTTGAGCTAACAACTATATCCGTTTTTGAGCTAACAACTGGTTTCTACCTTCTAAGGAAATAGAAATAATATTTTCAGTGTTGCAATCAAAATATTTGTGGCTTGAAAGAGGGCAAACAAAGAAAGTACTAGACAAACATTGGATAGGGCAATAATATGAGTTGAAGATATAAGAAATCTTTAGAAGCACTCTGATTGGTTGTTCAAAAATTTATAATTTTAGCCATCCACGTATCACTTTACACACCCTACACATACCCACTCTAAACCATTTTCCATCATACCAACTAGAATCACAATCACACTTTGCTCTAGACAACTATCACTAGCCACATATACACCAATGGCTGCAACTGCTAGCTCCACTGTGGTACGAGCCACCCCATTTTTGGGCCAAACCAGACCATCTAGCATCAACCAACTAAGAGATGTTGTCTCTATGCCTAGTACCAAGTACACCATGGTATTAATATGTTATGAGTATTATGAATAAGATTGTAAAAAAAAAAATGGTTATGTTTATAGAAGTTAAAAAACTAAAGTTTTGGTTTGATTTTTGATCAGGGAAATGACTTGTGGTATGGACCGGACCGTGTTAAGTACTTGGGACCCTTTTCCGCTCAAACCCCTTCATACTTGACTGGTGAATTCCCTGGTGACTACGGTTGGGACACAGCCGGTTTATCGGCTGATCCCGAGGCTTTCGCCAAGAACAGGGCTCTTGAGGTAACCAAACTACTTTTTTTGACTGTTGTACACATAACACATGTTAATATATATATGCATAACTTGATATATTACTTTCGTAATGTTTTGTATTGTAAATATATAAGTCCAAATACAAAAAAATTACAACTTACCTCCATTACATGGTAATAGTGACTAATTTATTCGAAGTATGTTGTTGTAGTAGATTCAGTTGTTGATAAAACAAGAGATCAAATGAAATTAGGTTGCTATATTGCTTTTAGCCGTATAAAAAGTATTTGAGACATGGTCATTCTAGCAAACAAAGGCTTGTTAATATTACTTCATATCACAAAGCTAATACAGTAATAATATGGCTTAATCATTTCTAGGTTATCCATGGACGTTGGGCAATGCTTGGTGCGCTAGGGTGCATCACACCCGAGGTTCTCGAGAAATGGGTTAAAGTAGATTTTAAGGAGCCCGTTTGGTTCAAGGCTGGAGCCCAAATCTTCTCAGAAGGTGGTCTTGACTACCTAGGGAACCCGAACCTTGTCCATGCTCAAAGCATATTGGCAGTGCTCGGGTTCCAAGTGGTCCTTATGGGCCTTGTGGAGGGATTCCGTATTAATGGGCTTGATGGTGTTGGAGATGGAAACAACTTGTATCCGGGTGGGCAATACTTTGACCCATTGGGACTTGCTGATGACCCTGTAACCTTTGCTGAGTTGAAGGTGAAAGAGATCAAGAATGGAAGACTTGCGATGTTTTCGATGTTTGGGTTCTTTGTACAAGCCATAGTGACAGGAAAAGGACCATTGGAGAACTTGTTGGACCATCTAGATAACCCTGTGGCGAACAATGCTTGGGTCTATGCCACCAAGTTTGTGCCTGGCTCATAGACTATAATTGTAACCTTTCCTTTGTTCTTGTAATTGCAAGTGTGGGGAGAAAACCTTGTAGATTATTATCTATTAATTCTATATAATATGACATTCATATGATCGTCTTGTTTGTTTATTGTTATTCATATGATTACAAAGCAATTCAGCTCTTGCTTCATTTATAAACATTGTGAAATGCAAATAAAGAAAGAAATTATAATTACATCATGCAACAATTATTTGGATCACAAATACAATTTAACCATTTAGGTTTAAAAGATCTATGACGATGAGTTAACAAAGAATATGCTAAAACTTTAATCTCTTCATCTAACGTGTCTTTCCTTGGAGGCTTCAAGTCGAAACAAACACGATTTCTGAGTGTCCATATTACCCATGTCGCAGAACAGATCACCAAGTCGAAAGAGGTCTTAATATCGTTATGCATGTGTGCTGTCTGAGACCATAGAAGAAGATAGGGAGGTTATTTGGTGGTCTCTCAGACCCCACCAATAATGATCATGGTCCATAAGTCAGCTACAATAAGACATTCAACGAAAAGATGTTGGGTTGTTTCTATGGAGCCATCAAAGATCGGACGTCTTGTCGAGTGGAGATCCACTGCACCCCACGATTGTCTAGATTGAACGAATTGAAGGGCGAACCAAAAAAGCCTCCAAAAGTGTACATTAGTTTGCATATTGGCTGGCTGGCTGCTATATATCATATATCTAAGAATGTGATCATTTCATGGTATACAAAATAATTTTCTGTGAAGCAAACATTATGTTAATTGTTTAGGCATAGTATGTAGGGGAAAATGCAGTAACAACATCAACATGTTAGCTATACATCTTCAAGAATAAGGACCAACTGTAACCGGAACCATGGTGTAAAGGTTTTCAAAATCACTCAACACCAAACATTATAAATTCAAAACGAATCAATTTTTTATTTAACAGAAAATTTTTTCACACCCTATACCACCTATCTCACAATAAATATGAGAAATGATTTCAGAGAGGCTTGAACCTAAAATGTTTAGGTTGGTGGGTAACTCACATAGTCACATGCACTCTACCAAACAAATGACATGATTTTTTTTTCCCCCTAAATTGTGAACGTGCATAAATAAAATATATGGAATCATCTTTATCTTTCAGAAGCAAGAAAAGTAAGCAGAGAAGATGAAATACACGGACTGATGACCTTATGTACAGAGTTGGCAAAACTAATTCGATAGGGAGGTGAAATGTACAACACTAAAAGTGGTGTGCACACCACTAATCCTGCATTTAGATGTTGTATTGTGTGCTTTATCAGTGTAATTTAGTGTTGTGCATTTGTGCACATCACTTTTAATGGTGTGCATATGTTTAAAACAATTTGATAAGAGTTAAAAACTTACAAAAGTAATGACCCTCCCTGAGTCCCTGTGCTAATATGTGCAATAATGGTCTAATATCAGCGGGCCAATTTTAACTAAACTGAACTAACTGGGCTAAAAGCCTAAAACTTTGAAATTTTTGATTTTGAGAATTTTGGGTAGATGTCAAAAAGCAAAAATAGGATTGCGAATTAGGATTTGCGTTTTTTACGAAGTTTTATTCTACATTTATTTAGTTGCAAAAGTCACAAAGCAAATCGATAAATATGAATTTATTTGAAAATGACTGACAATATTATATTATATTAAATCATGTGAATTATTATTATTATTTTTTATTATTAGTAATATTTTTAACAGTGTTATCTTCACTTTGTATATTTTAACATATTTAAACTAACGGCTTATATAATTGTTCGACGTTTTTAAAATAGTCACTAGAAAAGTTTACCTATTTCTAGATCATTAGAATTTACGTGAAATCAAATTACCATTCACATGGAGTTTTACAGTAGTACTATATCACCATTCTAATCACACGTAACTGATATTAACATTTAGTAAAAGTTCATGTTTGGGTTTGATGTAATCTTCTTATTCATTTGCTAGCTAATGATGTGACACAAAATTACCACCTAATCTTCTTATTATCCACCAATAAAAGATTATTTTTACTACTTATAATAGGTGAATTTCCTTTCTTAAATTAGTGAATTCATAAAAACTTGAAACTTAGTGCAACTTAAAATGACTTTATTTTTTTTTGGTTTTAAGCTATTACAAACGATTTTAAGTGTCCTTTAATATATATTTATCATCATTAAAATATAAAAAAGATATATATAATATTTGCATCAACAAAGTTAATTGGCAAACTTGGAAAAGCACCATTATGTAAGAAGTGTTGTAACTAAAATTCTTTTATACTACTACGCTACATAACGGTTACAATTTTAGATGCTCGTTACTTCTTGGTAATTCACCTTGTTGTGCCTGTAATATGCTAACTCAAACACCAAGCACGGGGGCTTGCTACTTTAAACAATTTTAGATGCTCGTCAAACAAATGACATCTAAAATTGTTCCAAGTTAAACCAGTAAAGCTCACTCGAAGTTGTTTTACATGGTCTTCGACGACCAAGCTTTTAACAAGTGATCAAGCTCATATTACTTGTAAGCAACTCCCTGGCTTACATCACAAAATCTAACCTTAAAAAGGTTAGAATAGAAAGCCAAATATAAATAGTTTCCTATATAACAACATTTGGCAACATACTCTTCTCTTTTAGAATGCCTACAAAAATGCGAACAGCCGACTATTGCTTTTTTCACATGTATTAGTTGCGTACGAATAGCTGTTACTATCCTTGAATCCACGATCGTATATATTCTTGTTTTCTTAGAATTTCGGGAGCTTTTTTTTTTTTTTTTTTTTTTTTTTTTTTTATATACATTAGAATAATTTAGAAATTACTTTTTTTTTTTTTTTTTTTTTTTTTTCAGAATTTAGAAATTAGTTTAATCTACAAAAGTGCTAAAAACTGTACTTATAAATTTGTCCAGAACCACTTTTAAATAAATTTATGATATCTTTTCCTAGCATGGCGATAAAAAAATAGCCATCCTTTGTTTGACACATATGGTTCCCTTTATATTTCCATTATTACTTTGTGTTACGGCTTTGACGCCGTTAAACTAGGGTCTTCCACGTGTCAGTTTATAGAGGTGTCTCGTTAACGGCTCCGTCCAATCCTCATTTACCAATGAGCCAATGTTTTTGCACCTGCAAATATATATCCAAAGTCCAACTATACGTGTCATATTGTGAATGCTCAAAGGATATAAACCTCACATGCTGACGACATCTTCAATGTGTAATATTTTGGTAACTCAACGTGCTTAGTTTCGACGACGGTTTATACTTATCTTTTGGAGAGAACTCCAAGGTTTAGGGGATATTTGTTTCGGCTCTTATATCCCGCTTATGGCTTATTTGGTTTTGACTTTTGAGCTTCTGTTTTATAGGCGCAATTTTTTTTTTTTTTTTTTTTTTTTTTTGAAATATAAGGTAATTATAACATAACGAACTTATATATGCAAAAAAATTTCAAAATAAACCACTAAAAGTGAGCTCATAAAGAAAAAAACTAAATAAGCCATAAACCGACTATATAAGATGAAACAAACTCTCTTTAAATAAGTATTTTACTATTTTAAGGTTTTATCCTTGGGCCATAGAAGGTA
Organism: Artemisia argyi; assembly: GCA_030686995.1. NCBI lineage: Eukaryota > Viridiplantae > Streptophyta > Magnoliopsida > Asterales > Asteraceae > Artemisia > Artemisia argyi. Next base: position 43,012,295 of record CM060676.1, on the reverse strand, counting down.
TAAGTTACTAGTACTACTAAGCAATCTCATCCGCATATAAAGACACAGGAGAGATTATTTGCATATCAATAAAAAAAACAATATGTTAGGCAGAATTTCACATATATTATTCCCTGAATGAATAATTACATATACATCTTTTATACCAGTTTTTTATGCATAAAATACAATGCTTTTAGGGCCCGTTTGATATAGGAGTTTTGGATTCAAAGAAACTTCATAAAATTTGGGGAAAATGGCAGGAAAAGTCATCATATTTGCCACTTTTTGTCATTGTATATAGCGTCATTTTTTTTTTTTTTTTTTTTTTTTTTTTTTGAATTTGGCACTAACCTTTTTAAATCGTGTCATTGTATGTACTTTGCGACTTTTTCAGCCGTAAAATGACCATTTTACCACTAAAAATTTTGAAAAAGTAGAGGTAAAATGGTCACAAAGTACACACAATAGCACGATTTAAAAAGGTGGGTACACACAATGACACGATTCAAAAAGGTTAGTGCCAAATTCAAAAAAAAAAAAAAAAAAAAAAAAAAAAAAAAAAAAACGCTACATACAATGACAAAAAGTGGCAAGTATGATGCATTTTCCTGCCATTTTCCCTAAAATTTGATTGGTGCACTTTTTTTTCTTGAACCTACGGGTATAGAATAAAAGACTCATTCAATGCTACCCTATTTGTTTTTTTGTTAAATCACACAAATTAAATTTTAGGTTTTTCTTTTTTTCTCAACCACATATTTACTTATTCTATTTTTTATTTTTTATTTTTAACTTTCAAAATAACGAGCGTGGTAGCCCGCGCTTCGCCGCAGGAAGTTTTGCAAAATTTGTTTCTTTTTGAAACAATTGTTCTTGATATATGGTGTCATATTCGTTAGGTGGTTGCATGTAGAGTGTATGGGTACTATTGAAATTATATATGTATTTATAGTTTTCAAATGATATGCCTGCTTCCATCGCTAAACACCTTGTTTTTCTAGTCATGTTTGAGATTGCAAAAAAACAGGATCCAAGCAGGTATATGATATCGAGCATAAAAGGTAATGCATATAATAATAAAGATGCAAGCAAGAAAGATCTAATGCATATAGAAGTCATAGGCAGATTTATTTTTACACATAAAGATAACAAACAAATTAGTAACAAATAATCCATATAAGAAAAGAAAACCACTGAAAGAATTACATGGAAACATTTTAAAAACCTTTTAGTTATATGAATATGTTACCTGTATGTATGTGTTGCACTTTTGATATGTGAGACTGTTTTTCTACCTGCATGGAAAAACATTCTTATGTATATAAAATGAGCAGTCCAAAAAAAGGATGACAAAAATGAATACTAATGAAGATAAACTACCTGTGTAAGACAAAGATTTAGATCAAAACAGACAATATTTCTTTGTTTCTTCTTGACTGTTATGTTGTTGGTAGATGAAAAGTGTGATTTTGTTTTCTTACATAGAACTTTCTGTTAAAGGGCTATTTTTTCTTTTGTAGTACACATAGATGATATGGGTGCAAAAATGTAGTACAAAGAAGGTATTATAGCAATATTACGGGACCTCCACAGTAGCTGTAATGCAAGAATAACGGATGAACAGTTGACGCAACAGTTGTCTTACGGGACGGTGAACAGTACCTTTTTTTCTGGACCAATGGTAGCAGGCCACATGTGCCACTATCCACATGCACTATAAATTAATTAAGCAAATATTTGTACTAATGTGTTTACCACACAATGTTGTCCAATATCCACAAATAAGGTAGTTGGGCTTCTGTAATAACTTCCGTAATCAGGCCCAGATGGCAAACGGAAAAACTCGGTTTTAAATATATTAGATAATATATAATATCTCAACTTACAAATAAACAATTATATAATTTGAACTTTTTTTAATTTTTTCTCTCTTCTTTTTCTTTCAAACTTTTTCTAAATCTGAATCCAATTTCAATCCCACTTGCAAACTAAACGCACCCTTAATGTATCAAAAAGATTTATATATAATTTTAAAATAATCAAAGATATATAAGTAATAGCCCTAAATGTTACTATTAAGAGACAAATTTTATCCATTCCTTTTCACGAAAGTAAAAAAGAGATTAATTAATAATTTTAGTTAATAATGTAATTACACTATTCATTTAAAAATTTAATATCTAATAAATCATTAATCGTTAAGCAAAAATAATAAATAAATAAATAAAGTCGTGACGAGCATTTAATTATCTTTCAAAATACGCAATCTTTTGTATGTTTTTTCTACCGTATTGAAATTCACATGACTTATCCCATGTGATTTACACTAATCTGAATGTTCAAACACTGAATACGTGTACTTAAATGAACTTAAGTAAAGCTTCTTCATTTTTTGCAAAGAAAAGCACATATTAATTGTTTTGTAACCATATATAACATATTGTATTTGAATTAGAGCTGTTTATTTATAAGTTTGAAAAAAATATAAGAAAAAAAAAACTTGATGCGGAAAATCGTTTGATATATCATATGTAATTTAATCATAACAAGGAGAGGGAACCCGCTGGGTACCTGTTGGTTTGTTTTGTGATACCTGTTCAAGTTCGTGTTTGTTTTTTTGATATGTTAGTTGCAAAGCATGGTTGTTTCTGGTGCAAATTTCTTAGCCATAATGTTTTTTGAATGCTATTTTATGCATTTTAAGTGGAAATATATATATATATATATATATATATATATATATATATATATATATATATATATATATATATATATAAAGGGAATATTTTGGCTACAATTGAATTGTAGCCAATTCCCTACAATTTGTGCTATAATAATTGTAGCCAATTGACTACAATAATTGTAGCCAAGTTATCCCTATATATATATATATATATATATATATATATATATATATATATATATATATATATATATATATATATAGTTAGGTCACCATTTTGTAAACACAAGTATGATTATGTAAGAAATGAGATGAGAATGAGAGTGGGATGATTATGAGAAATTTGAGAAAATGAAATGCAAGAGTTTCCTTAATGTTTTCAAATAATCAACCAAGTTTACAAGAGGCCTAAGCTTACTATTTATAGGGAAGGAGCTAGGGCAACACACCCTCTCCTTCCACTCATCATTTCGTGGGCTTTTAGGGCCCATGGATCATATGACTTAAGCCTAGTAAACTAGAAACAATAACATAAATGTAAACAAATAATAACTTAAGCAACCTATTATTACAAATGACCGAGACTTGATAAAATAGTAAAACTATGGTTCCAACAATCTCCCCCTAAGGGTCGGTCATCGTGGTTGCTTGACGTCTTCATCTTAATCTTTGACTTTCATAGCTTTAGACGTCTTCAGAAATGATAAGAATAATGATGGGTATACTCTGCTCTTTGTCTTTGTTCTTTGATGATGTTGTAGTGATAATGTTATGAAGTAATCTGCCATTCGTCACTCCTGCGTCTGTGGTGGTAGTCCGTCATTCCAACATGCTCATACATCTTTGAGTTCTGACTTATACATGCACGTAGTCCCTTTCTTTCACATAAGATCTTTGGTCTTTAAACTTTGTAGATTCTTCTTTTTGGTGTAGAATCTTACTTTGAACTTTGTGTTGCTTTGATCTTTGAGGGAGCTTTTGATGATTGCAAGATGCATGTATGAGCATGTGGAATCCGTCATCATGGAAGTGAGGTACCTGCGAGTAGACAGTTAGCAATAAATCACCGGTACTTACGGATAAGGAATTAGAGCTCATCAACAGCATATTGTGAAGACTCCTTCTAATCCTTATCCAGGCCGTTCCCATATCAGATACTCCCGAAGGAGCTTACGAGACCTACTAGGTAGCTCAATGACTGGGTGAGTCGCTGGGGATCACTCCACGACTGTAGACCGTAATGGAACCACCGCAAACACTAAGCGTAACCCTTGTGGGGTTACCGAAGTGACCTGCTGTCAGGGCTGTTTGATGTTGACCCTGGCAGGATTTCCGTTCAATCATTGAGAAATACTTACGTAATCCTCTCATAAACGTTCTCGGCAGATTGCTAAGATCTGCGAAGGACTCGATAGTTTACAACTGATGCCCATTGATGTAGAACACCAGTCGTAGAAATACTAAGTGTTCCTAAGAGATCTTTGATGTATCTCAAGGCTCTAGACTCTATAAGTGCACACCTAGGTTTCCTATGCGGAGACTGGGGATGTCCTTCTTCAATATCAACCGTCTCTAAGAGATGGGTCGATAGGTTACGCGGGTTCCCCTGTGAGAATGAAACAAGTCCTTTTAAGAGAACTTGAGTGGTTAAGAAGGTTTAGTGCATTGCGTCACTGGGTCCATGACGACTTAATCTTCAATACCGGCGTTGCCTTAGCAACAACCAGTAGTATACGTATTGAACCCGGTGTCTGCCCTAAGGTTGAATCATCTGGAGGGCTATTTATTTTCACCCTTTACTTTACTTTTCTTTTTAATTCTTCAACTCCTTCTTTCCCTTTCATTCATTTCTCCTTTTTTCGTATCATACCTAAGGACTTCTAATTCTAACTATGGGAGATGTCCTTGGGTAGATCCCTCCGGCTCTGGCGGATCATAGGACGGATATTCCTATCTTAATCACCTTATAACTCCGACAGTAGCCAAGAAACCTTTGATTGAAAATCTCTCAAAGTGTTTGTGATAATCAAATATTTTGGTTAACACTTTGAGAGTTTTGCGTACACTTTTGAAGGGCTCCCCCTGCACATGTGCTCATAAGTATTTAATAAATTTGCACATGCGGGAGGAGCAAACACTTTTGAATTGATCCACTTTCTGTGAACAGGACTGATTCGAGACACGCTTACATCACTAGTTAGACTAGCTTGAAGTTATTACCCGGCCTGATCAAGTCCACAGAAAGTTTCTCGAGACGGTACTTTTCTACTAAGACATATCCTTTTCGAGACACGCTTACGTGGTTAGTTAAAGAGATGCATTGTCAGCTTTTAGGTGACAACTAGCTCTAGTAACTAACTTGATGTTATTACCCGTCGAGGATAAGTCCTTTCGATGTTACTAACTTGTATTATCTCGTCAATTCCTGGGTTAATACTGAGTCTAGCTCGCACATGATACAACTTAAAGCTTTGACTTCGTATATTTTAATCACTTTTACATTTTCTCCCCCTCAAAAATAGCATATAAAATGGTGTTTTTGACAAACTATTTAGATTAAAATATGCCTTTTGAGTCTTATGGGGAGATACATCAAGAACTTTTGATTTTGAGCAAAGTATTTTGTTTTGACAAGTGCTCCCCCGCAACAAGTGATTAGGTCTTATTGAGGTGAAATACTTGTCCTTTTGAGCAGAATTATGAAAAAATCATAAATGTTTGATTAATTCTACTCAAAAGTAAGAAGCCTTCGCTCCTTATGTTTAGGATTGAGGCACTGAAGCGTACCTCAGGGTCCTTTCTATACAAGCACGGGTTGTACACTGTTATGTGTGCACAAACCATAATAGAAAAAAAATGATTCAATCAATGAAACAATTGATATTGAAAAAATATGATCAAATGTACCAAGTTATTCTTCGTCTGGAAGTGGAGCATTGAAGTTAGTGAACTGAGGTTCAGGTCTTTCGAAGTTTCTGACAGGAAACGATGGTCTGGCACCAATGTAGCTTTCCAGTCGTCTGATCTGTTCCCGTCGAAATAACCGTTCTTCAATCTTTAAGACAAAGTTACGAACTTGTCTTCTGGAGCTGGATTTCCATCTAGGTTGTTCCCCCTTAGCTATCTTACGTCGATCATCATTCAACCTTTTGACAAGCCCATCACGAACAAACTTGAGTGTAACATCACAGAATTAATGTACCTCATCGAACCTCATGAAGCTTTGTAGCTTTTTGCTGTTTATGTAGGTGAAGCCAAATGGTTCTTGGATGAGAGTAAACTGTGGTGTGTCATAGAGACCATCAAAGTAGAATTGTGGCTTTGTCAAATTGATCTTTTGTTGGTAACTTTCCACTCCAAGCTGAAGATCTTCCACTCTTTCTTGAACAATCAGTCGTCGGATGTAAAGAAGTAGCGATGCCATGAAGTTGTACTGAACGTCTCTATCGAATCCTCGCATTCTACTCTGAACCTTTTCAAGATACATATCTTCTATGTCATTGAGATAAAGGTTGGGAAAGTCTGCTTCGGAGAACTTGTACTTCTTTTCATCTTGTCGTTTAACAACAATTTCACGCATGAATAAGTAGTTAAACCGTTTCGACTGCTGAATCTCCAAGATAGCGATGATCTTTGATTTCTGCTTCACATTTTCCAATGATGTTTCTCCTAATCTGCTGGTATAGCCGAGTCGACGACGATCTGGCCAATGTTGAATTCCATGTAGAGCATCTCTGTCGTAAGCTACGATGGAGTTGCTGAAAATACGGGTAGTTTCTTCAATGGCTGGAATTTCGTATCTAGCGGCTGGTACTGAGATTGTGAGTGAGGAAGCATATTTCTTCTTGGATATCTCTTGAGTGAGCTGGATGTTACGAAGATCTTTGTTGAAGAAGAAGCTGTAAGGTATCTTTGGTTTGTCAGGAAATCCTTTCAACGGTAATGGTTTGGTCCAGTCGGTGAAGTAAGGTTTTTCATGATTCTTGGAACTTAGATCAATATTCACTTCAGGATTTAACCAGTCAAAGTCGGCAGACATTGCACTAGCTATATTCTGCATGTGATATTCGTATTCGACTTTGTTTCCAGATCTTTTCTTGAGGAATTCTTGTGCATCCCTATTGATTCTCCTAAGCTCCGCCTTTGTGAGTTTGTTGATGTGAAGATCCTTCATAATTACCTGGGTGAACTGAAGAGTGTTACCAGGAAGAGGTTCTTCTTCTTCCAGAGGAGGTTGAGCTTGGACCATTTCTGTAAGCCAATCATTCTGAGGATTGTCATCATTGTCGAGCCATGAATGACGTGTTTTCTTCTTTGATTTCTTAGACTTGGATGTAGCATCTTTGTCTTTGGCTTTGGACGGTGATGATGGACCAGCATGAGAATCATGAGTAGGTGGAGCACGGTAATCGGTGTCAAGTTGATCTTGGAAGTCATCAGTATGTTCCATGAACATTTCTTCATCTTCGGTTTGACCTTCACCAGTAGCAGAGGGTTGTTGTTGAGTTCCAGGAGGAGTGGAGTCCTTCTGTGGTTGTAGAGAGGATGAGGGACCTGTTCCAGACTTAGGTTTCTTGCCTTTGGAGTTTGGGTCAGGATCGTCATCTTTTCTTGTCCTCTTTCGGGATCCAGCAGCATCTTTGCATGACTCAGTTGACATATAAGCTACCATAGCATCATACAGGCCTTTTTCTTCAGCTGTCTGTGTGGTTTTGGTGGCAAGGTTGTCGAAGATTTTGACAAGCATGTCGTTGAGAGACAATTCTTGGACGGTTGGAGCCACAGTAGAAGATTTTGCGGTGTGAAGCGTGAAGGGTGTAGTAGACAACATTTTCTTCGTAACACTTCTAATTCTGTGATCCAAGTTGTCATTGATTGGTTTGAGAAGGTTTGCAACTTCAGGAGTAATCATCTCAACCAGATTATCAGTGAGAAAATCATGTGTTGCAGTTCTGATAAACCCTTCGTAATCAGATTTCAAGAACTTGTCAATCAGCTGCGTAGAATCCTGGAATTCCTCAACTTGTTTAGTCAGTTTGGTAACCATGTCGGTGAGTTTGTTCACTTGCTCCTGAAGATCAACTTGTTGTTTTGGTTCATTGATCGAATGCTGTTTAGATGCGGTTTCAGATGGTGTGGGTGATGAGTGCTCTGGTGATGATTCGGACGAAGACTCGTTGTGAGAGTCTGAAGAAGAAGCAGGAGGAGTTGGATCCTTTGGCGGAGAGTCTTGAGGAGGTGGAGGTTGTGCTGAGGAAGTCTGCTGAGAAGATGACTTAAGAAACATGTTGGTGTCGAACGCGTTCTTCTCTTCGTTTTCCTTTCGACGACGTTCCTCTGCTTCCTCTGCTTCTCGTGCAAGAAACTCTGGAGTAATAAGATATTCATGTTCCTGATCCGTAGCTAAGTTCTCTTGACCGCCAACATTCTCCTCTAAAGTAGCAGTCTCAGTCATGTGGACATCTTTAGTCTTGTCTGAATCCTTAACGTTGTCATCAGGTTGTGGAGCTGATTCTGACGTTGTTGGAGGAACCATACTGCTTGTAGCCCCTACATGTTCTGACTGATCAATAGGTGGTGGTGTTGGAGGGTGTGATAGAAGTCGGCTTTCAAGGCTTGCTTTCCTCTGTTCTTTCCTAAGCCGCTTTTCTTCATCTCTAGTGTCGACAACTATACTTTTGAGTTTACGTTTATCGACCAATGGTTCAGCGATTGGTTCGTCTTCATCATCATTCGGCTCATTGATAGTGACACCTTTTCTTCTCCTTGTCTCTTCTTCATAAGTTTCCAGACTTTGTTGTACTGCAATCTCTATTGCTGGAAATCCTTCATCAGGTGCTCTGTATCTCAGTTCATAGTCTGGTTCTTCTTCGTCAGATTCTGTATCGAACTCAGACTCGGTGTCAGAAGGTGGAGGAGTAGGTTCATCCCGAATAAAGTACTCAGGAGTTGCCTTCTTCTTTGGTTTGGAAGCAGGTTTAGGTTTGGATGTAGGTTTAGGTGTGGTAGTAGTCTTGGGTTTTGCCATTGAAGCAGACTTAGATCTTGTATGCGGTGATCCAGTGGTGCTCGTGGTACTCCCAGACTTTACACTTCCTTTGCTACGAGTCTTTGTAGTTGCTTCTTCCAGTTCCCCTTTGTAAGCCAGATCATACAACTTGAAGTTTGCCCTATTCTTAATGTTGTCATTCAGAAGGTATTCGGGAATCCTCATACCTTTGCTCTTGGTAGCGGAAGTGGTTGATTTGATGAATAATGTGGGGAAGTCGTCCTCGAAGAGGTGCTTCGGCTCATTAGGATCAGCCATCCTCTTGATGAATTCTGGAGAACTTTTGCAGAGATGTTCAATGATAAGCTTGGTGAATCTGGTGAATGGTATCATAGTCTTCACACGGTCGGTCTGAATACTGTAGATGATATCATTCATGATAGGAACTGCAAAGTCAATTGGTGTCAGAGTCACCATTCCCCAGAATGTTTGCAGGTGTTCGAGCCTTGGATGTTCATGACCACTTTTCCTTCCAGATATAGATCTAACAACCAACAAACAGAATGTTCTCCAAGGCTGAGGTATATACTTGACATTGAATTTGGAAAGCTTGATTAGAGGTTCATCATCATCAACCTCATATCCTAATTCAATGAAGAAGTCAAGAAGTTCCAGGTCAGGTAGTATCGGAGCAAATTCGTTGTCAGTTTGTGGCATGAGAAGAGCTGTTCGAAGAACGTCATGATCTACAGAGTAATCTTGGCTATCTAAGGTAACAGTGAAAGACTCATTATCCAAGTTGGTCTGAGCAGTAAGCCAGAACTGATGAAGATAGAACAGTGGAACTGAAGTAGAGCAGGTGAGAAGTGGTTTGCATGGATGTGCCAGTAGGATATCTTTCACAATCTTGCATGATTTCTCTGTGATATTCAACTTATTGAAATCGACTCTGGGATTGTTGTTGCCAATTGTGACATTGTAGTTCTCGGGAGTGATGTCATCCAAGGTGAGTAATGGAAGAGGTTGTTCTGCGACGTTCTCAGTGTGTTCAGCCATGTTTTTCTGAAAAGTATCACCATAAATCAAACATCTAAATGTGTTAGGAGTTAGCACAGTTTAGATATTGGATGTAGATATCTACTTGAAACAATTAAGCACAAATGCGTCATTTAGTTATGAGTCAGATAATGCATGTGGTAAATAAACACAACAAGACAAGCACAATTCACAACAATATCACATTACATCACACTAATGAATTACACCAATTATATAAGATTTCGAAAAATAATGCATCATGGTCCATTTATCGAAATAACTTATATTTCGAAAAAACTTTGATTTTATCGAGAACAACTTATCGAGAAAATGGTGAAATAATACTGAGAAAGTGTCCTTATCGAGAAACTTTATCGAGAAAACCTTAACATTTATCGAGAAATTATTATCAAGAAATTTTATCGAGAAAAATCATTACCGAAAAAACTTTATCGAAAAAACAATATCGAGAAATTAAAGATTTCGAAAAAATGGAGTTCCTAGAAAAGATTTCGATAAATGAAGAAATTTATCGAGAAAGTGATTTCTCGAAAATTTCCTCAGACTATCGAGAAACTAAATTTTATCGAGAACTTGAGTTTCTCGATAAGTTTCAAAAGATTTCGATAGAACTCAGTTTTCTCGAAAATATTCTTATACAAGAATATAATCGAATTCACATGAGATTACTCCTTTGTAGACTTCACAAATCATGTTTCCACAGAGATTTGCATGTTACAGATATATTAATACACGAGACAAGAGTATCTCGATAATTTTCCAAACGAGGCATTCACGTTTTATCGAGAAACATGTAGGAGTAGTGAGAGACATCCAAGCAAGATTGATAAGGCACATAAGGGACCTAATAAGCAAATCCCACCAATAACCACAACTCAAAAAACCACAGAATCTCTTACACCCATTTCGACCCATTCTTAAGAAATCGAAAAGAAAATTTTTCTTGATGAAATACGACACCGAATGATAAAAAACAAGCTTAGTGACAAATCCCCATCAAGAATTAACTCATACCACAGATTACACATGATTTCGAAATCCTAACCCTAGTTTTCGAATTCATGATAACTTAAGATCTAACCATTGAAAAACCAATTAATCAAGATCCTATGTATAAAATACCCTAGTGAATCCATAGGAACTTACAATTTGAAAGATCAAAGTCGGGGTATGCAAGATTGAATGTGAGCCGTGGGTTTTAAGAAAGGGTTTTAGAGGTTTTAAACTTTGAAATAGTGGTGGAATGGTTTGTACGGTTTGTTTGTTTATTTACTTATGATACTTTGAATTTTTTGTCACTTATAGTCCTTGGACTTTAAACCAAACAAAACAAGTGTACCAAAGTATTTGAACCTTAAAAACATTGACACTTTTGGTCCCTTAGCTATTAAGTACTTAAACTGGAACTCTAAAGTTCCAAGCAAGTCTAAAGATACTGAGATGTGCATTCGTTAAGGTAACTAATGAAGATTTAAACCATATGAGACAAGGTGTATTGAAATAAACCATCCGCACACACACCGAACCGAAAGCTTATGAGAAATATGCAAGTATACCTATTTTAAAAAATTGGTGAAAGAAATTTACGCGTGACTCCCCCTCAACACTTGTAAAGTAAGAACAAGGTGTTGAATGGAAGCGATATACTTGCATTTTTTTTTTTTTTTTTTTTTTTTTTTTTTTTAAGGAAAATAAAATTGTGAAAAATCTTTTTGGGTTTTGATTAGTTTATAGTAAAGAAAGAAAGACAAATATTATACAGAGATAGTAGTGATGTTTGACAATCAGTGGTATTTTAAAAACTTTTCCAGATCCTCTGGTGTCAAACATCTCATACCAATCTGGTGAACTAGACTAGCAAACCTGGATGGTGCCAAGGATTTGGTAAGTAAGTCCGCCAATTGGTATTCAGTTCCAACGAAATAAAGTTCAACTGTACCCCTTTCCACATGCTCTTTGATGAAATGATAACGGAGATCGATGTGTTTGGATTTGCAATGATGCACAGTGTTGCAGGAGATAGCGATCGCACTCTTTGAATCACAGTAGATAGGAATCTTGTTGAATAGGTAGCCATAGTCTTTAAGTTGTGATCTCATCCAGATGACTTGAGCACAACAAGCCGACATGGCTACGTATTCAGATTCTGTAGATGACAAAGACGTGCAGTCCTGCTTCTTAGATTGCCATGACACAAGTTTGTCTCCAAGAAATTGTAATCCACCAGATGTACTTTTGCGTGTGTCTAAGCATCCTTCATGATCAGCATCTGAAAAAGCAATTAGTTCAAAGCCAGAATCCTTCGGATACCAGATCCCCAAGTTAATGGTTCCCTTTATGTATCGAAGGATTCTCTTGACCTCACTGAGGTGTTTTTCAGTTGGTCTGGACTGATAGCGAGAGCACATGTAGACAGCAAAAACTATATCAGGTCTACTAGCTGTGAGATACATGAGGGACCCAATCATACTTCGGTATTTGGTAGGGTCAACGGGAGTCCCATGTAAATCAGCATCTAGTTTTGTGGTATAGCCCATTGGCGTATTATAAGTATCACAAGTTATCATTCCATGTTTCTTTAAGATTTCAAGAGCATATTTGGACTGATTTATAAAAATTCCACGGGGTGATTGATGAACTTGTAGTCCTAAAAAGAACGAAAGTTCACCCATCATGGACATTTCAAAATTATCTTTCATTAATTTTGCAAAATCATTAGAATAACTTCTTTTTGTTGAGGCAAAAATGATGTCGTCGACATATATTTGAACAACAAGTAAGTCCTCCCCGTAGGTTTTTGTAAATAGTGTGGGATCCACCGATCCTTTAAAAAATTTATTGGCCAATAAGAAAGTGGACAGTTTGTCATACCACGCCCGTGGGGCTTGCTTGAGTCCGTAGAGGGCCTTTTTGAGTCGGTAGACATGATTAGGACGCTCAGGATCAACGAAGCCTTCAGGTTGACTGACATAAACTTCTTCACGGAGTTCTCCATTCAGAAATGCTGTTTTCACATCCATCTGGTAAACCACCATATTCCTATGAGCAGCATAAGCCAAAAAGATCCGAACAGCTTCATGTCGTGCCACTGGAGCAAAGGATTCAGCAAAGTCTAGACCTTCAAGTTGAGAGTATCCTTTCGCTACCAGACGTGATTTGTTGCGGATGACTGTTCCTTCTGCATCAAGTTTATTCTTCCAGATCCATTTTAACCCGATGACAAAGACTCCGTCAGGTCTTTCAACTAATTCCCAGACTTCTAATCTTATGAATTGCTGAAATTCCTCTTGCATAGATTCAATCCAGTTGTCATAAGTCATTGCATCTTTAATGTTCTTGGGTTCTTCATGACAAACTGTGAGTGCGTAGATGCAAGTTTCACCATCGGTGTGAAGTCGTTGTCTTGTCATGACAGGTGCATCTGGATGGCCAATAATATGGACTAGTGGATGGTCACGAGTCCATTTGTGTGTTGACGGGTGTAGTTGATATGTATCTCGCATGTTGGCAGGATCCAAGTTGCGTGTTGACGACTCAGCTATATCAGGAACTGTAGTAGCTGGTGCAAACGGATTAATGAACGCATCAGGATCATGCTCTGCGGGTTGTGGAACTGATTGTGGTGTTGGATCTTCAGCTGGATGGCAGGGAGTAGAACCAGTTTGTTCTGCTGTAGATGGTGATTCAATTGAAGGACCGTCTCTCTCAACACTTGTAGAAGTTTGTTGAGGTGAGTCTGGTACTGGAATGTGTTCAGGTTGAGCAGCGGAATTTGATGAGACCTCAGTAGGACGGTATTCAATCGTGTCATCAAATAGTGGAGCAAACAAGGTTTCTAATTCTTTGCGGTTAAGTGGTAAAGGTTCAGCTGAAGATGCCGAAGAGTTAAGACGGTTAAATTCGGGTCCTAAGCTGTGTTGCTCAGAAGCCATCTGGGTGAGTTCATCGAAATTAGCGTGAATGGTTTCTTGAATTTCTTTTGTACGACGATTCCATATCCGAAAACCTTTGGAATTTTCACAATATCCAACGAACACTCCGATGTCAGCCTTAGCTTTGAGTTTTCCTAAATCATCACGATCATTTTTCGGATAGCAAAGTGCTCCAAATACATGAAAGTAATCGATGTTCGGTTTTCTTTTGTGAACAATTTGATATGGTGTTTTGCGATGACGTTTTGTGATCATGCAACGGTTTTGAGTATAACATGCGGTTGAAACAGCTTCTGCCCATAAGTAATCTGGTAATTGAGCATTAATCAACATAGTTCTAGCAGCTTCCACTAACGTCCTGTTGCGTCTTTCAACCACACCATTCTGTTCTGGGCTTCTAGGTATAGACGTTTGATGTTCAATTCCCACTTTCTCATAGTAAGACCGAAGTGTCTGATTCTTGAATTCAGTACCATTGTCAGTTCTGACGATTCGTACCGTGTTTCGAAGCTGAACTTGAATCTTGGTGAGAAAGGTGATGATCATCGAAGGAGCTTGATCTTTACTTCGTAGAAAATAAACCCAAGTCCATCTGGAGAAGTCATCCACAATTACGAGTATGTACCGTTTACCGTTGATACTTAGAACACGCATCGGTCCACACAAATCCATATGAAGCAGTTGTAAAACATGATTCGTACTTTGCTCAGGTTTAGACGGAAAATGAGCACGAGTACTTTTTCCTTGTTCACAGGCTGGACATAAGTGATCTTTGGTGAAACGGAATCTTGGAAATCCATCGACAAGTTTATAACGAGCAAGGTCAGTCATGGTTCTGAAATTCAAGTGAGAAAGACGTTTGTGCCATAACCAAGATTTAGTTGACTCTGCTTTGGAGAGAAGACATATCGGAGATGTTGCAATCATATCTGACATTGATATTGTATAAAGATTGGAGCCGCGTGAGCCAAACATTAGATCGTTTCCTTGTAGGTCGCGAACAAAGCAAGTTTTCTCACGAAATGCAACTTCTAGATCCCCATCACAGAATTGACCAACAGAGAACAGGTTGTGTCCAAGGCCTTCCACATAGTAAACACGACTAATTTCAATGTTACCGCTGATGTAGTCACCATATCCCATTATAAGAGCGTAATGATCATTCCCGAATCTGACAGTTCCTATAAACTTTGAGACAAAGTTGTGTAACAGTTTGAGATTGCCTGTCATATGTCGGGTGCATCCGCTATCAACAATCCAGAGAACAATCTGTACCACCTGCATCACCAGAAGAAGACACGGGTGGAACAGAAGTAAGGGTGGAACCCAAAGACAATGCGGGTTCCTGTTGGTTAGTAACACATGTAATTAACAATTTAGGAATCCATTTAAAATCTGGTTTGTATTGTAACCAACGTTGCCAGTTCCAACTAGTTTTTGCTTTCTTAATGTTAAATGCACTAGTAGTTGGCTCAGTCCTAGATTTGTTCTTGGCACCTATGGGGGTAACTGGGACATCATTAGAAACCGTAGAAGACGGCTTTCCTAAGTTAGACTTAGAGGCATTAGTGGGCCTAAAAGGAATGCGTGTCCTACGTTTCTTATGACGATTGAGAAGAGAATTAGCTAAACATTTTGTATGATCACCAGATGATACGCTTTTACGACAAAATACACAAGATGCATTAATATTCAAAACATTCAAAGGTTCATCATTCGTTACATTTAGATTTTGATTACAATTTGCCAGATTAGAATCTAAATCGGATGCAACATGAGTTTTATTCAAAGTCCTAAGTTGGTCTTCTACTTCCTGAGCTTCTAGGTGTCCTCTCTTACGTTGCAAGATCCTATTCTTCTTTTTACTTTTTCGCTTGGGTCTGCTAACGCTAGAAGTGGAGACTAGTCCTGTAGAAGTGGAGGTATCAACATTAGTGTTTTGAACAACTTTTCCTTTATCAGTTTTGTTTATTTGATACATTCCTGGTGCTATCACCGTGGTGTCAACCATTTTTCCTTTTTGAAGTAGCTTAACTTTCTCTTTCAAATCAATGATGATGTGATTTTTGTCCTGAATTTCAGACTCAAGTAAACCATTGCAATATTTGATGTCGTCGCGGTTTTGTTGCCATTCGGCGTTTTCAATTTTTAAATCCGCAATTTCTTTCTCGTATTTGAAACATCGACCTTTTAAAGACTCGTTGTTTTTGCAAATTTGACAAGAGTTTGAAACATTTTGACTTTGAAACTTCAATTCCCTTTCAAGACTTTTAGCTTGACACCATTCAAGCCTTTGATTGAGTTGACAAATTTCTTTTGAAAATTGTTTTGTCACATCATCATTTTTAATTCTCAACTTTTCATTTTCCAGTTTAAGTGTCTCAATTTCCTCATTCAACAAGATATTATCAACACAATGATCATGCTTAAGCATAGAAGTACCAGAATTATAAAGATCATTCATGATAACAGACAAAATATCAGCACAGAGAACTTGTTCCAAGAGTCGATCAGCATCATTTTTGAAAACTTTAGTTTGTAGCTTTTGGACCAAAATCTCATTTTCAGCAGTATCAAAAACGTTTATCATATTTTTGACCTCCTTTTGAAGTTCCTGATCCCAACGTGTAGCACATAGACGAAGGTGTTGAACAATTGGTTTCATTTGTTTTTGAAAAATATCTCTCTTTTCTCGCTCGTAAGCGGATTGAAAAGTTTCAATTTTTATTTCTGAATTGCGTTCAATTGTTTCCTCCAAAATATCAATGTCTTCCATAAAGGTTTTAAAATAATTTAAGACACGACATTTTGGTAAACGTGTAAGTTCACCGGATGATGGTAAAGGACCATTTATTTGTGCTACAGGTGGGACAGGAGCCGCATTGTGAGATGAAACATATGACTCTTCGATAAACCATGATTTCTCAGGTAATTCCTTTTGAGTGACAAAAGATTTTGAAAGTGGAGGAGCTTTTGAATAGTCATATGGTGTCCAATATTGAACTTGACTCATTTTAGATCGACTCTCGTCTTCAAGTTCTTCTTCCTCCTCAGTATCAAAAACAACAGCACGCACAACCGTATTATCAAGAAAATAATCCATACTGTAAATCTTTGGAATTTCTTTGAATGCCGTGTGTAGAAACATTGAATTGTAATCACCAAGTGCATAACCGCAATTGGGTTTCGGTTTTAAAGTAAATTTCTGAATTGTTGTGACAGAGTTCCCGTGTTTGTAAACAATGTGACGAAATTCTTTGAGTTGTTTTTCAAGATCAACAATATCACCGAGTAAGTTGTCTATGTACTTCCTTTTCCGTATTTTATGTTCATGAAAATCTTTTTGACAACTTGACAATTTTGTTTCTGTTTTTGAAAGTTCAGTTTGAAGACATTCAACCTGTTTTTTCAATTCACCCTTCTCACTTTCAAGTTTCGAAATCAACTTTCCGTGTGACTCAATTAAATCTTGTATTTTGCGTTGAAGATCTTGTTCTTTGTTGTAAGAATCTTGAAAAGCTTTTTCAAAACTTTTAGTGTGTTTAATCTTTTCATCTTGATTTGAAAGCTGAATTTTATAACACTCAATGTCTCTTGCAAATGATGCATTTTGTTCTTTTAAAACTTTGTTTTTCTCGTTGCATTTGAGTATTTGCAATTGTTGAGCATCCAGTTGTTTAGATAACAATATGAGGTCAGGGTCTGGATCAAATGATGGTTCATGTTGTTCTAAATTATCATGTTCATCATTCTCAATTGGATCATCAAATGAAACAACTGTGTCATCATCAAATATGACAACTGTGCTTATTTGTTCATCTTTTTGAGAGGATGAAGATGATATAGATGGAACAACTTGCGCCGTATCTGATTCAGAAGCAGAAGGTGAGACTATTTCATTAATAAAGCATGCATTAAGGTCATGTACCTGAGACAAGCCGTCAGTGTCATACACTGGACCTGAATCATTGAGCTTAAATTCCTGCATGTTGGCCATAAGCATCACAGCTGCATTAGCTTCCAGATCTTCCATGTCATCATCATTGTGTACATTTGCCATGAAGTTGTTGTCTTGTTCAGGGAAATGTCCATCCTTTTCATCTTGAAGAGCCATGAGTAATGCCTGCTTGTGAAACTTACTACCCCGAGTTCTCGGTTTGGGACATGCTGTAGCTATATGACCTTGTTCATTGCAATTGTAACACCAAACTGCATTCCCTGAGCTGGAGTTCCTTGTAGCAACTGAATCAGACCTTTGTTGAGGAGATGCTGAGTTGTTTCTGAACCCGGTATTGTTACTAAACCTCTGACCATTCCCATAGTTTCCAGAAGAACTTCCTGAACCAGATCGACCATAGCTACGATTCTGAATTTCCACTCTTCCATCATTAACAACAGCTTGATTTCTTGTGTTTGAAGATGAACGTTGACGGTTGTTTGTTTTGTTGGAGAATTTGCTGAATGCACGAGCAATAAGAGCAAGTCCCTGATTCAACGTATGAAAGTCATCATCGTCATCATCATTGGAGTTGGAGTAGTACACAGCATCATTGTTGTTTGATGAAACAAGTAGAGTAGAAGAATCTTGTGGAGATGAATCATAAGGGACCATTTGGTTCGAGGTGGAAGATTGTGGATAACTGAAGTAGTTCTGCTCTTGAACATATGCATGATTAGACATTGGTGGTGGAGCATAGGGAGATTGAGCTACGAGAGCCAATGAATTTGGTGTTGTTGTTGGTGTGTATCCTCCTCGTAGAGCTCGATCTTTTTCCACTTCAGGTTCATGGTGTTTCAGAAAATCATACAACAACCCATATGGAGCATCATGAAGATTCTTCGTTTGACGAACAAATGTCACATATTTATGCCAATCAGGGCCAAGACTACCCACAAATTTGGAGTTCACAGCGATCCTTGGTACAGTGATTTTGTGACGTTCCAGATCATTAACCACATTTGTGAAACGATGATAGTATGATTCAAGTGACTCTCCAGGTTCAATAGTGATGTCAGTGTATTCCATGTAAAGCTTGGATTCCATGTCATCTTTGTTCAATTGAGTGCCTTCCATGAGGAGATGAACGTGTTCCCACATTGCTTTGGCCGTTTTCTGAGCATCGACACTGCGATAGATCGGATTGGGTATACCTTGAAGTATATAAGCCATTGCATACTGATCAGCTTCACGATGTAGTTTCTGTTCTTCAGTGAGTGCAGTTTCTGGAAGGGGTCTATCACCAGGAGGACGTGGAGGATCTGCATTTGGATCACCAGCTTCAAATCGTGTTGGCCACTCAAATGGTCCTTCAAGTATCACTTGTTTCAAGAATGGCCCATGAGGTTTCTTGAGTTCAAGAAATCGTAGGAATCGACTTGACCATTGCACATAATTACCAGGTGTAAGCATTGGAGGTGTTTCAAGTGATCCTGCCTCATGTCGGGATTGTTGAGTTGTAATAACTTCACACATTCTGTCAAACCAGTGAGGTTGTTTGGAGGAAAACTGAGTGGTTTGTTGTGGCACTTGATATGGTAGTTGTTGAGGAATGAGCTGTTGTTGCATCATAAGGTATTGTTGTTGTGGATTGTATTTAGGAGGTTGTAGATTCATTGTGTGCGGAAGGTAATGTTGTTGCTGATACTGCTGAGGTTGTTGTTGCTGAGATGTTTGTTGTTGAACATGAGGAAAGTAGTGATTCGGTGGCTGAGACATCTTCGAACACTTGTGTAGAAATGGATCTTGTGGAAAGTGTAGAATAAACCAATTATCGAGAAACTTAGCACAACTTCAAAGAAGATTTCGATAATATGTTTTCGAAAAAATTTGGCAGATTTTCGAGAAAATGTTGATATTATCGAGAACCTTGGCAAAAAAAATTATCGAGAAACTTGGTGAAAGATTATCGAGAAACTTTGGCAAAATTATCGAGAAAGAAGATTTCGATAAAAAACAAGTTTATCGAAAAACTAGATTTCGATACTGAACAAATTTTCTCGATAAATTTCGAAAAAATTGCGAAACACAGTTTTCGAAATTATACAATTTCGAAAACTTTCCCAAAAGTCGAAGTACTTAACTTTCTTATACAAGAAAGAAAATACCGAGTCCACGCAAACGAAGACGAGGGAGTGTTCTTGATGAAGATCTCGATAATATGTAGATTTTGTTTTTCAAAGAAAGCAATCCTTAAATTCGTTTTTCTTTCAAGATACTTGTACTTTTGTGTATAAAATGTGTAAATCTTAAGGAAAGTAGAAAACTTTATGAAAAATTTTATACTTGAAAAGATCTCGATAAAGGTACAAGTATTAAGAAATCGATTTTTGTTGTAAAAGTTTAGAACTTTATGGTTTGTTTTGATGTTAAACACAAGTTTGTAAGCAAAGATGTGAGAAAAACCAAGAAACAAAGCAAAAGTTTTAAAATTTCACAAAAAAAACACGATATATAACAAAAAAAACGAATTTGAGAAAGAACAAATCAATGAAAACAAGAACTACACCTTCCTCTAGCGAATGATACCACTTGTTAGGTCACCATTTTGTAAACACAAGTATGATTATGTAAGAAATGAGATGAGAATGAGAGTGGGATGATTATGAGAAATTTGAGAAAATGAAATGCAAGAGTTTCCTTAATGTTTTCAAATAACCAACCAAGTTTACAAGAGGCCTAAGCTTACTATTTATAGGGAAGGAGCTAGGGCAACACACCCTCTCCTTCCACTCATCATTTCGTGGGCTTTTAGGGCCCATGGATCATATGACTTAAGCCTAGTAAACTAGAAACAATAACATAAATGTAAACAAATAATAACTTAAGCAACCTATTATTACAAATGACCGAGACTTGATAAAATAGTAAAACTATGGTTCCAACATATATATATATATATATATATATATATATATATATATATACTAGACTTCAAAGCCCGCCCGATGGGCGGGCATGATTTGTAATTATAATTTTGATGGTTTTAGTTAACGTAAAATTATGTTTTAAGTTGGTTTTATTCTTTTAGTGTATTATTTCAGAATAATGAGATACATGCATACGAAGGTCGTTTTGTTGGTAAATAATGTGTATGGGAGTTACTGTGGATCGTGTGATTATATGTTTTGTGATTATTGTTTGAGTGTATTATTTTTGAATAGTTTGATGTGTGTATACGAAGGTTGTATTTGTTGGTAAATAATTTTTAAGGAAATTAATGTAGATGATTTATTATTGGTATGTTAATATGAGATTAATTTATTTTTAAGTGATTTTTATTTGATTGTGTATGATTTTTATAGATGGTCAATGGGTTTTTAAGAAATATACGCATGATTGTCCACCAAATGATTGTGTGTATGCCATTATCATTTAAGTAACTTGTATTTAATGAGCCAACATTGTTATTGAGATTCAAATACACTTTTGTAACCTAATAATATTTGAATGAGCCACACAATGAACCTTCACTGTCAGCTTACCATCCGTATATGTTACAGTTTTGTTTTCATCTTTGTACGTAATAACTAATAACAGTGTATTCATATTTTACCTGGTTCCATCATGAACTGAAGATGATAGTTACTTGCCAAGTGTTAAATAATACTCAAATTGCTAAAGTAAAACTAAACTTTAATTCATCATGAATGTAAGGTTTTCACCTGATCAACTTCACCTTATTGGTTTAAGCCAATAAGCTAATTTAATAAACTCTAAAATGTCAGCTTATCAACTTTTCCAAAATCAAATAAGCATATAAGCCAGCTAAATAAGCTAATCCAGAAGCCCCCACATAATCTCTAATAGGTCAAATTGGAAAATATATAACAGCTAAATGCAATAACAATGGTTACGAAGCCATCCTACCATTTCATATAACACATCGCGGCGGAGTATGTGTATACAAAAGAGTGGCTCAAAATACAAAGTACGCCAAAAAGTAGATGCAAAAATATTTCGGTTTAGCAAATGGACAGTGTCACAAAAATACATAAGGTACATTGTTCATTTTGCAAAACTATAGATGTTATGGACATGAACAACAGATAAACAAAGCTACATTATATGGTTAACCTTATTCATGGCATTCCTTGATCTTTCTATAGCTTGACTCATAGGAAAACACAAATGCATCCTGAACATTGTTCATAAAAATAATAATCATGCTTTGTGAAATTGAATTGTGCCTATCCACTTGTTATTATTTCCCAAACATCTTGAACCATCTTTTTAAACATGTCAATTCCCTACAAAAGAGGAAAACATAAGCACTTTAAAACCAGTTAATCATTTATTATAATTCAGCATTGTATTAAAATGTAAGCTTAGCTGGGTTGACCCTAGAACCAAAAATAACCACCAAACATAAAAATACTTATATCGTATAGCATTGTATTCAAATGTAGGCAGGATGCAGAAAATCCAAGTCTAATGAAGCATAAGCTGCTTATATCTTTGGTTTGCATTTGTTTTAAATATATATATATATATATATATATATATATATATATATATATATATATATATATATATATATATATATATATATATATATATATATATATATATATATATAGAAACCATGAAAATGATAAACTCACCCTCATAAACCCATCCGAATAATCTTACATGTTTTTTACTTAAAATAATCCTACTATGGCGACCTGTGTTTTACGACCTGAAAGTTGTAATTTGCTTATCAATTGTCAGTTTTATCTTTATGAAAAGAGGTTCATCTTTAGTTTCCCTCTGTATATTGATTCTCGATCAAAATGTAAGTGTATTTTCAGTTAGAAACATAAGGGTTTCCCAAATCAACCTTGGAGACGAAAAAAAATTACAAACCAAAATTGACCCGGTTGACGCAGTTTGACTCGTCAAATTTGGCGCATTCGGTTAATGAATCACCAGTGGAATTGCACGAACTTTGGAATGACTGTGCAACTGCTCGTCTACCCAAAAAGAGCACCACAATGTTCACATACTTGATTACAGACACCTAGATTGATATGCTCGGTAGTTGTATAAGAGCATAAGAAGTTATTAAGTAAAATAATGAAGAAAATTATGATCAAGCAATACCTTTGCCTAAAGAATATTTGTCTATATCCTTACTTACTCTCAGTCGTATGTTGCGCTTGAGCATTAGCAGAAGAGGCCTGATCAGAGTAGATTCTTGAACTCACTTGCATCATATCCGTCTTGTGCTTCATAGGTGTGACATGTATACATTAAATTCCGTACGGATTTTGAAGGTAATTAGATGTATATTGAAACACTAATAGACTGATATTTCAAAAATTACCTCTTTTGAAAAGACAATAACTGAGGAAGTTTTCTGTTAATGAATAAAGAGTGTAATAGTACGATCTTGGCAGACTCTGCCTCATCTTGGTATCTCTTGTATATCATCTCTTTTTCCTTTATTTTCTTGTCGAATTCCGCTCTATCCGCAGCTCGAGATTCTACATGTAGATCAAATTGTTGAACCTCAGTCAGAGGCCTGAGAACTTTCTTAGGAACCGAAATAGGATTCCTGCAATTTTGAACAACGTCGGCATCAACATCATAAAACAGATGTTATTAGTTGGATAACATTCTAAAGTGTGTTACTTACTCTTTCAAAATCAGTTGAGCCTTAAACATTCTCTTCTTTGCTTCTTCCTGTTCCAACCTCCTCCTTTCTTCCATTTCTTTTTGTACTTCTTCATGTCTTGTCAAACTCTCTAATTGAAATGGTTGTGGTTTTGTGCACTATTTTGGCTCTTATTTTTGAGGAACCTACACACGTAAACTGATACACGTGTCAGTAAAACCATGTCTTTTTGTAATAAGTTTTTTTTTTTTTTTTTTTTTTTTTTTTAAGAAAAATGGAAGTCATGATTGTTAGAAAGTTAGAATACAACAATTAGTTTACAAAAGTTGTCTCTTTTGTAAATTATGATATTCAGACAATTAGTACAAAAGTTGGCTGAAATGACATTTTCTACTCACAATCCAGTTCCAAGACATAAATTCAAATGCAGAGGTGGTAATGTTATTAATACCGTATTCTTCAAAGGTCTAGCCTTGAACTTAGGAGCTTTCTCCAACTCTTCTTTTTCAAGTATTTAGGTACTTTTCATCGTTGGTGGTCGTGCTCTAAACAATGTCCTATAGCGGGGGTGTCTTGGGAGTTGTAAGACGTGGCTTCCATTGATGAATCTGCTAAAAAGAATATCAAAAATTTAGCCAAAATACTAAACATAAAACATGTGAAATACGGAGTACTAAATCGGTCAAAATTTTACCGGAGGTGGTGCTTCAGTTGAGGCAATTGTTGAAGTTTCTGCATTTTGATTAGCTCTTTCCATTGTTTCCAGTGAATTTCTTGGAATTCGGGAACCTGGGGTGTGCTTGTCTTCATTGCTGGTAGAGTTGGAGCCTCAAGTATCAGTTGAAACAATATATATTAACAGAAAGCCACTTTTGGTTTATGGATGATTTGATCTTAAGAAAAAATTTCTTACCTTTCTGTTGACTGGATGTGCCTTAAACATGGGAATTTTTGCCATCATTTCTTCCTGAAGCTCTCCTAAACTCGACTTTGACAGAACGAACACGTTGAGATGTTTGGAATACAGGTTCTGTTGGCCTGGTCTGTGTCAATCTTCCCTACCTACAAGTTTATAGGTATCTACATCATAGTGGTTTGTTAATCAACACTATAAGGCTAAAAGGTAATTTGTGCGAACATATTCACATCAGTAAGAACATATTTGGCTATAGAGAAGGCAGAGATAAGTAACTAATGAGCAGGCGTTTTCTTAAGATTGACTCAGTCATTTTTCCAATCATGTCTAGCAGGCACAATGTTTTTGTTCCATATACATAAATGATTCTAAGAACATATATATGTATTTGATAAAGGTAGATAAATAACAGGTGCATACTTTTAATTAATATAAGCATGCGATATTTTGATAAATACATGCTCGTCCATTATAAGATTTTCTTTCACAGCTCTCAAATCAGATATGACACCACTTTCAAACCTCGCCCTTGGGTCTGTTACTAACCACTAAAACATGATGGATGAAACTATCATAATGATTATTTAAATTAATCGCTGCAAGTAAAATACTTATATCGTATAGGACAACTAACCTGAAGTTGGGTTTTAAAAACCTAATCTTTAAAACATATGACACTGTAATATTCGAGTATATATTTCTTTATCATCACTAATCCCAGGAGGTAGATAGCATCCAGTTGCAACTATAACATATACATGGCAAGCAGAAATAAGTGTTATAATAAAACCTGAAAGTATCATTGTAAGTATGTCTTTTGTGACAACATACATGATCTGCTGCCTTTTCCAAATATTCAATCTGTGCATGAATTAGTTCGTGTAAATATTCTGGTTCACAGAATATTCACAAATCATATGTCTAATTAGTTATTAATTTTTCAAAATTCTAATTAGTTATTAAGATGACAAAATAAGCTAATAAGTTCTATAAATGATCAAAGAAGCTATTAGGCGAGTATTAATTTAAAAAGTAAAATTACTTGAGCAGTTGGAGCACAAAGATAAAGTGTGACATTTTCGTCTGAGAAAATAGCACCAAGTGGTCATGTATATGAGAACATGTCGTCAATAACACCGGGTAGCTGTAAGCCAGTAACACCAATGCACCTCCCACGCACTGCAAAATGTAGCACAAACATGAATTACAAAACATGAAGATATTAAACTTATAACATGATATGCTTCTGCATATATTATTACCGCCAAAGAAAGCGACGGCCAGTTGGTCTTTGATAATATTATTTAGATTTAGTGTTTCCTGGACCTTAAAAGCTTTATAATCTCGCAACCCCTTAAATAATTGCTAGCTTAATTTTGGACCTTTTAACTGACGGACGTCTTAGTTTAAGTCGTTTTGAACATGTCTCTAGGGGCGGTCATTCCTTTTGTTCTTTGATGTCACCGTCAACCAGGTCAATACCAATATTGATTCCAAAAACTCCAGCAACAACCACGAATGCACTCACCACCAGTGTTGCAATAGTTAGCTTTACACCCATTTGCAAAAGATGGTTATGCTTATCATCCAACATTATGTTGATCTAGTCTTCTGTGTCATTTACATACTCCCTCAACTACACACAAACAAATATAATCCATAACTTCAGCTGGTTTAATAGTTGACAGTGTTTGGCGTTGCATTTTAAAAGTGATTATCTGATTATAGTGTTTTCAAGCCTCAAATAATCAGTTTCAAGTGTTTGGGCATAGTGAAACTCAATCTGACTTTACATATATAATATTTTGCGATCAACTAATTAGGTTTGCATAATCAGTCTATGAGTCCTCTACATTATCTGATGAAGTCTTCCATGCGTCACTCTGCACATAAAGCACGATCATTGATATTTCATTATTAGTTTGGAGTAAATGCAACACCAAGGCATTACATAAATATACAAAATAATGTAAATTCAAAAGATATGAACTTAATGTTGAGAAAAGTAGTCTTGTTTTTAGATCTGCTCACACCTCTGAAATTAGTGATTTGTAAAACTTTAATCATAAACTTTGCTTATGTAATTTAATCCTTATTGAATACCTTCAAGTGTATTATGTTAATGAATATAAACGTCAAGAAGAATGTTGATAACAATGGCTCATGGAACTGAACATAAGCTCACTCGTTACCACGTACACTTGACCTGTGACGTCAAAGTCACACCATTAGGAACTTGCATAGCACACTCGACCCCCTTTATAATCATTTCTTAGAGTTGTAACATGGAGATATTAGGTAAAGGGTCAAAATTTACTCAGATATTTGGTTTAGCTTTTACCTGACGAAACTACCAATACACAACCTATTTTGACCCAAACCACCTCTTTCACGTCTTACCCTCCCGCCCAGTTTGCCATCTCCAAATTATATAGATCAATAAATATACTGACCATGTGAGCTTAAAGTATCAAGAGATGCATCAGGTTTAGCTCCATGGATACACTCTTTTCGTAGCAACAATATAAGAAAATTAGAATACCCGAACGTATTAGAAAAATTCACTCAGACATGTAAATTTGAGTTTATTTATTCAAAATGGGCCAGTTTGCTTCTACTTTATATCTATCACAAATTAACTTAAAAAAATTACTCCATGATATAAATGATCCCTCACTTATATTATCGAGTACCTTTTCTATAAAGTTCATATATAAGCTTTGATATGATTTTGCTACATCATCGCATAACACAAAATAGCCTCCCCACCTAATCCGCGGATCACAATTGCAACCCATTTATCACAAACAGATCAAAAGGAAAGCAGGTTAAATGTGTTGAATAAGATAAAAGGTCTAACAAAAGTGGATATCATTTCAAATATATTGATAAGTAATTAAGTAGTTATGTAACGTGTTATCATATATTATGAGAACATGACTAAAAAAGTTCCACTTTTTAAAGCTGATCATACGATTGCGATAAGGTGATCAGTAAATTCCATCAAAGATAACATATGCTTGGTAATGAAACCATTCTGGTGCAGCATATGGTGCATATATATGGAATGAGTATGAACCATGAGCCAAAAGACAGCCCATGAGCTAAGCTATATACCTCCTCTGATGTGCAAAAGACAGGCCATGAGCTACTCCTACTGCTATTTTAAGTCGTGCGAGCAAAGAAGGTGAAGTACCTGATGACTCGGCATATACAATCATCAACGACTCAAAGTAAGTGTATTCGTGACCGACTTTACTATGTGGCATATAAGCCTGACAATAGATGTTGGTTCTGTACGAATTTTAGAAACAGCCAATTGGTGAGATGAAAATCTAAAGATCGAGTGTGTTTTTCACAATTAAACTAAAATGTATACTTACCTCCAAAAAGAAGTGCAACAGTGGTGCTTCTATCTGTAATGAGTATCAACCATGAGCCCAAAATGTGTTAATCACTTCAAAACCCCACAGCCGTGCATTATAATCCTGAAAGGTATAGGAAAAGAATATAAAACAGATGTTACATTGAGATGGTATATATATGATTGAAGGCACATGTAAGGAAACCAGAGTTACCTACATATTTATGACCGAGGCAAGCATTAAACATATAAATGGATGACTTGAACAAATAAAAAAGATACCCGAGAAAATCAACTGCATCAAAAAGAAAACTTAATTTGTTATTGTTTTTGTAGGAATGAACTGAAATTTGTGAACCTATACTATCAAATCCATTAAAGAATTAATCACAACATTAAATAACTTCATGAGAAAAACAACAGCATATTTTCATAATTAGGGTTTTCATAATAAGATAAATACCTTTTTTAGGTGGTTGATGATTACATTGTACAAAACACCAACCAAATAATCTAAACCTTGTGAACATGAAAAGCAAAAAAGAAAAACCAACCTGTTACTATACATACCGATTAATAGAGGTTTTTAGGGTTTTTGAATAAAGTTATAATTTACATATATGATAAAGATGATCTCCTATTAAAACATTATACGGTTTTTTTTCAAATCTCCTTAAGATAATTTCCAAATTTCTCTTAAGAGATAATTTTTTTAGGCATGAGATATTTGTTTCTAATTATTAGTCACAACTTGTGGAGTGATCCATTGGTTGAGGTGTTTGGTTGTGCTAGCAAAGCCCATGGTTCAAATCTTGCCATGAGATATTTTTTAATAAAATTCAGGAATTTCATGACATATATCGAATTTTACAAAAATAAATTAACAATTTCGAAATAATTTTAAAAAATAAAAAATAAAGTATAAAAATTGCTTACATGGACAGAATATGATGACATGGCACATAATGAATTACTGGGCAATGAGGTGGCGTTTATGTAGCATTATCTACGTGTAACGCCTCCTGTTATATATATATATATATATATATATATATATATATATATATAGAGAGAGAGAGAGAGAGAGAGAGAGAGAGAGAGAGTGAGGATCACGTGTGGATTTTGGATTTTAGTGTGGACGTACGGACAGATCTGGACCGTCCATCCAGATCTGATCTAGATCTAATCACACACACATCACACGCACACGCTATTATCGCGGTACCAATTGATCATGCAAATGATTTTTTTAATTTTTTTCCTTTTGAGGGCTCCTTACTATTGTTGTCTTCTTTCATTTTTTTATTTTTTCAGATTTTCTGAGCACTTTTTTGTTCTTGTGATTATGAGTCCTACCACAATATTAACAATATTATGAGTTCTACTGTGATATTAACGATATTTACTTAAAAAGTTACTTTGATATTTGTAAAAAAACTTAATATCACTGTTTTTTTATTACAATATTAAGAAAAGTTACGGTCATATTAAGAAAATTAACTTTGATATCAAGAAAGCATGATAATTATGGTGATATTAACGATATTATGATACGGTGATATTTATAAAACGTTTATATTATAAAACCAACCGTACTAAGCTTTTTTTAATGTAAAAATGAATCACAATATTAAAAAACACATGATAGTTACGGTGATATTAACAATTTTTATTAAGAAAAAATTTTTATGATATTAAAAAAGTTATTGTGATACTAAATTTATTATTAAAAAAAATTTTTTATGTGATATCAAAATCAGACGTTAATATCACAATACCTTTAACAATGAAAACGATTTTTTTTTTTTGAAATTTTTTTCAGCGATTCTTAATTATTTGTTGTCCTCTTTATTTTTTTAATTTTTTCAGATTTTTTTCAGAAAAAAAGTTAATATGATAGTAACGATTTTAATAAAAGACGGGATATTTACGATATTGCTACTCCGCATTTTTCAGATGGTTGACTAGATGGAGGGCTGAGATTCGTCCGTACCATCCGCACTAAAAGACAAAAATGTACCTGATCCTCACTCTCTCTATATATATATGTATATATATATATATATATATATATATATATATATATATATATATATATATATGGGAATATATTAGCTACAATTTTTTGTAGCTAACTCCCTACAATTTCATGTTATAATTTGTGGGTCCCTAAATTTTCTGGTGGGTCCCTGAATCATTTTAGTGGGTCATGAATTATTTCTTGTGTAATTTTGGTGAGGATTGTAGCTATCTTGGCTACAATAATTGTATCCAAGATATCCCATATATATATGGTGCCCAAGAATGAAGTTGTTACGGGACGATGTAACTGAGAACTATTATATATATTATGTGTATAACGGGCCTGTTGATGTTCCAAGACATTTGGTCCTGTTGTGACTGTGGCCAACGATCGTATCCACTGTTTAAACTTTCTACGCTGTAGTAGCTATGCTCTGCAATATGTATATAACATAAATAATTGACATATTCAAAAACGTATCTGAAAACCAAAAACATAAAGAACGGCCCACTCACATGTAGATATATTGTAGTGATTCTTACCAATATCAGAAACAACCAAAGGACCTGCCAACGCAGAAGCTTTGTTGTCGTGTAAACTACAACAACCCTGTCATTTTCCTTAATTGATACCTGTAACGACTACCATCGCCGTGTCAGTATGAGGTGAAGCATTAGCTATATGTTTTCATAATTCTACACTTTAAACACTCTTAATCAATCACTCAAAATGGTAAATAATGTACACACTTCCAGCCTATTTAGTTCAAAAATCCAAAAATTAATCGATATGAGATATTTACTTCACACCACAATTTCAAAAACCGATATATATTTTTCTTTTATAAAAAAACTAAAAACGAACCACACAAATAGTAGCCAAAATTCTCCTGTATTCCTCCTGTATTTTTCTTTTATATAGACTTGTAATTTACATTTTAATTTAGTCATGTATGTATATTAGTGATCTTTTACATTTTTTTGGTTTTTATTTAAGGATTATGTATGGTTCTTTTATAGTAAGAAATGCAATTATCGGGCGGGCATGCCTTATAATTATTGTTAACATATTTTTCTATAAATAAGATGAGGAACACATGGCCTTTTGGCGCGTTGCTAGGCTGAAAGCAAACGTTTTAATGATAGAGCAACACGAATGGTAAAGGATGGAGTGCTTAGATATGAATGGTCAATCGTATCTATCTTTTGCTTACCCTTGTCGAAAGGCGTAGGGACGTTAAAATCTGGAACTGTATCTACTTTTGCTTATCCATTGTATGGCGACTGAATTAGAATGTTTTAAAAATTGCTTAAATGCAGCCATGCCAATTGAACCAATCTTGTGAACGTGTTTGTTTAAGGCCTCATCATTAAGATTTAATTATCTCAACCTGAATAGACATACGCGCATACTTTTTTATTAAAAAAATAAAAAATAATAATAATTAAAAAAAATTAATAACCTGCTATTTTTAATTTAATTTTTTTGGCTAACCTGATTAAAGCTCCATGATCGTGAGTGGCTGCAATAAGCAACTGCATGTTTATGTCTCTACTGCATTACATATGGCCACTTTAGGGTCTCCAATATATGTACTTCTTTCTGCAGTGATATGCCAGTTGAAAAGATCATAAACATTTTGTTGTAACGATATCAAAATAATCCAATATACAAAAAAGCAGCTCCTTTATTAGTTCAACAGCTGCACTAACTGCAGACAATGCACAACAATTTGGTTTGATATAGGGGTCATTATAACATGAGAAGTTACCTGTAATACTCCAACTCTGATATGCTAATTATTCGTTTCTTGATGACGGAAATATTTTTCTCATTAAAAAATAATTTTAAACAACTAAAAGTTATTGTCTGTTCAAAATAGGGTGCTTAAGATGATTGAATTCTCGTGTCAAAAGAAAAAAAAGAATAATATGGGAAGAAGAAATTGTTTTTATTGGATGTGTTGATTCATATTTATTTATGAGACAGATGATGAGCATGTATTCTTTCTAAACAGTTTCCTGCACAACTTTTTAGCAACCAAACAACGCCTTAAAACAGATTTCTGCATACATTTTTAGCAACCTAACATCGTTGTAAAACCAAGTTTCTGTAGAAAAATTCGACCGACAAAGCAACACATTTTTAGTCTGTTATTTTTACACACTTTTCTGCACAAATATAATCTAACTGGCTGTGGTTTTTCCTTAACATATACTAAATAATTTTCTAAAATACATCCAAACCGGCCCATTTAAAACTAAACGGGTTAGTACAAATATAAACCAACTACTATGAAGGTTGAGTGTTAAGATTATATGAGTAACAGGTCAACTGATGCATGCAATCTCGATCAATGTTTCTTATTTACTCTTAATGAATGAGTCGATTCTGGGCTTCTGGCCATATTTGATCTCTAACAGGTCCACCATTAATAAATCAGTTAAAATGAAAACGGGCTGAGGTTCTAGTGTTACATGAACATGAAACCAGCCCAGAACTAAAAATGATAACGCTTATAAGCTTATTTCAATCAATCGTAGAAGTGAGCAATTTCGCGTTTTGAAGATCAAAACAATATCATGTACCATTTATATACATATGTACCTGATATGGAGTCCATACTACTTGATTAATCGCATTCATAGCAGCCTCTCTGAATCCTTCAACAGAGGCAGACCATTGTGTTGCAACATCTTCACATCCATCATTGATGTCTTCTATTTCTGTCACTCCTATGGCCCAAACTCGCCTAATGATCCCCTTCGATTAATTCCAGCTATGCAAATGCTGAAAAGAATACATGAAAGCACAATGTCAAACACCACCTTAAGTTCCTTTGGTATACTATAACATATATTTCAGCACACACGAACAATAATTATAAAATAATGAAGATAGTTCTTATTTCAGTCAAAAGAATGTGAACAGCGATTAGAACGTAAGTGAACAAAAACTTATCACCGTGGAAATATACTTGTCCAGCCTGTTTAGATTTGCATCTATCACACTGAGGGCATCCTTAGTATTATAATCAGACCATTATCCCAAGTATTAACGACAAATATCCAACCTACAGATGATTAAGTGAGATCTTAGTTAAACGGTTAAGCCATCCAATGATGAACTACTTGTATTTAATAAAAAGAAAAATAGATACTTTCACCAATAGCGGAAATAGATGCTTCCAATTTTCAGAAATAATCATTTAAAGTGATTAGCAATGAAGCAAACGACTTCTCTTAAGATGACGACATGGTCTTACCGAATTTAACAATCTCCTTATAAAATTAAAGAGTAACAAAAAGAGGGCTGGAGATGCAAACATAACGTATCAATACCGTACCTCTTCGTTTATATGCTTAATTTGTAAAACAAATACATAATGTAACACAACAATACCCATTAAGACGTAACTTTTTTAATAATACATGAGTTGTACGGAAGTCAAATAATAACAGTCAAATAAGTTGAAGAACAAAACTAAAATAAACCTTCGCTAATTGCTGATCAAGTTGGAACTCTCCCATGAATGAATTCAGAAATCATTACCATGGCTATTTCAGCTGGTAACTTGGGATTGTGTGTCTTGCTCCTCTTACTATAAAGCCCACCACCCCTTTGTATACCACCACGTATCCTACTATCAGATTCACAGAAATTAGTTCGCGCCATTGATTTAGTACTGATATATAATTGGTTGTTTCTCATATGTTTAATAGTTATACTATATAAGTCATAGAAGTATTTAATAAATAAGTTACTTAAATTCTGAAGAAAAACGAAAACATGTACATGCCTAAAATAGATAGTCACGAGTCATTAAATCCACAATGACCGTAAGTTTAATAATTCAAGAGTAACTGGTTTTCTACACCAGACATTTTATCAAATATTACATTCTATCACCCGAACTGCAAATGTCAGAAAGGAGTAGGTTTCCATATCTGCGAATTCTGAGCTTTCCTTGCCGCCACATGCACACCTGCACAAAACACCAATAAAAATGTTTCTGTAAACTTTTAAACCTACTTCATCTCATTATCCAACTATCTTATTCCGCTGAGCTTACTTAGTATTCATGAAAAGAAATACCATTTGGATTCTCAAAGTCTCGTTTTGTGTCCTTAAGTTCACAGAATCGGATTCTGAATCACGTCTAGATAAATAAATCGCTTGTAAATTGGAATCTTCAGGATCCTGATTCTGAGTCCTAGAATCAAGAGACTGAATTTCCGTATCATCTCCATGTGCAAAATCCTTTCTCATATCCGAAGATGTAGATGTAGCTGCAGTAGTTTTAAGTTCCTCATTTTCTTGTGTTCTCGCATTCACAGACTCAGATTCTCCATCATGTCTAGATAAAGAATCGCTTCTTATATTGGAGGGTAAAGCAGCAGGTTTAAAATCCTCATTCCGAGTACTAGATTTTACTGACTGAACTTCCGTGTCATCTCTAGATGAATTATCCTTGTTCGAATCAGAGGACATGGAAGTATTAGCCATAACATCATCATCGTCTGCATCACTTCTAGGTAAAGAATCAACTCTCCAAACAGAGGATAAATAGGAAGTTTCAGAATCCTCATTTCAAACTGTAGAATCCACTGTCTCAACTTCTGTGCCATTTCCAGACAATGAATCCCTTCTCACATCAGAGGATATGCTAGCATTAGTGTAGACAAAGAATCGCCTCCCGGATCAGAGGATATGGCCGCATTACTTATGAAATCCTCATCTTCTGAACTCGCCTTCACAGACTGTAAGTTACCTCCCCCGAGATTCTACTCCATGTTAACTTGACTTTGATTCCTTAGGGTCCAACGGACCTCCTTCCTCCTTATTACCTTGTTCTACTGATGAATTACAAGGAAGGGTTGTCTCCAAATGCTCGCATTCAATTTTTCAACAGGAGGATCACAATGACCAGATAGACGTGTACAACATGTTCAGCACCATCAGACTCCACACCTTTTTCAGCCACTGGCAACGGATCATCCAACACAATATCTACTTTACTATCAGCTTATGGGGTCACTTTTTGGGAACTTCCCTCGTCGGATAATCCTGCTACCACTTTTTCTTTGTTATCAGCGTGCACAAAACTCACCCCAAGTATAGGTGATCTTGGATGGTCTTCATTTTCATCCGTAGCAACAATTCCAGTAGGTGTCTGCACACCGCCCGCTGTGTCAGGGGAGGATAATTTACTTGATTCCGCGAATAACATTCTGAAATGTCATAAAAAGTTGCATTTTAAAACGACCCATTATCCATATAATAAGACCCACCTCAAATTATCAAACTAATTGACATAAAGTTAACATAAGTTGCTCATACAGGGGGGACCTGTGACGAATATCAAGTCTATCAAACCAAGTTTTAAAATATGAAACTGTACCCAAATGCATTGCAGCTACTTTTTGAGATGATAATATTTGTCAAAAAGCTTCTCTATGTACTCCCCAAACGTAAACAAATATTTAGCATTTTCATATAGTTTCGATTAATCATTTTCGTTTCACTAATTAATAGAAAGGAGCATATAATTATTTTTTTAGGATAACATACTGAATAATCATCATGTACCTTTCTGTAAGGGTCTTCTAGGTGACTTAAAATAAGAACCTTCAAATAAAACTCTCACAGTCAACAAACATGTGTAAGTAAAATCATGAAACTCCTACATTCTAGAATTGTTTAATCATGCATGATTTAATGTCCTCATAACAACAGTGTGTTAAATAAGTTCGCGTGCTCTATTAGGGTCTTTAACTGATAGTCCGTTTCCCACTCAAGTATACCCAATTTAGAACCATAAAACATATCCAAGCGTGATCAAATAAATATGTGGAATTCTATTAATGCAGATCTAGTATATACCTGGTTTGTGTCGGGGTTTATTTCCAATACTGTTTTTACTTTTTAACGATACACGGTTTTAGAGCCGCTCTTCTTCCCAAGTTGTGTGATCGATCTCCTGAATATGAAAACCAAAACAGCAGTTGCTGTCACAGAACAGATAGATGCTGTAGTTAAATTCATCTCCATAATCGTTTTCTTATGAAATGATTATTAACACTTGAAGTTGCAGGACTCAACTTTATAAATGTCCAAGTGAAATGAACAAATAGAAATGAATGTTAAAGAAATTTACTTAATTAAAGCTCATAACATGAATACAAAATAAAATAGAGTAGCAGTTAGATTAAAACCTATTGGCTGCTTGACAATTCAACTGAAGATTGAGCATGTTACTAAAAGCGCCACACATATGGCTGTTGCATATGCCCATTCATGTTTCCTCTATTTGTTCAATATTGTCTTGTAGAGTTAGGAATCTGAAACTACAAAACTTATCTTAACTCCAAAAGCAAACTTAAAATATCAAGGTAACCCTCACTCACCACACTAATAAACTATTATATTTCCTCTATTGGTTCAATATTGTCTTGTAGAGTTAGGAATCTGAAACTACAAAACTTATCTTAACTCCAAAAGCAAACTTAAAATATCAAGGTAACCCTCACTCACCGCACTAATAAACTATTGCATTAGGTTTACTTAGGTATTCATTCCAACTGAATCATTAAACTCCAAAAGAATAAGATAATTTAAAAAAAAAAAAAACGCTATAAGGATGATTAAAAAGTAGGCCTTGTTGGAGTGGTGTTGAAGCAACCGTTTGTTGCCTCTTCCTGCATCCAACACCAGTTTTTTGAGTAATCTGATTTACAGATGTGAAACCAAAATTTTGAGGAGCTTGTGTTACCTTATCAGCAAATGCGAAACCCGCTTTTTGAGGATCTTGTGTAACCTAATTAACGGGTGCAAAATCCACTTTTTGAGGTGCTTGTGTTACCTGATTAATAGAGGCCACGTCCATCATCATCAAAGAATTTAGATCTTCTTCATACAGCGGTGGTAACTTGTTTTGATTCATAGTTGCTTTTTGAGCTTTGGAC
This sequence comes from Artemisia argyi, assembly GCA_030686995.1. Taxonomy (NCBI): domain Eukaryota; kingdom Viridiplantae; phylum Streptophyta; class Magnoliopsida; order Asterales; family Asteraceae; genus Artemisia; species Artemisia argyi. The sequence goes on along the minus strand of CM060676.1, from coordinate 42,975,786 downwards.
TTCCTCGAAAGCAAATCCTTCAAGATCTTCTTCAGTGCATCAAGACTCATCCTACATACTTATTAAATCAGTTACATGACCACAAGCATGCACTTGATAGCATTATATTAAATCCAATTTATTAATTAAGTTTAGGCTTGCCATTGTGAGTTTGGGGTTGATTCGGGTGACATCAGTAGATGAGAATGTGAGGAAAAAGGGTATCATGTGCTGGTGCATTAACAGAATTCAATCAAACATGTTTCCTAATGTTACAAACACCACATCAGAATAAAAAAAATATAAACAACATCTGTCAATCATAAACCATAAAAAACGTAACTTACTTGACTATTCCTGATGTTTGTGGATTCAACATGACATCTTCACCAAACACAACATTACCAAGCACAATAACAGAAAAAAAGGGGAAAAAAAAAAGAAAAAAAAAATTCGATGACCATTAGAAAAGAAAAAAAAAAAATAGAGAATATTAAATCATACTTTCAGTAACGTCTAGACCTGCGCACCCAACTTGCAACATTAAATCAACATAAACGTACATTAATTAGGGTTTATACAAAAAAAAAAGTGACATAGGTTTTTAGAAAAGAGAGGCGTACGTTTATAATTATAAAACTATAATTAAGGAATGGATAGATGCTATATAATCAAACTTGTCATTAATTGGTTGAGTAGGTTTATAGATTTGGATTTGAATATTATAATCAAGAAAATATGTTGGTCTAGTGGTAATCATGTTTGTGTGTGGATGCCAAGACCTAGGTACGAATCCTGCAAGTGTCATTTTTTTGAAAAATAAATCCGAAAATTTAATTAAAATACGAATTAAAAAAAAAATTTTAAATGATGACATGTAAATCCGAAAAATATAAAATGATGACATGGCAGGAAAAACTGATGACATGACGCTCGAAAAGTGATGACTGGACATTGACCGTGATTATTTGGCAAAAAATGATCAAACGCCTCCAGTTATATATATATATATATATATATATATATATATATATATATATATATATATATATATATATATATATATATATATATATATGTCAATCGCAAACTTTTACAACATATAATAAAAGTTGGCATAACTCTTTGTACCAAACTTGAAAGTTTATCTTCCTTTTCATTGAAAACTTAATATTCATAGCTTTCCAATTAAATAAAAATTAATATTCTAGCTTTTAACATGTTATTACCAACTTGCACCTCATTACTGAAATGTTTTGATGCTTATCTCAAAATATCAGATATGATTTTTAAACAATATGCTTTAAATCAGATGTGATAAAAATTTACATGTAGTTTTTTTTATTAAAAAAAAAGTTAATATTACCTGAATATTCATAAATAAATCAAGACAGATTTTCAATCACAAAATTAGTAAACACATATTTTCAATCCGAGTTAGCTAACACCAATCAATAATTATATGAGAACTTTTAAGCTCACGCTATAAATCACATTTGATTTTTATAGTGTAAGTTACCAATACCTGAAGTTTTTCGTATTTTGTCCAAGTTTGATTAATTAGATGCTCTAATCTAAAAGTTAAAATGCAATGTGTTAGATATAGTTGGAAAGCTATAAATGTCTAGTTTTTAGAGAAAAAACAATGAAACTTTTAGAATTTCGTAAAAAAAGGTTATGTTCAATATGCTACGGTCGTTATTTATTCGAATTTTTTAAATTAGTGTTAAATTACATACAATTTATCATACAAGAATCAACATCAAAAAATAAAAATGGAAAATAAATAAAAAGATATGAAAATAGTGGAAAAGAAATTTGTCGAAAGTGTATTGAAATGCGCATTTATTAAAAGGTAATTAAAGGCTTGTCAAAATTGTGTAACTATTTTTGCTATATTTTTTTAAAAAAAGGGGTGGAAGTGAATTTTATTTTAGATTTAAAAAATAAATAAGTAACTAATATTGATCATTTGACATGCAACTTTTTCATTAGTATATAAATGAACCATCTCATAAAATAAAGAACGTAGTATACATCTAAATTTGGCAAATCAAAGAAGATAAGACACCGAGATCTAGGTAAATATAACATAAGACTAATGCATGGGCGTTCATTTTCACCAAGCAACCTTAAAAGCAATGCGTCTCTCTCCCTAGCTCTCCCCAATGCAACGCATCATTTGATGATTTTTTCCAAAACTCGGTTGGTGATGCAACCAAAATAATTGTGAGGTTGCTTTTGTGATTTTTGAAGGTTAAGGAGTAAATGTGAGAGTTATGAGGTTGCTTTGTGGTCATCACTAGCTAATTGTGGTTGGGTTGGAGTTGTGAAAAGAGAAAGCTGAGGTGCCGCTGACATGTCAGAGTTGCTTGGGTGAGAAAGTGGTTAACACTAGCACTAGTCTAATCGTTAGTTTGTATATACGTCGACTACGAACTAGACTTAAACCTTGTTCATTTAAGTTCTAGCTAGTGACCTAAGCTTGTGCCTAATAGATTACCGAAAAGATTTCACCCACATAGAAAGGTTTTGAAAATTAATCGTGCTAGCTGCTGATTGCTAAACATAAGTTAATTGACCGAGGTTATGAAAGACTCGAAATTAGACTTTCAGTTGGTCACACGTTTCATAACGAATCAATTTAGATCACACGATCAAAGGGTTTTTGGAAATTAATAAATTGGCAAGAATCAAAACCATACAAAATAAATTGAGACATGTTATTTCATTATCCGGGAGACATAAATAATCCAAAACATTATCCTAGTTTTGACTATACCAGTGGCTGTTATCTTAAATTTGGTAGGAAAAAGAGGGTTTTTAGGTAGGAAAAAAGAGTGTAAACTTAAAAGAGTTTAACAAGTGAAATGTCAATGTTTGACTGGATAACTTATAAACAGCCGCAAAAGGTTTAAACCGATTGTTACCTTTTTGCTCCACATATTTGTGGTCTTGTGGGGACTAAGACACATTTCATGATCTCTTTTAAACTTGGAGTTCAGTTTTTTTTTTTTTTTTTTTTTTTTTTTTTTTTTTTTTTTTTTTTTTATTTATTTATTTTATTATTATTATTATTATTATTATTATTATTATTATTATTTATTATTTTTAATGGTAATGGCTTGTTTGGTTGACCTCTCAACTTCTTTTTTATTTTTTATTATTTTTTTTCAAAGCCGGGAATCTGTAGAAATTCTAATAACACTAAGATTGAATCCAACCAACCACCTCTTGATTCAAATTAATACCTCAATCTTTACAATACAAGAAACCAGAAACAAATAGATCACAATGAATGATCTAAAGTGTAGAAACAGAAACAACAACTGGATCAAAATAATTGATCAGTTGAACGATTACAAAATAATGATAATATTCAACTTTGAGAGAATAACGAAGACTGTGTGAGATGATAATGAGCAGAGGTGATAAACCCTAATCCATAGCAATCCTTTTATAGCATCTAACTTTAGATAATTACAGCTTCAGTCCCTGCACAATAGAAAAACACACAAACAAAGACAAAACTAAATATTAGAGTTAGAAAGTTTCTGTAATGACAGAAACAGTCCCTGAAAGTTTGAATGGATATTTTAACACCCTCCCTCAAACTTTCAAATCATCATCCTTTCACAGCAAACATATCCATCATACCCAAATGACCACACAAAAACTTATGACTTTTACAGTCTAAAGCTTTTGTAAACACATCTGCAATTTGCTGAGAAGTATGAATCTTCTCAGTCTTAATAACACCAGCAGACACCTTTTCTCTCACAAGATGAACATCAATCTCAAAGTGTTTTGTTTTTTTCATGAAATACAGGATTTCCAGCAATCTGTAAAGCTGAACTGTTATCACAATACAACTTCACAGGTAATAGATCACTAACCCCCATATCACCAAGAAGATTACACAACCAAATAACTTCACATGTACAAGAAGCCATACTTCTGTACTCAGCCTCTGCTGAGGATCTAGAAAGAGTAGATTGTTTTTTACTTTTCCAAGTGACTAATGAATCACCCAGAAAAACACAATAGCCAGACACAGATTTCCTAGTAACAGGACATCTAGCCCAATCTGAATCAGCATAAGCTCTAAGCTTAAGACTTCCATTTTTGTTAATTTGAATACCATTTCCAGGAGATCCTTTTAAATATCTCAAAACTCTTAATGCAGCATTCAAATGAGACTCAAGAGGAGAATGCATATATTGACTCAAGCAATGAACAGAATAAGATATATTTGGTCTAATATTAGTTAAGTAAATCAATTTACCCACCAGTTTTTGGTAATTACCAATATTTTTCAAAGCTTTATCATCATTACTTTCAATATGATTAAGAGTAGTATTTTCTGGTAAAGGTGTGTCAACAGGCTTAGCAGCAAGTAAACCATATTCATGTAAGAGCTCAAGACAATATTTTCTTTGACTAAGACAAACACCTTTATCATTTTCTAAAACTTCTATACCAAGAAAATATTTTAACTTTCCCAAGTCTTTTATTTGAAACTTAGACTGCAAAAACACTTTAAACTTTTTAATTTCATTGTTATCATTGCTAGTAATAACAATATCATCAACATACACTAAAAGAGCCAAAAAAATATTCCCAGATTTCTTAGTAAACAAAGAATAATCAAATTTAGACTGCACAAAGCCATGTTCACTAAGAGCATTAGTTAATTTTTCATTCCACTGTCTAGGAGCTTGTTTAAGACCATATAAGGACTTGTTAAGCTTCACAACTTTAGATTTATGATCATCAAAGCCAGGGGTAAAGTCATATAAACATCCTCAGTTAAGTCACCATACAGAAAAGCATTATTAACATCTAACTGGAAAAGACTCCAATTATTGCAAATAGCCACATTAATCATGCACCTAACTGTAGACATCTTAACCACAGGACTAAATGTTTCCATATAATCAAATCCCTCCCTCTGGCTATAGCCCTTGGCTACTAGCCTGGCTTTATACTTATCAATTTCACCTGTGGACTTATACTTAATTTTCCACAACCATTTACTACTAACAGGTTTTCTACCTGGAGGTAGTTCACACTCAGTCCAAGTATCATTTCTTTTTAAAGCAGTAATTTCATTATTTATGGCCTGAATCCAATTAGGATTTTTAGATGCCTCTTCATAAGAAGTAGGAATAACAGCTTTATTTAAAGTAGTAGAGAAGCAGTAATTAACAGAACTCAGCCTAGAATAACAAACATATTTCTCAATACCATACTTAGCACTACTGCTTACAACAAAATCATTAAACCTAGCAGGCAACTTAGTAGGTCTACTAGATCTCCTAAGTTCTGGCTGCTCTTGACTTATGTTCTGAGTGGATCCATTTTGAGAAGAATTAGAAGGAACAGTGCCCTCAGGTGGAGTATTATCACCCATGGATGTAGCAACACCAGTATTCCTACCATCATCAGAAATATTTATACTTCTGGGGCAAGAATAGGCATCACTTTCATCATAGGGGGTATTTATACCTCTCCCTTCATCATTGGGACTTAAATCATAGTGTTTCTCATCAAAAAAATTTAGACTATTTAAAGTAGTCTCAACATTTTCATAAGTCTGATCAGAAATCAAATTAGTGTTCATTTTAAATGAAAAGATAGTTTCATAAAATTGAACATCTCTTGAAAAAAATATCATTTTTGTTTCAAGACTGTAAAGTTTATATGCCTTTTTAGTAGTAGAAAAACCAATAAGAACACATTTTTCAGACCTAGAAGAAAATTTATCAGAATTATTTAGAATAGATGAGAAACATAAACAGCCAAAACTTCTCAAATGAGAAAGTCTTGGTTTTCTACCATACACACATTCAAAGGGAGATTTTCCACTCAGCATAGAAGAAGGTAACCTGTTAATGAGGTAAGCAGCAGTTAAGATACACTCAGACCACATACTAAGAGAAATGCCACTTTGAAATAGCAAACTTCTAGCAACATTCAACAAGTGCCTATGCTTTCTCTCAGCAATCCCATTTTGCTGAGGAGTGTAAGCACAAGTAGTTTGATGCACAATACCAAGGCTGTCAAATAGACTATTCATTTTGTTATTCACAAATTCAGTACCATTGTCAGACCTAACAGTCTTAATGTTACATTTAAACTGAGTTAGAATCAAATTTATATATGTAACAAAACAATTATACACTTCATCTTTAGTTTTAATAAGATAAATCCACACAGCCCTGGTATAGTCATCCACAATAGTCATGAAATACCTAAAACCATCTCTGCTAGTAACCTTATAAGGTCCCCAAAGATCAATATGCACAAGGTCACCAATAGCAGAACTTTTATGTTCACTAAGAGGAAAGGGTTCTCTTGTCTGTTTAGCCTTATAACAGATGTCACAAGGTGAAACATGAGAATCCTTAGTGAACTTAAGCTCAGAGTGAAGCAAATCAATAGCATGATCAGAAGGATGACCAAGCCTGTGATGCCATAAAGACTTAGAAACAAAACATTGAACAGACAAATTACCTAAAACTTGATTCTTAGAAGTAGAGGAAGAGGGAGAATCAAACAGATAAAGTCCACCATTTTCACTACCAGTCCCCATGATTTTGTTTTGATTCAAATCCTGAATGTAACATTTAGTTTCAGAAAAACCAACAAACATTCTGCTGTCTTTAATAAGTTTATGAACTGATAAAAGACTGACACAATATTCAGGTACAACCAACACATCATATAATATGACATTTTCAGAAAGCTTTAAATTTCCAACATATTTAATTTTAGCAAGAGTGCCATTAGGATGACCCACTGTTAAATTTAAATCAGATATATCAATAATTCCAAACATATTTAAAGTTGAAACAGTCATATGTTGTGTTAATACAAATATCGCCTAAAAACGTTATTTATATTTTACGATCTTCGCTAAGTTTTGTTAACGACAAAATGTAAACTTTAGTTTCTAAGAAAAACATAATCTTAGTTTTTAAGACTTGCATAAACTAGACTTTTGCTACATTTTACATTTCATAAAACACAACACAAGTTTATTTCTTAAATTAGAAATAGTCACATCACATTTATGGCAAGTTTTGTCATTATGCATTTATGGAAAGAAATGTGTTTGACTTGCTTTGATGTTGCTTACAAGTTTCATGTTTGACTTGATTTAAGTGATGTGACATTGTTTGGTTGCTAGGAGTTATGAGACAAGACCTTGTTTGATTTGAAGAATTATTGCAAAAACCTACTGCAGACCCGGCGGTACCCTGGGGGTACACGAGCGGAACCCATCTGAGGGTTCCGCCTGATCCGCCAAGCATGCAGTTTGATGTGCTATAAATACCAAGCCATAACTTGATTTTTGGCTAACCTCTTGAGATCATATTTTATACACACACTCATCTTTTCTTCTAACCTCTTAACATTGTAAATGTGAAGTTTCCTTTTGTAGCAAAGAAGCTCACAAGGTCATCAAAAGTTACAAGTTTCCAACACAACGTTGCAAGACTTGGTAGCTTAGTATTGTGTAAACTCGTGTTGTTTACACTTCATTTGTTTGTGTATATTCTGTAGTGAGTGGTTAGTATTTTAGTCCTCAAAATACAAAGAGTGTTGGGAGTTGTTGTACCCTAGTAAAAGAACTAACGGGAGTGGTTGTGCCCTTGTAAAAGAACTCGACATTTAGCTTTGTGTCGGTAAAAGTATAAGCGACGTGTAAGGTTTTCTCCGCCGGTGAAAAGAGCTTGTTGACTAGTGAAAGAAACTCTCGAGTTGGATACTCGGGGCGTGGACGTAGGGCAAGGAATAAGAGTCCTTGTAGCCGAACCACGATAAATACTCGTGTTGTGTTTTGATCGTTTCTTTCATTTACTTGCATGTTATATATTGTGTTTGTGCATATATCTTTGATCAAACGGAAAGTTTCAAAGCTAACTTAACAAGTTAAAAAGATTTTAAACGGTAAACTATTCAACCCCCCTTCTAGTTTTCCACAATTGGCATCAAGAGCTACGTTACTCAAGCTTTTAAAATATATTGTGTTTTAAAACTTGAAACGATCCATGGATTTTGAAAATTACAAAGAAGGGCAATCTATGCAAAGACCACCACTCTTTGAAGCAAATTGTTTTATATATTGGAAAAACCGTTTTGAAACTTACGTGAAATCTAAAGATATAGATTTGTGGTATATAATTATTGATGGTGATAACGTAGTTACTAACATCAAAGATGATGATCAAAAGAAATTAATAGGTAAAAATAATGAAGCTAAAATGATGTTTTATAATGCTTTGCCTAAGAAAGAATATGAAAGAGTCTTTTTGTGTAAAACCGCCAAAGATATTTGGCAATCTTTAATTGTCACTCATCAAGGAAACTCACAAGTTAAAGAAAACAAAATTGATCTTCTTGTTCAACAATATGAACAATTTGTTATTTCCGAAGATGAGATTATTGATAATGCTTTTGCTAGATTTAATACCATTATTACCTCACTTAAAGCACTTGACGAATCTTTTTGTAGTAAGAACTTTGTCAGGAAATTTCTTAGAGCACTCCATCCGAAGTGGAGAGCAAAAGTGACGGCAATTGAAAAATCCAAAGATCTTTCAAGCATGTCACTTGATGAGCTAATTGGAAACCTCAAAGTTCACGAAATGGTAATGAAAAAAGATTCGGAACTAGTTAGAGGCAAGAAAGAAAAAGTTAAGTCCATTGCCTTGAAAGCTAGAGTCCAATCAAGTGATGATGAAGAATCTACTTCGGATAGTGATGATGAGGAATATGCTATGGCCGTGAGAGACTTCAAGAAGTTCTTTCGTAGGCGAGGGAAGTTTGTAAGGCAACCTAAAGATGACAAGAAAACCTTCCGGAATGATCGTGATGATCGAAAAGGAAAAGTTGAAAGAAAATGTTATAGGTGTGGAGACACAAGTCATCTTGTAGGAGAATCTCCAAAACCACCCAAGAGCAAACCTCAACAAGCTTTTGTGGGTGGTGCTTGGAGTGACTATGAAGGAGATGACGATGAGCCAAAGAATGATGATATTGCTCTTATGGCTCACAACTCAAATGAGGTACTCTCCGACTCATCTTACTCCTCTATTGATGATGATACTTTACAAAATGAATATAACAAACTTTGCGAGTTAAGCTTAAAAATCATAAACAAAAATAAATTTTTGAAAACTAAAAAGGAGTTTTTAGAAAATGAAGTTTATGAGTTAAAAGAAAAAGCTAAGAGATTAGAAAAGGGTAAAGGTATTGACACATCATGCAAATCATGTGAAGAACTTAAACTTGAAGTTGAGAAACTTAAAATTACTCAAAATGATCTAATCAAACAAATCACAAAGTTCAAAAAGTTCGATAAGAGCATTTCGTGTGCGGATGAAATTATGAAACTTCAAAAGTCACCCTTTGATAAAACAGGTCTAGGGTTCAGGAAAGTAGAAACCATTAAGGGTCAAACGAAACAAGAAAAGAATGCACATGAAACAAACAAAACTGTTACAGCAACCTGCGGATCAGACGGAACCCAAAATAGGGTTCCGCCCGTTGGTCCCGAAGGTTCCGCCATGTCTGCTGCAGCAGTAACTCCATCCACTTCGGATCATTCAAAATTTGTTAAAGTTACATACAAAAATGGAACAAAACCTGTGTTTAAAACTGAAGTAAGATTTTGTAAAAATGTATTTAGAGCTAAAACTACTCAACCAAGACCTAAGACTCCTATTCCCAAACGTCCCTTTCCAAAGAGCAACTTCAACGCTCGACCAAACTACCCACATGTTTGGAACCAAAACACTCCTAGACATTACCAAACTCAAAACCACATGCCATGGAACCCTTATGCTCTATTTTCATACTTGGAACAAATTAATGGCATGCTTAACCAAAATGGACCCATGAGAAATTGGGGACCAAATGTTTGAGTGTTTTTCATAAAATAGGTGTGCTTCAAAGTTTGTTTGGAACCGGATGAATGGATTAAAGATAGCGGTTGTTCAAGGCACATGACGGGTAATAAAAGCCTCTTCTCAACATATCACAAATGTGATGGAGGTAATGTTACGTTTGGTAGTAATGCTAAGAGCAAAATCATCGAAAAAGGTACAATCTCTCATGACTCCCTTTCTATAGATGATGTTGCTCATGTTGATAACTTAGGATTTAATCTTCTTAGTATTAGTCAACTTTGTCGTAATAAGTATAATGTCCTTTTTAGTGAAAACGGTAGTAAAATTCTTAAAGATGGTATAACCGTAGCCAAAGGTGTCCTTAAGAACAACGTATCGTCATGAAGTTGGATTCAACATCTAGAGACAAACTTTGTCTTACCTCATTAGATGAATCTTCAACTTTTTGGCATAGACGTTTAGGACACGCTAACATAAGACTAATCCAAAACCTCTCCTCCAAAGACTTAGTTCGAAACCTACCCAAGTTGAAATATGACCAACACTTTTGTGATGCTTGCAAAGTCGGTAAACAAGTCCATAGTAGCCATAAGGCTAAAAACATGGTGTCTACATCTAGGTGTCTAGAACTTTTGCATATGGATTTATTTGATCCATCCGCTATACAAAGTTATGGAGGTAACTTCTATACTTTGGTCATAGTAGATGATTACTCACGTTATACTTGGACAAAGTTTTTGAAAAGTAAAAATGAAGCTTTTGATAAATTTGAGATTCTAAGTAAGAAAATTCAAAATCAAGTAGGGTCAAATATAGTGTCTATTAGAACGGATCACGGTCGTGAATTTGATAATGAATTTCAATTTGGAAACTTTTGTGATAAAAATGGAATTACTCATAACTTTTCGGCTCCACGTACTCCTCAATCTAATGGTGTAGTAGAACGTAAAAAACCGGACATTGCAAGAGATGAGTAGAACAATGCTTAATGAACAAACTATTCCACAAAAGTTTTGGTGTAATGCCGTTGACACTTCAACGTACATTCTTAATCGAGTCCTAATTAGACGATTTTTGAATAAAGCTCCTTATGAACTTTATAGAGGTAAAAAGCCTACATTAGGATACTTTAGAGTGTTTGGGAGTAAATGTTTCATTCTTAACACCAAGGATTATCTCACCAAATTTGACCCAAAGTCTTATGAAGGTGTATTTCTTGGATATTCACAAAATAGTAAAGCTTACATTGTTTTGAACAAAGAAACCTTAAGAGTCGAGGAATCGTTAAACGTAACATTTGACGAAAGTCCACCTCCCTCTAAAACATCACCTTTGGTAGATGATTACTTAGTTGAAAGCCAAGCAATTGAATGTCAAGAAATCTTAGGTAATGACAAGGAAGATGAACTATTAAACAAAGAACTTGTCAATGTCAAAGAATCTAAAAGTCATCCATTAGACGGTGTCATAGGCAACATTAACGAAAGAACACTTAGATCAAAAGTTCAAAATGAAAGCAACTACTTTTGTTTTGTGTCAACCATTGAACCGAAAAACATTAATGAAGCCATTAAAGATGAATCTTGGGTAATTGCAATGCAAGAAGAATTAAACCAATTTGTTAGGAATGATGTATGGACATTAGTTCCTCAACCAAAGAGTCAAACAATAATTGGAACAAAATGGGTCTTTCATAATAAAATGGATGAAAATGGAATTGTGTCTAGAAACAAAGCTAGGTTAGTAGCACAAGGATATAATCAACAAGAAGGCATTGATTACGATGAAACTTTTGCTCCGGTAGCTAGGCTCGAGTCAATTAGAATATTACTTGCTTATGCGTGTGCACATAATTTTAAACTCTTTCAAATGGACGTCAAAAGTGCATTTCTAAACGGAGTCATTAATGAAGAAGTGTATGTTGCTCAACCACCGGGATTCATCGATTTTGAAAAACCAAATCATGTTTACAAACTTAAAAAGGCTCTTTACGGACTTAAGCAAGCTCCAAAAGCATGGTATGATCGACTTAAAACATTCCTAGTTGACCATAAGTATACCATGGGCTTAGTTGATAATACTCTCTTCACTAAGAAGAAAGATTCACATATTATCATAGTCCAAATCTATGTTGATGACATTATATTCGGATCAACTTGTCAAGAACTATGTGTGGATTTCTCAAAAATCATGCATGACGAGTTTGAAATGAGTATGATGGGAGAACTCAATTTTTTCTTAGGACTCCAAATCAAACAACTAGAAGATGGTATCTTCTTTAACCAATCTAAATATATTAAGGACATGCTTAAGAAATTTGGACTAGAAGATTCGAAACCTATCAAAACTCCCATGTCCACGGAAACTAAACTCACCAAGGATGAGGAAAGTGAATCCGTAGATAGCACTAAATATAGAGGTATGATTGGTAGTCTACTTTACCTAACGGCTAGTAGACCCGACATTATGTTTAGTGTTTGTCTATGTGCTCGTTTTCAAGAAGATCCTAAAACTATCCATCTCGAAGCCGTTAAAAGGATTTTTAGGTATATTAAGGGCACTACACATTTAGGTTTATGGTATCCCAAAGGAACAGGAACAGACACCATAGTGTATGCCGACTCGGATCATGCCGGTGACTATGTCGATAGAAAAAGCACAAGTGGTATTTGTACTTTTGTTGGACATTGTCTTACCTCATGGTTCTCTAAGAAGCAAACGGCTCTTGCTATCTCAACAACGGAAGCCGAGTACGTTTCGGCCGGAAAGGCATGTCAACAAGCTCTTTGGATGAAGCAAGCTCTTGTCGACTACGGAATTCAACTCAACGACATCACAATTCTTTGTGACAACAAAGGTGCCATTGATCTTAGCAAAAACCCGGTTCAACATGCTCGTACCAAACATATTGAAATCCGTCATCATTTCCTTCGTGACAACGTCCAAAAAGGAAATATCTCAATTGAGAAAGTTTCTTCCGAAGATAACATAGCCGACATTCTCACAAAACCTCTTAAACGTGAACCTTTTAATCTTCTTAGGCTAGGCTTAGGACTCATGGAACCTACATTGTAGTTTTGGACATTAGACAAAAATCACAAAAATCAAAACAAATCCAAAACCATTTTTCTCAGCAGGTTCGGCGGAACCCTCAGCCATAACGGACGGAACCCAACCCAGGGTAACGCCTTGTCCGTCGACCTGCAGAATCATTTTTTTTATTTATATTAAACCAAACACCCATTATTTCATACCACCACTTCAAGGCTGCTACTATTCACTTCACCACTCATCCACACCTACGAATTCTTGGTCCTCCATTCATTTACATTGCAAATCAATCATCATTGTAAGTATTCTTAACATGATTACAATCCTGATCTGAGTCTAGGAATTCTATTTCTTGCACAAAAACAAAAACTTGGGGTTATGCACTAACTTGAAAAACTCATGCATTAGATTAGGTGTTTAATAAAACTAATCATGTTTCCCATAGTTAGGAATTGCATCTTTAATTAGTATAAACATGTTTGTTAAAAACACCCCATGTCAAATCTTTCCAAAAATTTCTCACAAGTAGGACAAATATTTTTTCGTCTCACATTGAGAATACAAAATCAAAACGTTATGCTTAAAACATCACTTGCATAATGTCTCTTGAATGCTAAAGGGAATACATAACTAATATGTATTTTCGGGTACATTCAAACGAAGCTACATTGAACTAGGAGCGTTTGGGTTATCTTTTGTTTTATAACAAAACTTGCATAAAACGATTTTGAAGCATCAAAATGAGTCAAGATAACCGCACCTCCACATTGTTTTCATATAGGTACACACTAGAACTTCCACATTATAATAGTGGTTTACGTAAACTAAAATGTGAAATTTTGTTGTTCTAGGAATCATCATGCCTCCTCTAACCCACTACGACCACAAGGACACCATTAAGTACCTACCAAAACACCACAAAACCAAAGGCCTTACCGCAAATCAAGTAAACGTTTTCAAAGCCCTAGAAAAATACTATGTCCATGAGGGTAGAACCATAGACCCATCTTTCCTAGAAGGCACAAACCTTTACGCCAATTTTGCCACAATCAACTTTGAGTATCTTTTGAATATCGACGAGCCTATTTGTCCTAGGTTCATTCTAGAGTTCTATGCATCATGCGTCCTCTCAACGGATGATTATGGTCATATGTCTATCCACTTTAGGGTTAGCGGCCACCAATACTCCTTCACTCTTGAGGAGTTTGCTCAAATCTTAGGTGTTCCAAACCATGGTACTTGCCTCTATTCCGACTTACACTCCCTCTCAACTCTTGACAACCTTCAAGACCGGATCCACCCTTATGACACACCTCTTGTCTCAAAAGACATACTTCGTAACCACCTCTTTGTTAGGATAACCAACACTAGGAGAACCCGTGGGGGGAATGAGGTCGAGAAGGATCCATATGGAATGGAACTTAATGAACTCTTGCCCCAATTCAAGAAATGGGAGGAAGTCCTTAGAGCCAATGTCATTAGCACAATAGGGAACCGTGACCATATCAACCTTTGCCTTTGCTACATGCTCTACTCCTTGTCCGTTAGGCAACCCTTCAATCTTGCCTACTACATAGCAAAGAGAATGGCCGATATTCCCGTGCATGGCACAACGGCTATGCCATATGGAATGCTCTTGACCCGTCTCTTTAGGTTCATCTCACCCATTCCACCAACTTCAAATGGTATTCGTCTTGACTACACTCTCATTCCACACACCTTTGTTCCACTTAGTGATAAGAGAGTTTACAAAGCCCAAGGAAAACGTCCACATCCTCCTACCTCATCATCTTCTTCCTCAATGAGTGAAGATGACAATTTGCCAAATTCTAGGCTCCCACCTCTAGAATACCTTTCCCAACTTCCGGATATTCCAAATGAGTCGGAGGAGTTCAAGCAAACAAAGGGGATGTTCAAAAACATCGGGAGATTCCTCGGGAAGATGAAGAAGAAGATGGACCGTCAATGAGTGCGGGTGTGTTAGGAGTGTTTGGCACAAGGTGCTATTGGAACAATTTGGTAGTTTAAACAATCTTTGTGATGTATTTGTGTGTTAGTACAATGTTTGATACACTTTGGAACATGTTTCAACTAACAATGTTGCAGGAAGACAACTTTTGGCAAGTTGTCAAATTTTCATGGTTATGATATTTTCACTAAGTATGGTGAAATTCTCGACCTCAAGGTCAAACTCCTATGATATGTGTGTTTAGGTGTCTAATTTTTGCATTGCCTAACCAGAAATGAAGTATCTCTTTGATTTTAGGAGTTTTCGAAAATTTTGAAAATCGTTTCGCGGGTCAAAAACGCGGACTGTGAACTTTTTCAGCCCTGGTGGATCCGGCGGATCCCAAATTTGGGTTCCGCCAGTACAAATTCTGGGTAGCCCAGAATCTGCCCAACGGACCAGACGGTACCCTAATTTGGGTTCCGCCTGTGTCATCTGAGGGTGCCGCCAGTAGCCTGCAGATTTTTTGTTTTCTTTTTCGCCAATTCAACATTGAAACACCAAAATCCAATCCTTTTAGGTAGAAACCCATTACTTGCAATGTGTTTAGCATAATAGGATACTCCTTCTTCCATGAACTTAACCAAAACTAATTCCCGCCAAAATTCAAATTTAACCATAACAACCTCAAGGACCCCTCAAACATAAATGAAGGAACCCTTTTAAGGGATCCTTGAAATCCTTGAGATTTATACTACCACAAATCCACCAAAACCACTATGCATTTAGTGCAAAACTTGTCTTCTCACTTCACCATTTTTATTGGATTGACTTCCATGACATGACAACCCACAATTAAGTTTTCCAAATCATTAGGAACCACCATTTTTGTATGGACTAACATCAAATCCAAACACTCCTTTCCATAATCCATCAACACTATAAATTAAGCCATCCTAAACACAATCAAATCACACCTTCCTCAACACAATTTCTGAAACTTTAAACCATTTTAACCATGAACAAGTCAACAAACACCTCTCAACCATCACGACCCATCCGGAGAACCGCCCGGATAAGTGTGAAACCACTACGGTCAAACCAGTCCATCAACCTTAGCTCCTCATCATCAGAGGAATTCACATCACCCATCAAAAATGAACATTTTTTGAACCTTGCATCTCCATCTCCATCACCCAAACAACCAAATGAGCACACTCCACCACCTACTAAATCACCTATTGACCCAACTCCACCAAGTGCTCCAATCCAACCATCAAAGACTCCATCACCATCACCATTACCAAAAATTGAACCTATGGAGCTTTTCGGGTCTCCTCCAACATCACCACACCCGTATGTCCAAGATTTAAATGATCTTCCACCAAGACATACCCAACCACCACCTTTTGCAAATCAATCACCAAGGTCAATTCTTGACCTTGATGAAGATCTTGAACTTACCCAACCACCACAACAAGTATACCAACCACCTAAACCATTGTTATTTCACCCAATCTACCGTGAAATCCATGGTCCTCTTTATGGAGAACCAAATTTTGAATACCATGATCACCCAACTCCACCACCTTCTCAAGCCCAAACCTATGAGTCTTTCTTTCCCTCTTATGAGGAAATACAAAGCATGGTTGACACACACCTTCATCAAGCAATGGAATTTCAAACCACCTTACTTGACTCAATACCAAATCCATCCTCTATCCAAGAACCAAAACCAAACCAACCCCTAAACCAAGAAACTAAAACCAACCCATTTTCACCCAACCATCCACATATTTGCTCAAATTGTGAGCAAATGGGTGAAACCATCAAAACCTTGCTTCACCAATTCCAAAATGAAACCCGGTTTGCATTCCAACATGTCATTGAACGTTTGGATGCACTTTCCCATCCCAACAAATCCTAGACAACCTATGGAGGCCGTTTGCCCCAATCTAGGAATGTAGGATTTTATTTTATTTTCTTGGTTATTTTTTTAGTTTTTGTGTACAAGTAGAAGAATGGTTCTCATTTCTTGTCTTTTGACTTTTATAAGTCAAAATTTTACTTGGAATGATATTTCTTTCTACTTACTTTTGTGCATTGTTGGTTGATCAATCTTTGGTTTGTCAATGTGGTTGCAATGTGTGTGGTAACTACAAGCTTGACTATATATATCACCAACTAACCATTTTTTTGTAGGTCTCAAAATCCATGTTTCCCATATTGGTACTCCATTTAGGGGGAGTATCGATCAAGGGGGAGTATGGCCATTATTCCGCTTCGCTACTCTACTTTTTGTTTCGACAAAAAGGGGGAGAAATATATTAAACCTTCAATACTTGATATGCTTTTCGTCTCTTAAGTAAAACAAGGTTAATATAATTTTTTTTAAGTCTTGAAAACCAAGATTTTGCATGTTACTTAAAAACAAAGTTTATGTTTTGTCATCAACAAAAAGGGGGAGATTGTTAATACAAATATCGCCTAAAAACGTTATTTATATTTTAAGATCTTCGCTAAGTTTTGTTAACGACAAAATGTAAACTTTAGTTTCTAAGCAAAACATAATCTTAGTTTTTAAGACTTGCATAAACTAGACTTTTGCTACATTTTACATTTCATAAAACACAACACAAGTTTATTTCTTAAATTAGAAATAGTCACATCACATTTATGGCAAGTTTTGTCATTATGCATTTATGAAAAGAAATGTGTTTGACTTGCTTTGATGTTGCTTACAAGTTTCATGTTTGACTTGATTTTAAGTGATGTGACATTGTTTGGTTGCTAGGAGTTATGAGACAAGACCTTGTTTGGTTTGAAGAGTTATTGCAAAAACCTACTGCAGACCCGGCGGTACCCTGGGGGTACACGGGCGGAACCCATCTAAGGGTTCCGCCTGATCCGCCAAGCATGCAGTTTGATGTGCTATAAATACCAAGCCATAACTTGATTTTTGGCTAACCTCTTGAAATCATATTTTACACACACACTCATCTTTTCTTCTAACCTCTTAACATTGTAAATGTGAAGTTTCCTTTTGTAGCAAAGAAGCTCACAAGGTCATCAAAAGTTACAAGTTTCCAACACAACGTTGCAAGACTTGGTAGCTTAGTATTGTGTAAACTCGTGTTGTTTACACTTCATTTGTTTGTGTATATTCTGTAGTGAGTGGTTAGTATTTTAGTCCTCAAAATACAAAGAGTGTTGGGAGTTGTTGTACCCTAGTAAAAGAACTAACGGGAGTGGTTGTGCCCTTGTAAAAGAACTCGACATTTAGCTTTGTGTCGGTAAAAGTATAAGCGACGTATTACTGTTATAAAACTTATGAAAGTTTATATTAAAGAAAACATTGTTGTTTTTAAAACTAGGCATACCTGCCATGTTAGACTGCATTCCACTGGAAGGCATCTCATTGATAAGACTCATAAGTTTCATCATTTGTTCATTAGTGAAAGACATAGTAGAACCATTATCAGAAGAAGAATTATTAGAATTAGCAGTAAAAGAAGTTTTAAAACCATTTTGTTTTGGACCAGGATTCTTATTATAACCAGGTGGAAACCCAACAAGTTCAAAACATCTATCAATGGTATGACCAATTTTACCACAATTATTACAAAGCAGATTAGGATTAGGTCCTCTATTACTCCCACTATTATTATTATTCCAAGGCTTTTTGTTATCAGTTCTAGAAAACTTTTTATTATCAAACTTATTATCATTCCTTTTAGTACCATTATTAGTCCAATTAGTTTTAGCAATAAAACCAGAAATTTGAGGTTTAGTCTCAGAACCAAAAGAAGAAAAAGCAATGCCTCTGTGAGATTCTTCTCTGGAAACAATAGCAAAAGCATCTTTCACATCAGGAAGTGTTTCTCTAGAGAGAATACTACTTCTGATAGGTTGATAGACATCATTAAGACCCATGAGAAATTGCATAAGTTTCATTAATTGATTATGTTTTAGCACATCTTCTCTAGCAGCACAAACACACTTAGGCAATTTGGTCATAATATCAAATTCTCTCCATAAAGAATTCAGCTTATGATAGTACTCAGAAACAGTTAATTCACCTTGCTTGAAATTATTGATTTTCTGCATTAAGTTGAGAATTATAGACCCATCAAGTTTATCATATGTTTCCTTAAGTTCAGTCCAAACTTCATGAGCATTAACAGAAAACATTTGACCAAGATACAATTCTTCAGAAACAGAATTAAGCAACCAAGATAACACAATAGAATTACATCTTTCCCACTGATTAGCCAAAACATCACTAGAAACATAAGTAGCCTTAATACAAGTACCATCAATAAATCCAGTTTTATTTCTAGTATTAATGACAAGTTTCATAGCAGTAGACCAAACTCTATAGTTATCAGTACCAGTAAGTTTCACAGATATAATAGAACTAGTACTAATATCATTAGCATGTAAGTATAAAGGGCTACTTATATCAAGACTACTAATAAGATTCTCATTACTACTACCAGCAGCCATAATAAACAGATAAGAAAAACAAACAAGAAAAACAGATAATCAAGAAACAAGAACCAAAGAAAAAAACAACAAAACTCACACCCAAGAATTACAAAGCCCAGCCTAGAGGACTGGATGTGACCAGAGCAGGTATTCACACCTCTCAAGGAGGCAGATCAAGAAGTTAGTCACACCGTTTGCACCCTCTAAACTAAAACTAAGTAATCTTAAAGAAGAGAAGAACACTTACAGTGCTATACGGTAAAGAATGCGGAAAGAACTCACAATACTCTTAATTCACTTAGTTAAGAGATATTGTGAAAGAATCAGGTCCCAATAACACCAGAAACTCCAGAAACAACAAACCCCCGATATTCAGAACAATTAGGGTTTTTGAGATCAAACCCTAAAATACCATATCCAATCACCAACAACAATTAACCCAACAAAGATTGTTGAATTAACCACAAAACTATCAGATCTAACTCAAATCGAAGAAACCCCCAAAAATCATATGAAACCCTAGAAATCCAAATCACTAATCTAAACGATAATCAAGAGCCGTAGCTCTGATACCATGTAGAAATTCTAATAACACCAAGATTGAATCCAACCAACCACCCCTTGATTCAAATTAATACCTCAATCTTTACAATACAAGAAACCAGAAACAAATAGATCACAATGAATGATCTAAAGTGTAGAAACATAAACAACAACTGGATCAAAATAATTGATCAGTTGAACGATTACAAAATAATGATAATATTCAACTTTGAGAGAATAACGAAGACTGTGTGAGATGATAATGAGCAGAGGTGAGAAACCCTAATCTATAGCAATCCTTTTATAGCATCCAACTTTAGATAATTACAGCTTCAGTCCCTGCACAATAGAAAAACACACAAACAAAGACAAAACTAAATATTAGAGTTAGAAAGTTTTTGTAATGACAGAAACAATCTCTGAAAGTTTGAATGGATATTTTAACAGAATCTCTGCTACATATAAAGTATTGATGACTCTTTTTTCAAAATTTTAAGACTTACAAACAATTAAGCATGGTTTCCAACACTTTAATGCACAAAATTTTCAGACTTACTACAAAATAAGCATAGTTTACAACAAAATAAGCATGGTGTAATTTTCAGACTTATTTTCAGACTTACAATATTAATGCTATTAAATTGGTTAATGTTATTAATGACTATAATAAGTACTACATACAAGAAAGAAAACATAGTGTACAACACTTTAAAGCATATAATTTTCAGGCGTACAAGACATGAAGTATAGTGTAAAACAAAACACCACATTAATGTTATTTAATTTAGTCAATTAATTAACTGGTCAATAAATACAATTAATACAGTTATTAAAAAACACCCTTTACATAAGAAATACATATTATCGAACATATTGTACAACCAAATTAAACTCACAAACGGGCTCGAGCCCGAGTAGGCGCGGGCCAAACGGGCTCGAGCCCGAACAGGCACGGGCCAACGGGTTCGAGCCCGAACGGGCACGGGCTATACGAAATTCTTGATATCCGTAAATTTATTGTCAAAAAGTACATAATAAATTAAAATACATGATTCATCGAAAAAATTTATTTCAGGGTACCCGCCGTCGCAATGCGCGGGTACCCTGCTAGTATATATATAAACAAAGAGCACCAAAACGGAGCTCAAAAGAGGAACAAGATACAGTACAAGAACATAACAAAACCAAGAAGAAAAGCAAACCAACAACCAAGAAAACTATACAAACAACTCAAGCATACAAATCGAAAGGCCAAGCAATCTAAACATCCCAACTAAATTGGTGACCGAGTTTTTACTACTAGTTTAACCGAATTGGTGACTGGTCACCGCTAACTTTTTCAAAGTTATGGTTTATTATAAGTTTTCATTGTTTTGTGTGTTTAGTTTTTGTTTTATTTGTTCTTGTGGGGTATGTTTTTAGGTTTTGTTGTGGTCGTTTTATTAGCAAATTACGATTGTGTGTAGTTTTGAGAAGATAAAACTGATATACCAATGATGTGACAAGAGGCAACCACAACACTTACGGTCATCATTAACGTCGGCCTTAGCTTTAGATGTGTCAGGTTAGTTTATTTCCTTCCAAAACTTTAACATCATGTAATTAAAGAATTGCTTTGGTGTTATGAAACAGTCAACAGAAATCGGACCCATGTCATCTCTTTTAAGCTTAGGGAATTCCGTTTCATTTTCCTTATCGTTAGCCGTTAGATGTGTCAGGTTAGTTCATTTGCTTCCAAAACTTTAACATCATGTAATTAATAATTGTTATGGTGTTGTAAAAATGTAGGCAACAGAAATTGGGCCCGTTAGAAGTAATTTCGTGTCCACACTAGTTGTAGTTGCGGATTTTCAATATTGGAGGGATCTGATCAACAACCCAAAATTCAACTGTATACTGATATGATCCAACAATTTTTTGATGCAACAATTAGAAACACAGTTGAACCCCGGGAGTTTTTGGAGTCCCTTGAACCGTATGAATCTTAACTCTGCAGTGTAGAATGTTTTAAAGTATCACGGTCCTCATGAAATGCAACATGTCAAAAAAAGTTTGTGTTATAAATCCTCTTTAGTTTTAGGTCCGGCAGTGTTTAGATAGTCAAATCATTAAATTGTAGTACCACTTAATAGCAAGTTTATATGTTTGAGTTGTGTGGAGTAATTTAGTAAAAAGAATCCAGAAAATTTAAATATTGTTAACTATATACGACAGTCATCAACAAAACAAAAAAGTAACACATCAATGCGTATGTGCAGTGTGCTGGTACCTAACTAGTAAGAGTCGAATAATGTAATACTCCTACATAAATTTGTACTTTTGGTTGGAGCAATCTTTTATATAATAAAATAAAATCTGTATTGGGTATTTTGCAATTCAAAAAAATCAATTCATACCTTATTTAGTAATAATTTTATTTAAAAAAAAATTATTTTCTTATTAGGTAATATTTTATATTTATTCATAACACAAGTAGAAGATAAATACAAAAAATATAAATAAGATATTTAAAAAAAAAGATTATTTATTTTATATTTATCCACAACACAAATAGAAGATAAATACAAAAAATATAAATATGATGCTATTAACAATAGGATTAAAATTTTTAAATAATTATTTCAAAAAATTAAAAAAAAACAAAATTTTTAAATAATTATTTCAAAAAAATTTACAAAAACCCGCGCGTGCGCGAGCATTATAACTAGTAGATCAATACACACTAATAACAAGCTACTATATATGCGAAGTTTCTAACCAAGCACAAAAGTTAATATTCACATCTTACAACTTCATGTGATGCAAAATGGGGTGTGAAAAGAGATGAGGTGTGAAAAGACGCGCTAAGACGTGTGGCATGCAACAACAGTTTCTTGACTTAATCACTTATGTATAACACTTTTTGTAAACTCGATATATATCAAATTATGATATATATAATATATAAATCTGAAAATATTTTCATATTTTTTGTATCGTCTTAAGTCACACCTTAAAAACCACTATGATTTCTTTATAACTCCTAAGACATGAGACTTGACTATACCATCACGTCACGCCTCACGCTATTTATAACCTCGGACAAAAGAAACCAAAGACCTTTGCATAACTTTAGTATCAGCTAAACAAAATAAGCATTGATTTGCACACCACAACCTTTTATTCTTTCATCACATCCAGTGCATTACAGTGTTGTATGGTGTGCTATACAGCTTGTACAAAATGATGTTTTTATCAAAAAAATTGATGTAGAAATCAATCCCTAAACAAAATTCTAGCTATCATTTCTATATCTTTAATTCTGTTGGTACAATATCAAATCTATATCTAGATACACAATGTTTCACTGCTATAATAAAATTGTACATCACTTCTCCAAACACACAGGAGGTAAATAAGGAAAAACAACTTATGAAACATTATATACTATCCTAAGAGATTGGTTCATAAAAAGATATCTAACCAAAACATATAAGTACTAATTAAGGTTGTAGTTCTAATGAGCCCCACGATTTATCATCTCCATGAATTGATTCATAGATTCTTGTCTTTGTAGTCTCATATCCTCGTTAAATTTCTTGATGAATGCTTCCACTTTCCTATTCAACTCTTCTTGTCCCAGCGATGGGTCCTTTCTTAGCCTCCCGGACCCGCCAGACCGTTTCAGCTTTGACGGTGCGGCCGGAGGCTTTCTGGCTCCGGCCCTACCACGGCTGACATCAAATGTATCTGATTTTGATGATTGATGATCATTCAGCTCCTCTGAGTTGCGATTTTCACGGGTCTGGCCATGGGTCTCCCATGTATCGGATTTACGGAGGTGCCTAGTTAAAGGCACCGACCGACCCTCCGTGATTGTCTTCCACGTGTTCTCCAGGGTGTCTTGCTTTTTAGGTTTTGCTACTCCCAATGTTCTTCCACCTGAAAATCCAGTGTGTCAATTCCTGCATGTCTTTTTAGATATAAACTTCACAACCCAAATGTCCTAACTTCTATGGCGTAATTTCTTTTGTTTTCTCATAACGGTTTTATCCTTATCTTATCAAATTCAGTTGAGGATCAACCTTCAAGGTTAAGAGCCTTGCATGTTTTATTTGTCATCTTCCTTTAATTTCCAAAGGCAAAATATGGTTTATTTACAATTTACCCTAGTCCGAGATAAGAATAAAAACGAAATGGCACATTTACAAATAAAAATAGTAAAAAAAAGGCAATAAAATATCGTAACAAAGTCTGTGTTATTTACAAACTACTTACTGGACTTATATTCACGATTCTACCCTCATTTGAGGATAACGTAGACACGCACATCAAAAACAAATTAAAATAACGATGATGTCAAGCCATGGTTGTCAAAAATAGCAGATTTAAAGTGATGCGTGAAACACGTAATATTGCATAGAAGTAATAAAACTATAGATAGATATCGATATATGAAATTACATGAGTGATGCTTAATTACCTTCATGTGCGCCTTTGACAGGTTTTCGATGGCTAAATCTGGCTGAAGCCGGTGGTTTCTCAACCGAAAAACCGAGATCCAGTTGATTCATTTTTGGTGGTGTCCAAGTTGACATCGAGATTACAGATTTCTTAACCTTATTCCTCTTCATCTCTTCGTAAGCTTTTTTTGCTATCTTCATCTCTTCATCAAAAAGAGGATGATTACCCACATCTTGTTCAGGTTCTTGAACAAATTTATCGTTAAAATCTTGTTCAGGTACCTCAACATATTTAGTAGTGTAATCTGGTTCAGGTACTTGAACATATTTTGGTTGACTATCGAACTTTACTGGTTCATTTACCGATAAAGTGTCGTGGTACGACACTTCTGATATATGAACCGGTGGCAGCTCGACAGGTGGAAGCACGACCTTGACCTGCTCAGTATGGTAAGTTGACATAGAGTGATAACTCTCGAGTTTTGATTGTAATCTTGACGAGGCAACTATGGTAATAATAATACAATTAATAACAACGTAAAGATAAGGTGGTTTAAGCCACGCGATAACAGACATCCATATAGTAGGGATGTCTGATATCGCGAGGTTCATGACAAAAGGTGTCAAGACCTTGAGCATGACCGCGGTTGACATGACGGTTGCGGATGCTATAGCGAGCTTGATAGGCAAACCCATGGTACTAGTGTACTACGGTGGTTGTGAGCTGGTAAGAGTGTGAATTATGAAATATGAATATGAAATTATGGGGTTTATTAATAGCAGTGGATATAGATCTGGGCCGGTGGTAATTAATGAAAGACAGTGTGGGCTTCCGTATTATGAGTTTCTTTGCTATTTAACTACACCTTGGTGGGTCCCACGTTTATATATTTGTTCACACCTACGTATTTTTATTTTGTCTATTTG
This sequence comes from Artemisia argyi, assembly GCA_030686995.1. NCBI lineage: Eukaryota > Viridiplantae > Streptophyta > Magnoliopsida > Asterales > Asteraceae > Artemisia > Artemisia argyi. The sequence goes on along the minus strand of CM060676.1, from coordinate 42,950,491 downwards.
GAGTTATTTCTATAGGTGTTTGTTAGACTAGTTACTAATCAACTCGAAGGATGTGAAATCTCAAAGTTAATCTCCTATGTGTTAAATGACTTGTTATAACCCAATCATAATTATAAACTTATTCATAGGTTTTAGAGTTTTTAGGGTTATGATTATGTTGCATGTTTGGAAAGTCATATGACTATTTATGATAATACAATATTTATGTGAAGACATTAAATAATATTACCATTTGATATTTTGCATGGTATCAGAGCTTTAGATATAATCAATCACAAATTTGTTATCCTATAATTAGGTTTGAATCATAACCAAATCATCTAAAACTATGTAGTTTGATATTGCAACGTGATAAACTGAGATCGAGCTTAGGGATCAAATAAAAGTGGTGAGATATAATTTTAGTTCGTTATCGATTTTGATAAACTATAACATACATCTACCAAAAGATTTCATATACTAATTCTACAAAAATTTGGATCACAAAACTTTTTGAACCCTACATGACTCACTCTACTAGTATTATTTAGTTCCATTTTAGTTCAACAAGAAGACTAACCATATCTTAGTCGTTGTTTTAAATCTGTAAATTAAGAGGTAAAATTTCCATTAGAAATGAATTATTATTTGTCACACTTTTTAGTGAATCGGGCAATTTCATAATTAAACTTCTTTGAGAACGAAATTCAAATTAAAATCAAAATGTTTTTTTAGCGAACAACGAATACTATATATCGCACTGTAAATTAAGAGAAACAAATGTTATGCGGATTCAAGGCCTTCTAGCACATCTCATGTCTCATCAAGAAGACATTTTTGAGCCACGTTTTGACTAATTCATCTAATATCCTCGATAAAATATGACGATTACTTAGCAATTGCTAAGATAATGCATGCTTATCAACTTAAAGACACTTGTCTCATAAACAAATTAAACAACACCTTAATGCACTGAATTCTATCGTTGAACATTCTTATAAGTTATAATTAAAGTAGCTTAAGAGTTAGTGTTTGATTCTCCTGCCCCTTCTTCTCTCTGGTGCCAAGTGTACTACGTTGTGCCCTAGATTTGTTTTTATCCTACTTAAGACAATCTTAACATATATTATTTCATTAGTTATCTATGTCGTCTACTGTAATTTATTGATTAATGCAAAAGTATGAAATAATACTAGCTAGAAGCTAGATATATAGTAAATAGATAGGTTGAACAGGTTTGATAATAGATAACTATTTTTTCAATGAGCATATAATTATATATCAACACTTTTTCTTTATCATTAGATACCATGAATGTTGAAAATTAGATACCATGAATGTTGATCATGGAGATGGCATGTCACCATATTTAATTTTTGAAAATATAAAAGTTATGTTCTCTACAAGATTCTTTTATGCAATTAATTTATGCCTAGCTAGCTCTTGTGAAATAGAATAAAGTTTGAGAAATAATTATAAGAAACCCGTTGAAATTTCATTAGAGTCTTGCATGTTTGTAGTTGGGCTGTCACAATTATCATAAATATCTTCCACATTTGTTTCAAACTTTTTTAATAACCAATCTTTAATAAGTACGTTATTAATTGCTTTCGTGTAATGGCTAATATTAATTTTCTTCGTAACAGGCCCAGATATTTAATTGCTTAAGTTATGTTGATATTGATTTTCAATCTACTTATTTCCTAAACATTTACTACTCATATTCACTTTTCCTATGTTTAAATGTTGCGATATTTTTTAGATACTTAAATTTATGATAGTGAAAGAAATTGATATAGTCACCTTGGATATCTTTCACTCACATGCGGAGCCAAAATTTAATCTTGAACGGCCTAATTCATTATAAGATAGCAATGATTGATCATGTATTCGATGAATAAAAAGGGAGCTTGAACTGGTCGTGAGCTGCCGAGAACCAACATGTCTTCCTACCGGCGTACATCGTCCCTGACTTTAGTTGAGTTGATGTTCCAAACCTATCTAGAGCTTCTATGGTTTGTTGGTACTAGATTAAGAACCCTGCAGTATTGTATTCTTATCAAGCAAGGACCTTAATCACCTTATGACCTACTTGTTGGTCGGGTATCTTATAACTCAACGCATCGTGACAGAATCATAACTCGACAACAAACGATCAGAATCTTGCATTATGTTTGTTTGTGTGAATAGGCATTATGTTTAATTAATTAATTTTTATGTTGCTCCGTATAAGTTAAACTAGAACATATATATTTAATGCATATCGTGGAAGGTAGCGCTAAGTATATTTAATTTGCTAAACAAGGGTTTTCAATATTTAATCATATTTTTTCTTTCTTTCTTTTTGTTTTTGTTTTTATGATACTAGTTATAATACCCGCGCACGCGCGAGTTTTTTAAAATTTTTTGAATCATATATTTTTATTTATTAAAAAACAAATAATTTAATCTTTATTTTGTTTGATTTACGATGTTTAATTATAGTTTTTTATTATTAAAGATAATTATTTAAAAATTTTAATCATATTAATAATTACATCTTTTCTATATTTTTGTATTTATCTTCTACTTGTGTTATGGATAAATATAAAATGTTACCTAATAAGAAAATAATTTTTTTTAATAAAATTATTACTAAATAAAGTATAAATGTATTTTTTTGAAATGAAAAATTCTCAACATTTGTTTTGTTTTATTATATAAAAGATGTGCGTACTAGATACGACGACATGTAAGTTCTTTTTTTTCTTCTCATGTTTAAATTTGTATATTAATTCTTTCGATTTACCATAAGTTAAATAATGATGGTAAAGTAATGAAAACTAAACATTTAGATCTAATGATTAAGAAGAAAATGATTGAATTAGCGATCGAAGAAGGCATATGTATGTTTGATATGCATGGTTTGTTATTATGATAAGTGTGGGATATGTGATATGTCTTTTTTATATCAAAAGAATTTTGTAATATTATCTTACTTCATATTAGTACTTATTCTTCTACTCATCAAAAAGTCTAACTTATGTTTTTCCTCATTAATTAACTCTCTTCATTTAAACCATCAATTATGTCACATGTCATGATCATGTGATTAGAATGATTAATAGAAATACAATGTAAAAAGAAATACCATTCTTCATATCAAAACATTAAGAGATATTAAATCCAACTTATATTTATACTCATAATGAAAATTATAAAAAAATAAATAAATAAATAAATTCCGCCTATATTTCTTTTTGGTACGCAACTGGTACATTTACTACTCGTATACTAGAAAGTTTTGATGCCTATAAGAAACTAATTAACTACCTACATATTGAAAATGATGTCGTTAGTCTATGCGAGAAAACGCTTTTAAGGGCATGTATAACAAAGGTAAACATTAGCATTCACTTCCATCACAAAATTAATCACTCTTAAGATTCTTAGTAATTAACATCAAATCCATCACGTAAACACTCATTTAAACACAAATCTACATCACAACACACTCAAAAGCCCATATGTTCCTTCTTTTACATTTGGTTGTCGGGATTGTTAGCTAATAAAGGGAATAGGTCTAATCCAATCTAGTTTAAGCTTGTACTAGGTCTTAGGGTTTTACAGGTTTTCATATAAATAATTGTATGTTTTTACTATTTTAGTTGAATCTTATGAATAATATTTTTGATATTCCCTCTAATTTCTACATGGTATCAGAGGCCGTGTTCGACGTCTTTGTTTAGTTGAATCTGAAATAATCAGAAACAAGGATGTCGTACATCGGCATCTGCTCAAAATCTGTAACTGTATTTGTTCTAGTTTTGCTTTGTATATGTTTGGTTTTGCATCTGGTTATGTGTGTTCTATTCTGCATCTCATTATGTTTGTTTTACTCTTTGATCATTTCCATATTTTATGTTACTCTGCTCTGATTTTGCATTTGGTTTTGTTCTGACATCAATTTTTGTCTGTTTGTTTTCATGCCTGAATGTATTGTTCGTAGAATACATTTTAGATTGCATCCAATTAATACTCTGTCTAGAATCGAGTTTGTACTATAGGACATTCTAAAGATATTATCTGTTTTTTAGTTTTAGTTTATTTTATATTTAACATATTCTGAATGTTAACTTTGCAACATTGTGAGTTTAAGAGGAAATGTTAGCTAGTATAGGCTAATAGGCCCGACCCAGTCTAGTTTAAGCAAAAACTAGGTTCAGGGGGTTTACTGTTTTCGTTGAATATGATTAATAATATTTTTAGTAATCCTTTTGATCTTTACAAGGACCATTAAACCTACACCAAAAAACGTCCGTAGTGTGTAGTGGTGGTGGTGTTTTAAGGTTTGACGTGTGGTCTTGCATGATGACTCGTGGTCATTTGCTTATAACACCCAACCTAATCGTTACTAACATGTGTATACATATCACCTTTATATGTGACATCGACTTGTTTTTTTTTTTTTTTTTTTTTTTTTTGATGCAATGCAAATATAGCTTCTTCTTGATTCTAAGAGACCGTGAGTGAGTGCATCATGTTTAAAAAAGTTATTGTACATTAGGAAACTAGTCAACGACTTTGACAAATGCAAAAATATAGTATGGTGTGGCTGTAAAGTGTTAGCACCAAGGAGTTTTAAGATAGGAGTAATTAAGTCGTCTCAACGTATCTTAATTAGGTTTAAATCTAACTAAAAATATTGATTTTTCAAGTACTTTTTAACTAAGTTTTCTAAGATTTGGCCAGTTCTTCTAAGCCGTGAAGCTTTTGTATACTAACTTGTGTTAAAAAGTCAAAACTTACCTTACTTGTTATGAATAACTAACAGTTGAAAGTGTGGGCAATGCCATCTTTGCATTGCCTAAAGATACGTTTTTGTAAAAGTACGTACAGTTTTATAAGTTCAAACCCATTAAAGTCGATGGGGATAGTGGTTGAACTATACCACATAGTTTTGAGTTTTGACAGCAACAAAACTTCAAAAAGACAACAACGATACTTCTGGAAAGAACATTTTCCATTATTTAATCTGGCTCAAAAGTTTATAATAATTCACCATGGTTAATATTAAAAGTAAGTAACGTTTAAGTAATGGAAACAGTACTATCGGTTGTGGCATGGCATGTGGTTCTCTCTAAAATCACATGTGGATCCTTCCAAATTTCACGGCAGCTTCTACTCCTAAGAGCATCCCCATTCATAACTTGAGTTAAGTTATAACTCAGCGCCACATCAGCTTTACCACTTTAACTCAAAACTCACAACAATAACTTAACCTTAACTCACTTTAACTCAACTTTTCATATATTTTCAAATTCAACCCTAAACTAAAACTAATACTTCATTTATTAAAAACAATACCATTCATTTTTAAAATATATTACGAAAAAAAAAAAAAAAAAAAAAAAAAAAAAAAAAAAACTGCTTTTATAACCACAAGGACTATATTGTAAACACCAAAGTACCACAGGGACCAAACTGAAAATACAATATATGTATCATCTTCTTCACCACACAAAACACACACTGCACACACACAAAAACTGTGAAACACACACAAGAACACACACAAACTGTAAAACACTTAATCACGAGGAGGGCGAAATGATTTTTTTTTAAAACAAACCATCTTTAACGTGGCTTTATGTGAGTAACGTCCCACGTTAACGCAAGAAATAACGCAGCGGATGCAGTGGTAACGCAAGAATAACGCGCGTTAAAGGGCCTTAACGCCCCCTCCCACGTTACCACTGCACATGCTCTAACAAACTGTTTTATAAAAACTTTTACAGCTCTGATTGTGAAATGTGAATAATTAACACAACTAATAGTGACCTTATAAAAGTCAAAGTCACTTGCCCTTTTTTATACGCTATGTTATTCAATATACCTACTTGGTTGTTACATGGAAAAGTTGAAGGTTGATTAAACTGATTACCGCCTCATTGCTAGGCAATTTACAAGAATTATGTACTATAGTAGCTACAATGGACCAGTGTCATAGTATGAGATCATTGTGATTTACTAGTAAGGTTACACACTATCTCTTATTATCATATATAAAATTCATAATCAAAATTTTCAAGAGTTTTCAATTATATTATATCAATAAGAGAGTTCGGTTTCGTCACGTAGTCGAAATTGAGTATTCTTATTAACCAATTGAAAGTCAAAATTGAAAAGAATTGTCAAACTTTGATAAATTTATTGGAGAAAGAAAAAAAACATAAATATATATGTGTCAATTTTAAGGAAACAAAAGCTAAAAAAGAATGTATTAATAAAATTTAGGTGTTAAATTTGAAATAAATCATATAGATTTAAATTTTTGGAAGGGATTCGGCAAGAAGAAAAACTAAAATGAGAAGAATAAGAAGTATTTTTAACCACATGTTTTAAATAAGAAAAAGAATTTTAAGAAGAAATACATTTACTTTTGTAGTTGCATCTAAAATGCGTGGTTGTGATTTCTAATTATCATTCTCATTTTAGTATTACTTCTCATTTGATAAGTTTTCTTAATAACTTTATAAAATTTAACAAATATCCGACTCCTCCCCTACACTTTATATATCTCTTAGACTTTTTTTTCTTCCTAAAAAGAATAACATATATATTGTTGTTATTTATAAATATTATTATCAATATACATTAAATCAATGTATATGCACAGATTAAAAAATATCAAAAAAAAAAAAAAAAAAAAAACCGAGTTATTGTGATATGTACGTAAATAAATACACAAGATTGTACATTTACTAACGACTCATTTTCTTATTCTTTATGAGTTTAATAAAGATATTTAGAAATGTATTTTTTTACTATTCGTGTTCAATAACGACTAATGTTATTTTTCTTAATTAGTTTAACTCATGCGTACACATGTTTAAATATTAAATACGACTAATATTATTATTAACGGGAATATAAATAACAAAATAAAAACATCGGTTACCGTGATAAGAAAAATAAACACAACATATTTAGATATAATAACGACTCATGTAATTCCTCTGTAAAGTTTAAATAAAAATATTCTGAAAAGCATTATTCTAAACTTTGTCTTTAAGTTAATCAAAGTGTTATTACGTGCGATTAAACACGCCTAGTATCTACAACATGATTTATAGTTAAATGTAAACAACATTAGCTTCAACACAATGTCAGCTAAACAAATTCAAATTTCTTCGTACAACAAAAAATTATACGAAATATAAATCGATATAAACTATAAACGAAAACAATTCTAAGCGATGAATAAAAATAATTATTGATGAAGATGATCACCATAAATTATTTAAAGGTATTTTTAAATAATAATATCTAAATGTTTGGTAAATTAGAATTATATTAAAACTCTATTGGTGTGACTTATATAAAAAAAAACCACATACGCACACGAGGTTCACGAGGTTTAAAACTAGTAACATTACTATGCCAAATGCAACATAAATTTAAGTACATCATGTTGACTATACCATTATGTCATGCTGCACGTAACCTCATGGTGCGCAACTAAATCAGAACCTTTTTTTTTTTTTTTTTGAAAGGCAATATATTTCCGAACGAAACCAAGAACAAATACAAAACGAGGCATCCACTATATTAACAAGATACTTAAGAATAGTGGACCCTAAAGAAAAAACAATACATTTAAATTTGAAAACAGCCAACTATAACAAGAACTAGTATAAATACAAAACTTAAACTGCTAAAAAAAACTAAAGAGCATAATTATCCTAGTGAGGTTAATTCATACCAATCATAGGCTCAAAGGTTGCTGGTCCCACGAACATCACAAACTTAGAACCAATTCTCAAGTACCAAATGCAACAGACAGTGCATACAGAAGACAAAAAAAAATTGCAGACAGAATATGCAGACCCAAACAGCAGCCCTTAAACATCAGACCCAAACAGTCCCTCCAAATTAAACAGCATAAAGTGAGACTTGATTTAACTGTAGAATCTTCATACTCGACATTTTACCGGGTCAAATAGCCAATGTTGCCAATTCAACTCGGTTTTCTTTCCGGATCTTCTCACAATCCACTCAAAACTTTTTAGTTAAATATCTTGCAAAATTTTGTTAAGACTTGAAGCTTTCCCTTTAAAAACACGCGCATTTCTTTCTTTCCAAATAAAGTACCCGGATGTCCATATCACCGCTTGCCACATTCTCGCTGAATGACTAGGGAGATTAACATTTCCATTAGACGAAAAGAATTCGACAATGGAAAAAGCGTTAACATCCCCAACCTTCCACCAACTAAAAACTTTTTCCCAAACGCTCATAGCAAAGTTACACATGACCAAACTATGAGAACACGATTCCACCACGTCGCCACACGAAGGACATAATAAGGAGTCTAAATCAATGCCCCTCTTGTCTAACTCTTCACGAACCGGGAGTCTTCCCTTTAACGCCCACCACACGAATATATTGACTTTCTTTGGAACCCATTTGTTCCATATTGTTGCCTCGACCCCACTACCCACACCAAGTGTCTTTTCTTCCACAATCTTTGTTAATTCTTTAACTGTGAAATCACCATTCCCTTGAAGCGCCCACCTCCAACGGTCCCTACAATCAAACTTGATAACAACATTTTGCAATAAATTTTGTAAGTCCTCCAAATCCTTACATACCCTCCCTCTAATATTTCTAACCCAATCCCATTCCCAACACCAAACATTATCGACCCATTTCCCTTTTTCCGCCACCCTACCCTCGTTACACCTATCAAGATGATAAAGTCTAGGGAATCTATCGCAAAGCCTATCCTCCCCCACCCATTTGTCAATCCAAAATCTAATATCGTTACCATTCCCCACTTCTCCCACAAATGAAGAAACAAAATCTAATCCTAACCTCTCCAACTCCTCCCCCACCCTAATGATCTCACTCCACACCCCTCCTCCCTCGACCGACCCCCCTACCCCCCTAATGTCGCCAAGCCTCCCATTTTCACCATGAATGCTTTTTATGACTCTAACCCATAAAGATCCCCCCTCCCTTTTGAATCTCCACCACCATTTTCCCAAGAGAGCTAGATTTTTCCCCCGAAGTGACCCAATGTTTAACCCCCCATCCCCATGTGAGGCTAGTAACCTTTCCCATTTAACCCAAGATATTTTTTTACGATCCCCCACTCTCCCACCCCCCCAAAAGAAATTTTTTCTCACACTTTCAAGTTGTTTTATCACACTCAAAGGCACACGGAATATAGAAAAGTAATACAATGGTAAGCTTCCTAGTACCGATTTGACCAATGTTAAGCGACCCCCAAACGACATCGATTTTGCTTTCCAATCGCCCAATCGATTTTTGAATTTCTCTACCACAGTATGCCATGCCCCAACCCTCCTCATATTTGTACCAATTGGTAGCCCCAAGTACGTAAACGGGAACTCACCAACTCCACATCTCATCCATCTCGCCATATCCCTCAATTCCACTTCGCTTGCTCCAATCCCATATAACTTGCTTTTATTATAATTAACTCGAAGACCAGAAACTTCCTCAAAACATTTTAGAATACACATAAGGACTTTTGCATTTTCTTTATTCCACTCCCCAAAAAAGATGGTGTCATCCGCATACTGTAGATGAGATACAACCACATTGTCCCTACCAATCTTAACCCCTCTAAACACGCCCTTATCAACTGCTTCTTTTATAATTGCATTAAGCCCTTCCGCCGCTAAAATAAATAGAAAGGGCGAAAGCGGGTCACCTTGTCTTACCCCTCTTTCCAAGCAAAACTCCTCTGTTGGAGATCCGTTGACCAAAATTGACATTGTGGACGACCTTAAACAACTCTCAATCCACTTACACCATTTATTACCAAATCCCATCTTTTTCATTATGTCCAATAAGAATGTCCAATTCAAACTATCATAAGCTTTCTCGAAATCCACTTTAAAAATTAAGCCTTTGCTTCGTGTCTTCCTCATATGCCCCACCACTTCATTAGCTATTAGCACACCGTCAAGGATATATCTACCTTTAATAAATGCATTTTGAACATCACCTACTACCTTTCCTACCACCCTTTTAAGCTAACACCTTCGCGATAATTTTATAGTAGCACCCAATGAGACTTATGGGACGAAAGTCCCCAAGTCCAATAGGGTCCGTCACTTTTGGAATGATAGTCACGAATGAGGAATTGCACCCTCTCGATATCTCCATCTCCTCCCCAAACCACTTAATTGCACTAACAAGATCTACCTTAAGGACATCCCAAAACTTCCTGATATATGTGAAATTAAAACCATCTGGCCCTGGAGCTTTATCCCCCCCGCACCCGCGGACCGCCTCCAAAATTTCACCATCAGAGAACTCTTTTTCCAGCAAAAGAGAATCTTCCACCGAAATCTTTTCAACACGCTCACAGCAAAAAATTGGGCGTATCGATGATCCCTCAGAAAACAATGTCTTATAATGCCTGAACAATTCTGCCTTTATCATCTTTGGATCCTCACACCATAACCCATTCACCATCAATCCCCTAATATTATTCTTATTATTCTTTCGCTTGATAAACGAGTGAAAGAACTTCGAGTTTTCATCCCCCTCTATATCCCATCTTATCCTAGCCTTTTGACGAAGCATACACTTGAGCTCAGTTTCTCTATCCATCCACGCCTTCCTCGCCGTCACCCACGCCTCCCGCTCAACTTCGCTTAAGAGTCTATTTTCCGCTTCCAACTCCCACATCATTGCTTCTTTTTTAGACATTTCTATTTTTTCATTAACCGCACCAAATCTTTCTTTACTCCACTTCTTAAGCGCAGCTTTGACGTTTTTAAGTTTGTCACGGAATCGACAATCCGGCCGTCTACTCCTAATCTCCATCTTCCACGCCTTTTCCACCACATGACCTATGTCCTTCTCCTCAAGCCAAATATCAAACGCCCGAAAAGGCTTTGGACCAAAATCCATGTCGATGTCCTTTAGCACAATAGGACAGTGGTCTGAAAGCTTCCGATCCAATGCAACGACCGACATATTTCCCCATAAATTATAAAATTCCTCATTTAATAGAAATCGATCTAACTTACTAAATTTCAACCCATCATCGCTGACTCTAGTGAACTTTCTCCCCCCCCCCCCCATCGGAATTTCTATCAGCTTCGCCTCAATTATAAAATCATTGAAATCCATCGTTTCCTTAGTATTTACTTGTGAATTCCTCCTTTCGTCGTCACCTCTAACCACATTTAGGTCTCCGAAAATACACCACGCTCCCTTTGAACTATCCATTAACCCGCGAATTCTATCCCACAAAGATGCCTTTTGCCTACCCACATGTGGAGCATAGATACACGCCAAACCCACTTCTTCGTTTCTCCCTTTCCACTCACCTTTTAAAGCCACAAATCTCTCATCCCCCATACCATCTTTATATGTAAATGATCTAGTATCCCATATTAACAATATCCCACCCGAGTTCCCATTAGCTGCTAACTGAGTAAACCCGAAGCCCCTCCCTCCCCATAACTCTTCTATCACCATATCATCAATCACACCACATTTAGTTTCCTGTAAGCCAATGATATCTGGCCGCTCTTCCCTAATTATAGATTTAACCCAACCCTTCTTATCGGCATCACCAAAACCCCTTATATTAATAGAAATAATCTTCATAATCAATAAGATTCTTAACGATATATGATTTTCTTACCTTACTGCTGATCCTCCTTGTCATCCTTCCTGACCACTATTTCAACCTCACTCGGCTTTATATTTTCTGCTTTAGCCTAAGAAACCCCGATAATTTCACCAATCTCCTTCACTTGTTCCATGTTGATTGAGCATCCTTTGCTATCCGAGTCTGCTCGTCCTGTACTCCTGAACACAAACATTTCCTTCTTTCCATCCCCCTCGTCATGATATACCTTGTACACGTCAGACACCCCTTTTTCATTCGTCCCCAAACCCCCCGCCCCTTGCATTCTTGCTACATTTTTTGCTTTTTTAAGACTTTTTCGACCATTCTTATTGTTACAGGTTCGTTTCCCATTATCCCCACCCTTGTTGAAAGCATTATTCTTGTTTACCTCTTCAAAGTCTAACTCCTTTAATCCACTCGTGTTCTCAATCATATTGCTAACCGCATCACCCTCGCCGTCTCCATTTTCTTTTCTCTTTTTATTAAGTCTGCCATCTCCGCTGCTATTCGATGATGTAGGATGTACCTCACGTTTTCCTCCTCTGACATTAGTCTCATCAGTAAATTTTCCATCCAAGTGTTTTTTATTATTTATATCCTTCCCACATCTAGTTCTTGTTATTTTCACATTGCTACTTTTATTCACTGCCCCATCCATTCTACCCGGATCTTTGCCTTCACTCAGCCCATCCTCATTCATTTTATTTTGGTTTGGACTGTAATCTTTATTGAAATCAGGCCCAATGTCATTAAGCCGGCCCATTGCACCATTATTCAATACTCCTACCATTTGACTTTCGATATTACAGTTTCTGTCACGTGAAGCACCCTTATCTTGGTTAGGTAACATCTTTTCACACACCTTTTCCTTTTTCTCATTCTCTTTTTCCTCACATGCATCTTCCCTAGGTGTTTTGTCAACATCAACCGCCGACTTCTTCTCTTTTTTCGATATGGCGTCCTCGGGTGTCTCACAAACTCTAGACATGCCTGAAATTCTTGATTCCTCATCTTCCTCCATTTTCCGGTCACCATCATCCTCTGGTCGGAGATTGAAAGCTGCTTCATCCTCGGCCTCATTTCCCTCCTCTTCCGAATCAGATTTCAGTGGCTCTCCCCCATCTCTATCATTATTTGAATCTGTTCCCCCCCCCCCCCCCCCCCCACTTGAATCCTCGTTGCTTTCACTATCTGATATTGACATGTCGTTATTTTCATCCTTCTTCTCAGCGTCCCTATACTTGTGTTCGATCTTTGACTCGTTCCCATCCTCCTCCCATTCGACTTCCATTATATCCCCTACTTCCTCCACAATGTCGATTTTAAACTTTTTCCCAAACACCTTGATGTATAATGTTTCGTTTATCAATCCTTTATTCCATGTGTGTAATTGAACTTTTGCAACAATCAGGTTTTGGTTTCCTTCCAGATTACAATTATTTGTTCCAATAACTCTCCCATGCAGCGCCACTATATTCTTGAATACCTGTTCTGACCAACATGAAACCGGCACCCCCATGACATTTACCCATGTCATCCTACCAGGAAGTATGTAGTGTTTACTCCATCGCCTCATTTTATGGACCCATCTCCTCATCCCATGATTAATGTTGTTTAGTATATTAGTGACAGTTTCTGAAGTATCAAATACCATCATAATCTCTAATCCGCCCAACGTCTTAATCTCTACATTGTTTAAACCTTCTTCATCACAAAAGCTAGGTAATTTCGACATAAAAAGAGGGCTCTTTACTTCCCCAAGCAAGCATCTGTTGAAAAATGGCATGTTAACCTCATCATCACCCACTTCAATCATTCTTATGTCCTCCTTTTCCTCTCTCGCCTCCGTCTTCTCAACGTGGTTCCTGTGTTCTTCCTTCTTTTCCTCCGTCATTCTTTGTTTCGAGTCTCTGTTGTTTTTGTACCCATTAACAACATCGACGAATCTACGCTCATCCCTTTCCATACTATGCCCATTCCTATTGTTCCAATTGTGCTCTGCCCTCGTGTTGTTCCTTGTAACACCACTGCTGTTATTTGGCCTTCTATATTCTCCAGGATTCTTCCTGTCAAAAGCTACGAACACCTTCAAATACTCTTCCCCAAATTTGATCTCACGCAGTCTCATCAGCAATGCATCAGCATCCTCCACTAGTTTGAACCTAACAAAGCCATAACGTTGCCCATTTCTCAATCGTTTCTGCACCATATACATGTCAAAAACAGTTCCGAATTTCTTGAACATCATCCACAAATTCCCCATTCCCCAACCATTTGGAAAGTTGAAAAACATAAAAGATATCGCGGAGTTACGCTTTCCACCGGTATAGTTAGTTCCTAGTCGCTTACCTATGTATTCCCCTCTATTTCCTATGTGCCTTTCACTCGCAAACTCACCATCTCTCGGTTTACTAGCCCCATTTTTCTCTCTCACATAGAACATTTTCTCTCAATAATAAACTAAATCAGAACTTAATTAGAGGCAATTATACAGAAAAATAAAGACTAACAAGATGTCAGGAAAATTGATCTAATCAAACCTTAAGAATTACAACGACCCTGACCTAGTGACCTTAAAACTACATACCAATAGGAAAGATTTAACAATAGAAGGAGGAACCCCGGCATCCGAACTAAACACAACAAAATACCACGAATATCCAATCACTCGATCGGTAGAAAGCTTGAACTGAAAACCAGTAGAAAAACTGACCATGACCATGACACTGACACTAAGACAATATCCGTCGGAGCCTCAAATCAAATAGTCTCAGCTACACGCAATCTGAGTGACGACTTAGTGAGATATAATTAAGTTGGTTACCATCAAGATATATATATATATATATATATATATATATATATATATATATAAAAGAAAAAAAAAATGCTTTTTTCTTTTTCTGAAAAGTATCGATGTATTAAACAAATAATTAAACAAGCTTACGGTTGGACTACTCATATATACAAGATATTATCATTCAGCAGAAGACATTATTTTCTTAGTACTTTTTAAACAATAATATCATAGATGACCTAAGATATTGAAAATCGATAAGAAACATCATAATAGAATCACGCTGAAATGAAAAACAAATCTACAAACTGATCGACAACGTCATCCACCGTTAGTTACATGGAAAACCAACAAGAGGCGAGTCACGTACAAGGATTTTTCTTTTTTATCAAATGTCAAACTAAACTTACGTGTTAGTTTTGATAAAAAAAATTTATTACCCTTTGCCACATCTTTATTAACAAATCTAAGATTAAACAGCACATAAGTGCGAGAGTTCTTTAAACATATTTTGTAATGTGATGATTTCATCCAATTTCAAAAGGTCAAACACACGTAATAAGGCCTTAGGCCCAAATGTTGAATAAGTTGCTACTAGTAGTACAAATGTTAATAAGGTTGGGATGTCTAGTGAACGGGTTGAAAAGGATAGCGAGAGTGACGTGGAGGATGTTTATGATGAAACAACAAGGTTTACGGCATCTAAAGGTACAAAAGGTGGAAGTGGAATAGGGAATAAAATCTTGTACAATCGTTGGAAATATACATTGGAGGAAGATCCTTATGACAATGATGAATGCAACGCGTACGGCCTAACTGAAGAACAAATGACTTTTTGTAACGCGTGGGATATCAATCTTCGTGGTCAAATTAGGTGGTAGGTTATGGTTAGTGGTTTTAGTTGCCTTCTATTATAATAGTGGTGGCGTCTTGTTTTATTAGCTTTTTCCGTCTATGTAACGAGCTAATATATGAGATTCACTCACTCGTTTATACTTAAACGTTTTTTGGAGTAATTTATTCACCATATGTAACACAAAAAGTCAAAATGATAATCGTACAAGCATTTTTATTGGAAAAAAGAAAACAAAAGGTTGAAACATCGGTGGCAACATGTCAAAACAAATTTCAGTACTCTAATGATTTAAAAACAACCGTGTCACAACATTTATAGTGACATGTTAAAAAAGGCCACGAAGTGGCCATAAGCTAACGTTTATAATGAATACTTTTAGCCTATAAATCTGGTCTTTTTTACTTGTTCCCCATTTAGCTAAACTTATAATCCCGCAATCTAATCATTAAAGAATTCCACCATAAAAAAACAACCAACATAGGACCAAGAACAAATTGATTTCAAGATTCATTCACATAGTAAAATACATTGGAAAATCTACAACCAGAAATAGCAAGAAAAATAGAACCAAAACAAGCTGGTACAGCCAAAAGGAACAATCATGTAGTTGAGTAAAATGAAAGTGAAGTTGAAAAATGCATCCTCTACAAATAGTTTACAATCCCCAATACAGGAAAAATGAGCTTTTTTCTTTTCTTTCTTTGTGATGACAATTTATGGTACACTATAACTACCGCATGAAAAATCTTACGGTTTTGAGAACATCCCTTGAGTTAACGAGGAGAAATCGAAGTCTTTGGCTGACTGGGAAGGAGATGCAGATGATACTTGAGAAGCAGATTGTGGTTTAGATGCTCCAGAGGGGCCCATGCTGCCAAAAGATGAACTTTGTCCCATCATATTTCCAGGTGGCGTCATACCATTGTTAGGGGCGTTCAGGCCCATGGTGTACATACTAAAAGAAAAAGCTGATTAGAATAGAGTTCAGCAATAAAATCATGGAATAAAAACGTAATATTATCGTAATAATATAGTTTTTAACTTTTTATGGTGTATTCAAGACACGACTATAAAACATTAAAAAATGTCAGGCAAAAGGTGTTTAGTCAACCCAGCCCGTACCAAATGCCTCATTCCTCAACCCGTCCGAAACACCCATTGTGGCCACTTAGGACAATCATACCTGGATGTTGGAACCTGAAATGAATTCCCAGCTGGATTTGATGCTCCCATGTTTCCCATCTAGTTAAAATTTGTAAAGTATATGTTAGATTGCAAGCAAACTCTCTTTTCTTCACCACTGTTTGTTGAAATTAATAAATGTAGAGACAATAATCGGAACTAGCATACTAAAGATAATAGAAAGTAATATGGCTAACATAGCCTTGGAAAACCATAAACCCATTTATTTATAGATTGACTCATTCAAGGTATGTTAGTATCATCTCCAACAAGTCTATAGCACTATTAACTAGGAAGGTATCAGGTCAAATTTGTGACTATCACTCTAAAATGTGTGAGGTATTAAGTTCAATTCCAGCTAGGTGCAAACAACCCTGAAGTGGTCACGCCAACCTCCTGAAAAGGAAGGGCTTTACCTCGTTTGAGTCTGTGTGGCGGTGGGTTCAAACCCCATGGACTAGTCGGCCAAAAAGGTCGGAACCCATGTTTAAAAAAAAAAAAAAAAAAAAAAAAAAAAAAAAAAAACCCACTAGGAAGGTATCAGGTCAAATTTGTCAAAACCTGCCCAATGTGTAGCTAAATGTGTATAACCTCCCTACATCATTATATTCAAAACAACTTGGTACATATAAAATGATATAACTTTTAGAAAATCACATTTGACACAACACATACAATAATGCCTGATTTGACCCACCTGGTACCTAATCAGCCCATCTTGCAGCTTCTAAATAAACCCAAAACATTGGAATAAAATATATTACCTGCTGTAAATATTTCGCTAAGTCATCATTCCCAGGAACTGGCATATTCATTCCAGGAACCTGATAGCCAACATTTGTCCAATTTTGATTGGGCAAATTTGTACCACCAGGTACTGGTTGCCCATTCCCAGTAAATTTTGGCAAGCCACCTGATTTAGCTGCAGCAGCCATTATTAAGTACTGCTGCTGAGCTAGCATAGCAAGTTGTTGTTGATGAAGAGCATATGGTGATGTCGTATTATTACCCTGCAAACATAAAAAGGATGAAAATTATTATTTAATCCCTGGCAATCATAAAAGATGAAACAATAATACTATTCACGCACTAAAATGAAAACAGCAAGTTGCTCACTTAAAGGCATAACTAAAAATTAACGTATTAGATGTGATTATAGAGACTATAATAATAAAAACTTATATCGCATTACTAAGTAAAACTATATAGAAGGTCATAAGCATTGCAAACACTTTGGATGCTTCCGACCCACATGATCTATTTGACTCGTATCTTCTATAGCTAAATTAACCAATATTACCTATTTTACCCGTTACAATTGAAATACAACCAAATTGATACAAAGAAAGAAGACAAGACATCCTTTATGAAAATATATACCTTCTCAAAAAGGCTCATAATATCATTTTTGACATCCTTCTTAGGCTTTTCCGATACATTAGGTTGTAAGAGAGAAGGTGAATCTTTGAATAAATCTTCTATTTCAGAAGAGGGCTTGGCCTTATTATTGTCAACAGGTTTTGTAACATCTGTTGTACCTGTAATTGCTACTTCACCGGCGGCTGCAAATATAATACGGGAAAAGCCAGTCAGCATAGTATCCTTAAGTATAATAACCATCTGTAAGTCACGATTCTGATAACGGTGAAGGCGGAAAGTTTACTTGGCCTTATGTGTTATCACTAACGAAAAATGGGGAAAATTATAGCCAACACAAATGGATCAAATGGGGAAAATTATACCTCTCAAGTAGTTTTATTCAAAAAAATACTCCATATTTATTATCCTTAAAAGAAATTTACCATGGCCCAATTAGTTAAATGCCACCCCGCATATGAAACAACCAAAAAAGGTAAGGCATCAACATTTTATAATATGTCAAGTGATATGGAGTCATGGTAATATCTATTAAGTTATAAAATGTTCGGAATTGCCACGGCAAATAAGGACAGTTAAAATTTTACTGTTATTTTGAACGGCTATGATTTAGGCGCAGTTAATGTGAAGAAAACGGAGTCATAAAGAGAGCTTGCATTTTAGTATATATAAGGGAAGTGTAAACTTACATTGAAATCCTGCCCATAAATCATCTGTGGAAGAAGCTGCTACTGGAACTTTCTCAGTAGGACCATCGTCCATTGATAGCATATCAAAAAGATCAGTAGCAAAATCAACTTTAGGAGGAGAGACGGTCTCAACAACCTCCTTTGCCACCTCAGCAGAGGGAACTACTGCCTCAGCTTTCTGTTGTATCACCTGTTGAGTTAAAGAAATATCATCGAACTTACTTAATCTAAAAGAGATGGCAAACATATTATGAACCCAGTATATTCATCTACTTTCCTAACCGGTTGAAGTTACCCAAAGTCTATCTTTACTGCATGTATTCAAATATGGATTACTAGTGACTTTATTGTAACAATATTCTTTTCGTAATCATGAATTCATGCTTAACGTATTAATTATTTATAAAAAGACTTATCAACTTGACGTACAGGTTCAGGTCCTTTTGGAGGCACACGAAGATTGAATCTTGAAACACTGCTGTTGCTGCCAGCAGTACGTGTTTGATAGCTCTTTCTTTCACTAGCAGGACTCTCAACAGGTTTCTGCGACTGCACACTTTCTTCTCGCACTGTAGGAGATGAAACTGGTCTTCCATCTTTAGCAACCCATCTTTTGTCTTCATACCTTATAGATTTTACAAAGCAGATTATAACTTTAGATACAAAAAATAAAGACGTGTAAATAAAGAGTTCTTACAAAAAAGGTACATACTTAGCCCGAATAAAATTTTCAATGCCAACTCTATCATAATTTGGTGGTAGCTCAGCTTCCCAATAACTATTTGACCTCTCATTTCCCATAGCTGAGTATAAAGAGAAGGTTGAATCCATGAGATGTAGTTTAATAAATCATCAATTTATTTGAATATAAATGTTCATCAAGGACATCCAGGATCAGATAATATGAGGAACATATTTCTTACACTGGATAAACGCAACCTGCTCGGGAAGCCATGTATCAAGTGTAGCCGATCTCACCTGAGGGATGCACCAATAATTAATGAAAGAGAAACACTTTGTTTTTGTTATGAGCATCTTAACAATATTGAATAAGGAAGAGCACAAAGGCCTAATATCAATAATAAACAAAATGCAAAGGCTCAACATGAATAAGAAACTTCTCCTTTCGTGGGGGGATCTCAACCTACAGGAAGCTCTTTAATCTACAGATAGGCCCATTTCCAAGTCTAGTTTTAAGCAGAAACCCACACAAAATGTGGCTACGAATTTTATCCTGAGGTTTATAATTTTTTTAGTTGGCTAACAGTTTGTGGTGGTGTAAGAGAGAGGAGAGAAGGTTATATGCCAACTTTTTTATTGGGTGGATAAAAAAGGCGATATGGCGTAGGTTTTAGATGAACTTAAACATTAAGCGAGGGTTGGAAATAATGAATTATTGGATAGATCTATTATGTTCTTAAGTAAATATATGTAAATACTTTTGTGTACGTATACATGTATATAGAAGAATAAAGTGCAATTTCAACATATCACGTACTTAAGTGATGTACCGAATAAGACTATTCTCATAGAATGTACTACCAACTAAATGCATCATAATCATGAAACCTCACGAAGTGCATACCCCAATTAGGTTATGTTGATAAGGTAAGGATTCTTGGTCTTAGACATAAAAGAAAGCAATTGGGTCAAATACATTACTTGCCTGTCTGGTCGTGCTGAAATAGACGCATACTTCAGTGTTAATATCTTGATTCTAACCCTCAACATCATATAAAAAGAGATGGACATTCAAAAGTAATCATTGTTGAATAGTGAAGGTTGTTTGGCATTATATGTGCCCACAAAAGTGTGAAGATTTCAATAGATAACGCATAAAGTATTTATTTGATTTCTCTTGATACTGTACGCTAGTATATGGCTACAAGGACTTGGATGATGTTTCGATGTGCTTAGTGTCCACAAATCTTTTGTAGGAGTGTTTCTTCAAATAGATTAGCATTAATGATAGCTTAAATGACCATGTGGATTACTGCAATCCAATTATTTAATTTTATCTAGTCTAGTTCACAGCAGAGAGTGGCCTTTATAATCTAGGCTATGACTTGTGTTGCACAATAAAATATCTTGATTTTAAAGCCATTTCTTGTTATGAACTATACTAGATAAATGTACACAAATGAATTGCATTAATGACCATGTTAATTACAGTGGTTAACTAATTTTAACCTATAGTACTAGTAGTCTAGTACCAATGAAGAAACGCTTCTACAAGCCCAAACCCATGCAAACAGCAAATGCACTGAAACAAAGACAAGTCCTAATAAATGTATACTAGTCTACTAAATCAAAAGAAAACTAAGAAAGTTTTTCAACGTAAACAATTCAATACTTGGCATTTATGTGGCACATATTATGACATATAACCTTTCAAAGCAAAAAATAAGTCGACCACTCACTAGCCATCACTCTTAAATTATCTACTCTCTCTAGTGAGGTTGGGGTAAGAACAAGGTAAATTCAACACAAACCTTATACACCTTATCCCGTTTAGTTCGTAGTATAAAATTCATGAGAACAGTTTCATGTTACTGAAGTATGTGACATGAATTGAGTATCGTCTATTCTTCTTTATAGATGTGTACAACTACATGTACACACAATTACATATTCACATCAACTTTGTTTGGATTTCAATTCATCCAACAAATAGATTTACCGAAGAACACTATATAAATGAACTTCAACACAATGTAGATCTCTTCGTTGGCTTAAAGGCAACCTATCTAACTACCGTAAACTTGGTTGCATTTCTCAAAAAACACGGAAGATCGTAAACATCAGATTTATCAGAAATCGATTTTCCAATAAAAAGTGCATGTGCTTCTCACTCTATAGTCTCCCTCACTTTCTTTGTGATCCAACATCGTATCCCCAAAACTTCACGTTCACAATAACAAGAAACAAAGATGAAGAGAGACAATGGCAACTACCATTAAACAAAAAAGAAAAAAAGAAGGTTAAGTAAATGGATGCCTAGCTTATTGTACCTGTCCTGCTCTAATATTATTTGCTCTTAAGGTTGTTTACATGCCCAGGTCAATGCACTAACACACCACAGATTGGGTTTAACAATCAGGATTCTAGTTGCTAAGGGGCTACGGGACAGTCATGTAACATTAAACCAAAGTAGAATATATAACTGCCTAATCAGAATTGCACAGCCAACTCTTGGTCAAAGTTGATCAGCTCCTATTGCATAGCTTATGTAATACAACTACACAACCTGAAGTAATAATATGTGTCAAGAACAAGAATGTCCGCTACAACTATGGGAATGCGTCTAGCAATAAAGCTTTCTACAGGATGGGGTGAAGGCAGAGTAACAATTTCTAGAGTACCAAGTTACCAACCTTCAGGATTCATATTAAAAAGATACTTATCATCATGCACGTGTTTACAATAAAGAGCTGTAAGCCTGTAACCCACTTAAACAGCAGGAACTTTAATGGCACTGACTTGTTACCTTGTCTCAATTCCCGATCATAAACCTGACAACTATTATACTACTAATAGGCAGCCTACACCTTGAAAAGTAGAGGATGTAAAACCTGAGTCGTCTTCTATATCATGATTTTAAGGGAGTCATTTGCATACAATAGTACTACTATAGGAAATGAAGGTTTACCTTTGATATGTGGACCCCGAGGCTTCTATGGATTCCAGAACATTGCATACATATAAAGATGCCTAAGTTGACACTAGCCCATCGAGGACCTCTGAAATGGGAAAGTGCTTATTAGTAACAGCAAATATAACTAGATAATAAACCATGCCGAATTAATAAATGCATACTTGGTTTTGCAGTCGGCGCACTCTCTATTCTCGGGCAACTTAAGAAGTCCTTCTAGTACCTGGAAACGAAAAAAGATCATAAATGAAGCACATACCTAGTTTAATAAATTAGCATTTATATAATGTTCTAAACCAAATTCCATCATATTCATTCACCCTTAAACTAATCATTTCGCATCCACAATCTGTTCTCTTACAACATTCCCAAATTATGTTTTACCCCAATTATGTAACAGAAGCACCGGTTCCTAAATCTTAAATACGAAAATACTCATAGAACTATAAAAGCTGGTCTGCCAAGTCATCACAAAATTAATTAGATTAACGTAAGACATAAACCGGCAAGGCTGACCGGAAAGTATAGACAATGATTTCATCTAGTGTGATATATATATACATAAAACAAATGAACCTAGGGATATTTATAATCATCTCAATTACTTGGAAAATATATAATCTAAGGCTAGAAATAAAATAAAGTCAGATCTAATAAATCAAATATATATATATAGATCAGGTCATCTAAAGGACGGTGAATCAGAAAAGTAAAGAGAGATGAAAAGGTACCTTTCTGTGCCTAGCATTAAGCTCCTTTGAGACGCCAGCTTTTTCGTTCATATTTTCCGACCGCCGGTGGTTTTAGATCTCTCCGATCGGAAAGTGGTTTACTATTCTTCTTTTGTTATTCGGGGCGAATGAATGAATGAATGGAGTTGTTTACTAGCTACTTGTTGTTGAGTCGTAATGATTGGATTGAGTTTTTTTTATTTATTTTTTTATTTATTTATTTATTTTTTTTAATTGTACTCCGTAACTCCTTAGCATAAATTCATAATTTAATTTTGTATAACTTTTTATAAATATATTCATAATTTTGATCCAATCTTTTATATAATAAAACAATTTTCATTTCAAAAAAATGCATTCATACCTTATTTGGTAATAATTTTTTTAAATTGAATTTTTTTACTAAATTTTAAAAAATAATTAAACCTAATTATTTCCTAATTTGTCAAAAAAAGTTAAAAATTCGGTTTTACAAAAAATATGTAGAAAAAACTAAAAATACACATGTACTTAAGGTTTAATACACGATAGTTTTTGGTGCACAGTGTAAAACTGAAAAATATACAGCAAAAAAAACACCCCACCATATGACATATGCTTTCTTCATCTATCAATCCAAAGAGAATCATCATTTAATTTACCTCCTTTTAATTCATGATAATCTAACACAAATTTGCTTGATCACAATCGTTAATTATATAAAAACCTCAAATTGATCATCTTCACTCAATTTATGATCCCTGATTTTATTAATTTTTGCTAATATGATGGTTACCTATTGTTCCTCTAATTCCGGAACTTTCTCAACAATGGCATCAATGATTCCTAATTTAATTTTGATGTAATTGTTAATTTTGATGAATTATCGAACTTTTTTTAATATTGGTGTGAATTTATGACGTGTTTGTGTGTATGTTGTTGATTACTTTCTTTATTTTAGGGTGTTATTAATAATTAAGATTATCTTATTCTAATAATAGTTTAATGTTTTGTTCTTCAATATTTAGGATCAAGTTATCTTGAAGAAGCTGTAAAACAGGTCGAAGCTGTTTAGAAATATCTCTGAAGGTACAATTGGTTAACATCAAACACTTGAATAATAGAGGCTGTTTTGCACTGGGTTTTAAAATTGATAATTTGATCTGGGAGTCTTGAAGTTGTAGATAATAGGCTCTTAGTGTTCAGAATTTTTTAGCAGTTGTGCGCAGTGTAAATTGTGATTTATCTTATAGTTTAGTATAACAAATTATTAAATATGGACATATGGTATAATCTTTTCTGTCTATGCTCTTTTATTTTGGTTATTAGGCATACCAATAAAAAAAAAACTATTTTGATGCTACCTTAACTCATCATGTATGCAGGAAGTTGTTGTGAAAGAACACTTTGGCACCATTTACATATATGTGCATTCACCACTTAATTATCTCGCACCCGAGGTATATTTGTGTAGTATTAGCATTTGGTACTTTTTTTGGTAGTTACAGTATGGCTTTATTAATTTGCTCTCACTGTAGCTTTCTTATATTATATTTTAACCTTTCAGTGTAGCAATAAGTTGGGGCTTACCAGCTTAGTCTCGAACTGGGTTCTTTTGTGGCTGGTGTTATGATTTCTACAACAGATTTTGCACACCATACTTTAACCTGATAGAGCAAACAAAATAATCTCATCTATTTGCAAGCTATTATATCAATGTCAGGACCTGTTTTCCTTCAAATTATAAAGTTTCATATTTTTGATGTATCGAAACATAGGAAAAAATGAATGATTGGTAATCTTGGTTCCTCTGTAGGTGGAGCCTATTCACAACTTATTTGCAGCTCTTTTCCTGGTCGCTTGGGAGTGGAAGACATTGGAATCAGCCCCGACTGTAATCCTGAAAATAGGGCGAGCCCTAGAGAGGTACAAAGTTTTATTTTTAACATGGAAACTAAGATTTAGGGTATGTTTGTTTGCTGTTATCGAGTTTTTTAGTAGAAATATGCAAAGGCGTTACTCCGTATTATGTACTGTCATGACAGTTTTCGTTCTGGAATTACTTGGCCTTTTACAACTATAAAAACAAAACAAGCCAAGAGAGCTACCAATTATACTTAGTTTGTTGCGTATATTGGCATACATGGGAAGACTTAGGGGAATATCAGTTAGGGGAAAACACCATCATCTCTCAAAACATATTTCCATTTATGATCATTATTAGCAAAGGAAAAATCTTTTGGCTCAAACTCGCGATAATACCTTATGAATAGATGGTGCAGTTAATATGGATCAAAACTTTCGCTTTTAGTTATTGGCTGCAAAACAGGCGGGTCAAAACGGCTATTAAATGGGTAGGGTTGAGTTGTGTTGACTTGCCACAGCTTTTGTTTTTCCCTCTGAAGTTTAAAATAACAATGTACCAATTATGTTAAAACAAATTATACAAAAGGGAAAAGCAATTCAAAAGTTCATTCTAGGCAACTCTTAAACCATTTTACCTATTTTCTGATTAGCTATTTCAAAACCAATATTTTTAATGATTCTGTGAATTTTATGTTTGATTACTTACAACCCTTTGAATTACTAATTATTTTTGTTTATCCCATATTTTATTCACCCAATACATTCGACATTGAAGGTATACATACTTAACAATTCATTTAAACCTAACTAATCCACTAATCAGCCTAATACAATCTTCCTCAATCGACTTTCAGCATGCCAAGGTAATATTAACATGATGTGTTATATGTACTCTTATATGTTTTTGTTAGTTTTTACTATCTGATCATATGATGTGAAATAGATATATTATAACATGTTGTGTTATTTGTATTCGTATAGTTTGTACTATTTTATAAAACTTCTATCATCCATGTTTAATCTACTGCAACCACTAAGCAATTCCGAACAAGTTGCTATTAGTTGCAACTTTTCTAATGTGCTTCTATCACTAAGTAAGCTGCTGATTCAAGACTAAAAATTAGTTCACTTAGGATAATGGCCATGTTTACAACAGAATTGTTAGATGGGTCTGTGATCTATAATTTAGTAACTCTATGGTTCAACTATGATTCAGTAAGAAAATCAAGGTTTAGGCTTTTGACACTAAGGTCTAAAGATAACTCGAACTAGATACTTAGATTTGATGTAGTCAGGAGTGTAAAGCTGATGAGTGCTCAAACACTCATCATTTTTATCGTATTTGAACTGCCAAAACATCCGAAAACACTCAGAAATGCATCAAAATACTAAAAATATCCCAGGGATTGTATTTTATACGTTTCAGATGCAAAATGAGTAAAAACAATGAAAAACGAACAAAGTTTACACAATTGGCAGTTTCACTCCCCCAACTTTCAAAAATTTACAAAACTAGTCCCTGAGCATGTGTTTTGAAAGGAAATTCTACCTAAGGCATTTAAAAGTCAAAATTATCAAATTTAATCCTTAGGTGAAAATTTTGGAAAAATTACATATTTGGTCCCTGCAGTTTGGAAATTGGCAAAATCAGTCCCTAGGAATTTTGAGGTGAAAAATATATTTTGTGGCCCTTATGATTTTGGAATGTGGCAAATATGGTCCCTTAGAATATTTTGGATGGATGGCAAAATTGGTCCTTGAAAATCAGAATATTTACATGATTGGTCCTTGTGAACTTTTACAAACGGACCCTTTGTAATATTATTCAACCAAAACCAAACCAATCCAAACACAACAACAACCCAGCCCACCATTTTCCCAGGCCCAAGTACCAAAGCCCACCCCATCCATTTTAATAATAATCCAGGGTCAAAGCCTAAGTCAACTCCCCCTTCCCCCACACTTTGCCGCCATAACCAAACAACCCCAGCCTCCAATCACCTCTGCTCCCCCAACATCCTTGTCTCCCCCCCCCCTACTAACCACCCTATTCCACTACCTCAACCAAAGTCAACCCCAAACACCATCATTACCATTCCCCCCTCCACGTCAACAATCCACAACTGAGTATTAGGGCATAAAATGGAATCAAAGGTTGAGATGAAGAGAGGCAAAATTCAATGGCTGGGATTTGTTAAAGAAAGCACAAGGAAGAAAGAGAGGATTTCATTAGTATAAATAAGTATCAATGTAAGCCTGCAAGGCAGTTAGGTTTTTTTTTTTTTTTATGTAATTTTATAATTCAGAAAAGTAGTTTTATGTAATGTTATAATTCAGAAAACATAGTTTGTAATTTGTTTTCAATATTAATGCAAGTTTAGTTTCTTAAAATTTCAAGTTTATTGTTTTTCAGTTCCTTTTATAAGAATCAAGTGTTTACAGGTTGGTGATACAAGCTCAAAAAATTTGCTGTTTAATAGTCATGTGAGGCAATTTAAGTTTACTATAAGTTTTCCAAAGTCATTCAAATGATCACTTAATTGTTTGTCAATTACAAAAAAATATATATATAAAAAAAATAAAAAATAAAATAAAAGAAACAGGGAATGAAAAAGAAGCTTGGAGCACAGTTTATAATGGATAGCTGTGGGATAGTGGTTTATGGAAACCTATAGGGGTGATTCAATGGTTTTTGGTTCACATTGGTCTGGCAGGATATCAACTTGTAAGCCTTTTTCATATTTTTTTTAGCATAATTAGTTATTGCCTTTGGTAGTTGTAAAATGTTGTTTATCTTTGTTCCTTTAGGTTAAATTCATATTAGTTTAAGCTAATCTAGTAGTTTCATAGCTGGATTACTTCACTTGCTTTATTAAAACTCAAAAATCAGTTTTGAAAGGGGTGTTTGGCACAGGGGTGTACCCTGTGATCTTGTGATTATCTTTTTATTAGTTTTGTACAAGTAGTTTGTATTAGGCTCTGTTAGGTTTGTAGAATCATAAAAACTAGTGTAATTTCACCATAAGTCAAAATCTTGTTGCAATTCTCATTATTTCCAAATCTGTGAGCAATTAGAGTAGTATAGGTTATTAAATTGGTTCATAAGTAGTTTATATAGGCTAAATCAGTTGCATGTTAGTTTAGTACCACTTAGTTTATCACCCAGGATCTTTTAAAAGTTAGTTTAGTCAAACCTAGGTAATAATATCAAAAAGTCAAAGCCTTGCCTGTCAACATGGGATGATTTTCTAGGATAACTATAGGATTTAATATAGACTGAAATTAGGCAATCTTTGTGGATTTATGTTGTTTAGTAGCTTGTTTATTTGATTCAAGAAGAAAATCTTAGTTTGTGATTCATTTACTCATAAACCTTTGACTCCAAAGTTGGCTGTTTGCCCTGAGCATACCCTGCATCAGGGGTACTTATCTCACAGACCCCTTTTTCCATGGTCACCTTCTTATTTACTAGTGCATTTTAGTTTGAGATTTTGGTTGTTCTCATAAGCTCCGTTGGCTTGCTTGTTATGTATGCTTTCATTTTTCCAATAACTGCTTATTTTAACTTCTTATGGTGCTTATCAAGTTTTCCCAAAACAACTCACTATACTGAGTCATCAGTATAGTGAGTCACTTTTCATAAGCTCATAAATAGCTCTCAATGATCTGTAGCCTTGGTAATCTGAATCTTTGTTAAGTTTGGTAGCTAGTCTTGTGGTTTTGGAGCTTATTTCAAGCTTCTTGTCTTATTTAATTAGCTAGATTGGATCTCATAAGTTGTTATACTCTGCTGTGTTTCCTGACCATTAGTGTAAACAGCCTTTTTCATAAGCCTCTCATAAGCTCCTCAGTGGGTCCCACTGAGAGCTTTTTGGTTTTTTAGAAAGCCCTATAGCTATTCTTTATGGGTCGGGGGTCAACTGCTTTTTTTAGCTTATTTGACAAGCCTGCAGTAAGCAAATAGCTTGTCCCATTTTTCTGGGTGCACTGATTCATCAGTGTAAGTCTGCCATTTCACAAGCCCTCCATAAGCTCATCTTTGAGCTTCAATACTTGTACCTCAGCTTTCTAAGAAGCCACCCAGGGTGGCTTATTGGATCAACCCCCCCCCCCCAGGTCCTTTGTGCACCTCTGTGGGCCCCACCAAGGGCTGCACTTGGCCTGTTGGAGCCTGTTTGGCCTGCAGCTTTTGTGAACTGCTTATTCACTTATTACAGCTTAACCATTGTACTTCTTTCTTTGTTTTTTTGCTCATTTCTTGTTTCCTTAATGATGTTGTAGCTTATTTGTTCATTGTGACATAGTTTGATAGCTTTTTGAAAACTCCATAAGCCTAATAAGCTCAAACTTATTTGCATACACACAACTTATTAATAAGCTCCAAGACAAGTTCCTTCACAAAAAGTTCATAATTTTAGTAGTTTATTAGATTTGTAAAAGAAAAATTAGAAAAAGACAAAAAAATAAAAAGTGATAGCTTCTATTTAAGCCCTTTTGGCTTATTTTCTGCTTATTTATAAGCAACATCTGTTTTTAAATTTTTCCTAGGCCTCTGTAATCATAATAGATTTTTAGTAATTTTTTCAGATTTTTCCTTGATCATTTAGTATTTTTTATAATTTAGTTTAATTTAAATTAATTAAATAATTAGTTTTTAATTATTAATAATTAATTAAAAAGTAGGAAAAATAGTTTTTCTGTTTTAAAATTAGTTTTATATTATTTTAGATTTTTATAAATTTAATTTTCATTTTTCTAGTTAAATTTCACAATTATTTGTAATTTAGGATAATTTAGTTAAGTAAAAAGTAATTAATAATTAGTAATTAATTAATAGTAATTAATTAAATAGTTGTAAAAATAATTTTAATATTCCAAAAATTTTCTTATAACATTAGGATTGTAAAAATATAATTTTCACGTTCGTAGGACTTTTTTTACTCCCGTTTCACTTTTTAATTTGCGCGTTCGCGTTTACTTTAAACTCAAACGCGCGTTTTTAGGTTAAATCACGTTTTTAGGTAATCTGATAATCAGTAATTGTTAATAAAGTGTTTCTAAGTTATTTTCTATCATAATCTCATAGTGTAATCATAATAATCAAATTCCTGACCTTCCTGATTAATCACCCGATCATTTAAAACGTTCACAAATATAATTGCACGCCTCGTCGGGACATAACGACCCGGGGATTCCCTAAACTCCTTGGTTAGTTGGTTTTTGACGTTTGACTTGGTTGACCATCACCTGGTAAACTTAGTTGACCGTTCAGGACCAATCAAAATTTGGCGCCGCTGCCGGGGAGGCTGCTGCGTATCTGCACACGTTCTTTAGAGATTAGTGATTTTTCACACATCACTGTATAAACTCCACCACTTTTTGTAAACATTAATCATAAAACAAAAACGTCATTAACACTTTTCGTAAAGTGTTAACAACACCAAAAAAATCAAAAACAAACAAAACAAATCGTTACGTTTTCTATATCGTGTTTCTTTTAAGGTGATTCTTAAAGAGATACGATTTTGGTAAACGAAACGATACCAAAAATATTGTCCAAAAGTTTTTTCACCCATACACAAAAACCCAATAACATTCGTCTTTTCTTGTGAATAATAATACATAAAAATAAACCGTCGCAAACCAAGACAGAACACCTACTAACTGGGGGTGTGAACATAATAAGTTCCCAAATAAAAGATTAAAACTTGCCTTTGTATCCCTGTAGGTGGTGTACCTTTCTTAAAGAAGCCACTTACTTGTGATTATTGGTTTAAGTTCACTGTGGTTTTGCCTCGACTTTGTTTTGATTGATTTTTATCCCTAGTGCATGCGCACTCGCTCTTCTAGGTCTACTAGCCCATTACGTGAGCTTGTAAGAAAACCTAGAAGACCTCGTAGACGTTCAGCACCAACAGTCGGATCTGAGATCCGTACTGTTTCCACTTCAACTGTCACCATGGCGGAAGACCGCCCCATGTGTGAGCTTCTCTAAGCACCCATCGAGGGTTACGGAGACGCTATTGTTGTTCCAGCCATCGTGGCTGATAGTTTTGAGCTCAAAACCGGGTTACTTAATCTTGTAACCTCAAGTCAATTTTACGGTTTTGAGAGGGACGATCCTCATGCTCACATTCGATGGTTCAATAAAATCACATCAACCATCAAGTACAAAAGTATCCCGTGTGAAGCAATCAAGCTTCTTCTCTTCCCATTCTCCCTCGAGGGTCAAGACCG
This sequence comes from Artemisia argyi, assembly GCA_030686995.1. Taxonomy (NCBI): domain Eukaryota; kingdom Viridiplantae; phylum Streptophyta; class Magnoliopsida; order Asterales; family Asteraceae; genus Artemisia; species Artemisia argyi. The sequence continues at coordinate 42,919,484 of CM060676.1, read as the reverse complement.
GATTTGGCTTGAGAAAAAACCCCCTCGATCTATTGAGACATGGGAAGACTTGGTCAAAAAGTTTGTGAATGAATTCTTCCCACCTTCAAAGACCACGAGTCTTAAAAACGAGATCACCAAGTTCACTCAAAAATATGATGAATCATTTGGTGAAGCGTGGGACTGTTTCAAAGAATTACTTCGCAAGTGTCCACATCATGGTTTCTCCGAGTTGATGCAACTCGATACTTTCTACAATGGCGTGAGCCAAGTTGATCAGGATTCTCCGAGGTAACTTTTTGAGTAGAACCACCAAAGAAGCCTTAGCAATCATTGAGAACAAGTCTAAGGTCCGCTCTACAAGAAGCAAGCCGGTTGTTTCCCAAATTAGTGTGGGTCCTTCCCAATGTTGCAAAAATCGTGAATCGGTCCCGAGGCGGTCGAGGGCCGTGTAGCGATTTTTGGCCGATTAATCGCCGATTCCAAGGTCCAAGGCCGATTAATCGGCCGATTACCTTGTAATTCGCTCCAAGGTCCAAGGCCGTTCAGCTTAAAATCGCCGATTAATCGGCCTTGTAGGCCAATTTTTGCAACACTGGTCCTTCCACTTCATCTCCTTCGAGTCAGTCTAGCACCGATGCTAAGATTGACAAGCTTACTGAGGCTATTCAAGCTTTGGTTCTCGCCCAAACAAAGAAAGTTTCATTTCCACAACATCCTCCACCTGCTGAGGTTAAAAAAGTGGAAGTCTGTGTAACTTGTGGTGGGCCGCATGCCTACTACAATTGCACAGCTACTGATGGTTCTCCGTTTGAAGTTCATGCTGTAGTCGGGTCATCTAATCAAGGAGGCAATCAATACCGCCTTCCTATGGACCCGAACTACCGTCCTAATCATTACCCTGGACCTCCTGGTTTTAATCAAAACCAGAATCTCCAAAACCGTAACCAGAATCAAAATAGAATGAACCAAGGTTTTCAAAACCAAGGTAACTTCCATCAGGGTCACGGTTTTCAAAATCAAAACCAAGGTTTCCAAAATCAAGGAAACTTTAATAGAAACCAAGGTCAGGGTAATTTCAACCCCGGGTATTTTCATGGAAACAACAACCCTAATCAGGGTAATTTTCAAAATCAAGGCCCCAATCAGAACAATCGTGCTCAAAATTTTAATAACCAAAATCAAGCCATTGTTCCAACTGGGCCTTCATCTGACGAGTTGTTAAAACAATTCATGAAGTCCCAAGAAGAGATGAACAAGTTGTTGGTTAGCCAGATTTCTGAAATTAAGAAGTCTTTAAATGAACGACCCTCGGGCTCAGGAACACTTCCGAGCAACATGATCGCTAACCCGAGGGGCGATGCTAAGGCGATCACAACTAGAAGTGGTGCTTCTTATGATGAACCCGCGATTCCTACTACCACTTCTTCCTCTCCTCCAAAGGTAGTGGAACGTGAACTTGAGGTGACAACGGACAAGGTGCAAACTCCTAGCTCACGAAGTACCGCACACGTCCAACCTCAGGTTATTCCAGAAACCAGATGCAAGCCTGGAGTTGTTTTTGAACCACCTGAAACTTCAGTGGACAACCCTAAATCCAAAACTTCTATTCCTTACCCATCACGTCTCAATGAAAAAAAGCTCCGCGAAAAAGCTAGTCACCAAATGGATAAATTTTTCCAAATCTTTCAAGATTTGCATTTTGACATTAGCTTCGCGGATGCTATTCTCTTGATGCCCAAGTTTGCATCAACAATCAAGTATCTGTTAAGTAATAAGGAAAAACTCTTTGAGATGGCTAGAACTCCGTTAAATGAGCACTGCTCAGCAGTTCTCTTGAAAAAGCTTCCCGAAAAGCTTGGAGACCCCGGAAAATTTCTCATTCCTATTATTTTTCCGGGTATGGTTGAATGCTTCGCCTTGGCCGATCTAGGTGCTAGCATTAACCTGATGCCATGTTCTGTGTGGAAGAAACTATCTCTTCCCGAACTTACTCCCACGTGCATGACTTTAGAGCTTGCCGATCGATCAATTTCTCGTCCACTTGGCATAGCCGAGGACGTATTCGTTAAAGTGGGAAAGTTCCATTTTCCAGCAGATTTTGTGATTGTTGACTTTGATGCCGATTCAAGGGTCCCTCTCATTCTTGGAAGGGGATTCCTTAGAACTGGGCGTGCTCTTATCGATGTATTTGAGCATGAGATCACATTGCGTGTTGGAACTGAAGAAATCACCTTCAACCTCGATCAAACATCGAGGTACTCCTCCAATTATGACTCTGAATCGGTAAACCGAATAGATGTCATTGATGTAGCTGCTGAGAGTACGCTCAAGAGGTTTTAGGTTTCGTTGATGATTCTACGAGTGAAAATTTCACTCCGTCTTCTTATCTCATCATTGCCAATTCTTCTCCTTCCCTCACTCCGTTTGAGGGAAGTGACTTCATCTTAGAAGAGATTGAGTCCTTTCTTAAAAGTGATTCGATTCCCGATGGAATCGATAACCAAGAGATTGACCCCAAGAGGGATATTCTTCTCCTTGAGAAATTGTTAAACGAAGATCCCTCTCCTTTTCCTGTTCTACCACAACAACTTCATAATCAGGAAATCAAATATGTTGAGAAAACTGATGATTTTCCTGAGGTCGAGCTTAAGGACTTGCCGCCTCATCTTGAATATGCATTTCTGGAGAGTGATGATAAATTACCCGTCATAATTGCCAAAGATTTAAGTGTTGAGGAAAAGGCTGCTCTAATAAAGGTTCTGAAGTCACATAAACAAGCAATTGCTTGGCGACTCTCCGACATCAAGGGCATTGACCCTGAATTTTGTACCCACAAGATTTTAATGGAGGATGACTTCAAACCGACAGTCCAACAACAAAGAAGGGTGAATCCAAAAATTCATGAGGTAATCAAACAAGAAGTTTTAAAACTCCTTGATGCCGGATTGATTTACCCTATCTCGGACAGTCCTTGGGTTAGCCCATTTCACTGCGTTCCAAAAAAGGGTGGCATTAATGTTGTCACAAATGAGGAAAATGAGTTGATTCCAACTCGTTTGGTTACGGGGTGGCGTGTCTGTATTGATTATCGCAAGTTAAATGACGCCACCCGTAAAGATCATTTTCCTCTGTCCTTTATGGATCAGATGCTCGAGAGATTAGCGGGGAATGAGTACTATTGCTTCCTCGATGGTTTCTCGGGTTACTTTCAGATTCCCATTGATCCACAAGATCAAGAAAAGACCACTTTCACGTGCCCCTACGGAACTTTTGCGTATAAACGTATGCCATTTGGCTTATGTAATGCTCCGGGCACGTTTCAAAGATGTATGATGGCCATATTTTCCGACATGATCGGTGATGAGTGTCTAAATACTCATCATTTTATACCAATCTGAACTGCCAAAACATCCAAAGACACTCAAATATTCATCAAAATACTTAAAATATCTTAGAAGTGTGTTTTATATGTTTCAAATACAAAATATGCAAAAACAAATGAAAAAACGTACAAAGTTTGCATAATTGGCAGTTTCAGTCACTCAAGTTCCATAAATTGTCAAAACTAGTCCCTGGTTATTCTAAAAACATGAAAAAGTCATCAAAGGACCTTTTTAATCATAAAGTTACATATTTAGTCCTTTGGTGCAAAGTTTCACAAAATTACAAGTTTAGTCCCTCAACTTTGGAAATTGACATAAATGGTCCCTGGGATGTTAAAAACTTTGAGAAAATCAAATTTTGGTCCTTGTACTAATAATCTTTTGCAGGAATGGTCCTTGGTGTGAAGTTTGGTGAAATTGCGTAATCAGTCCCTGAAGTTTGGTGAATTGGCAAAAATAGTCCCCGGGTATTTCAAAAATGAAATATATCAAAAATACCCTTGTACTATTCACATATTAGCAATTATGGTCCTTTGAACTACTTTGGGAAAGTAACATAATCAGACCCTCAACTTTGCTATAATTACAAATTTGGTCCTTGTGATTTGTTACTAAAAAACCAACCGGACCCTATATTTATTAAACTACCAAATCCAATCCACCACCTAAACTTAACTACCCAGCCCACCCTTTTTGCCAAGCCCATACACCCAAAATCCCAATCCCACTAAAATATTACCCCAGTCAAAATACCGGTCAAACCCCACAAAACCGCCCTTTTTCCCCTTCTCTTCCACCTCCCTTACTGATAACACAAACCACCATGGTTTTCACCCAACTTGCTGCCACCTCTCACCCACTATCCCACCACCTCACCACAACCCTCCAGCACTTCATTAAACCCGTAAAAACCTCACAAGCAACCTCCACGTGTCCCTTGGGATATTTTGGCGCCAAAAAGGTGAAATCAAAGGCTAAGCTTCATTTGTCCAATCCAAAGGCTCAGGTGTGTTGGGAAAGTCTCAGAGGGTCCCACTAAACCTCATAAGTCATTATATAGGAGAAGAGAAGCAGAGATGGAGAGGCATTAGATTAGGTTTAGTTTAATTAAATCGTATGTAGTGTAGATTACATTTTCAGTTGTAATTTCCATTTCAATCACTTGTACTCAGTTATTTTAGTATAATTAAATCTTTATTGAACCTTGAATTATTTTCTTGTTCATCATATTAGTAGTTAGCAATATTAAGTGAAATCGACAATTTCAATTAATATTGTTATAGTTTGTTGTTTTTGACTTATAAGTTTATAAAAAGCTCTTGACATAGCTGATATAAGCTTTTAAAAGTCTTAGTATTCATTTACTCAGAAAATACTAAAAATTCCAAAAATTCCAATAAATAATAGAAAAATAAAAAAATCACAAAAAGAAGAAAGAGGAAGCAATGGAAGTTGGTAATTCTGGATTCTAATGGGTTAGTAACCTCAGGGGAGGTATTAGTTTGATTTCTGGATCTTGTTTCTCAGTACTTAGTCAGGATCAAAGTAAGTTCCATATCAATTTCATAATTGTTCATATTTCATATTTGTTGGATATTATAGTTCTTTGTGGTTAATTCTTGTTTATTTATGTTTAATTTAGGTTAATGTAAGTGTAATTTCTAATTATATAGTTTAATTCACCATTTGGTTTCACAAATTATCATCACAGACTCACAAAAGGGGTGTTTGGTTCTAGCTCTTGTGAGAACTCAGTGAGTCCTTAGTGGTTGTTTATGCTCATATCACAATCCCTTAGGTTAGTCTAGGTCCTCTCATGTTTTAAAACCTAAGTCTCTAACACTAAAAAGTCAATATCACAGTTAATCACCACCACAGTTAACTGTGGTGGTAATTAAGATCCATAAACCTCTAAATTGGCTTGTAACTTGTAACTTTAGGTTAATTTAACTTTAATTCAGCTTATTACATGTTATTCAACCATTAGATTAGGATAAAAGTTCATAAAAGTCAAACTAGGTTAGTTTCATAAAGAGTCAAAATTTCCAATCTCAGATTTTCTCAAATATTGGGTGAATTTTATAGATTTGTGTATTAGGTTTGAGGTTCTGAATTTTCATAGGATCATAGTCTTCCACCTCAAATTTGTGATCCACTCTTTGCTATATTTTTGTGAATTTTCTGCTGGGCCCCACAGACTTCCAAACACAACTGCAGGGCAAGGTATTGCCCTGCTTCAGTCACCACAGTTCCACACCACCAACTTTGGTGGTGTTTTGTGGATCACTCAGTGGGCCCCACACCTTCTAATTAGTTTCTTTGAACCCCCTCCTACCAGGGAACAACCATTGACCACTAGTTTGACCTAGGACCCAGTGGACCCCACTTAGTTTTGCCCTTGAAGGTTGTCCCAAATCTGTCTCAGTAACAACAATAAGCAAGTGCTTATTGTTGTTGTGTGGCTTATTTATTGAGCTTATTTGATTGAAACTTACTCATAATAGTTCAACTAACTTATTAGAATCAGAAAATACCATTGTGGGTCCCACACCAGCTCATTTGAGCTTATTTCCTTAGTTGGTCAAACTTGGTCAACTGTGGAGCTTATTGCTTTCCACAATGCTTATTAATAAGTTCTAAAATTATTGTTTTTACAAAAGTTAGTTATTTTTAAGTATAATATAGTTTTGTAAAATAAAAATCAAGAAAAAACAACATAAAAATAAGTGATAGTTTCTATTTAATTTAATTTTAATTTTCATTTTTAGATTTTTATTAAGTAAGTTGTGTTTTTATATTTTTATTAATTTCCTTTTAGGTTAAAGTAATTATAATAATTTTCTCAGATTTTAATTTTGTCTTTTAGTATTAATTATAATTTAAAATAGTTTTATTAATAATTAATCAATAATTAAGTTATAAATAGCATAATTAATTTTTATAAGATAACACCTATATTTTATATTTTTTCTAGCTTCTATAAGTCATAAAATAATTTTAGAAATGAGTATTGGTTAACGGTAGTTTTGGTTTCGGTTTGAATATGGTTGTTATTTGATTATGTAGATAAGAACCTGATTACTTGGGGGGAAAACAAAGTTACTTATTTTCACCTCTTTTCTATTCTATTTCACAAGGTTTAAACATGTGTATCAAGTCACCAATGCCACAGTGTGCAGATGCAACACCTTTTTCGATAGACATCCATCACAAATTTACTCACATTTACTCTGTAAATCCACTAATGAAACCGCTGCTGTCAAGAGTAAGACCGCTTATCACAACCACTTGGTACTGATCTAATATCAAAAACATTCTACCTCCATTTAGTATTTTAGCATCGCGCATGGTGCTTCTGGAACTAAGTGACCGGGATGAGTACTCATTACTCATTAGTATACCAAAAGAAAAATGCATAAAACTATAAAATAAATGAAGCTTTATAAACGAAAAAATATTCTTTCAGTGATGTATATGATGAAAAAGATCTGGCCTAAAAAAGGAAGGATGGTGATTAATAGTGTTATCTGATACAGTGGCACTTTTTCTATTTGAATAAGCATAATGGGTATTTTTTTTTCCAGAATAAGGTTGATGGAGGTGGGTGGTTTTTTCCAGAAGCATTGGTAGAGGTCTCGGAAAACTTCGCAGTCATTTGTAGTTGAAGTCAATAGGGACAAATGCTACAAGTTGCAAGTTTGTGTCTGTAGTTTTTCTGAGGCAATGTGTCTCTGTTGTGTATAGTGAGTGGAAATTGAGAGTCTGAAATTTAGCATTATAATAGATAAGTATCGTAAAGATCTTTAAAATTGGTGACAAGATGATATAGGAGGGCCAAAATAGGATTTTGGAATGGTGGTTGTGGTTGGGCCAAAATGTCAATAATGCTGTTGAGATCTTTTTGTGATCTCGTCGTGGTACCTGTAATGCCTATTTAAGAGGTAGAATAACAGATAGCCTGGCGGCTTGGGTATAGCGTGGGGGTTAAAATGGGTAGTTTTTGGTGCGGGTTGGTTGACCCGAAATACCTTTAGTCCAAACTGTATTCTTTTTTTCTGTAAAAAAAATAGCATGTCAAGTACTTTTCTTTAGTTTAAGCTTCTTAATATAAAAAGGGATCAAAATTGGCATCTCATGTTATTGGTTTTAAAGTTAGTACAGTTAGATATCCAATATAGAAAAGATAACTCAATTTTGATAATATTGCAGGAAAATTGATCTTAGAGGCTGCTATTTTAGGCACTGTGGTGGTTGTGAGCCTTACTTTGTTCACATTTTGGGGTGCAAAGAGAGGTTATGACTTTAGTTTTTGGGCCCGTTCTTATTCACCTTGGTCTTAAATTCTTAATTTTATTCACTTTGAGAAGTCTATTTGTACACAAACTGATTTTGCAATTAATTAATGGATCTTTTAGATTGGTAGTCTTATTTTGTTGTTTTTGTTTTATTTTGGGGTCTAAAAAAAGTTGGCCTCCTTTTCCTGAATATTCTATTTTATCACCTGATGCTTTTTTTAGGCAATTTGTTCATTTAGTATGTGTGGCGGGTGAGAAGAAAAGCAAAGTGGTAGAGGAAGAGTGGATTCAACGATATATAGATTCAAAGGTCAACAAAGTTCCTCTAAAATAATTGGACTAGAATAGTTTGCTCAAATTTAGAAAGCTTGATGAGGGTATGGTAGTATTAACATAATTGTCCATGTTTTTGCTTTTCTTTGTCTTCACATGTATACACATACATTAACGATTCCGCATCTACACAATGCAGTCGACCATTTGGTTTTCCCACATGCTTTTTGAACATCAGACTTTATGTTTTTCATTCTTCATGTTATTTATACAATAGTTTTTTTATATTATTCTGTTTGTAAGTAAACGAGAACAAAAGCAACATCCTCCGCCCATTCTAAGTTATGAGTTGCAGATATATCATTTTTGGTTTTTATTACTTATACATCACGATGGAAGGAATTGCATGTGATCTTATTTGATGGTAGCACATTATTGGTTCGTTTAAGACTTACCAATCTTAGACGAAGTGGTATGTCATTGTTAGCACCATTATATGAAATTTTTATATTTTGCTCTACAAACAAACGATACAGTTAATAGGCTGCTCATTAGGGGTGTTTGGGATAGGCAATAACCGCATGTTGCAAAGACTTAATGACACTTACTATAGATGCTTTCATCTATCTATTGTTTTGAAGTAGTAGAGTAAAAACTAAATGTACAGATTATAGTTTTGCATAGCCAACAGATGATTTAGTGGTATTTGGTCCAAGTTCCTTATCATTGATTTATTTCTATTTATTCTTTAAATTAAATTCTATAAGATTTATGTTTAATAAATTAGTAAATAATACATATAACAATAATTAAGCTAGACATTTTGAAATATGAATTATTTAAAAAAATACAGAATATGCAAAATTCATGCGTGAACATATGTTTAATTAAATGTAATGCGTCGTTCTCATATTTATGATTAAGATGTGTAAAAACTCTACATTGAACAAATAGATTTTAAATTTAACTGTTAACGCTAATGAGGTGTTTGTTTGATTTTTAAAAAAGATAAAGTTAAATTTTTAGCATATGGTTTAAATATTATAACAAAAATTACTAATAAAAAGATTTATGTTAAAATCCCGTGCGTGCACGGGTATTATAACTAGTTTATTATAGTAATACTTTTATTTGGAACAAGTTTTAAACATTCGTGATTTTATTTTGATGTATATAATCTATCATATATACTTAGTATTGCAATAAATTTAATTTAATAATAATAACAAACATAATTATAAATATTGTTTTTTTAAAAATATATATATATACATATAAAGTTTAGAAGATATTAATTGAAATTTAAACTTTTTAAAAATTATAAAAAGTAAGAGTTTTACATTTGAGTTCATAGAATTAAATTTAGTATAAGATTGATTAACAAAAATTGAGTTTAAACATAAATTTTATTAACAAATCAGAATATAATGTTATTTGATATTCAATATTTACACTTTGTTTTCGGGGTTTAATTAAAAAAAAAAAAAAAAAAAAAAAAAAAAAAAAAAAAAGCCTAGAATGGAAACTAAAAAAGATAAGGGGCCGTTTAGTTGGTAAAAAATTTCCTATTTTTTCAGGAAATTTTTCATATGAAAAGAGAAAAATTAAAAATCCGTTTAGTTAAACTTTTTTTCAAACAATTTTCAAAAAATGTGAAATTCCCATTCTCTAAATTTTAACTAAAGGTTTGAAAAAACCCATTCTACTCTTATCACTTTTTTTCATTTTCTAGGAATTTAGAACGGAAAAACATAAAAAATTTTCACCAACTAAACGACCCCTAAAGTTACCGAGTTTTTTAAGAAAAGAAAAAGAGGAAGAAGTTATGCCAAATCCTTTTACACTGGTTATGTTTGGCAACAAGCGTTAAGCAAGCGTTTAGGAGCGACAAGCGGTAAGAAGTAAGCATTTAGATGAACAGCTTGTTTGGCAACATCTCTAATAGCGGTTGAAACTATCCTAACGGCTCCAAAATGAAATGCTTCTAGAATGAGCTTTCCAGAATTGCTCCAAGCGTTTAGATACTGAAATTACATATATACCCTCATATGTTTAATCATTTATTTTATTTTAATGTGTATATGACCTTTTTCGTAATTTTACACTTTATAATTACTGCTACAGCTACGTTACCAAACATGTTTTTTAAATAAATAAATACTGCTTACTGCTTACTGCTTACAGCTTACTGCTACTGCCAACTGCTTACTGCTTACTGCTACTGCTACGTGTCACAAAACATAGCCACTGTGTTGTTAAGCCTTTTTGTGAGATATAAAAATATTTGATATTCTACAAATTTTTTAAAGGAAAAGAATAGTATGTTAGAATAAGTGACAAAATTTTTGGCAAATTTTTGGCAAATTTTTATCCCTCCATGTTCGGGTAGATTTTTTGAAAGGATACTGAAGTGTTATATCTAAATAATTTATATGCCCTTTCTAACATTTAAAACTACACAAATAAATGATATAAAAGTAAATTAATCAATTTTCTTTTTTTCTTCAACCCAAGAACACAAAATATATATCATGTCTTTTCTATTCCTTATATTTTATTCAATGTAAAGAACACAAATTTGCATGCATATTTTCTAATATTCGATCCATTGTTTTTTCTCATTTGATTATATCATTTCGTTTTCTATAATAAAAATCTCTAGAATTAAGTGTTAATATTCTTACTAAATTGGGTTGATATGAAGAGAATGTGATTTTTAAGCATATTGGTATCATCCGCTTTCATTTTATAACATAAGAACACAAAAATGAAAACTACTTTTTTACCTTTTTTTTTCTCTCTCTTTTTTGCTCTTTCTTTTCCTCTTCTTTTCGTTATACTCTCGAGAACGAAGTGTAAAGTTTTATAAACTATCCTCCTTTTTAAATTGTTTAAAAACTTTAACCACTTAACTTTCAATAACTACCGTCACTTTTTAAAATATTTTCTTTTTATAAATTTAACACATGCATTTTTTTTTCTTCATAAACCAGACATATTTAATGCCGCTTTAGTTCATCATTCAAGAAAATAGAAACCAACTCATTTACGGTTGATTAACTTTAATAGCTCTATGTGTCATAACACCATTAACATCAAAAAATTGTGTCACTTCAACGCATCATCAGCATCTCACTTTTAACATCAACACACCAAAATACACCTTCACTCATAACATGTTATAACTCCCTTTTGGAGACCCACCATTTTTATTTTAAAGTTAATTATAGTTTTATTTTAGAGTTAACAAAAATCTATAAGAACATATATACTTATCCACCTCATTAAGCCATGGACAAAACCTGTAAACAAAAAAGGCAAATCACCAATCTTATACACAATGAAATTCCAACATATAAACCATCGCTTTTCTTCGCAGATCTTGTCAATAATTCAAACATCATTTTATTGTTGCAACGAGATTTAAATTTTAATTAAGAACGAAAGTGAAATACACAACCTATGATTCTAAATACCCAACTTGTGTATAAACTAACAAGTGGAGCAGTGGTGGGTGTTAGCGACGATGGAGCAATGGTAGTGAGGATGTTTTATGTTTGTGATGATTGGGACAACAGTGGGGGTGGTTTTGTGTATATGTGATGCATTTCAACCATCATCTTATTCATCTTCTCAATAAACCTAACCACCACCAAAACCAACCATAACATTCACCCACACTCCGCCAAAATACACATAAACAAAACAAAGTCAAACCACAACCCACACCCTGCCAAGATCCGCCCAGATCTAGCCGGATTCGGTCAAGATCCGGTTGTGGTTGTTTGTGGCGGTGACGATGGTTCCCTGCCGTTAGTCTGTGGTGACGGATAGAGGTGGAGGACAATGGCCTGAATATAGTGTTGTGTTTGTGTGGGTTGTATGTTTAGAGAGAATTTTTTAGAGATGCAAATGAGAGTGATTGAAGAAGAATGAGTTGGTTTTGTCTTGGTTGGTATTTTTCTTAATCCATTTAGTTGTTCTTAATAAAATACATCAAATGACAAAATAACCTCTCAATAAATTGGTCAAACATGGTCAAACTAACAGTGTTAATGAATTTGTACTTAACATGTTACGGGTCATCAGATTTTAGAGTGGATCCAATATTTTTTTGAAAATTGGACTGAAAATGAAATACCCGGTAAATCACAAGGACCAAAAATGTAATTAACTCTTTATTTTATTTTCCATTTTCAAACAACTAATATGTTATCCATTAAATTAAAATACAAATTATATAAAACTAAAAATAGAATGCAAGGAAAAAAACTTTAAAAAAACTTTTTAAATATACGGGTATAAGTGAAACTTTTATATATCTAAAAGGTTAAACACATACACATACTTTCAAAACACACACACACACACAATCAACACATATAAATCGAAAAGAAAAAAATAGCTTGTTGATAAACAAACGGTACCCCCTAACGACGTTGGTTTTGGCTTAAGGCCGGTGTGGTAACGTCGAAAATGCCGATGCCAACTCATCATAATGTCGAGTTGTGCATTACGACACCTAGAGCTCTGAAGCATTATTAAACACACGTTTTTTAAGTACATGCTTTGGTATATCTTACGCTGGTTTTTATGAAGGGTGTCCCATCACTACTATCACTTCCATCACGCGTGATCTCCCATAAAAGAGCCTCCATTACCTCTATTTTTTGCACATAGTGGTGATCACCTTATTTTTCTTTGTTTCTATCCATTACCTCTATTTTTTGCACATAGTGGTGATCACCTTATTTTTATTTGTTTCTGAGTGTATGTGTGAGGTATTTTATGGTGTATATTTGTATAAAATGAGTATTTTTAATGGTGGTGACCATAGAAGGTAAAGAAATGATGGGTTTGGTGATGTGCTGAATGATGATGACGCTGATATGAAGATGATAATAGTAGTTAGTATAAAAATCTAGCCATAACGTTAATAATAGCCGCAAAACAAGTTGCATATAAGTTGATAAAATTGCTTGAGAATTAACAAGTATTTATGCTGCTTGACAACGAATTATATGATTTTGTATAATCAAAAATTTAACAAAAAGAGTAAATTGCAAAAACTATTCGTGTTGTTTGGTCGAATTGCAAATGCAGTCCTTATAGGTTGAAATAGTGTAACGCAGTCTTTGTGAGAAACTTTAGTGTGCAATTATTGTCACTTGCAAAGTGGCATGGATTGCTCCCACAAATTTTTAAGGTTCATTCATTCTCATGCTAGGGACAATAATTGCACATTAACGTGTCTCAGAAAGACTACACTTGCACTTTCAAAATTGTAAGGATTGCACACTACAAGGACAGTTCTTGCAATTTACTCTTAAGACCACCCGTAATGGTCACCAAGCAACATGGTGGTGTGACCTACGCGCGTGGTCCTCCTTTAGACTGCCCACCCCCCACACTACCACCGCGGGCGGTGGTGGTTTTAATAGTGTAACACAATCTTTTTGAGAAACTTTAGTGTGCAATTATTATCACTTGCAAAGTGGCATGGATTGCGCCTGCAATTTTTTAAGGTTATGTTTACGTATGGTATGTAAATCAGTTTAGAGATGAGATGGGGATGGTTTTGTTGTTTGATTTCCCGTGTTGAACGGTAAGGACATAGATGAGATTGATATAGATCAACAAGCTCGAGTAACACTTAAACAAGAACCATGCTTCACTGCTGTGAGACAGTATTTGCCCAAAAGTGTGAAAAAACTTGTATGATTGTGTTTTTTGCTCTCCTTTTATAGAGAGGCTTTGTAGGGTTTAGAGGTAAACCATTTGAGGATGATCAACGACTGCTAGAGAGCCAGGAGTTGATCATCCAGGAGCAAACAAGGAGGACATATGTCATTCGTCCTTTAGCCCATACGTAGATGTGCTTGTCGTGCGTCCCCACTGTGTAATATTAGATGGTACATCTTAACCGCTAGTGATAGTTAGGGAGCAGTAACTTTGTCTTACTTAGTCAGGCCTGAGAGGTCTTTCCAGGCTCTACGTGGCCTAGGATTAAGCCGGGTTTTATCAAGTGTTGATTGGGCCTTGGTGAGGGGCTTGATTCGAGCGTGTGATTAATGGGCTTGGAACATTGATACTGATACGCTATCAAGTCCCCCCAGTCTAGTATCAAATCATACACTGATGATGCAATGCTGGACTTTTTGTACCTGAGTATCCCCGGTCCGTGCTTGTGCTACAAGGGTTAGCTCCCAGGCCCTTTATTGCCAGGCTGGTGGTTACATTTGTTTTTGGTGATGATGACTAGATGCAAGCTTTTTACCTCTATCAAGGTTGTAAGCTGGGTTGGGAAAGGTATGTACTCGATGTTTGCACGAGGAAGTGTATAAATATCCCGCTTCGGGTTTATTCGCTATCTTTGGGATTTGACACGTCTCTATTGCCTTTGAGATTGTAGACGACGTCATCTTGACATTTCTTGAGCGGTTTGTATTGCTTTTCCTTGTGTTGATGTCAGGTGTACTCGCGCCTTTGGATGGTGTTTATCATGCGCCTCACTAAACGTATTTTTCTCAGAGGGCGTTTGCCAAGTGTTACTCGTTGATTCATTTTCTTTGCCTATAAATAGGGCTAGAAAGGCGGGGAGGTTACAACTTGAAACAATAAGGCCTTTTTTTCTCCCATTCATCCACATCATTCCCAAACCCTAAAAACTTCTCTCAAGAAGATTTTTCGTAGGTTTTTTATTATATTTTTACGAAGGGCATTTTGTCTTCCTTTGATTTTTGTGGTGTGAGATGAAGATTAGTCGTTTTAATGACGAAGAATTTGTGGTCTGGGATCCTTTACCCGTGTATGGGGGTTGGATATAGGGACACTTGCTCCTCTTCCATCCTTGTCTAATGTTGCCATCCTTTGGATGTATTTAGATCCCGGTGGAGTTTTGCAAGTGATTGTTAGGATGGAAGGCGCAGAGGGTCTTGCTTCTGACTTCCTATCATCCTTAAAGACCTATCCGGGTGATTTGGTCGTTCTGATGTGTAACTTAAATGTTACATCGTATACTCAAGGTGGGTTTGGCCACCTTGGGGTGAAACTTAAATGTTTCACCGTACATCCAAGGCGGGGTGCATCGACCTCCATGGGTGGACTCTCCATCAGTAACCAGTTGTTACACCTGTATGTCTGTGTGGCCCTGGTAGTGGCTAACGCTCAGCTTAAGGTGGGTAACAATGCTCACATAACAATGATGGAGATGCTGAGGGTTGCTTCCGAGGTGGACGTTCAGGGACTAGTTGCTCCCAATGGACGTCCATTCTTCTACTGCGGAAAGCGAGATGCAATCACTATCAAACCAACGACAAAGACAAATTAATAAAGTTTCTAATTTGTTGTTTTTTAACATCAAATAAAGATGGTTAAAAGGACAGGAACACATACGATGTTTGCCAGTTACGCTATTTTCCTTTTAATCCCATGAGCATCTAGACGTATCTTCGCAAACTTGCATATGTCGTCCTCGACCTGAATAAATGAGCAAATAAATTAATAAAAAATCTACAAATAACAATTAAACTACTCTAATTATTTTAGCAAAAATCAACCAGCAGATAGGTCTAAAAAGGATGCATATAGCATTAAAATTGTCGTTAAACTATCGACGTTATCATGTATGCAATCCACATACTCCGAAAAGCATTTTTTTTTTTTGCTTGCAGTGTCTAATATTAGAATACTGAGAGAAACAATATCACTACAAAAAAGAGTTAAATTCTCCAGGTTATTTTTCCACAGTATAGTCAAAAGTGGATTTTTTGTATTATTATTTTTATAATTTTTTTTTATATTTTTTTAAATGTTTTGCCACATTTATAAACGTCACAAATATATTAAAATGATACACATGTATAAGTGTGAATAAATTACAAAAGAGCGACACTTATAAGTGTATGAAAACAAATTATAAAGAAGCCGCACTTAATTGTAGACATATTTTGCAATTTGGTCACACTTTTATGTGTAGAAATTTAAACAATGTTTTCACATTTTTAACTATAAACATTTTGACTAATATCTCCATACTTATATGTGTAGGAAAATTTATCACGCCCATTATTACCTCAATTAGAGCTGGCATAACAGGTCACACGAACCTGTTAAGACACGAACCTGTTAAGGTCAAACACGAACACGACCTGTTAGCTTATCGTGTCATTTTTCTCAAACACGAACACGACACGAAAATAAACAGGTTAACCTGTTAAGGACCTGTTAAGACTTAACATGCATAGATCCAGATTCAAGAACAACAACAAACATTATTCCAAAAGAAAAAGAAAAAAATCCGTCACAGATTCGGTGTTACATAGATCCAGATTCGGTGTTACATTATTCCAAAAGATAAATCAAACATTATTCCAAAAGAAGAAAAAAAATCCGTCACAGATTCAGTGTTACATTATTCCAAAAGATAAATCAAACATTAACATCAAACTAAATATACAAATCAAAAATTAACATTCGGTGTTACATAGATCCAGTAACAAGAACAACAACAAATCCAACAATACTTTTCAACCTACGCATCATCACATTCAACAAGAACAACAACAAATCCAACAACAACAAATCCAACAAGAACAACTCGTGAGTCGTGACCGAGTCAACTCATACGCATACACGCGTTTTCATACCGTTTCTTCACGCGATCTACATGCTTAAGGTGTTATAATGATGGTGGTGACGGTTTTCAGTAGCGGTGGAGCAAGATGGAGGGTATTGGAGGTCGTCTTTAGGCGCGTGTGGTATATCACAATAAAGAGGGACTCATAAGGAGTCTAATGGTGGTGGTGGTTTAGTTGGGTGACTGGCGGTGGAGTGGTGGCGTGGCCAAAAGAGTGGCGGCGGCTAGATATAGAGAAAAAGATGAGAATATGAGATGGAGGAGAAGACTGCTTGTTGATTTAGTGAGTGGATAAGTGGATTTTAGGGTTATATATTTATATGTATATATATATTATAATCTTAACAGGTCACTATCAGGTCTTAACAGGTCTGACCTGTTAAGACACGAAAATTAACAGGTCTTAACAGGTCTGACCTGTTAAGACACGAAACCTGTTAAGGTCAAACACGAAACCTGTTAAGAACAGGTCGTGTCGTGTCGTGTTAACAGGTTTCGTGTCAAAATTGCCAGCCCTAACCTCAATGAACATGTGTGGACTTTATAATTTTACAAATTTTTAACCGTGGACATTTAGCCTTAAAAATGTGGACAATTCAACAAACTTTTTTTTGTAGTGTCCTTGATTTCGTAAATTTTGAAATGTTTCTAAAGGAAACTTAAATTAAGCGAATAATTACCTTATATTAACTGATGCTTGAGAGAACAATCTTCCGAGATAAACAAACGATTTGATTATCCTCAATCTTTCCATTAAAAACCTGATTCAATCAACATCAAGGGTATATAAGGAATAGTTTCATTAGGCATAGTATTAGGTTTATTAATTAGGAATGATTATCAAAACTATATAATTTAATCTTATCCTCAAGCTGAATCATAGCCATCTCTGTACTCAGCGTAACAGACTCTTCCGATTCACCCTCAATGACTTCTCTCTATAAACATACACACAAACACATTTTGGTGTGTTCGATTTTTTCCTCTTCTTATTTAAAAAGCACAATATATAATTCTCGAATCTTTTTTCGTACAAAGTTGTGGAAATGATCAGTGGTTTGAGTAAATTATTTTGGTTATTTGCATTGATAGTATGTTTGTTTCCATTGTTGAATAATGGAGGAGTTATGGCTTTAACCACAACGAATGTTAATCAAGTTTACCGAACTGGATATCACTTTCAGCCTAAGCAAAATTGGATCAATGGTATGCTTATTTATTTATTTATTTTCTCCATACACGAAACTATGCGTGTGATAAACCCTAATTTTCCTTTTAAGTTGCTTTGCCTATACTTTTTTTGCTCCAACATATATATTTGAGATTAGCAACTGTAAATATATATTGTGTAGCGTAATATCGTTGCATGTGTAATATGTATGCATGTAGCTATAAATGATGGTTTCATGGTTTTTATATATTGATCTTGTTATGTATAATTCGCTTTAAACATACACAATGGGCTATTAGGTTGTTGTCATGAAAGCATTTGTTATGATGATTTATCTGGTTGATTATCACAACTGCACATGGCCTGGGTATGAGTTAACATGCAAGCATAAAATCACTAGTTTATGATTAGTAAATTGTACTAAGGTTTTATCGACCTTTAGTTATCTTTGAAATATACATGGAATAAGTCAAATAAATCTTAACTGTGTGTGAAGAAAATAGCCAACCATATCTGAATAACGTAACAATAAAAAGCTATTAATATGGAGTATCAGGTTCAACAAGCAACAAATCATTTTAGATATTTATTGTTGAAAATAGAACTTAATTCTCATCAGTTTATCTATATATAATATACGTATACTATGAAACTAACATATTATTTTTATTTTGCTCAAAAATAATATTAAGACTGGATATTAGTTATTGCAATTTTTTGGAGGTAAAATAAATGGTTAATAAATAAAATTAAGCTTTCAGGTTTCATCTTAACCTTCAATGGCATTCAAGGATCGAAGTTAGTGGGACTGGAAGGGGTTGCCGCCCTCCCCCCTCCCCCTCCATAATAATAATAATAATAATAATAATAATAATAAATTAGTCACAAATACATTTTTAACCTACACTTTTTAGTAATCTATATCTATAATACTTATAATACATTTTACATCTTCTCTCCTATTTAATTTTTAAGATTTTCATATTTAGATTTTTAAGTAAAATACAAGTTATCAAACACAAAGAACAAGTATTTAAAGCACAATATTTTAAGTACCACATATCTCTTACAATTAATACACCCCATCACATATTAATACAAGTTATAAAACACAATGCACAAGAATTTAAAGCACAAGTATTTGTACATGTACAACAATTCTGTCGACCTCCTTTAAGGACTACAAGGACCCATTTGACGTACCAAACGGACTCGAAAAATTATGAAACTTGCGTTATTGTTCTCGAAATAATTTTTTCAATAAAAACGAATATAAATATGTATAACTTTCACAAAGCCAATTTATTTGGCAAATTCGATTCGTCATTAATACAAATAATAATGCACATTATACAAATATTCAAGCCTGAACGGGCAACGGGGCAAATGGGATTTAGCCTGAACGGGCGCGGGCCAAACGGGCTCGAGCACGGGCTAAACGAAATTCTTAATATCCGTAAATTTATTGTAAAAAAGAATATAATAAACTAAAATACGATTCACCGGAAAATTATATTTCAGGGTACCCGCTGCCGCAACGCGCGGGTACCCTGCTAGTATGCATTATTAGTAGGTATGTTAAATGATATTGTAGGCGTATTTGTTTTTATATATAACAAATACTAGTGTGTACCAAATATCTGATTGATTCATTTTTAAGCATAGACGTGTTATGTAAAAAAGAAGATGTTTTGTTAGTAAATTATAGAAAATTTTCTTATCGTAAAATTACATTTGAAAGTATATACGAAAACATCACGTGTCAAAAATGGAAAAAGTAGGCGTATTGTTTTATTCTAAAATGAAACTTCAAATTGGTAAATCCAAGTGAAAATCATAGAAGTGAATAGTGATGCATGCGTTGCTGCTATTGCTTACTCCCTAGTTTTCTATATTTTTTATTACCGAGTAATCTTTTATATTTGTAGAAAACTATTTTTGGGAAATTCAAATGAACTTCTTAAATATACATCATGCATGACTAAACTAACCTTTCTGTACAAGTAAACTTCATTTGTGAAGATAAAAAAAAAAAAAAAAAAAATGTTCATATATATCATTAATAGTTTTGATTTAGATTTTTAAAAATAAATAAATAAACGCCTTGCTCTGAAATAGTGAAATCATATGCATTATCCATCAATTAAAGAGGAGTTTAAGGTTAGTTAGATATATTTTTTAGTCTTTTATCTTTAATTTTGGAAAAGTATGAAGTGTTAAAATAAGTATTAATATAAAAAACGTTCTCAAATAATATTGAGCAAGCTACTTTGAAGAAAGAAAGGGGATTTGATAACAAAAGAAATGGTGATAATTTATGATGCATAGAAACTTTAGAATAAATCCAACTTAAACGCGAACATGTTTTGTTTGATACCCTCATTTCATATGTTTGATCCATTCTTTCCTACACTAACATGTCATATAATCTATATTCTTTTGATCAAGTTCCACTAGTCGAACTATATATCAATTAACATAGAGCTTTTAAACCCACTACACAAATGTTTTAATTATAAGAGCTAAATAGACATATAGTAAGTCGGAGTCGATGGGTGATCACCCAAATTCACAAATTTGATTTGTATATATTTCTTTTCATACATTGATCAAATTGGATATAGTTTCAAGGGTCAAATTTATGGGTTAGAACTTAGAATATGATATCAAGGCTTGTTTGTTGTGGTAGATTTTCACCACACCTTTGTGGAAAAGTGTACCAAAAGCGACCAAGACATTTTTCAAAAACATGAAATTTACATCAAGAAAAAAGTTTCGAGAGCGTAACATTTTACCAAAGTACCCTTGATTCTTTTGCTAATTTACCTTAAGAAAAAAGTAACGAGCTTAAGTTAATTCAACTACGAGATGGCAATTTCTTGTGTATAGATCTGTCTCGATGAATTATACATTTGATACTTTGTAGAGAAAAGTAATTACATATATGTTCTTTTGGTTTATTTTTGTTACTATTGTGTGTCTTATCTCTCTATCAAACCGATGATTTTCTTTTGTTTTTTGCATGATGCTCGCTGCTCGCTGCTGAAACAATTTAAATCACATAGATCCCAATGGTAAACTTATTTCTTAATTGTTCATTACATATATTTTATGATTACAGCTTTTGAATTATAATTATATTTGCTATTTGCTTTTGCAGCACCAATGTATTACAAAGGATACTATCACTTGTTCTACCAGTATAACCCAAAAGGTGCCGTTTGGGGAAATATTGTGTGGGCTCATTCTGTATCAAAAGACTTGATCAACTGGATTCCTTTAGAGCCAGCAATCGTACCGTCAAAACCTTTTGATAAGTACGGATGTTGGTCTGGCTCAGCCACAATCCTTCCGGGGAACAAACCTGCTATTCTGTACACAGGAATAGTCGCCCAAAAGCCAGCACCAGGTTACCAGGTCCAAAACTACGCCATACCTGCAAACTATTCAGATCCATTTCTCCAGGAATGGATCAAGCCCGATGACAACCCAATTGTAAAACCAACATCAGAAAATGTGTCCTCTTTCCGTGACCCTACAACCGCTTGGTTCAACAACGGTCATTGGAAAATGATTGTAGGTAGCAAACACAACCAGCGTGGCATTGCTTACTTATACAGAAGCCGTGATTTTATTAAGTGGACTAAGGCCAAGCATACACTCCATGACAAACCGAACACGGGTATGTGGGAGTGCCCTGACTTTTATCCAGTATCAACTAGGGGAATTAATGGGGTCGAAACCTCAGTATTAGAGGGATGTATTAAACATGTTTTTAAGGTTAGTCTTGATATTACTAGATTTGAGTATTACACGATTGGGACATATAACGCAATTAAAGACAAATATTACCCAGACAAGTCGTCTGTTGATGGTTGGGATGGCTTAAGATATGATTATGGTAACTTTTATGCATCAAAAACATTCTTTGACCCGGCTCAAAACCGGAGGATTTTGTGGGGTTGGGCTAATGAGTCCAGCACAAGGGCTAATGAGGCCAACACAAGTTTTGGAAATGTCACAAAGGAATGGGCAGGAATTCAGGTAAAATACATTAAATTAAATTTCTATATAAGTTATTATTATTATTATTATTATTATTATTATTATTATTACCTCCGTCCCTAAATAAATGTCCAGTTTGACTTTTCAGAGTCAAACTAGTTCAGCTTTGACCTTAACTATTTTTGTGGGTGTTATATAATATTTAATGCAAAATATATGAATATATTGAGTTTTAAGTGTATTTTTCAATGGTATAATTTTTAATCATGTATTATATAACACAAAAAAATAATATTTAAGGTCAAAGTTGAACCAATTTGACTTTGAAAAGTCAAACTGGACATTTATTTAGGGACGGAGGGAGTATTATTATTATTATTATTAATTGTGTTATGATTAAAAATTGCTTACTAAAATTGTAAGTTGGAACTTATTATGTGGTAGTTGATTCCACGTATGGTATGGCTGGACCCTAGCGGAAAGCAACTGCTTCAATGGCCAATTCATGAATTGGAAACTTTAAGAGGTGACAACGTGCACCAAAGCAATGTGAAGCTTATGAAGGGTGATATTGTTGAGATCAAAGGAATTACAGCTGTTCAGGTTTGTTACTTTTGCATTATTTGTAGCACATATTTTGATAACTTCTGGTACAATAAGATTCATTTGTCACTATTGACATAATACAGGCGGACGTGGATGTGACTTTTACATTTTTGAGCGTGGATGAAGCTGAGACTTTTGACCCAGAATGGTCCAAATTACCCAAGGAAAATCTTGCAATGGAGATATGTGCGCTTAAGGGTACTAAACAAGGGGGCTTAGGGCCTTTTGGACTTTTAACGTTGGCCTCAGAAAAGCTCGAAGAATACACTCCTGTTTTCTTCAGTGTTTTCAAAACTGTCAATAGCAAGCATAAAGTTCTCATGTGTTCCGATGCTTCAACGTAAGATTTCATTCTCTTTTTAGCCTCTTCTCTCTTAGATTCATAGCTAACTATTTTTTTTTTGGACCCCTGTCAAGTTCCTCATAAAAGGGTTTGATAAAATTATCAATTCCGTCCCTAATTGTTTTCATTTTCTGTATGCAGTTCGTCTCTGAACAGGAATGCGTATAAACCATCATTTGCTGGATTTGTGGACGTTGATCTAGCTGAAAAGAAGCTTTCAGTTAGGAGCTTGATTGATCACTCTGTGGTAGAAAGCTTTGGGCAGGGTGGAAAGACGGTTATAACATCAAGGATTTATCCAACACTAGCAGTGGGTGACAATGCACATTTGTATCTATTTAACAATGGTACCGAGACAGTCACTGTTGAGACATTAGATGCTTGGTCGATGAAGAAGCCTCTCCTAATGAATTAAACTACGGTGTATTAGTCAAGAAATGAATTAATTAGTTCACGTACGTTTTTTATTGGGGTTGATCATTCTTAATAACTTTTCTTGAACTTGATTTCAACTAGTCTTTATTTTTATTGTTCTAGATGTATATGTTTGATTGGTGTTGGTTGATTGCAACATATCAATAATAAAAAGTAGGGGTGAGCATGGTCCAAAAACCGGACCGGACCGGCCAAGACCGGACCGGACCGAAGACCGAGAACCGGAAAACCCATAGACCGAGACCGGACCGAATGTGGTCGGTCCGGTCTCGGTCCGGTCCGGTCTTCGGTCGGTCCGGTCCAATTGGGCGTATTTTGACACGTTTTTTTCGGTTTTTTGGTCGGTCCGGACCGGACCGAGGACCGAATTAGCCAAAAAGGCTAGACCGAGGACCGGACCGAATGTGGTCGGTCTGATCCGGTCCGGTCCGGTCGGTTTTGTCGGTCGGTCCGGTCCATCCGGTCCGTTTGCTCACCCTTAATAAAAAGTATCATTCAAAATTGCACCAGAAAAACAGACACAGTATTGTTGTTGCACCAGAAAAGTATCATCTTTATTATTGTCTTCGAGTCGAGTTATTCTACAAACCAAACATTTCTCACATACAAAGGGACTCATCCCCATCATTCATCTAAAAAGGAAATCAATGGTTGAGATTAAAAGCATTTTAATATTTCACCAATTTTTTATAATTTAAATATCTCTCAAACTGTTAATCGTTAAGCGAAAATAATTACACCATCGCGACGGGCATTTAATTATCTTTCTATAGACGGGCACTTTGATATACTTTTGAAAAAAAAAATCATTTTTTTTACGTTTTTTTTGTGCCCGAAAAAAAATCATATATGATATGTAATATCATATATGATTTTTTCGGCCACGAAAAAAAAGTGAAAAAAACGAAAAGAAATTTTTTTGTCGAAAATATGTCAAAATGCCTATCTATAGAAAGATAATTAAATGTCCGTCGTAACGGTATAATTTTTTTCTCTTAACAATTAACGGTTTGAAAGATATTAATATTTGGAAAAAATGATGAAAGTAGGTTTTTTAAATTGTTAGAATTAATCTCATCCATTAGATCAAATAAAGATGAAAGGAAAATGGAGGGTGGAGATTAGTCTGTAAAAAAAAGTTTGGTCCTCAAATGATCTTTGCTCCTTATCTTCAATCTTAGAAAATTTAGCAAGGAGCTAACCAGAAAAACATATACAACAATTTGATATTTATAAAATACCTGTTACATTATCGAATAGGGTAATGTTTTTGTTGAGTTCTTGATAGTAGCTTATAGTTGAGGGGTCTAAGTGTAGACTAGCTCTTATATGTTGTTACTCGTGTTAGGATAGTTGGTTTTTGCTTGCATGGTAAGCTTGTTACAGCCGACTATCTTGTTTCTTCTCTTTCCTTGTATCAAACCGACTCCAAGTCCCCCCTTATCTCTTATAAAAGGGGGGGGGTCAATTGTACCATCTATCTTTTTTTCTAGTTCTCAATTTTGAAAGCCATACGTGTACCATCTATCTTTTTTTCTAGTTCTCAATTTTAAAAGGGGGGGGGGGGGGGGGGGGGGGGGGGGTCAATTGTACCATCTATCTTTTTTTCTAGTTCTCAATTTTGAAAGCCATACGTGTACCATCTATCTTTTTTCTAGTTCTCAATTTTGAAAGCCATACGTGTGTGTGTTTATTTTCTGTCGTAGGACCAAGTTGTGTGTGCGTCGAGGCAGTGGCGAAGCTAGAAAATTTTTCAGGGGGGGGTCAATTGTACCATCTATCTTTTTTTCTAGTTCTCAATTTTGAAAGCCATACGTGTACTATCTATCTTTTTTTCTAGTTCTCAATTTTGAAAGCCATACGTGTGTGTGTTTATTTTCTGTCGTAGGACCAAGTTGTGTGTGCATCGAGGCAGTGGCGAAGCTAGAAAATTTTTCATGAGAGGGCCGAAACAAATTTTTTTCAGGAAATACATTAAATGGGAGGACCAAAATAATTTTTTTTTCTGGAAATACACATAAAATCGCAAATAAATACACTAACGGGTTTAGACCTAGGGGGCCGGTACCCTCCCCGGTCCTCACATAGCTTCGCCTATGCGTCGAGGTCATCACTAAATCGAGTTATCCACTCTAGCATTCAGGTTTGTTGTAAGACTTTGCAACAGTTGTTCCCCTAAAGCCTTAGCCAATCTAGGGGGGGGGGGGGGGGGGGTCAATTGTACCATCTATCTTTTTTTCTAGTTCTCAATTTTGAAAGCCATACGTGTACCATCTATCTTTTTTTCTAGTTCTCAATTTTGAAAGCCATACGTGTGTGTGTTTATTTTCTGTCGTAGGACCAAGTTGTGTGTGCGTCGAGGCAGTGGCGAAGCTAGAAAATTTTTCATGAGAGGGCCGAAACAAATTTTTTTCAGGAAATACATTAAATGGGAGGACCAAAATAATTTTTTTTCGGGAAATACACATAAAATCGCAAATAAATACACTAACGGGTTTAGACCTAGGGGGCCGGTACCCTCCCCGGTCCTCACATAGCTTCGCCTATGCGTCGAGGTCATCACTAAATCGAGTTATCCACTCTAGCATTCAGGTTTGTTGTAAGACTTTGCAACAGTTGTTCCCCTAAAGCCTTAGCCAATCTAAAGATGATCAATCGAGCGACTGTACACCAATTTGAGATTCATCCACAAAAGGTGTGTATTGGCTGGAACACCTTAACCCCGGGTGCCTTTTGGCACCAGCCATTATCTCCGATGTAGGGAAATGGTTACACTTTTATTAATAAAATCCAAATTACGATAAATAAAATTAACAGTAAATAAATAACAGAAAAATAATTGTACCATCTATCTTTTTTTCTAGTTCTCAATTTTGAAAGCCATACGTGTGTGTGTTTATTTTCTGGCGTAGGACCAAGTTGTGTGTGCGTCGAGGCAGTGGCGAAGCTAGAAAATTTTTCGTGAGAGGGCCGAAACAAATTTTTTTCAGGAAATACATTAAATGGGAGGACCAAAATAATTTTTTTTTTTCGGGAAATACACATAAAATC
The DNA here is from genome assembly GCA_030686995.1 of Artemisia argyi. NCBI lineage: Eukaryota > Viridiplantae > Streptophyta > Magnoliopsida > Asterales > Asteraceae > Artemisia > Artemisia argyi. The sequence continues at coordinate 42,893,302 of CM060676.1, read as the reverse complement.
GCAAATAAATACACTAACGGGTTTAGACCTAGGGGGCCGGTACCCTCCCCGGTCCTCACATAGCTTCGCCTATGCGTCGAGGTCATCACTAAATCGTGTTATCCACTCTAGCATTCAGGTTTGTTGTAAGACTTTGCAACAGTTGTTCCCCTAAAGCCTTAGCCAATCTAAAGATGATCAATCGAGCGACTGTACACCAATTTGAGATTCATCCACAAAAGGTGTATATTGGCTGGAACACCTTAACCCCGGGTGCCTTTTGGCACCAGCCATTAGCTCCGATGTAGGGAAATGGTTACACTTTTATTAATAAAATCCAAATTACGATAAATAAAATTAACAGTAAATAAATAACAGAAAAATAATTACAAAGAGAATGTAGACCCTAATAAACGATAATTAGATAAAACAATAAAATAGTCAAAAAGACTTATTTGATCACCAAATAGAGATCAACAACGAAGCACTGAAAGCCGAGGCACGTGTTTGACACGCTTTCTTTAAAACAGATTCGCCGTCTGTTTCCCAGGGTACAACAGCCAAAACAGTAAGTTGTATTGTCGAACTTAACTAAACTACCATGAATTTCATCTTAAAAGATACGTATTCCTTGATGCGTGTTAAACGTGTGGAATTAGGGCCTCTATTTATACACAATAGACTCCTTCTAAGTTTACCCATCCCACCGATGTGGGATTGAAAATAAACTACTTTTCCTCTTTAGGCATGGTATCGAATGCCTAACTTTGAGACCTGATATCTCATTCACATCAACTTTATTTTGGACACATAAAGGCTTATTGCGAATCTCTCTTCGAAGAGAACGCGAACCTACAAACTATTACTTATATATATGACACATACATATAGATAATTGTGTCCAAAGTTGGCCAAAAGTCACTTTTGCCAACCAATTTTCCAACAATCCCCCACATGAATGGAGATCGGTCGTAATACAAAAATTACTATGAAATTCCAATAGTTGAATCTTGCAAAGGATAGGTAGGTGTGACCCTTTGAACCTTCCTTTGTGAAATGCACTTAGCCTCTTAGTTGTTAGTGGACGCGATGTCTTTTAACTGAGCTGCTGTTTATGTAGACGACAATACACTTCACACAAGACTCTCCCTAACATTGTTAAGTCCTCATAGTCATGTTCATTATGGTCCTGAACATTTTCCTAGTTCTGCAAGAGCTCTTTAGGATTTTCGCCCCCCACAATTCCCTTCGAAGCGACCCCACTTCTCTCTCACATACGTGATTTCATCTTGAATCATTAAAAACATATGCTTGTGATTTCATCTTGAATCATTATGCTTAATGATTTCATCTTGAATCATAAAAGCAATATGTTTAACCTCTCAACAAGTCACATTTATTATAGAAATGGACTAGGAAGTTACAATGTTAAGTAACTCCCCCATATTGGCGTGACTTCCCCCACATTTATATGATTAGGTAGTCCTATTGAAGCCAGATCTTGGGATCTCCAATCAACTGTGTTAGGTTTTTGATGAGGCAAAATTTGTTACGCTTTTAAGGGGTCATTTAAGCCTTAAGTCATGATAATATGATCAATTATTACCATAAATTGTTCCTTTTGTCATTTTAGGTACTTTTGAGAAAATTCTGGAAAACAAAGCATTTTGGACGTTTTTGGAAGGAAAAGTGAAGAAAACGACAAAGTTGAGAATCCAAGCTGGAAAATACACCTGACGGCGTCACCTATTCCAAAGTGACGGCGTCAGCCTTTGTGACAAGAGTTGGAAGTTACTTTTACACTTGACGCGCCAGAACAGAAATCAGCATTTAAAGAATGACGGTGTCACCCTTTACCAGAAGAAGGCTGTCACGTGTATCTCTAAAGCGTGACGGCGCAGAACCCTTATAAAGTGACAGCGTCAAGAAGTTGTATTGGGAGAAAAGAAAGCCTAGCCGCGGCAAGATGACAGCATCAACCATCAAAAGGTGACGCCGTCACCCTTGTAAATCTATATATAGTTTTTGATTTTTCATTCATTAGTGTGCAACTTTGGAGAGGAACTTTGTCACACAAACCCTAGGTCGAATTTCAGAAGTTTTAAGGGTTTCATACCCTTGTCTCTTCCATGTTTAATTAAAGATAAGTAATCTATCAATCATTCAATATGTCTATGTGTTGTTTGATTCTATCTTATGCTTGTCTTTCTTTTAACATGCTAGGCTAGGTTTATTTGTGTTTGCTTAGATGTAGTGAAACCAAGTTATTGATTATTGGTTGATGGTTTACTATTAATTGTTGTTGGGTGATTGTTATTCGATGTTAAGCTTAAGAAAACTGGCTAATCTCCTATTCGGTAACTTGCTTGAACGTCTTAAGAAACATGAATCGGATGTGTACTATGATTTTAATGGTTGTATTTAATGCATACATGACTATTAAGGAAGCCATGGTAAGGTTACTTAACGTGTCGCCATAGGAAGAGATAGAAGCTTATAGAGTTGGGGAAGATCGTACACGGCCCCACAATTGATATTAAGGAATGCAACCCGTTACCCACGCAATTGTAACAAGCTTATCAATCAATAAAAGATAACTCGGGAGTAATGAAATCTAAGTAAATACGTTTTCTCCATTTATAGTTTCACATTTTATTTTATTTTTATTGCATTAGTAGTTATTTGGGTTAGTTGACTAGCAACTAATTCCGCCCACTCTTCCAAAACCTGAGATTTTACTTGCTTTCATTTAAAATATAAAAATACAAACAGAATCATCCCTCACCTCTAGACCTAGTTAGATCAATTTCAATCCTAACGAACGCTATTCCTTGTGGAGAACGATCATTCCCCCGGTACTTGCCACTTCACTATACTACATCGGTCAGGTACACTGCCTGGTGGGGATTGTAAGCTTCTCAAGATCCCTTAAGAAGTAAAACTTTCGTGTAGACCACAATCCGTACATCAGTTTTCCTTCATATTAACTCATTCCTTTAAGGGCTTTAGTACCATTCCTTTAGACAACTTACTAACTAACTCTCTGCTTAAGCATCTTGTAAGTGGATCCGCGATTTTATCCATTGACTTTACGTAGTCAATCGTGATAACTCTAGTTGAGGGTAGTTGTTGAACCAATCAGTATCTATGATGGATATGTCTCGACTTACCTTTTTTACATTATGATATGAGCTCTGTCAATTTCCAATTGACTATCACACTTTATACAGATGGTCGTTACCGGTTTACACCATCTTGGTATGTCCTCGTAGATATCCTAAAGATTCTTGATGAGGCGAAAAGTGAACCACTTTTAAGGGGTCATTTAAGCCCGAATTCGTGATTATTTGATCAAATATTGCCCTAAATTGTTCCTTTTGTCATTTTATGTTGGATCGTGAACACCTTGAACTTGTGTTAATAATGATACTTTGAGTGATACCACTAAGTATGCGGAATCTACTTAATGATACTTAGAAGATTGATTGTAAATGAAACAATTGTATGTATGAATAATGTATGTAACAAAACAAATAGCTCCAATATTATTAATGATAATAATACGAGTGATCTATGATATCACTAGGGTTACACCTTGAAGCTCTAAGAAAACGTATTAAAAAGATATATTCTAACTATGATCTAGGATCTCCTTTTATACAACAAGGAGTCCTCTTGTACAAGATAAGTATAATACTAATAGAATAAGATATACACAAAATCTTTTCTATGTTTATCTATGCGCGTTTCTCTAACAGTTATCATGCAAGCAGTGGTAATATTTGTTCTTGCAGTGGTAATGAGTTTCCACTGCAAGTACAATCTTCTGCAGTTGTAATATCTTCACTAGCCGTGGTAACTGATAGAATAATTCCCAACAATCCTCCCCTAAACTTATGATTTATTTGTAAATCAACAAGTTTCTTCAAGTATACAATAAACCTGAGGATATGGGAATTCTTCCAAACACTTATCTTGTTTTCCTCAACACTTTATCAGCTCTTGCATATTGATCTTGAATCTTCTGAATCAAAGCTCTAATCTTTTCACTATCTGCATAAACTCTTAACTTTGACATACTGAGAGCAAACCTCCCCTGAAGCTGATCATCATATTCTTATCCTCCCCTGTTTGGGAGAATCTCCACCAAAAGCAGCACAATCAGATAAAATTCAGAAGAACTTCCATCAATTAATATCCACCTGTTATTAGAATGAGGTACACAGTTCCATCAATTCCTTTTGTAATATACTGCCTTCAGCACTTCCAGATGTATTACCTTCTGAGAGAGATGCATCATTAGACAAAGATTCAATTTCTTACCTAGTGAAACTAGATAGTACTACTGAACCACCCATATGTTTGAATTTGGCTAGGGATTTCACAACCTGTATCCAATCCCTTAGAATCAGACACATGAAGTGTTGCCATGGTAGAGCTCTGAATGATAATGTCATGTCCTGCATCTACACATATTAAGGAAAAATTTTACACTGTCAGTGGTAACTGTGAACCTGCAGTGGTAAAAATCAACAGAATTTTTCAAAGAGCAATGATAAGTAAAACATGTAAAATTTTCTGCTCTTATCATAGTTTTTAGCAAACTATCAGCTATCAACGGATTTGATATGTCTTTACCATGAGCCGTTTGCTATGGACTAGCCAACTCTTGATCACAAGGATGTATGGTGAGTTGATAACCTAGTTTTTGGTAAACTATCAACCATGAACGGATTTGATGTGTCTTTACCTGTAGCCGTTTGCTCGGGACTAGTTGATTCTTATGTGAATTAGACATGGTGAATCAATAACCATTTGTTATGTGTCTTAAGTTACACATCTTATAACTCCATTCAAATTAAACATCCAAACTTAACCAATAATAGTTAACCCAAGTAACTTTTAACCAAGTTACTATTTATACATTAATTGCTCCAAAGTCAACCCGATATCTTTCACAATTACTTCTTCGAACTACCAAAACGGATAGAAGTAAAGATACTTCATTAATTATCCATTGGCCTTGACTTTGCATATAAATAGGGGTCTCAAAACACATCAATCAGCAGCAACGAAACCATCACATTAACAAACCCTAATCTTAAATATGAGTTTCCCAATCGTGTACATCTCCTCTGACAGCTCTTCTGATGAAGAGATCAACTATGTTTCAGATTCTGAGGAGCATTCTACTGGATGGAGTGGATACTTTCCACCAAGTACTGCATCAGCTCCATCTGTTGATGTTGATTCAGAGAAAGATGATCCCACCTTCAACCTTTCTGAGGAACTACCAAAAGCACTTACAACTGCCCTGAAGACTGCCATAAACAACATGAAGTGGCCAGAGTCGTCAAAGCCTGCAAAAGATCTGAAGCCTCCACTACAAGTGCTTGGGCTTGCTTGTCCAAGAAAACAGCTATCCTTTGATGAGAAGAGGAACAAGCCAGCTAAGAACAAGCATGCATATAAGGGCAAAGGAAAGAAGCCTATGTAGTGTCTGAAGATCTTAGGTTGTTAGGTTGTGAGTTGTTTACATGTGTTTTGAACTTGTCTTAGTGAAAAAGTGTACTCTGCAACCTTTTGAAGTGATAAATAAATGATCTTTTCAGTTTCCTTATTACCACTGTGAGAGCAAATCTTTCCACTGTGTGATGCATAGTTTCCACTGAGCTTGTTTCTTCTGCATAAGTGTTAGTGGAAAACCATACAAACATATATAAACAATAATAGTACATTAAAAACTATCCTGCAACACTAAACAGAATTAGACATCAAAAGTTTATGGATTAAGCATTCCAATACCTGTTACCAAGTACTGAAACCTACCCACATCAAGCCCTTTTGTTAATAAATCAACATAATTGTCATCAGTATGAATTTTGACAACATTAATGAGCTTTTTCTCAAAACAATCTCTAATAAAGTGATGTCTCATTTCAATATGTTTAGTTTTAGTGTGTTGCACAGGATTCTTAATAATGCAAATTGTACTACTATTATCTATATATATGATGGTGTTCATGAAATTGTACCCATAATCCAAGAGTTGATTCTGAAGCCAAAGGATCTGAGCACAACAACTAGCAGCTGCAACATATTCTGCTTCAGTAGTTGAAGTAGCAACCATTGTCTGTTTCTTGCACTGCCATGACACCAATCTACATCCAAGGAATTGACATCCTCTTGTGGTTGATCTTCTATCCAAACTTGCACCAGCATAGTCACTATCTGAGTAAGTAATCAACTCCATAGGAGATTCCCTTGGATACCACAATCCTAGATTAGGATAAGTCTTCAAGTATCTAAAAATCTTTTCCACTGCTGTCATATGTGATGTCTTTGGAGTCACTTGAAATCTTGCACAGGCACACACAGGAAACATAATGTCTGGCCTTGATGAAGTGAGATACATCAAAGAGCCAATCATTGACCTGTAAGTATGGACATCAACATTTACACCACTAGCATTCTTTAACAATAGGTGAGTGGTCTTGTCAGCAGGGGTATTGGAAGATTTTGCATCAGTGAATTTGAACTTCTTAATTATCTCAGCCACATACTTGTCTTGACTGATAAAGATGCCTTCTTTACTCTGTTGTACTTGCAGCCCCAAAAAGAATGTAAGTTCTCCCATAGAACTCATTTGAAATTCATCTTTCATAAGCTTCTCAAACCATTTGCACATCTCTTGTTTAGTAGAACCAAAGATAATATCATCAACATATACTTGCACAAGTAGGATATCACCCTTGTCCTTCTTGATGAACAAAGTCTGATCAATCTTGCCTCTATGAAACCCATTATTCATCAAATAATTAGCTAAGGTTTCATACCACTTCCTTGGAGCCTGATGTAGGCCATAAAGAGCCTTGACTACTTTGTAAACTTTATTGGGGTGATGTGGATCTTCAAAGCCTGGAGGTTGAGCAACATATACCTCCTCATCAATAGTACCATACAGAAAGGCACTCTTAACATCCATTTGATAGACAGTAAAGCCCATAAATGATGCATAGGCTAGAAATAGTCTAATAGCCTCAATCCTTGCAACAGGAGCAAAAACTTCTTCATAATCAATACCCTCCTCTTGAGTGTATCCTTGAGCAACTAATCTAGCTTTGTTCCGGATGACAATACCTCTTTCATCTTTCTTATTCCTAAACACCCATTTAGTACCAATCACTTTCATACCATCAGGCAAATCACAAAGAACCCAAACTTTTTGAAGCTTGAACTGCAATAACTCATCCTGCATAGCTTCAACCCAGCTTGATTCTCCTAAAGCCATAGAAACATTTTTAGGCTCCATTTGTGATAGAAAGCAGAAGAATAAACATTCATTCTTAGTAATGTGATTCTTAGACTCATAGACTTCACTTATAAACCCATGAACATCTGTCATCCTTGTTTGCCTTCTTGTCTTCACACCTGAATTAATTTCACCAATAACATTCTTAATTGGGTGAGCTTTATGAACTGTAGATTGTGATGTGTTAGGAATATCATATGATGATGGCATATTTGTAATTTCAACATCATTAATTGGTGTCTCCTGAGCTATATTTTCCACATCTGGACCATCAGTGGAAACATCATGTGTTGCAGTGGTAACAGGATTACCACTGCCTTCAGGAATATCATCATGCAGAACATCAAAATTCACAAATTCATCTTCCTGACTAGTATTCTTTGAAGGTTGTGAGTCTGCATTAAATTCCCAAATAGGCATAACAAATTGATCTTTATCATCTTCATCATCTTGGCAAGATTCATCTTCATCAATAAACTCCTCTGAGTCCTCAAGAGCAGCATCACTTGAATCTGAAGGAATAGGAACATAATTCATTGTATTTGATAAAGTCTCAAGATCAAATAGCCATTCAGGTCCTGAACCTGCTATGTTAGCTTTGTTTTCAAGAAACTGAACATGCAAATTCTCTTCTATCTTTCTTGTTCTTAAGTTGTAGACTCTAAAAGCCTTACTAACCATGGAATAACCAACAAAGAAACCTTCATCTGCCTTTTCTGCAAACTTTCCCAAATGATCAATGGTATTGAGAATTGTGACATGACATCCAAATGGCTTCAAGAAATCCAAAAGTGGGAGTCTTCCTCTGAAAAGCTCATAAGGTGTCTTGTTCTTTGACTTGACCACTAATACCCTGTTTTGAATATAGCAAGCAGTGTTAACTGCTTCAGCCCAAAATGTCACTGGAAGCTTTGAATCAGCTAACATGGTTCTAGCAGCCTCAATTAGTGTTCTATTTCTTCTTTCAGCAACACCATTTTGCTGAGGTGTTCTAGCAACACTAAATTCTCTTTTAATACCTTTGTCTTTGCAGAAATCATCCATTTCTCTATTCTTGAACTCTGTCCCATTGTCACATCTGATGATCTTTATCTTCTTTTCAGCTTGATTTTCAACTTCAGTGATGAAAGTCTTGAGTATGCCTGTAGTTTGATCCTTGGTATTTAAGAAGAAAACCCATGTAAATCTGCTAAAATCATCAGTCACAACTAGGCAATACTTCTTCAAATTGATGCTGCTAACAGAAGTAGGACCAAACAAGTCCATATGCAGCATGTAGAGTGGATGATCAATAGTATTTACTGCCTTGGTCTTGCAAGAAGCTCTGTGTTGTTTACCTTTAAGACAAGCAACACATGTTTGATCATTTTCAAATCTCTTCTCAGGTAAACCAATGACTAGACCATCTTTTACAATCTTATTGATGGTCTTGAAGTTAACATGACCAAGTCTTCTGTGCCAAAGCATAGATTCATCCAAAGTGGCTTTTGCAAGTAAACAAGTAACATCATTTTTAGCCACTATCTTCTTCATGTCAATGCTATATAGATTTCCTTTTCTAGGGATTTTGAGCAAAATGTCTTTTTCTTCAGGTAGCTTATAATCCTTAGACAAGATATAGCATTCATCTTCTGAGAATAGAACTCTGTATTTCTTGTCACACATTTGTGACACACTGAAGAGGTTGTACTTGAGTTCTGGTACATAGTATACACTCTCAAAATCCAAGTTTCCAGCCTTGATAGTTCCTTTGCCAGAAACTTTGCCACCAATTCCTCCTCCAAAACTAACAGCTTGCCCATCAAATGATTTGAAATTTGAAAGATAGGCCTTGTTGCCAGTCATGTGCCTGGAACATCCACTATCTGAATAACCTTGATCCTCTTTTGTCTTTGAATGTCCCTGCACACAACATAAAGGAATTAGTACTTTTTGGGGACCCAAGCCACAAATGACTTGGATCTGCCTCGTGTATCAATATAATTGTATCTATCAAAGGTCATTGATACACCATTGAGATTGTCTGAGGTTGTTGTTCCTTTTGGTTTCCATTCCCAATGATCTGAGGCCTTAACAGCTTTTCCCAAGTTTACCCTTTTCTTATTCACATAGACATCAGTGGAAACATTTGGTCTTGCAGTGGTAACTGCATGCCTAGCAGTGGAAACTGCTGGATTAGAAAAATTTGGTCTCCACATGTGATTCTTGTGATCATTCTTTTCAAAATAAGTCTTTTTCCCTGTTTGATAAGATTTAACAAAAGAAGTGACAGGGGACTTAGGATAAAATCTGTTTTTACTACTGGCAGTGGTAACTGGTGGTCTAGCAGTGAAAATTGGTTTGATGCCAGTGGTAAGCATAACAGACCTGGGAACCATCTTGCTTAGGGGGTTTGGGTGAGTCATTTTATTAGAATTATGTCCATTCACCCTTTTATTCACAAATACTTCCCTTCTTCCCATGTGGTAGGTACAGTCTTTAGCTAAATGGTCAAAGCTACCACATATATGACAAGCCTTATTGTTGAACACAAAATCACTACCAAACTGCCTAGTTTTAACATGATTCCAACTTCTCATGTTCCCTCTAGGAGATTTAGACCTATCCCTGTACATCTCTGCATACCTAGTAGTAGGCCTAGTGTAATTTGACTGTGTCCTAGGCTTCTCTTTGACTTCTTCAGGAATACTTTTTCTTTCCTCAACTTTAACATCTTCAGAAACACTAGTTTTAGACTCAACATTCAAACATTCATCTTTAAGAGATGAGTCACTAGCACTATCAAAAGTCTCAACCTCAACCTGAACCTTTTCAGTTTCAACTGGTTTAACAAATTTTGGTCCATAGGTCATGGGTGGATCCTGAAACTCTTCTAAGCCTGTGTGAGCTAGGTCAATGCCAGGAGGTGCTGGAACACCTCTTAGAGGTGGTGGAACAGATTTGTATCCAAGACCTGATTTAGCTTTGCTCACAACTTGGGCTTCCCAAATTTTGTCAATGCTCTTGGATTGATGGTCTAGTGTTTGCTTAGTTATCTGAATATTCTCACTAGCCTTTTTAACTTTTTCAATCTCTTCCCTAAGAGCTTTATTTACTTCAACATAAAAATCTAAGTCTCTTTTTAAAACAGCAATATCATCACTGAACTTAGATTCATTAGCCCTGTAATGCTCTATCTGTTTTTCTAAAACACCTAGACCTCTTTTATGATTTGCTAAATTATAATTAGTATGATGTAAATCTAGCATCAGTTCATCATATTTTGTTTTAGAGATCTCTAACTCTTTTAAGGCCTTACAGTTTTTAGAACAAGCATTATCAGTATGTACCTCAGTGTCAGAGAAAGCCATGAGTGCATGCTCAGTAGCTAGCATTGCAGATTCTGAATCATCTTCTCCATCCTGAGTCATAAAGCTCCAATCAAAACTCACTCCATCAATAGCCAATAGCACCTTTGGCTCTTCTGTTGTAGGTTCTTTGTTCTTTTCCTTCTTGTACCAAGTTGACTTGTTGTCAGATTTCCTTGGTTTTCTGCATTCTCTTGCAAAGTGCCCCTTCTTGTGACAGTTATAGCACTCCACCTTCTTTTTATCAAAACCTACAGTCTCATCACCACTTATATGTATCTTTCTCCCTGTCTTCTTCCAGAACTTCTTTGATCTCAAGCTTAGTAATGCCACCTGCCATTTAATGTCCATCTCCTCCATATCATCTTCATCAATTTGATCCAAATCCTCATGATTGAGAATTGAACCACCCACATGGCTTGATATAAAGGCATAGAAAGTAGCATCACTTAGTCCCGCAACCTGTTTCTTTGAGCTCCTAGTGGAAACATTTCCATTACCAGTGGAAACAATCATGTTACCACTGTCATCATCACTATCACTTTCATCATCTGAACTATCATTACCTGATGATGATATGAGTGCTACACTTGCAGAACTTGTTCTTAACTTGCCAGCTTTCTTTAATCTTTGTTCAATAACTTTGAAGTTATTGTACACATCATTAAGCTTCATGGTCTCAAGATCTGACTTATCTTCCCAAACAGCAACATTGATATCAAACTCAGAAGGTAAGCTTCTTAGAAATTTAAGATTGAGGTCTTCCTTTTCCACCTCAATTCCAAAAGCAGTGAGCTGAGTAACAATCTTTTGTAGCCTTGTGAATATGCTATCAAGAGATTCATTACTTGTTGAACCAAAGTTTTCATAAGTCTGCTTCAGTAAAGTCTTTTGAGTCTTCTTGGTAGAGTCATTACCACCAAACACTTCACAGATCTCATCAAAAAGAGTCTTTGCAGACTTGTATTTGCTAAAAGCCAGAACTTGTTCTCTGGGTAGAGCCATCAATAACAAACCTCTAGCCTTCAAATCATTCTTTAGTTGGCTTCTTTCTTCATTAGTAACAGGACCAGTGTTAACTTTTGTTACTGTCTTGTCACCAACCTGCTCTACAGTTGTACCAGGCTTGAATGAATTTCCACACATTATGATCTCCCATAATGTGTAGTCTTGAACCATAAAGAATTGTTCTATCATAAGCCTCCACATCTCAAAGTCATTAATCTTAAGCTTAGGAAGCTTTGCAGCAATGTTTGATTGATTTGTTTCTGTCTCCATTGTTTCTTTTGAGTCTGCCATAGGATCTTCTAAATCAAAGTATAATTCCTAACAATCTTCCCCTAGTTGATATGACAAAACCAAGTATATGAAAGATGTCGTCTTCCCCTCAAACCATGCATATCATCAAGGATCTTCAAGCTGCAATCTTGTAAATTTTCTTCCCCTTTTTGTCATCATCAAATAGGGGACAAATGTATGCAACCTTGATCTTCACAACCACGAATCAATATTACACGTCCAATCCATCTTTCCAATGTTTCTAAGTCGCCCACCATTAAGTTTTCCGCATCTATAGATGTACTTGAAACAATAGAAATCAAAACCATCAGTAGTAATAACAACTAGCAGTAGCAAAAACCTTCACCTCGATGTAGCACATAAATGGTTAAACATTTAAACATTAAGCTTCCCCTGAAACCCATATGTTAACCATTTGTTGAATGTAGGCTCCATGTAATGATTACTGATGAAGAAAACTAAGTATAACCAACTTGATGCTGAAGTAGAACTACCCAAACTTGTGCCTTATATCTTGTACTAAAATTGACTTCGAACGTATACTTCACGTATAGGGAGATCGCAACCTCTTGACAAAAAATCACTGAGCACAATAACGTAACTCCTTCAAGTGTTTTGCCAATTCGTAGTGACCTGAACGAACAAACAAGTTATCTTCAAAGTGTCATACTCACTTTGAGATATGATAAGAACACGCATCCAAGAAACTCCACTTCAACTTCAAATAGGTGATAAAAACCTTTCTTCGTAATCAATTAGAACAAATAAAAACGAGCCATAAATCTATTAAGAACCAATAAATCAAACATCTAAATTTCCATCCTGTGTGTGTATCTTCCCCCGTGTGTGTGTTGGAACCAACTGTTCCAAAATAATATATACTTCCCCTCACTGCTTGTAACTCATGATTGCCAATGAAATAATCAAAGTCTCTACGTGAAATATAGCAACATGAATAAGTACCAACCACATGCCCCTTAAGAAATATGAACAGCAGCGAAAACAATTAAGGCATCAGTGGTAACTTGTATAAGCAGTGGAAAAATAATTACCAGCAGTGGAAACAAATAACTAGTAGTGGAAACCACAAAGCGTAGCAGTGGTAACTTTTAACTAGCAGTGGAAATGAACAGTCTTGCAGTGGTAACGATATAAAGCTTGCAGTGGAAACTGTCAACCTGCAGTGGTAACTGATAAGCGTGCAGTGGTAACTTTGTCTTGTACGATCAGTAACCATATTAAACGTATCTCCACCAGCAGTAAGAATAACCATCAGATCACCTTGAATAAGTATAGTTCCAAGCTACCAGTAACCCTAGTCACCCTCATTCGCTGCTCCAATAAATCACAAAAACCACCAAGCAGCTATCACCACGTATTCCTACTAGGGTTCATTGTCAATCCTAGAATTGACTCACCAAGACTAGTAAGAACAAATAGATCAAACCCTAAAACACAAACATCTTCAGGGATTGGATTTGCAATCAAGCTGCTATCATAAACAAGTGATCACCTTCCTTGTTTTTAGTGAATTAGGGCTTGCAAAAACCCTAACCTTCACGTACCATGTGAGCAGCAACAATAAAGTAACATACGAATCTAGGGTTTCTTTTGCAGTCGTCTTTCTTTTTTTTTTTCTTTTTTTCTTTTTTTTTAAGTATAAAGACGACACTTTTTAGCCTTTAGTGACACTTTTTAGAGTCACTAAAAACCCTAAAGATTCGAAACAATAACCTTTCTCAGCAGCAGTTTTTGACACACTAGAACTTTCACATAAAAGCTCAGATTGAAGATCCCTTCGGTGGAAATCTTCATTGATATATAGAGAAGCTCCAGTAAAAATTTCAGCCCGATCCAACGGTTAACGAAGGAGATATCGCCGTTTGAAAACAGCCCTGCAGTGAGTTTTTAAGATACGAACCAGATTCAAATTTTCTTCCATCTTCGACAAACCAAACCTTGTTTAATCCCACGATCACGAGCCCCCTGTATCTGATACCAATTGATAAGATCGTTTTAGCTCAAGGTTGTTTAGACCTCATCTAGGGATTGCACAATAATAATGAATAATACGATACGCAACGGAATAAACAAACACATCATTATTATTGCTACAAGGTTTCTCGTCATCATCTCTACTCTAACATACATCAAAGCCCCAATGCTACGTGATCAAGTGTAGCACGGTTACATCCTAACAGCTATCTAAGATAGTTGAGGCTTAACATCAATCTACCCTAGGTGTTTCCCATAAAACACCTGTACACACAAGTCTAGGCGTTTCTAGCCCTAGACATACACACACGTTTTTCTGGTTTTACATTATGGAAGACTTATTGAAACTTATTCCCTGTATCTCTTTATATAATAGAGATACTAGGGTTACAAGGAATAAACTAATAAAATAAAAGATATGCTGTAATCTTTTTCTTTCTTTGCAAGTTTCTTCCTTTGTCTCCATAAGTCCTTCATCTTTCATATTTGTCAATATCAACTCAAAGTATAATTCCTAACATTTTAGGTACTTTTGGAGAGAAATCTGGAAAAGGAAGCATTTTGGACGTTTTTGGAGCATAAAAGTGAAGAAAACGGCAAAGTCTCAATTTTCCTTGCTGGAACAGTACCTGAAGGCGTCAAGAGTTACAAAAGAGGTGGATGTGGAAAATACACGTGACGATCCAGAGAGTTTTTGTGCATAGGAGATGACGGCGTCACCCAAGGCCGTCATGGTCCAAGTATTAGTGACGGCCCAGAAGAAAATCCTACATGACGGCGTCACAAATAGATCTAGGCAATACGATTTCATTATGGCGGCGAGTTGACGGCGTCACAACTTAACATATGACGCCGTCACCCTGTAAAATCTATATATACTTTTCCAAATTTCATTCATTAGTGTGCAACTTTGAGCGAAAAACCCTAGGCCGAATTTTACAGCTTTTTCAAGGGTTCCAACCCCTTGAATCTTTCATGTTCAATTAAAGATAAGTATTCTTCCAAATCATTCAATATGTCTATGTGTTGTTTGATTATATCTTATGCTTGTCTTTTATTTAACATGCTAGGCTAGATCTTTATTGTGTTTGCTTAGATGTAGTGAAACCTAGATGTTAATTATGGGTTGATTGTTTGTTTATAATTGTTACGGATGATTGTATTCGATGTTAGGCTTAAGAAAACTGGCAGACTTCCATTGGTAACTTGCTTGAACATCTTAAGAAACACGATTGGAGGTGTACTACGATTTTTGGTTGTATTTAATGCGTATGAGAATTCTAATGATCCCATGTTAGGAGCTTCTAACGGCTTGACATAGGAGTGAATTAGGATCCTATAGAGTTAGGGAATATTGTACACGGCCCTACGACTAGTATTAAGGAATATGACCCGTCTTCCATGCAATTGTAACAAGCTATCAACCTGTAAAAGATATCTAGGGAGTAATGAAACCTAAGTAAACACAACTTTCCTCATTATTGTTTCACCACATTAGTATAGTTGTATTTTCATTTCTTTTATTTTATTTTGATTGCATCTTTAGATAAAATTGGGTTAGTTGGCTAGCAACTAATTCCGCCCACTATTTCAAAACCTGAGATTTTTAATTGCTTTCATAAAATATAAAAAATACAAAAAGAATCATCCCTCACCTCTAGACCTAGTTTAGTAGGCTTTCTAATCCTAGCGACACTATTCCTGAGTTGAACGATCAATCCCCCGGTACTTGTCGCTATACTATACTACAATGAGCAGGTACACTGCCTGGTAGGGGTTGTAAGCTTCTCGAGATCCCTTGAGAGGTAAAACCTGTTGCGAGGGTGTGATCCCAACGTATCAATTCTATAAATTTATCTCAAAAATAAATTTAAATTCCATCACAGATTTCGCTATAAAAGTCTATTTGAAATACTTTCAAGATTTCCAAGACCTAGCTTCCTACGTAGAGTCCATACATCCGCTCTAGTGGATCTAGATTCTTTTATGTAAGAATCCATATTTGCATTACTGTAGTGGATCTAGATTCTTTTGTGTAATACTATTCAAGTGGTCATTACTTGTATATTTACTAAACCTGAGCATAATTTATAGATCAGGTCTCACGCAAGTTACTAAACACATAAGACGCACAGCATTCTTTGAGTATTCAAAATGGGCAACAACTCTACCTCTATTTTAAATAGATTTAAAAAGATGTCATTGGAGTTCTAGCTAGGCCGGAGTCCCCCACATTGAACCTCTAAAGAATATTGTCCTTATAATGTTTTTAACTTCAAAACAAATCCATCTGGTTTCATATGATCCTAGTTTCAAGAACCATATCGAACAACTAATGTAGTTCATGTCAAATCTTGACTCCAACATTTCATTAGTAGATTTGTTCATCTTGTTATCACTTCGAGTGATAAGTATACCATCTATTTATAAACACACGATTACATATATACTGGTGATTTATTTTTTCCATATACATCCATTATTTTTGAATCCATGTTCTGACATGACGTGGTAGAAAATTTGGATTTCATTGTTTGGGAGCTTTTTCTAAGCCGCATAGTGACTTAACAAGCCTACAAACTTTGCTCTATTGTCTAGGAGCCATGAGACTCTCAGGTTGGTTCATGTAGATTTCTACTTCTAAATCCCTATTTAGAAATTCCATTCTCACATACATTTTGGTAAACTTCCAGATTTCTTAAAGCAGCAATAGCAAGTACCATCCTAATAGAGGTTATTCGTGTAAATGACGTATATGTATCAAAGTAAGCTAGACCTTCTCGTTGTCTAAACCCTTTAATTCCCAATCTTGCTTTATACTTATCAATGGTTTCATCGACAACCATTTTTAATTGTTAGGTATAAACCATTTGTAGCCTAGTGGTTTACCACCAGGAGGTAAATCCATGAGCTATAATGCATCATTTTTGTAAAATAGAATCTATTCACATTTTATGGCTTCTTTCCATTGAGCCCCTCTTGAGGAAGTTACCATTTCTTTGTAAGAAATAGGTTCATTTCCTACCATAAAAGAAACAAAATTAGGTACAAAAAATTTCTCGGTTCTTGCCTGTTTGCTTCTTCTAGGTTGATCTTTTCTCACATCATGGAGATCATTTTCAATCCCTTGTTATCTCTTATCACGAACAATATTTCATCTTAAAGTCTCTCATCATGAAGGACATCATCATTTAGTTGCCTCTCATCATGGACAACTGGATCATCTAGTTTAGATGAACATCCATTTTTTCTCGGTTAAATAAGGAAACACAGTTTCGAACAATGAAAGTTTTCCTTGATTCCATTATCGTATCTTTGTATATATTCAGATTTACTGAATCATATACAAATAAATGATAAGCACTACTGTAATGAGCATATCACAAAATATGCAATCCACAGTTTTAGATCCAATATTTTGAACCTTGGGTGTCAGAACAGATAGACACCCCCCACATTCGTAAGTACTCATTGGATGTTTATCATCCCATCCATAGTTCATAGAACTATCCATTGTTCATAGAACTACCTTTTTTTCCTTACATGGGATCTTATCTAAAAGATAAGTAGCTGATAAAATCGCTTTCCCCCATATGCCATGGTTTAGACCAAGACTTTAATAACATGGCATTACCATATCTTTTAAGGCACGATTCTTTTTGTTCAACAATTCTGCTGAGGCTTATAAGGAGCAATAAGTTTTTATCTTATTCCAATGTTAAGCACATACATTTGGAAAAAAGAGACACATATTCACCTCCATTATCACTTCGAACCGCCTTGGTTCGATAATAAGTTGATTCTCGACTTATTTGTATAGATCAATCTTGTCTCTATCCTTACTCTCAAGTAAGTGTAAATAACAATATTTTGTACTACCATCAACAATTACGATGGAGTACTCACTAATTGCTACCTTAGTAGGCAATGATTCTAAATCACATAAAACCACGTTAATCAAGCGGTGCAGTTAATTTCCAGTTAACCGAGTGAAAAGACAATCTTGTCAATTTGGCTTCAACGCAACTGTAACCCCCGGTACTTTTTCTAAACTTATTGCTAGCCAAAATATTTATTTTCGTACCTGAGACACATTAAAACTTTTATTCGTGATTATTTGGGCTTGGGAAACGTGAGATATATTGGAAATGAGAACTTTATTCTTTAATTGACTCAGCACAACCTAGAACACTCGAATTGTATTGCATTTGCCAAATTATTTGAATTATTTTGAGTTTTGGAAAAACTCTGAAGTTTATGCTTGATTTTATTGGAAAAATTATTTCGTGAACAATGGCGCAAGTTTCGTAAATTTTTGAGTCCGTTTGCTATGTCGTTCGAACCCCGGAGCGTTTAACGTTAGAAGTTTACTACATTGGCGATATTGGTCCTTGGAGTATCACCCTCCACTTATCCCTACACTTTCAATAATAACCAAACCAACCCTATACTTATTTTACCATATATATACCCTCCACTCACCCATTTCTTCATTTTATTTAATAAAACACACACACACCTCACAAAATTCTCTCTCTCCCTCCATTTCTTTTTCCGACCGGCGACCACCCACAACACCCTACCGCCGGCGACTTTTCCGGCCACCGGAAAATTTTCCGGCCAACCCAAAAATCAAACTTTTCATATTTTATAGATCGGGACGTCCCCATTCCGGTTGTACAAGTCGTTTTAATCAAAACCATCCCGAACACCCCTAATCAACCACCACCGCCGCACCACTCTCACCACCACCAACACCACCACGAGCCACCACTATTTCCCCACCATTTTCTTCTTTTCTTTTGCTCGGTAACAACCCAAACGCACCCTTATGTATTTTTTTTATTTTATTTTGTATTTATTTATTTAATAATATTAATAATATAATTTTCGTATTTTTATATATTAAAAATAATATTTTTCGAAAATATTTTATTTAATCCGAAAAATTATATAAATTTTTATATATTTTTAATTATTTTACCGAAAACAATTTTTATAAAATTTATTTTATAAATTTTATTTATTTGTTATTTTTCCAAAAATTATTTTAAATAAAAAATATATATATTTTATTTATTCCGAAAATATTAATTTTATAAAAATTATTTATATTTTTTTTATACATATCGATACATATATATATTGTATATATAGTTATTTTTTTGATATATAAAGTGTATAAGACATTTTGTTGACTCGTGTGGGCCCCTTTGACCGACAGTTGACCAGTCAACGTCAGGTCAACCCGGTGTGACTCGGTTAATTTTTGTATTATTTGTTGATTCTCGTGGTTATTTGTCATGGTTATATATTTTGGAACTTGTTTCGGCTAAGTTTAAATAAAACGGATTAATAAATATGAAACTATAAAACGAGTTGGTTATAGTTAAGAGGATTTGGATATCGGAGATGTTTCCGTATTGTTGTATTGTGAGTTTGAATTGGACATATTAGATTTACGGCCTTGGTTATTTGGATGTTATGGACTCTTTGGTACACGAGACAGTAGGGTACGTTAGGCCCGTAAAGATCTTAACGTACCTGGAACCCGAACAATACAAAATGCTCGATAAACCTAAACAACTAATGGACTACGCGAATGATATATCCAATCATATTTACTTATATATATATATATAGTAATATTGTTTAAAAATAAAGAGTCGTTGACTCGGGAAAATGTTGTATAAACAGGCAGGTCATGCCGAAATTTTGTAAAAATCTTTTATAAACTTTTAATGTTTAAGGATTGCATTATATTTCGAAAACCTTTTTAAACTATATTGTTTTCAACGTTTTGTTTTGGGAAAATGGGTAAAATATCCGAAACTAGTTTCTTTTAGCATATTAATTGTTTATATGTATAAGTATTTATTTTCATTCCGATTTCTTTTATTCGAGTTATTCTTTCGTTTACTCTTGACCTTCTCGAATTGACGTATGCTCTCGACGACATATTCTCTCTATCTTTCTCGTCACCTACACGAGACTTTTAAAACCTATTTTCTTTCAAATGCCATTGTATTTTACAAAATCTTTTATTCAAGCATTGTTTATTGAGATGTTCGAGTATAGTTATGCCATTTATATTGATTAGGTTGTGCTGAGGTCCATTTTGTTGTGACGCATTATTGATTGGTTGCTTTATCTCGTTTCCTGCTGCTATTGTTAAGGTGTGATCCATAGCCCCGTTTTTATATTTTAATTGTTTATAAACCTATGGGGTGAGACACATGCTTTAAATGTTTTCTGAGCACAAGTATTTTTGGTATGCTTTTCCTGATTGATATACTTTCCTGACAATGTGCTAAGTAGCTTATCTTGCCTGACAAGACCCTCCGATCATGAGCCATTAATCACTTGCAAGTAAGCGCGAATATAGGGATATAGGCCTATAGGAATTGACCCTCCCATCCCTTTTGCTTGATAGGCAATTTGGGTGTACTATATTCGATTTTGCTGGGTATATGGCAAGTACCCGGCCTTAGGGGCACTTTATATATTGAAATTCCGCGGTTAATTGTCGACTTATGGTTATATATTGGTTAACGTTTTGCATGTCATGAGCTTAGCATCATCAACCGTATGTATGCACGTGTTGCCTCTACATATTGGGTGTTACCTTGATTAGCCTGGTATTTGCATTTGTTGCTTATATCATATGATTAAAACCCTTGTGCTCAACTTTATCATTTTAAACCTATGGATTACACTCAACCTTTGTGTTGACTTTTAAGCATGTGTTTCTCAGGTACTACTACAAATTAAGTTTTGGAGCATTATGATCTTGGGCGTGGTGGAGTGGCTGGACGAAGGAAGTTTTCTGTCAAGGCAGCTTATTTCATTTCTACTATCTTTATTTTTCATGTCATTCGTAAAACCTTGGTGTGTCTTTAATATTTTCCGCTGCTAAACTTATTTACTTTCCGCTGCTAAACTTTGTATTTCTACTACTAAACTTGGTTTTCCGTTGCTAAACTTTGTCATTTTCCGCTGCAAACTTTTATTTATATTCCGCTGCTATTTGTTAAAGACCTACGTGCTCTAAAATGGTTTGTAAAACGAATGATGTGTTTTTAGGTACTTTTAAACGTCCCGTGTTGTGGTCGTTAGCTATAAAGATGCCTGGTTTCGATTCGCGTAGTGCCCCCAGCATGTCAGCTGCCGTATTTCGAGTTGGGGGGTGCTACAACAACTTTTACTTTTGTAATCCGTGTTCGTTTATTTAATTGAACAACGTATTGAGTTAAAATTAACATGTCCAAGTTGGCCATGCTATACATTTAAAGAATCAAATAAGCTGAATTCATACTCATTTTTATTAAACCAACCATTTAAAAAAATTAGATTCAGCTTAAACATTTAATGAAGGGCGTAACCCATACCGACCAAAATTTTGTTCAATGTTAACTCAATTTTATTTGATTAAAATAAAAAGAAATCCAATATTTTTTAAAAGCAACCATCCAGACACAAGATTCCTACGAATCTCTGGCAAATACAACGTGTTGGTTCACTTAAGCTCTTTTCCACATGTGCATTTTAACATCACATTTCTTTTTCCCTTGCTATTAGCAGTTGTAGAGTTGCCCATAAATTGCATCTCTCCATTTTCTGCTACTTTAAAAGAAATAACCAAACTCATATTATCATACTTATGACATCATGCCCAAGTGTTAATCCACCATTATCTAATGTCAGATCCCGCCTTGGCAACAATTTTCATGTCATTCAAGCCGTTTAACCCATAATTATGGCACATAAAATCTAAATGCTTTAAAGCATCTACCGTGCACATAACTCGAGTATCGGTCTCCCTTTCATCAAGTTCGAGAGCAGATCCTTTAGATGTCACTCCTAACATTCCAAACATTCTGTTAATACGAGATTCCATTATTAGTCTAAAACTAAATTTGGAATAATTAACAACTTGCGATATCACAAAGTGTTTCTTAACAAAAATGATTACATTGAATTTTGCTTAAACCACCACTGTTCTATAAGATCGATTATATAAAACCACTTTTAAAGAAGTCTTTCGATTAAAAAAATTAAACAATATCGCATGTTACATAATGTTTTTAAAGAACAATGAATTTGTATTAAGATTTTGTCAATCTTCTTTAAGAATATCTTAATAGATCTATATCACATGGTCTAATTCTACAATGAAACTCGACAAGGTTTCAAAATAGATTTATTCTTCTAAAGAAACTCAACAAGGTTTCTAGAGATCTACTTTCAAATAAAGTTTCATGAACTATATTTAGTTTATAATTAAACTCAATCTGGTTTAAATAAGCTAAATATGTCAAAGAAACTTTTCCACCAAAATATCATAACAGCTTGTATATTATCAGATTTTATTTCAAATAAACTCATCCTAGTTTCAATAAACACATTCTAGTAATCTAATAAAATAAAAACTTGTATTTTATTAGATTTGTTTCAAAGAAACTCTACTTGGTTTCAATGAATCTGATTTCATCATGATTTGCAACCATGTTAGTAATCTGCGCACCAATTACATTCGCAAGATTCACTAGGGTCACAAATTATGTTACCATTAGTTAACTTGTGAATATTTAAACACAAAAACTGTTAAAACAATATGGTATCTAATAAACTCAACATGGTTTATGTAAACTTGTACCAAATATGATTCAAAGAAACACTAAATTGGTTTCAATAAATCCATATTTAAACAATAACATACGTAATAAACAAACTAAAAGAAATCAGTTTGAAAAGAAACTCATCATGGTTTCAACATAAACTGATTCAATAAACTGTTTTAAAAACCATTTATAAATCTTTTATACCAAGTCTGTTAATTAAAATTCTGTTTAGTTATAAAATTGATATTCAAAGAAACACAATCTTGGTTTCAGCAGAAAAACAGTTTGTATAAAATCTGTTAATTAAATTAATCCGATTTTATTAAAAGTGTTTTAATTCTGTTACACAGAATCTGTTTTAAGATTGTAGGGAAACGGTTACACTTTTATTAATAAAATCCAAATTACGATAAATAAAATTAACAGTAAATAAATAACAGAAAAATAATTACAAACAGAATGTAGACCCTAATAAACGATAATTAGATAAAACAATAAAATAGTCAAAAAGACTTACTTGATCACTAAATAGAGATCAACAACGAAGCACTGAAAGCCGAGGCACGTGTTTGACACGCTTCCCTTAAAACAGATTTGCTGTCTGTTTCCCAGGGTACAACAGCCAAAATAGTAAGTTATACTATTTTCCAATTCATATGAACAATTAAGATTGCTACAACAATTGTATTGATTACAGCACACAAAAACAAATTTGCTCTAATTTTTTTACCTAAAATTCAAACCGGTAGATATATGATTTGAGTAAGTTGGAATGGAATTAGCGGATCAGAATTATGAAATGAGTAAGAATTGATTATTAATATTGGAAAATGAAAGTTTGAAAATGTTGAAATGAGAGGGAAAGTTCGTTAGGAGGAGAGAGAAAAAAGTTTTTAGAAGTTGTTCACTAACTATCACTAAAACTTTTGGCTACTAAAAAAAAATACAAAAATCACCAAATAAAAATATTAAGATAAAAACTATGTAAAAAATATCTATATTATTATAAGAGATAAAAATTAAATGAAAAAATACACACGTAAAAAAAACACACAACCCTCTGGCTCTCTCGATCCACACCCTCGCTCCATCTCCGATTTCCGTCACTACTATCGACAGATATAATACATACATTTACGTATTGTTTTAAATTTTTGTGCTAGTTAAGATTTTATCATATTCACGTTTATATATGTTGTATCACAGTTTGCCATTATTTGTTAAGTTAGTTAATGTATTGTTATATAAAGATGCAAATGCGGAATAATTGATTAATTGAAAGATGAAACATTGCTAAATATATGTTTATATATCCTTATTAGGTTTTAGGACTATATTTTGTGTATGTGATATTGTTCTTAGGTTTTGCTATTGATTAATGCAATTTACTCTGTTTCTAATTGAGTTATGCAACCATGTTTCAACTTGATCTTAATTTATGTGCAAAACCAGAAATTTGTTACTACTACTTTTTGGTGGTGTTTAAAGCATAGCGGGTCCTACTATCAATACTACTTACCCTATTTTTTACGTTCTCCACCCTCCGTCCCACTCATTTTTATAGTATAACACATGCTTTTATTAGTATCTATTTTTATTTTATGTAAGTTTAATACGTTTGACTTATCAAACTTTATATCTTTCGTTCCGCACATTCCGTTTCACATTTTTTTACAAAAAGCAAAATTACAAAAATAGAAAAAAAAAATCAAAAAATAATGAGGAGGTATCACAATCATTTTTGGATTGTCTAAATAACATGCACCATTACATAGACTAGTAGCTTACACACAATACTTGTGTCTTACACAACTAGTACTTGTGTAGGGACACTTGTCAAGAAATTAGTGGAGTCGTTCAAACCCACGTAAAGGAGAAGGTCACCTAGGGACATTTTGAGAGGAAAAAAAAGGTAAGGCACCAAGGGTGAGCACTTTTTGTTAGTGGGGAAAAAATAGAATTTCTTCATTGTAATATGAGTTTGTGGTCTATTTATATTTGTGTATGGATATAAGCTTTGATTTTTGGAGCATACTTATTATTTTTAACGAATCGGAAGCAACCCGCGCTTCGCGGCAGGGCAACAATTTTCAGCAATTTTGTTTTGTTGTGTACTTTTTGCTCGAGCATTTTTATTTATTTATTTGAATGTTGATTTCTGAGAATCATGATCAATTGTTACTATTGTGCACCAGTTATCCCACCAACAGCTCCTAAAAAAACATAAAGAAAACAAATGGGCCAGACAAAGGATACGGGCTAAAAAACGGCCAGCCAAACGTATACGGCCTAACAAAAGAGGTGCAGCCTAAATACGACAGAAAATGCGTAGTTTTGAATGACATTACCATATAACAGGGCATGGAAAACAACATCGTTTTATCATGGCCCAAAATTGTCGTTTTACGGAGGCCCAAAAGTTGCCCCAACGTGTTAGCCGAGCCCACATGCTATAGTATTCCATTGGGTTTTCACAGGTATTTTTTTTGGTCCTTTTTTCCCCTTTTTTTTCTAGAGATAGATAAATAAATAAATTTAAAAAAAAAAAAAAAAAAAAAAAAAAAAAAAAAAAAAAAAAAAAAAACACGCATTGTCTTCCATATTCTTGAAAGTTCACAAGTACGGTTCAAACATCTGTTACTGTTGGTGAGTCTCGGTTTTACATTTGTTCTTTGATGTCGATTGAATCTATTTTATGTTAGAGTTGCGTTTATTATGTTAACTTTGTGTTCATATGATTTTTATTGTTACAATTACTTCCGTCTATTTGTTGGTGCACGTATTCATATGGTTTGTGTGATTATTTAAATATGCGTTTCCGTTTAGTTTCATGTGTTTTTGTCATGCTTTTGTATGGTTTACTCGATCGTTTATATATCTGGTAGTTACTTCCGTCTATTTGTTGGGGTACGTATTTACATGGTTTATGTGATCATTTAAGGGAAATGATTTGTGCACCATTTTTTGGCTATACACCACTAAATCACACCAGTGATACATACAATACAACACCGCTATGCATAATTTAGTGGTGGATGGCAAAAAAAATGATGTACAAATCACCTCCCATCATTTAAATATGCGCTCCGGTTTAATTTCATGTGTTTTTGTTATGCTTTTGTATGTTTTTTGCTCAGCTGACTTTACTGACATACATTGCATTTTACGTATACTCTCGCTTGCAACTGATGACCTTAATGATTTTGACAGAAACTATTGTTGTTTTAAAACTAACTTGTAGAATTGAACCCGGCTAACCTCAGGAAGAAGCAAACCATAAAACGTGGACATAAACATTACATAAAACACTTAACCAAAATATCACTATAATTATTTGCCGCTATAAAATCCCATTCCTATTCACGGAGTTTGAACCCACCGTCACACAGACTCAAACCAGGTAAAGTCCTCCCTTTTTAGAAGGTTAGTGTGGCCACTTCAAAGTAGCTTGCATCTAGCAGGAATTGATCTTGGAGACCTCACACATTTTAGACCGATAGCCACAAGCCCTTTTACCACTAGACTAGCGTTAACTATTACTCCCTCAGTCCCAAGTTAATTGTCCCCTAACAAAAAAAAAAAAAAAAAAAAAAAAAAAAAAAGAAAAAAAAAGTTTATGAAAATAATAATTATGACTGCTTTCTCTTTCTCTTATATTTTGCAGAATGGTAGTTTAACCCTTAACTATGTAATTAGTGAATTCTTTAAAGTTGTAATATTAATTTCAACCAATGGTAATACGTAAACTCGATCAAATTTTCTTATCTATTTTTACTAGTGGACAATTAAATTAGGATATTCTAAAAAGGAAAAATGAACTATTAATTTGGGACGAGATGAGGTTTATTTTTATCTAAGATATCATGTCAAGTTTTTTATAAATTGACATGCGACACACTCACTAGCTTTCATACCAACAACACAAATTATATCTCATAATTCGCTCATTATTTTCATTTGCTTCATCAGTATGAAACTCTTATTCACCATTTTCTTTCTCCTTGTTGTTCAAGAAACTCTATTTTCAGCAACTGCTGACAGAAAATTCATAGAGAACACATGTAAAGGGACACCTAATTATCACTTATGTCTTTCAATTATCCTAGCAGACCCTAAAAGTAAAGATGCCGATCTAATAGGCTTAGCACTCATTGCGGTGGCTAGGGTCAAGCACGAAGGTGAGTTAACCATAAAACAAATCAATGCTCTCAAATCTTCTAGGCCTAAGTTGAGGCCTGCATTGGATTATTGTGCGCCAGTGTATAATGCAGTTGTGAAGGTGGATGTGCAGATGGCTAAAGACGCGTTAAAACATGGAAATTGATTGAGCCTGAACCGTCAACCTAAATTGACCAGGTAAATGGTCAACAAGGTCAAAGGCCTAGAATCAATGCTCCGTGGAATATAGGGTTTCCCCGGGTCGTTAAGTCCCGACGAGGTGTGAATGGCAATCAAAACGGTTATTTGATCGGGTGAATTTGGATGGATAAGGGTTTGAGTATGATAAAACTAAGGAATATACGAAGAAATAGCTTAAATAAGCTAAATGAATAAGACGGGAAACTGGGAAAAACCAGAAACGATTAAAACTAAAAAACGCGTACGTTACGTTTAAATAAAACGTAAACGTACGAAATAAAACGTAAAAACGGAAATCTGAAAACACCCAGGGGGTGAAAATGAACTTTTTACAAATTAAAAGATAAAAGAAAATTTAAAATGAAAATAAAGTTATTAAAATGATTATTTTAATAATTAAACACTAATTAATTACTTAAAACTATTTTAAATCTAATTTAAAATAAACTAAAATTAATAAAGGTTACAAAATAAACTAAGAATTTATAAAAATATTTTCTAAACCTTAAAAAGAACTTGAAGAAAGTATAAAAAATAAAAATAAATATTTTTGTCTTTTTGTGAATTTTATTTAATTAATTACTAATTAATTACTAATTACTAATTAAACTATTTTAAATTAAGAAAATTACTAAATGAACAGTAAAAATTCTAATAAAATTTCTAAAATTACTTTATAACATACAAAAGCTATAAAAAATATAAAAACTTGATTTTACTTAATAAAAACTAATTAAGCTATTTTAAACTATTTATTAATTAATAATTAATAAAACTAAAATTAATTCTAATAAATACTAAATGACCAAATAAAAATCTGAAAAATTTATTATAAATACTTTAATATACTAGGAAATTTATAAAAATATAAAAACACAAATTATTTAATAAAAATATAAAAATGAAAATTAAAATTAAATTGTATTAAATAGAAACTATCACTTAATTTTAAATTTGTTTTTTCTTGGTTTTTCTTTTACAAATCTACTAAATACTTAAAAACAACAAACTTTAATAAAAACAAACTTTTTGAAAACTTAAAATAAGCCAGAATAAGCAAATAAGTCAAGACAGTTGACTTATGTTGACCAAAGGGTAAAATAAGCTTAAATGGCAATGAGTGGGACCCACAATGGTGAAAACAGATCCAAATAAGCTTAAGGAACTTGTATAAGCAGGAATAAGCCAAGAATGTCCCACAGAATAAGCAATAAGCAATCAAAAAGCACTTGGAAATTTGTTTTAAGGACTGAAAATGGGACAACCTTGTGGGGGTTATTCAGGTGGGACCCAGGGTGTTAGGGGTCAAACCATTGGTCAAAAACCCATCCCTGGTAAGAGGGGGGTGGAAAGGAACAATTGTGGTGGCCTTGGGCCCACTGAGGTGGTCAGAACACCACCACAAAGTGGTGGTGGTGGGTGATGGTTCTGTGCAGCAGGGCACACAGTGAGCCTGCAAGTCACTTTGGTGACTTGTGGGGCCCACAAGAAAATTAGCAAAAATGTAACAAAGATGGAAACTCAAAGTTGAGCTGGTAGAGAGTGACAAGAAACAAGTTTCACCTTCTGAGCTATCACACAAAAATCACAACAATTCTTTCAATTTTGGTAAAAATCTGAAATGCCACTTTTTGACTTTTCAAGTTCTAATCCTACTTTGACTTATGTGAATTTCTAATGATCATTACTGACTTATATGGAATTCATAAGCTATATTGAGACTAACTTAAGTTACTTTAACAACTTATAAAGAGATTTGAGTGGTTTATGATCTTAATTACCACCACAGTTAACTGTGGTGGTGGTTTACTTGTGAATTTGACTATCCTATGGGGTAATGACCAAAATGGTTGATATACTGAGCTTATAAGACCATATATGACTTAAGTGGACCAAGTTTTGCACTGTTAAACAACAAAAACACAACCAACAAGCTAGAACCAAACACCCTTATATCAATTAACTGTCAAGGTTTTATGAACCAAATGAGTGTTCTAAATCAATACTCACATATATAATTCTACACTGAGCTAAATTATATGTAAATAAACAGAAATAAACAACATTTATCAATAACAACTGAGAAATACAAATTATGCAAAAAAAAAATAGAAATTGCCTTACAAAAGATCCAAGTTAGAACTGATGTGAATCATAGCCAACTTTCACCATCCTATTACTCCCATGAGCTTCTAAACCAAAACAAATCCTCAACTGCTTCACTTGTTCTCTTTTCTTTTTGACTTTTCTTGTTTTTCACTATTTTTCTAGTTTATTTTTTTGTGCTTTTCCAGATTTTGAAACAAGAGGGCTTATGAACTCTTAAGAACTATCAAATACAGTTGAATAAGCTTAACTGAGCTTACACAAACATTACACAAAAGCTTTTAACACTTAACAACAATTTTGGGAATTAAAAAGAAATGCAAATTTGGAATTTAAATAGCAAGAGATGATATTAACTTCAAATGAGATTAAAATTATACAAAACAACTTCAACACAATTGAGTTTTAGCTAAAATTACAACAGAATCTGGAAATTAATTTAAAACATAAAAACTAAATTATATCAAAACTAAACTACACTAACTACTACTTTTTTTTTCTTCTGTTTTCTTTTTCTTTTATAGCCCTGGAGTGTTGAATTGACTTTCCCACTCATTCTCAGCCATTGGATTGGCTTGGGTGATCTCATCCGTTCAAATCCCATATTGGCGGGAAATGGAATTTTGGCAGATAAGGTGGATTAGGTGAGCAATAAATGAGGAGGGGGGAGGTATGGTGTGGTTGAGTGTTTGGTGAGAGGGCATTGATGAGGTAGCATGGAGGGGGGGGCATGAACCTGAAGATTAGGGGTGTTTAGGGTGGTGAACAGTGGTCGGATAATGGAGGTTAGGGGTGTTGACTGGGGTCAACGAACCAGGGAATGGGTTAACTGTTTTTGTTTGGGCTTGTGGTGGGCTAAGGTAAAGGGTGTGTTACTGGATCAGATTCATGGGTGGGCTGAAAGGGTGGTTTGGTTTATTTGTTTATTTTGGTTAGGTTAGTTAATAAAACCACAAGGACTAATGTTGTAATTTGGCAAAAGTAAAGGGACTGAAAATGGTGTTTTTCCAAAGTTATCACAAGGGTCTAAACTTGCCAAGTTCAAATCACCAAAATCCATTTTTGCAATTTTTATATTTTTCAAAATTCCCGGGGACTAAAAATGTCAATTTTCAAAATCCGGGGACTGAACTTGCAATTTTCACCAATCTTTTATTCCAAGGATTATTTTTGACACGTTTTGATTTTCCAGGGATAAAAATTGATTTTCCTTTCAAAAATATCCCACCAGGGACCAAATCTGCCAATTACTGAAACTCCAGGGACTAATTTGTAAATTTCCAAAACTTTTTACCCAAGTGTTATTTTTGATAACTTTTTATTTTAAAAGGACTTGGGTTGACTTTTCTTGCAAAATAAATGCACAGGGACTAGTTTTGTTAATTTTTGAAAGTTAGGGGACTAAAACTGCCAATTTTGCAAACTTTGTACGTTTTTCATCTGTGTTTGCTCATTTTGCATCTAAAACATATAAAACACAATTTTGAAATATTTTTAGTATTTTGATGCATTTCTGAGTGTTTTTGTATGTTTTGCAGTTCAGATTAGACCAAAAATGATGAGTGTTTGAGCACTCATCAATCCCCCACACTAAACTATTGCTAGTCCCTAGCAATAACTATTTTGAAAACTCGATGGATTTTAAACTCTTTACCAAAAGCCATCACTTCTGGAGTAGCCAGGTGTGAGAACTGTGGTACACCTGATAACCGTGTGATTTTGAGCAAACCACCAGCTGTCAACGGATTTGAGTAGTCTTTACCAAAAGCCGTTTGCTTCTGGACTAGCCAGCTCTTGATGGAATAGTCAACATCTTGGTGAGCTGATTACCAATTATGGATTTTCCACGGCCTTTACCACAAGCCATAATCTTGCGGGCTAGCCAACTCATTTGTTTTTGGGGAGTTGAGGAACCATACAATTTTGGGCAAATTGCAAGCCATAAACGGATTTGAGTTGTCTTTACCAAGAGCCGTTTGCTCCTGGACTAGCCAATCCCTTTTGTCGGTTAGACAAGGCGGACTGATTACCACAAAAATTTTGAAGCACCAGTGAAAAATTTTTGAAAAATTTTTGAAATTTTGGCTAAAAATGGGGGTATTATATAGAAAAATGTGATAAAATTCGCTAGCATAGCGAAATACCCCCCCACACTAAGCATGAATATTGTCCTCAATATTCAAAATCCCGGCTATTATGCCGACATTTTGAACGTAAAAGGGCAACATTACAAGCTAAGCGTGGAAAACACCATTTTGTTTTTTCACTTCATAAGTAACCATAGCATGGGGGACTCCCCCACACTTAGGGTGAAAACCCTATAAGCATGCTACTGTTTTTGTTTACCGAGTCGCTAGCTTGACTCGACCCCGAATTCATTTGTCCTTGGGGAAGCATGATGTGGAAGAAACAATCTCAATCGGACTTTCATTCAAGATGTTTGGACAAACATTTGAAGCACATGAAAGTTCCACACCGATGAGATAAGTAACCGGCTCAAGATAATGATATATGAAAATGCCGGGATCAAAGATAGTATCCTCACTCCCGAAGGAGTGAAGAAGAGAAGAAGTCACCCTGTAGGTGAAGAAAAGGAAGAAAATCATGATAAAAAGCATGATTTGATCTTCTTCCTCGAGAGCAGGCTCCGTAGCCTGAGTTTGGATTTCAAAGGGTAAGCTCGTAAACAACCCGGGAGGGTGGGTGGGAATTCGCAAATTCTCATAATTGAGAGCATCTCCCCCCGGGCTATCAAACTGATGAGCGAGTTCACCGGAGAACTCCTCATGAAGAGAATCATTCACGAGATGTGAATCTGTGAAGTCATGTTCCATTGTGGACTCATCACAATCCTCGTCAAAGATTGGATTATTAGAAATCATAGTGAATTCAGAATCGAATTCAAATAGAGGATTGGTGAGAGTCGTATCGAATGTTTCGGGAACAAAGTGAATATTATTCTCTGTTGGACTGCTGGGATCAGAAGTGAGTGACGGATCATGATATAGGAGACTTTCAATTTCTCCCAGATTGGCTTCGAAGTCGAGGAGACCATCATCACTTTCCAATGAAAGTGGATCGATGTGAGCAAGTTCATCAGCGAACTCCTCAAGAAGATAATCAGCATCAGTTTGTGGAACTGATGCCTCAACATACTCGATGTCTCCATAAGATATACAATCATCGCTATAATCTGAGAAAGTCTCAAATTGATCTTTAGGACACTCAATAGGGGAAGGAATATCACACATATCATCCAAAGTTCCCTGTGACTCTCTCGGGATTGGGACAAGGTTCTCAACACTAGACTTTATTAATTCGTCCGATTCCTTATTAGGAACAGTGCTAAGATGCTCATCCCCCATGATCAGAGAGTGAGTGTGAACTTCGGGTGTGATAAGAGCAGACTGAGGGAGATAAGAAAGACTAGCACACATAGATTTTATATTTTTCATATGTTCTTCTGCTAGCAATTCTTGCATACTCTTATCTCCCTGTGCTTCCACGGAAGGAATCTCAACTGCTGGGATATCAACTGATGAACTTGATGAGGTTTTATAAAATTCAAGGATATCAAGTGTATCCTCATCATCACTGTCATCAGGAATAAAACGGAACTGAGAGCTAGCTCTGGCTGCTTTTTCTTTTGCAATGGATTCCCGAATAGATTTTTCATATTCATCTTGGGAATTTATTCTAGCAGCCTGCTCTTCAGCAAGCAATTCTTCCATAGATTTTTTATGAGTATGTCTTTGGGCAAAGTCGTCAACTAAACCCTTAAGCTCATCAACGATTTTCATCAGATTTTGCATTTCTGGAAGAAGTGCTTGATTCATATCGTACTGTGGAGGTTGGTCGTAATAAGGTGTGTCAAAATTGTCACAAGGGTATGGATTCCCCGTTTGACAATCTGAACTGAAGTGTGGACCTCCACAAAAATCACAACAGTAAAACTGTTGAGGCTGTGGGTTGTACGTGCTAGAGTCATAACCGTTATCAGGAAACTGCTCATAGACAAGCGTGTTTCCCGATTGACAATCAGAACTGTAGTGTGAACCACCACAGTACTCACAACAGTAAAACTGCTGAGTATCATGGTGTGGCAGCTGATGGAATAAATCAGTCGTGTCATGGTAAGAATAGGGATCTTGGTTATAGACAGACCCATTTCCTGACTCTACCATGCCACAACTGGGGCAATTACCACCATTATGAGAACTACCACACCACTGGCAAAACAGAAAGTGTGGATGAGACATAGAAAGAATCAAATGGTTTGGGAGGGGTAGGGATGAAGAATCAAAGGGGTAGGAGGGTAAAGATGGATATTTTTGGTGTTTTTGGAAAACATTTTGTAAGAAAGAAAATCTTTTTGTGTTTTTTGTGTTCGTTGAAAACTAATTTTACAAAGTTTTCGGGAACTTTTTTGTTGAAAATATACAAAAGGATGGTAAATATACAATGGATGTATACCCAGATTCACTAATCTGTAAAACCGTTTAGAAAACGCGCACAACCTCCCCGGCAGCGGCGCCAAAAGTTGATTGAGCCTGAACCGTCAACCTAAATTGACCAGGTAAATGGTCAACAAGGTCAAAGGCCTAGAATCAATGCTCCGTGGAATATAGGGTTTCCCCGGGTCGTTAAGTCCCGACGAGGTGTGAATGGCAATCAAAACGGTTATTTGATCGGGTGAATTTGGATGGATAAGGGTTTGAGTATGATAAAACTAAGGAATATATGAAGAAATAGCTTAAATAAGCTAAATGAATAAGACGGGAAACTGGGAAAAACCAGAAACGATTAAAACTAAAAAACGCGTACGTTACGTTTAAATAAAACGTAAACGTACGAAATAAAACGTAAAAACGGAAATCTGAAAACACCCAGGGGGTGAAAATGAACTTTTTACAAATTAAAAGATAAAAGAAAATTTAAAATGAAAATAAAGTTATTAAAATGATTATTTTAATAATTAAACACTAATTAATTACTTAAAACTATTTTAAATCTAATTTAAAATAAACTAAAATTAATAAAGGTTACAAAATAAACTAAGAATTTATAAAAATATTTTCTAAACCTTAAAAAGAACTTGAAGAAAGTATAAAAAATAAAAATAAATATTTTTGTCTTTTTGTTAATTTTATTTAATTAATTACTAATTAATTACTAATTACTAATTAAACTATTTTAAATTAAGAAAATTACTAAATGAACAGTAAAAATTCTAATAAAATTTCTAAAATTACTTTATAACATACAAAAGCTATAAAAAATATAAAAACTTGATTTTACTTAATAAAAACTAATTAAGCTATTTTAAACTATTTATTAATTAATAATTAATAAAACTAAAATTAATTCTAATAAATACTAAATGACCAAATAAAAATCTGAAAAATTTATTATAAATACTTTAATATACTAGGAAATTTATAAAAATATAAAAACACAAATTACTTAATAAAAATATAAAAATGAAAATTAAAATTAAATTGTATTAAATAGAAACTATCACTTAATTTTAAATTTGTTTTTTCTTGGTTTTTCTTTTACAAATCTACTAAATACTTAAAAACAACAAACTTTAATAAAAACAAACTTTTTGAAAACTTAAAATAAGCCAGAATAAGCAAATAAGTCAAGACAGTTGACTTATGTTGACCAAAGGGTAAAATAAGCTTAAATGGCAATGAGTGGGACCCACACTGGTGAAAACAGATCCAAATAAGCTTAAGGAACTTGTATAAGCAGGAATAAGCCAAGAATGTCCCACAGAATAAGCAATAAGCAATCAAAAAGCACTTGGAAATTTGTTTTAAGGACTGAAAATGGGACAACCTTGTGGGGGTTATTCAGGTGGGACCCAGGGTGTTAGGGGTCAAACCATTGGTCAAAAACCCATCCCTGGTAGGAGGGGGGTGGAAAGGAACAATTGTGGTGGCCTTGGGCCCACTGAGGTGGTCAGAACACCACCACAAAGTGGTGGTGGTGGGTGATGGTTCTGTGCAGCAGGGCACACAGTGAGCCTGCAAGTCACTTTGGTGACTTGTGGGGCCCACAAGAAAATTAGCAAAAATGTAACAAAGATGGACACTCAAAGTTGAGCTGGTAGAGAGTGACAAGAAACAAGTTTCACCTTCTGAGCTATCACACAAAAATCACAACAATTCTTTCAATTTTGGTAAAAATCTGAAATGCCACTTTTTGACTTTTCAAGTTCTAATCCTACTTTGACTTATGTGAATTTCTAATGATCATTACTGACTTATATGGAATTCATAAGCTATATTGAGACTAACTTAAGTTACTTTAACAACTTATAAAGAGATTTGAGTGGTTTATGATCTTAATTACCACCACAGTTAACTGTGGTGGTGGTTTACTTGTGAATTTGACTATCCTATGGGGTAATGACCAAAATGGTTGATATACTGAGCTTATAAGACCATATATGACTTAAGTGGACCAAGTTTTGCACTGTTAAACAACAAAAACACAACCAACAAGCTAGAACCAAACACCCCTATATCAATTAACTGTCAAGGTTTTATGAACCAAATGAGTGTTCTAAATCAATACTCACATATATAATTCTACACTGAGCTAAATTATATGTAAATAAACAGAAATAAACAACATTTATCAATAACAACTGAGAAATACAAATTATGCAAAAAAAAATAGAAATTGCCTTACAAAAGATCCAAGTTAGAACTGATGTGAATCATAGCCAACTTTCACCATCCTATTACTCCCATGAGCTTCTAAACCAAAACAAATCCTCAACTGCTTCACTTGTTCTCTTTTCTTTTTGACTTTTCTTGTTTTTCACTATTTTTCTAGTTTATTTTTTTGTGCTTTTCCAGATTTTGAAACAAGAGGGCTTATGAACTCTTAAGAACTATCAAATACAGTTGAATAAGCTTAACTGAGCTTACACAAACATTACACAAAAGCTTTTAACACTTAACAACAATTTTGGGAATTAAAAAGAAATGCAAATTTGGAATTTAAATAGCAAGAGATGATATTAACTTCAAATGAGATTAAAATTATACAAAACAACTTCAACACAATTGAGTTTTAGCTAAAATTACAACAGAATCTGGAAATTAATTTAAAACATAAAAACTAAATTATATCAAAACTAAACTACACTAACTACTACTTTTTTTTTCTTCTGTTTTCTTTTTCTTTTATAGCCCTGGAGTGTTGAATTGACTTTCCCACTCATTCTCAGCCATTGGATTGGCTTGGGTGATCTCATCCGTTCAAATCCCATATTGGCGGGAAATGGAATTTTGGCAGATAAGGTGGATTAGGTAAGCAATAAATGAGGAGGGGGGAGGTATGGTGTGGTTGAGTGTTTGGTGAGAGGGCATTGATGAGGTAGCATGGAGGGGGGGGGGGACATGAACCTGAAGATTAGGGGTGTTTAGGGTGGTGAACAGTGGTCGGATAATGGAGGTTAGGGGTGTTGACTGGGGTCAACGAACCAGGGAATGGGTTAACTGTTTTTGTTTGGGCTTGTGGTGGGCTAAGGTAAAGGGTGTGTTACTGGATCAGATTCATGGGTGGGCTGAAAGGGTGGTTTGGTTTATTTGTTTATTTTGGTTAGGTTAGTTAATAAAACCACAAGGACTAATGTTGTAATTTGGCAAAAGTAAAGGGACTGAAAATGGTGTTTTTCCAAAGTTATCACAAGGGTCTAAACTTGCCAAGTTCAAATCACCAAAATCCATTTTTGCAATTTTTATATTTTTCAAAATTCCCGGGGACTAAAAATGTCAATTTTCAAAATCCGGGGACTGAACTTGCAATTTTCACCAATCTTTTATTCCAAGGATTATTTTTGACACGTTTTGATTTTCCAGGGATAAAAATTGATTTTCCTTTCAAAAATATCCCACCAGGGACCAAATCTGCCAATTACTGAAACTCCAGGGACTAATTTGTAAATTTCCAAAACTTTTTACCCAAGTGTTATTTTTGATAACTTTTTATTTTAAAAGGACTTGGGTTGACTTTTCTTGCAAAATAAATGCACAGGGACTAGTTTTGTTAATTTTTGAAAGTTAGGGGACTAAAACTGCCAATTTTGCAAACTTTGTACGTTTTTCATCTGTTTTTGCTCATTTTGCATCTAAAACATATAAAACACAATTTTGAAATATTTTTAGTATTTTGATGCATTTCTGAGTGTTTTTGTATGTTTTGCAGTTCAGATTAGACCAAAAATGATGAGTGTTTGAGCACTCATCAGAAATCCTAAGTTTGGGGAGGATGGAATGGCGGATAGTGCTGTCGAGTCTCAAGCATGCGAGAGGAGTTTTAAACAGCATGGTAGGACTTCGCCAATGACCAAGCAGAACAAGGTTGTGGAAGCTGTTGCTAATGTTGCTAGGGCAATTATTCGTAATCTATTATAAATTGTATTCTCCAACCCGACAAGGGTCCAAATGCCACATTATGGTGTCAACAGAACAAATGCAAGCGAAAGACTTTTATTAATAATAAGGTTACATAAGTTCAA
This sequence comes from Artemisia argyi, assembly GCA_030686995.1. Classification (NCBI taxonomy): domain Eukaryota; kingdom Viridiplantae; phylum Streptophyta; class Magnoliopsida; order Asterales; family Asteraceae; genus Artemisia; species Artemisia argyi. The sequence continues at coordinate 42,855,745 of CM060676.1, read as the reverse complement.
AATGAAACTAAGGGAAATATAATTCTAAATCATAGTGAGTTGCCAAAACTAACATACAAATCTAAACTAAATTCAAAGTCTAATCCAGAAGCAAAAGGCATCTATCATCAGCGTAGCGTACTAAGAGCTCCTATGCACTCTTCACTTAATCCCAACTTCCAATCTAAAACCTGCCGCAGGAAAAGAAATGCGGCTGATCCCAGTGAACAGATATAACCAAAATGAATAATCAAACATGTGTAAGTATAGGGAAAAGGAACATAAGCTACTGCTGAACGAATATCATCTGTCAAACGAATAAGAGATTAAGGATCAACTGAACAAAATGTCATATATCATAAGAAGCAACTCATAGCGACACATAAGGAGATCATAATGAAGTCAAAGGAATCAAACAGAGAATAATAATCATATAACAGAACATAAATGCCCATCTAGCTCAGAAAGCATGCCACATGCTTGGTCACATAATCATATCATATCATATCCATATATCTGTCAAATCATAAATTGTATAAGGAGTAGCTAGCTCCAATGTACCAGAAGTAAAATGAGGTGCATGACACGCACTACCAATCACTAAGTCAAACCATATCCAAATAGACAAATACCTAGGATGCATCCATATGCTCCCTGGAAAACAGAATACATATGCAAGTACGAGACTATACATACATATAACAGAATGGCCATGTGTGCAATAATCATATATATATATATATATATATATATATATATATATATATATATATATATATATATATATATATATCAAAACAGAAGGGAATGCGTGGATCAATCACACCTCCACAGAAGTATCATGCCATTGGTGCCTCAATGACATGTTCATGGTACCTCCATGACTAGTAAACAAATAGCTCGGGCAACAAAACAAAACAAAACAAAACAAAACTAAGCTATCCATGATCATAACAGAGCAATCATATCATAATCAACAAAGGCATCTCAACTGAACAGAATCTCGTATCAAAGGAGATAGCATAATGAACATCATAACAGAATGGATAGCAAACTAAAACATATCATAGAGTAATTGAAATGTGTGCTTCAATCAAAACCGCTTCCTTCAAGTCTTCTAACAGAGATCATATTCCACCATCTTGCTCCTGAGCTTCTTCATGTCTGTTACAAATCACTCCCAAGTTATGCATAGGATAGTCCACCTCCTACGGTTCTAGTTGTATTGATGGATAACCAATAATCTTCCCATGTTGCATAAAGACATAACTAAGTCTCCTTCTTGTATAGAGACAAATTTCTTTTCCACTTTTTAAAATTCTCCTCTCATTCTTTATCCCAGCCAAATTTTACTCTCCGAGAATATTACATAGAGCTTTATCTAACGTAGAAATTCCAACAGAAAATACGAAGATGACCCTCGTGTTTCTCTTTTGTCTTTGAATATACCAATATGTCATACTATAACAAATTGTCCAAGTATTCATGAAAGATACGATTTATCAAGTCCATAGGAACAGTCGGAGCAGTAGCCAATACAATTAGCATCACAACGCTCGTAGAGATCATAACGAATACAGAAAGTAATTCTAGGAACATCTCGCTCCTTTACACGTAACTGAAATTAATCGGGTCTCAAATTAGTCATATTCACACCTGTAGTTGATTAACAAATCGTCGATTCGAGGTAAAATTAATAGTTCCAACCATAATGCGATTCAGCTTCCCGAAATCAATACACAACCTCATGCTATCATCATTCTTCTTCACAAGTACAACACGGAGACACACTTAGACTAATAAACCACTTCCTAGAAGCTGGTCCTTCAATTCTTTCCCTTCACCTGATGTCGTTCAATATGGAGTTTCAAAATTAAGCACAACGTCGCTCTTATACGGATAGAGTTCTGACTCAAACACTTACTGTTCTCAGGAAATTCTCAAAATATCCTATGAACGTAATAAATTCAAGTTATATGATGTAACTATTATCACGTTGGTTAGGCGTCATAATACTTGCATCATATACACATGTCTTTATTGCAATCATATTCTATCTCGATTCGTGACTAAACAAATTCTCATAATAAGATCAAAACAATCATCACATTGAGATGGCAATCTTGGTAGTTCATTAAAGAATATATCACGCCATATCTAACAATTGAATAACTCTCCAGTTGAGTTTCATCACACGAAGTATCTTCACAACCGCGAGGGATTAACGTACGAGTTTTCAAAGCAAAGGTGATCATAATTGTGTACCAGGTTGGGAACCGTGGTACAAAATTTTGAGTTTCTCAAATTGCCAAAGATGAAAAATCTAATATGGCCGTTGTCAGCATCTCGATGCTTAGTAAACAAATCCATATCCAGAATAATATCGAATCAAACATTCCAAAAGGAAACATATTAGTAGAATGGAACTTATCTTCAAAATGTACTAGATAATTCCAATACTCATGACGGAAAATCACTAGATTTCTCATAAATATGGAATTAGGTATAAGAAATTGTAATAGTACATAAGGGACCTTAACATGCTTATCAAAAGCAAGAAGAACCACATAATGTGTCGAACATATCGGGTTCATACATATCATAATTTTTTGAACGAATGAAGAAACATCTAAACAATTAACAAACGAATCAAAGATCGAAGTTCGAAAGAATGTGGTACCATCAGAAAGTGAAACCTGTAAGGCATTACTACAAAATTTCCAAAACATTCTAAACTTATTTGATCACTAAGCTTATGTTGCGTATCCTACTAAATTTTCTAAATCTCCTGAATGAATGATCTTATAAGGGCTAAACTGAAAACAGAGGCTTAAATCAGAAACCTAAAGCAAATCCTTCCAAGGTTATTCCATAAGCTCATACAGTGCAAACCTAAGGGTCCAAATCTTCACAGGCCATAACTTATGTGCTACAAGTCGCAGCCTGAGCTCTGATTCCATAATTGCAACACCCCAACCCGACAAGAGTCAAAATGCCACATTATGGTGTCAAGAGAACAAACGCAAGCGGAAGACTTTTATTAATAATAAGGTTACATGAGTTCAAAATGAAACTAATGGAAATATAATTCTAAATCATAATGAGTTCCTCAAACTAGTATACAAATCCAAACTAAATCCAAAGTCTAATCCAGAAGCAAAAGGCATCTATCATCAGCGTAATCCACTAAGAGCTCCTATGCACTCTTCACTTAATCCCAACTTCCAATCTAAAACCTGTTGCAGGAAAAGAACTGCGGCTGATCCTAGTGAACAGATATAACCAAAATGAATAATCAAACATGTGTAAGTATAGGGAAAAGGAACATAAGCTACTGCTGAACGAATATCATCTGTTAAACGAATAAGAGATTAAGGATCAACTGAACAAAATGTCATATATCATAAGAAGCAACTCATAGCGAAACATAATGAGATTATAATGAAGTCAAAGGAATCAAACAGAGAATAATAATCATATAACAGAACATAAATGCCCATCGAGCTCAGAAAGCATGCCACATGCTTGGTCACATAATCATATCATATCATATCCATATATCCGTTAAATCATAAGTTGTATAAGGAGTAGCTAGCTCCAATGTACCAGAAGTAAAATAGGGTGCATGACACGCACAACCAATCACTAAGTCAAACCATATCCAAACAGACAAATACCTAGGATGCATCCATATGCTCCCTGCAAAACAGAATACATATGCAAGTACGAGACTATACATACATATAACAGAATGGCCATGTGCGCAATAATCATATATATATATATATATATATATATATATATATATATATATATATATATATATATATATATATATATATATATATATATATATATATATATATATATATCAGAACAGAAGGGAATGTGTGGATCAATCACACCTCCACAGAAGTATCCTGCCAATGGTGCCTCAATGACATGGTCATGGTACCTCCATGACTAGTAAACAAATAGCTCGGGCAACAGAACAGAATAAAACAAAACAGAACAAAGCTATCCATTAACATAACAGAGCAATCATAGCATAATCAACAAAGGCATATCAACTGAACAAAATCTCATATCAAAGGAGATAGCATAATGAACATCATAACAGAATGGATAGCAAACTGAAACATATCATAGGGAATCATATCAAACGAAACCATATTAAAGCAACAAATCAAAGTCAAGGATCGAGAAGTCATGAGAAATCCATACTGAAAAGGGATAGAATATGTGTACCTTATGCAAAGCAAGCAAAAAAAATAAGGAAACACACAAAAACACGAACTACTCCTTCTTTATAGGATCTACACGAATTAATGATCACGTATTACTTATAAGCTCATTTTAATCAGATTACACTTTTGGGATTTCTTTCTATTTTTAGAAACTTGCAATAATTAGCAACTTTCCATAATTAGTAAGTTTCCCGACTTAGTTACTTTCCAAAATTAGTAACTTTCTAGATTAAGTAAGTTTCCCGAATTAGTAACTTTCTAGATTAAGTAAATCTCCGAATTAGTAACTTCCAGCTTAGGGTCATAATTCACAATTAATCAACTTAAGGTTTCATTATCAAAATTAGGTTAACGTATGACCCAACATATTATAATTACCATTTAAGTATCTTTTAGGGCTCAAGCACATCAAATGGTATGATTATCACAAAAATCTTAGCTTATTAACAATTTTTGATTTTAGTATATTTTAGCCTTCACTTTATGAATTTCCAAACCATATCTTAACTCCAATTCAGAAGCTACAATAATTTACACATGTACCTATCTGTCTTATGAGCTTACATGAATTTTTCCAGAATTTATTGTAAAGTGCAACCACCATTTCAAAAATAGTTTATCCAAACATGTCTAGAAAGTGAATTGCAGGTACACCCTGAAAGTTTACATTTAGTATACCCACTTGAACACTTCATAAAAATACACAAAAATTCCAAGAAGTCACACTTATCGTAAATATCACCCCTGTAAAGGAGAGCTCTTAACCCCTTATGGTTTGAAAATGAAAAATCAAAAACATCGACTGATTTTCAGACTCAGATTCACAGGTTTGACAACTTATGTTCCAAAAATCAAAAAGCTTACTTACCGACCTGTAATTGCTATGAATCTTACATTTCCAGAAAGTAGGCAAAAAGTAATTATGTTTAGACTAAAAAATCACCCAAAAACACATTGGCATCATTAGTTTAGACATCCATCAATCCGACCCAATTTCTGGACAGCATCATCAACAAAACCCTAACCAATGCAAGATAAAACTTCTAACACATCTCTAATTATGTTTTAATGATCAAACATGTTTAATTGCTGGAATTTTAGTAAACCCAAATCATATCCATCAATTATAGTTATATAAAAAAAATAAAAGCAAAAGATGTTTAAGAAAATAGGTGATTAATTATACCAAACCTTCGCGGGATTACCATGAATCTTGATCTTGAGTTCTTGATGACAAACAATTATGGAGGCTTGGGTTTTCTTTTTTTCCTTTTTCTTTTTTTTCTCCTTCATTTGTTTCCTGTAGATCGATTATGGGAAGGGAGTAGGGAACCGAATATTATTATTATTATTATTTTATATAAGATGGGTTGGATCAAATTCTAGTTGGGCTTGGACTTGTATGTGTTTATAATTTGGTAACTAAAAAAAAATAGTCCATAAACCCTATTTAATTAAAAATCCAATTGGCCCATATAAAATACATGTATTTGTTTACTTATACTTAGGTTATAATCATAACAAATGAATAAAGTGTTAACCAAATTTTATGGTGTTATAGTATTATGGTCATCAATAGTTATTAATGAACTATGTGTATTGTCTGCTCTTTTGAATGTTTGTTTGTATTAGCCTCCTATGCTGCATGAGGTCTGTTCATGGTTGCCATGGTTTGGTTTCTATTATTGTTTCGGTGATAAATAAATTTACCTTTCCCAAAAAAATTGTCTTATGTGTGAAATGTTATGTCATAAAAAGTAAAGTTCTTGAATTTTATTTATAATTTGTTGGTTGATAGAACTAAAAAGAAATTTAAGACTTCCAAGATAAGTTTAGTAGTTTTGATGTTTGTGGAATTATTAGAGAACATGTTAGGCTGAAATTGCTAAGTTTAAGGATTAGAAAATCTGTTGAGGCTGCATAAATATGGAAATTTCATGTAGTGCATAGAGATGTGAAATGTGTGCAAGATCCTTTCCTTAAACTATGGTAGGTCCGTTTTGGAGCTGCTCTGTGGAAGGTACTGTATGGTTTGATTTGATATTTTGGAAGATGAAGATGTTAATGGATGAAGCTGTTAAGGAGTGTTTGGAAAAGTGTGGGAGTTATTTTAGGGGAACTGATTCAATTGTGGTGATGATTTGGACTGATTTGTATATAAAGATTGATGGTTGTTGTGTTCAAATGCTCTTTTTGAAGATATGTCCAGGTTTTTTTTTTATTGATTTACTGTTATGAATTTGAATATGGGTGCTTGCTTTGCTGGTGTGCCGATAAGGAGTGTTTGGGTGAATGGCGTAGATTGATGAGTTTGAATATTAGCAGTTTAAGGGTCATTTGATTAGCTAAGGAGGACATTTTAGAGTTTTAGGATCATTTGATTTGCATAGCTGGTCATAATAGTTTTGGTTTTTGTAGCCATTATTTGTTGCTATCTAATTATCTATTGGCACTTATAGGCTAGTTTCATTATTATGCATGTTCCCGAAGTATGTTTTGGGCATGTCATTTGGACTTGCTTATATGGATATCCGAATTTTCAGATATCCGAATTTTAAGAACTTAACTAAAATAATGGGTCTAACATAAAACTATCACTCAAATTTCGGATATCCGAAAACCAAAAAAAAAACCTAAAATTGAACCGCCAAAACACCAAAAAATCAAATCTAACATTTGGTGCGGGGTTTGGTTTTAAAAAACTTAAAACCGAATTTTTGGTTTAGGGTTTGGTTTTACCAAAAAACCGTCATATGCTCACCCGTAATTTCAACCACTGGTTATGTGGTAAACTCGATCAAATTTCCTTATCTACTTTTAGTTGTGGACAATTAAATTAGGATATTACAAAAAAGAAGCGTGAACTATTAATTTAGGATGGAGGGAGTTTTTTATTCGAGATATCAGGTCAAGTTTTCTATAAATTAACATGCGACACACTCACTAGCTTTCATACCAAAAACACAAATTATATCTAATAATCCGCACATTATTTTTTCATTTACTTCATCAAAATGAAATTTTTATTCACCATTTTCTTTATCCTTGTTGTTCAAGACACCTTATTTTCAGCAACTGCTGACAGAAAATTCATTGAGAACACATGCAATGGGACACCTAATTATCACTCATGTCTTTCAATTATCCTAGCAGACCCTAAAAGCGAAGATGCCGATCTAACAGGCTTAGCACTCATTGCGGTCGCTAGGGTCAAGCACGAAGGTGAGGTAACCATAGAACAGATCAATGCTCTGAAATCTTCTAGGCCCAAGTTGATGCATGCATTGGATTATTGTGCAAAAATATATAATGCAGTTGTGAAGGTGGATGTGCTGATGGCTAAAGACGCATGAAAACATGGAAATCCTAAGTTTGGGGAGAATGGAATGGCGGATAGTGCTGTCGAGTCTCAAGCGTGCGAGAGGAGTTTTAAACAGCATGGTATGACTTCGCCAATGACCAAGCAGAACAAGGCTGTGGAAGTTGTTGCTAATGTTGCTAGGGCCATTATTCGTATGGCAATTATAAAGGGATAATTATTGGACTAGACCATTGACTTGTTGACTAATCATTTTGTAGACTCTTTTATTTTACTTTCCAAAATTGGATCGGACAACTTAAAGATTGAGCAACTCAATATAAACGCGCCATGTGTCCTTAAAATTTTGGAATAAAGTACAACATTTGTAAGTGTGTGTAAGGTATAAGTATGGTATTTTGTATAAGGCAACTAATATTTATTGAGCAACTGTATTTGAGCAACTTTATATTTTTTTGTCGTTTAGCATATTTTAAATATTAATTAAATATTTTGTAGTAGAATAATTAACTAATAATTTTAAGCTTAAGTTATAATTAATTTTTTGGACAAGTGATTAATGAAAATTAAACACCTCAAAATCAAACGTACTGCATCTTATAACTAACAAAGAACACACACACAATACTCTCATATCACAAAATATTCTCATCTTCCATCATCACCATCAGCACCACCACCAAAACTCCCGCCACCACCGGACCCTCCATCACCAGATCTCACCACGACCGACCTTACCACAATCGAGAAGACCACCGAGACAAACACTCGGTTTCTCAAAATTTTGAGGTGTTTTTTTAGTTATTTAATAGATCTACAACTATTAATCAAGTATTGAAGTTTTTTTCTTCCTTCATATATTTCTACATTTTATTGAAGGTGTTTGATAAAATGCTTGAACTACATCAGTGCATTGAAGGTGTTTCATAAAATGCTTGACTGAGTGATCAAGTGTTATCCACAATGAAAAAATTGAACCTTGACATCGAGTTGCATTAGTGAGTGAATGGTTTGTGCAGGTAATTTTATCAAGCTGGATCGTGTTTTTTTAGACTTTCTATATATATGCATCGTTATATACTTTCGACGAGAATTAAATTATCTTTCTAAACAAGATATGCATTGTTATCTTTCTATAGATATGCATTGTTATATACTTTCGACGAACTTTTTAAAAATACAATCGCGACTAGAATTAAATTATCTTTCTATAGATATGCATTGTTTTATATTTTCGACGAACTTTTTTTTTTAAATTTCCGCCCAGAAAAATCATATACGATTCGTAAAAATCACATATGATTTTATTTTTACACGAATCATATGTGATTTGTAAAAATCATATATGATTCGTAAAAATCACATATGATTTGATTTTAACGAATCACATATGATTTTTCACACATGATTTTTCTGGGCGAAAATTTTGAAAAAAAAAATGTTAGTCGAAAAAAAAAGTTCGTCGAAAGTATATAACAATGCATGTCTATAGAAAGTTAATTTAATTATCGTCGCGATGGTATTTTTTTTTTCACGTAACGATTTACGGTTTGCGAGATATTTAATTTTTTAAAAAATGGTGAAGGTTTTTTTTTTTTTTTTTTTTTTTTTTTTTTTTTTTTTTTTTTTTAAATAAGTGGCTAAAAATGGTTTCATTGATTCTATAGCAAATATAAGTTCTATATTGATCTTTTGGCTATAAACCAGATATATTTCATGTCTCTTTAGTTCAAACATTCAAGAAAATGGAAACCAACTCATCGACGATTGATTAACTTTAGTGCAAAAGGAACACAATGCAACCATTAAACACACATTTTTTTATTTAAGGAGATTTACATCTATATATTTACTAAAGTTTCTAATTACATCAATCTTCTTGCAAACTTTATATCCGACGAAAATATACAAAACTAGACTATTAAACTTTAACATGTTTGTTTGTTGGCCCTCTTCCTTAGAAAAATAAACATATAAATTAGTAATGTTAGGTTGGATTGCAATATACATAATTCAAGTTTCACCAAAAACAGTAAACAACATTAAAGAATCATTTGCGTTGCTATCAAGGGAACCATTTTGCACATTTGAATGAAGCCCCAACACCCTCTTCGATAATCACTCACATACACATGTCTATGCTTGAATATCAAATAAGGCTTGTCATCTAATTAAATCTGATCACCTTCATAGAAATGCATTCAACTGTTTTGACCCATTGGCTTGAACCGACTGAGTGCATTTTTATAACCAATGGGCCAAAATGCTTTTTACTACCCCAAATTTGATTAAGTAGAACTCTTGCTACCCTAAAGTATTATTGTCATCTTATAGTACCTCATATTTGGTTATTTGGTTCATATACTACCCTAGCCCTAATTAATATAGTCACATGACTTTCACATGTTATACTATCGTTAGTATTTAACGGAGGAAATTGGATGTGAGATTTAGCTAGTGACATTTGTTCCTTAGGGTAGTATATGAACCAAATAACTAAATATGAGGTACTATAAGGTACCAATAATACTTTAGGGTAGTAAGAGTTCCACTTGATCAAATTCAGGGTAGTAAAAAGCATTTTGGCCTAACGAATATACTTAGGTAATCTGGATAGAGCCACCTAGTATGTTTTTTTCTTTGACTTTATCACAATAAACAAATCAGGCAATGCCAACTTTCTTTTCTAACTATCAACTAATGTAAAATTTTAACAAACTTTATATGTTACAAGACACATCCACCCATGGTCAAGATCAAAATTTCTCTAGTTAATGTATCATAAAAGCACCTTGTACTCTAAAACTTTCCTCGATCACTTTCGTGAAGATAATATCATCTTGAAGCAAACAATAACTACAACAATGTTTCAGGAGTAGCAGTTAATAGTTTGGACAATCATGGACAACTATTGCGTGAAAATGGTTGATTTTCAAGTCTGGAACATCCAAAACGATTAACTTTTCATGATCAGATAGTTTCTAACAATCAACAAATAAAATTCTGCTTATGCAATTAAGAATGAAATATAGAAACAAACCTGAATTTAGTTATCATTTTTTATCCATCCGTGCTGCATTTCCTTCTTTTCATGGTTTAGGCAAATATCACATGACCAAAAATTAAGCACGTCAAAGAAGGATTACGAATTAAATAAATTTATGTATTGAATATTTCGGAATATGGTCATACTTATGGGGGGTGTATGGGATTGCTTACTTAAACTGCTTGTATATTACAAATATAAGCATGTTACTTTAAGTACATATTTTCGTTAATAAGCAATTTTAGCCAAACACTCAAAACTAACCGGATGGGTCAACAAGCCACGGGCCATACTTTGCAAACACCATCAGGATATTAATATTCGTAGTCTTTAGAAACTCAAAGTAGGTAAAAACGGAGGGTCAACGGTTTGAGTAATACGTCAAAATGGGTTATACACAAAGTGGGTCAGGCAGAGTGGGTTGACCCACTAATGAAGTTTTCGCCATTTTTTTTTTAATTGGGATCCAAATTGATGTATTGTGCATTCAATAAGATTATAAAATATGATAACATCTTGAGACACACTACAATTCATATGATTACCCAATTCTGTCATTTCCGGAACACATGTTTTGAATACTGAAGCAGCAAATGTGATGTTCAAAAGAAATCATGTTCCAAAACGTACCTTTGTTATCCTGAGAAAAATAATGGGCCCACCTAGGAAGGTCGGCACTATAATTCACAACTGGACAATAACCCTCAGCCTCTTGATTATACGTACATACCATTAGCTGTGTTGTGCTGCAGTGAGTTGCTCCTTTCCAAAGGTTACAAAGACCAGTAACAAAGTAGGTGCCTTGGTTACAACCCCAATCGAGAGAGTCCACTATACTATAGTTATCCTGAAAAAAATAACTGTGGTGTATCAAGCTAGACACATAATCACAAGTCCCGCGTCAATCATTGCGGATATTTGAAACAGAACTCACGCAGAACAGTATGTAACCTTAAATGTATTTGACTAAGAAGTTAAATATTATAGTTATAGTGTGCATTTTCCTCCTTGTTTAGATGACCTGTCAAAATTCTCAAGACGTGATTTTAACCACCAAGAGCTGTAATGATCGATACGTTCCGAAAGCCAAAAATCTGTTGGGAAAAATATATTTGCATCACCCTGCAAGAAAGATAAGAAATTACAAATGTAGATTATTTCTGTGTAACTAATCACAAATTGCACATGTGAAATTAAACGGTGCAAAAGTATTTGACAAGCATGGATAAGAAGCAATACCTTAGCATCTGAGAAAAAACTGCAAAACCAGAGAATGAAGACAATGATCTTATGAACTTACTATCATTTGAGAAAAAGATGGATTTTAAGCTTTAGAAACCGAATGTGTAATGATTAGTCGTTAAACTCATTCAACCCGTTAAATGACATTGAAAGTCGCTTTTATGAACATCATTAAACCTATTAAATGACATTCAAATTTACTGTTATGAAGTCATTAACAACTTGAATGATGTTACAAGTTTGACTCGTAACAGGTGAGATTGGTTTCATTCCAAACACTTCAATTAGGACGGAGTGAGTTTTTTATCCGAGATATCAGGTCAAGTTTTCTATAAATTGATATGCGACACACTCACTAGCTCTCATACCAAAAACACAAATTATATCTCATAGTTCGCTCATTATTTTCATTTGCTTCATCAGTATGAAACTCTTATTCACCATTTTCTTTCTCCTTGTTGTTCAAGAATCCCTATTTTCAGCAACTGCTGACAGAAAACTCATAGAGAACACATGCAAAGGGACACCTAATTATGACTTATGTCTTTCAATTATCCTAGCAGACCCTAAAAGTGAAGATGCCGATCTAACAGGCTTAGCACTCATTGCTGTGGCTAGGGTCGAGCAAGAAGGTGAGGTAACCATAACACAGATCAATGCTCTGAAATCTTCTAGGCCCGAGTTGAGGCCTGCATTGGATAATTGTGTACAAGTGTATAATGCAGTTGTGAAGGTGGATGTGCTGATGGCTAAAGACGCATTAAAACATGGAAATCCTAAGTTTGGGGAGAATGGAATGGCAGATAGTGCTGTCGAGTCTCAATCGTGCGAGAGGAGTTTTAAACAGCATGGTACGACTTCGCCATTGACCAAGCAGAACAAGGCTGTGGAAGCTGTTGCTAATGTTGCTAGGGCCATTATTCATATGCTATTATAAATTGCATTATGGTCTTCAGTAGTTATTAATGAACTCTGTGTATTGTCTGCTCTTTTGAATGTTTGTTTGTGTTAGCCTGCTATGCTCCATGAGGTCTGTTCATGGTTGGCATGGTTTGGTTTCGGTGATAAATAAATTTACCTTTCCCAAAAAAAAATTGTCTTATGTGTGATATGTTATGTCATAAAAAGTAATGTTCCTGAATTTTATTTATAATTTGGGTTGATAGAACTAAAAAGAAATTTAAGACTCTTCCAAGATAAGTTTAGGAGTTTTGATGTTGTCTGTGGAATTATTAGAGAACATGTTAGGCTGAGATTGCTTAGTTAACGGATTAGAAAATCTCTTGAGGATGCAGAAATATGGAAATTTCATGTAGTGCATAGAGATGTGAAATGTGTGCAGGATCCTGTCCTTTAAGTATGGTAGGTCTGTTTTGGAGCTGCTCTGTGGAAGGTACTGTATGGTTTGATTTGATATTTTGGAAGATGAAGATGTTAATGGATGAAGCTGTTAAGGAGTGTTTGGAAAAGTATGGGAGTTATTTTATGGGAACTGATTCAGTTGTGGTGATGATTTGGACTGATTTGTATATAAGATTGATGGCCGTTGTTTTCAGGTGCTCGTTTTTGAAGATATGTCCAGTTTTTGTTGCTGATTTTCTGTTATGAGTTTGAATATGGGTGCGTGCTTTGCTGGTGTGCCGATAAGGAGTGTTTGGGTGAATGGCTTAGATTTATGAGTTTGAATATTAGCAGTTTAAGACAAGCTGGGGAGGACATTTTAGAGTTTTAGGGTCCTTTGATTTGCATAACTGGTCATAGTAGTTTTGGTTTTTGTAGCCATTATTTGTTGCTATGTAATTATCTATTGGCACTTATAGGCTAGTTTCGTTATTATGCATGTTCCCGAAGCATGTTTTGGGCATGTCATTTGGACTTGCTTATATGGGTATGTCTATATAAGTCTTTTTTTTTTTTTTTTTTTTTAATTGATAATAAGTTATCATCAAGATCAATGTATCGTCATTTTTGGCATTATCTAATTTATTCTATGTAGATAAAGTTTCACTAAGGATCGGGTATTTTCTTTTTGTTAACTCATCTCCTTTGGTGTTATACAGGTTAAACAGTGTCAATATTAACTATGTCAAGTTGATTGATCCTAAAATTATGATCATTAAAAACTACAATTTTAAGTACGTCAGACTTCTATCCAGAATTTTTATTCTGGTTTATGCACCTTAAAAATATTATAAAAGATAGAAAAATGATTCTTCTATATAAACCAGATATATTTCATGTCTCTTTAGTTCATCATTCAAGAAAATTGAAACCAACTCATTTACAATTGATTAACTTCAGTGCAAAAGGGACACAATGCAACCATTAAACATACATTTTATTTAAGGAGATTTACATCTATATATTTACTAAAGTTTCTATATTAACCTATTCTCCCATTCATCCGTTTATGTTAATGATTTTGATCTTATTCCAAGTTATGAACCCGAAGCTTATTCTCCGTCTAAACCCGTTGATGATTACTCACCCGTCGAAAAAGTCCTTCCTCTAAAAAAGAAGCAGTCAAAAGGACATTAAAGAAGTCTAGAGAAGACGATTCCGATGACATCGTTACATTCCATGGACCATGCCCGAGGAAATTGCATTTTGCAAACTGCAAAGGATGGGTTCTGTTGATCACTTGACTGGAATCCACAAAATGTTGCATATGAAGAAAACTAAGGAGAAATGTAATTTAGATTATTAGTTTTTTGTTTTTAATTTCACAAGTGTATGTTATTTCTTTCAATGTAATTAAAATTTAATGAAAGTTTAATTTAGTTTTATTTACATTTGTTTATAAAAAAGTGGGTATGGTGCTCACCACTAGAGGTGTTATCGGGTTAATCGGGTCGGGTTAATCGGGTTTTGACTTTTGAAAATATGATCCGCAACCCATCCCTATAAGAGATCGGGTTATTTGGTTTGGGTCTAATTGGGTTCGGGTTATATTGCGTCGGGTCTAGTCGGGTTCAGGTTGACCCGATAATAATATTAATGTCATCTTTTAAAAATAAATCTACAATCTAGTTTATCAATATAGTATTACATTGAAAATAAATTATGTACGTAAAAAGTAAATAAACCACTCAAGTATTAAAATCAAAGATTACAGTAGTAGTTGGATTTTACATGCTCAGAGTACACCATGGCTCAAGCCATGGGCTTCGGCGAAAGTCTATGGCGCGAGAATCGGAGATGGTGAAACAGAAGCTACGAGGATTATATATGTTTGGTTTTTAGCTACGGTATGTTTTTGGGTAAGGACTATATATGATTTGACTAGAGGACTATATGTGTTTTGATTTTGACTATGTAAGCAAAATCAATATATATCTTTACTACTTATAAAGGAAAAATGGTCTAACAATTGAAAATTGACTTTGTTGAAATGTTGAAAATGTTCATGTTGAATGTTGAAATTCTTGAAGCTGTATATGCGGCTGAAACTATTTGTGGCAACACAACTGTACATTAAAGTGAAATTTTTGAAACGCATGCAACACACAAATGTACATTGACTACATTCAATTTAAACAATAATCTGCCATGTTGAATGGTTATATAAGCTGACGTGGAGGTGGTGGATTTTGTGACCATTACATCGTCTTAACGAAAACAAGAGTTATGGTATGTATCCTTAACCTCAGCTTCAGCATCATTAGCTAATGTCATACAAGTTCTTCAAAAGAACACAAGATTTGATACAACATAATAAATTATAATGACTTAATGAGTAACATTACAAGAGGCTGCATCTAAACCGATACATTTGCTTGGGTATCACTAACTACTTATGTTGTTTTACAACAAATAATATCAATCTATACATCTATAAGTTACAAAACAGGATCAGAGTTGTGATACACTGATATGCATATTCATTCGACGTCCTTAACCTCGGCTTCAACATCAATAACAGCTCTAGATGAAGCTTTCCCTGCAGAAACCACGAGTCAGAACCTCAATGCATCATATAAAGTTCAGATTAATTAATAAGCACTTTCTGACTTTCAAAAACTAATAATAAATACTTTTCTGCAGATTGGTATACCTTGTTTTGATCGAGAAAATAAGTCGTTAAATGCTTCATCAAATGGTGTAGATTCCTTGGAGGATTTCGACCGGTCCCTTACAAACTGATCACCCACCACTAAATCCAATATGTAGTCAATAAACACAAAGATATTGCCACAATTGCAATTAGCTGCGATCCTTATATATTATTGATAATAACTATGGTTCACAAGATTTCTCAACTGTGTCTTCATACGTATATTTGGGGTAATTTCTGTCAAAGACTATTATAACTTTATTAAACTACATGCCTAGTCAAACATTGCATTTTTGTTACCTGAAAACGGTTGATTACAATAAGGGCACAACTGTGGCTCATCATTTAACATAGATCTGCAACAAACGATACAAAGACCAAATTAGAAGCAAGATTTCATACAAGCTTCAAAATTGAGAGCATAAGAATCGGATGAGCTTCTTACTTAAAAACCTCAAATTCATTTTCACAATTCCGACACTGCACAGAAAAGCAAAATATGTTACTTCAAATATGGCAATACAGATACGCTCTTAATGAACTAATAACACCCTTTAATGAGTGGCCAACAATGTGATTTAGTATATATGTTACTGTGTTTGTAGGTGACGATTATAGACTTTAGTTACATGATAAATCGAAAGAAAATTTGGTTTCTCAATCAATTGACGTATACATTTCAGATTGTATTTCAGCTTTTCCACGAAAAGATTGTGAAAATGGCCAACAATTTTAGGGGGGGCATTTAAGTGACGCTTAATAAGGATTTAAAATGAAAAAACTATATAGAAAGATACTTTTGAACCACACTTACTCTAATTTCAATCATATCTCGGCTCGCCCACCAAATAAGAGCCCCCAAACCAACAATTGGAACAATCACCACAAACAGCTGCCATTAAAACACAACAAATTGGAATACTGGATTAACTAAGAAACAACATTATCCATGAACTCGAGCACTGATAATTCAACTTCAAAGTTCATACAGATGCTTGGAATCTAATTCAAATATTGATTTATTCCCTAACTAAATACTACAAGTGCAACTGATATGTGTAGTTTTTATATCCCAAATAATCAGTTTGGAGCATATGGATGCAGGTATTCGAATAGGTTCCGTTAATCAATTTGACAGTAGCTTATACAAAACTAATAATCTGATTATTCCATATTCGCGTAATTTATTTCATAAAGCAATCCCAAACACTCCTTATAAGCATAAACAGATAATCCGTTATAACAAGACGCAATGTGGAAGACAATGTTTAAATTTTGCTCATATAAATAATCACAATAAGATAAGTGTGGTTTGAATAGGCAACTTCTACTCTAGTTATTCAAATAAGCATTTTGCTTCTTATAAAAGACACAACCTTCTTTATACATAATTATGATGTACTAAAACACAAAACAATAAAAATAAAATTTGAAATAAATTCATTCAATAACCAAATTCTGAAATTAAAAAATTGCAACTTGTGCATTAACTTCATACCTTAATGATCAGTTTTGAGTAGTTGGATGGAGGCAATTTGATAGGTTTTTGATAATCAGTTAGACAGTAGATTAAATTAACACTAACGATGAGCTTATTCCATAATTCAAAACACAATCCTAATCGCTCCCTTATATAATTGTTTATGCTAGATTTTTTTGGGGTAACCATGGTTTCCAACCTTTTTAGCCAGCTACTCCACGAGGTTTTAGCACCCCGTGTCACAGACACAAACCGGGTTTTTGGGAAGGTTGGTGTGGCCACATCAGGGTTGTTTGCACTAAACATGCTAAACATGAATTAAACTTACCACATACATTTTAGTGACAATAGTCACATTTTATGCTATTTTAAAAAGCTGTAAAATGCAACACAAGAAATGGCGCCTGGATTAGCTTATGATGTCACGAAATACAATAATTAAGTACGGAGTATCTGTTATTTGAGTCTTTGCAAATTCTACTTATTCATGAATTCGAGAGGTAAAACTTTCATAATCAGATGCACAGTTTAATAAAGGACCTTGAATATGGGTTACTCAAAGCCTCTCATTTCATAATCAAACACTTAAAACAGCTAACCGATACTTGGGATTGCTTATTCAATGGCTTATCTGCTTATTTTTCATATAGGCAACCAAGTATTGGATGAAACTCCATGCAATGTGCTTAGTTTAAGTGTATAAGAGCACTTAAAACAATCCCAAAATGCTATCTATCACAACGCATTCAAAACTACTTAACAAGCATATCTACATCTAACAGCTACCGCTAGTTTCGCCAAACACGACGAGCCTATTCATAACGCAACAAACAAATAACATACCCAAATGTTAACAATAGTATCAAGTATCCAACCAAGTTGACCAGTCAAAGAAAGATAAGTCAACCCAATAGCCAAAGCAACATTCCCCAATATCCTCCTCGTACCACCATCATCTCCACCACCACCACCACCAAGGTTACCAGCCTTAACAAAAACAACCCTTTTAGTTTTCTTAACTATCTTTTCATTAAACCCATTTTTACTCTTTATAAATAACAAATTATTATTACTACTAAAGCCTTGTTGGTGATAGCAACATAATAAGTAGTTCCTAGTGAAATAATTTGTGGGTTTTTGTGGGTTTGTTAAAAAAGTTGTTGGTTTTATTTTTATGGGTGTTTTGTAATCTGTGATTTTGGTGAATATTTGTGGGATTATTGTTGTTGTCATGGTCATATATGAAATGAAGTGGGGTTTAAGAAAATTGGGGGAAATTCATAATGGATATAAATGGATGTTTTGTGTACTGTATCTTTGTAAGAAAAACATAAAGAAAAAAGCTATCTTCGTTATGTTGCATTTTTTTACTGTGTTTGTCGACTGATACCGGTAAAAGTTAAAATGGGTAAAATGGTTGGTTCATGTCAGCAAGTCTTGTTTTTGACTCAGAGATGCGATAATGCAAAAAGATAATTTTAAGGCATAAGTTCTTTCAAAAGCTTATCCAAACACCTTCTAAAATTGAGAGTTTGGTTAATAAGAGTCAGAAATAGCTTATTTTTTTGTTAATTCAGTTATAGCTTGTTTGGGTTATAGTACATGCCTTTTTTGGTTCTGGTTAGAAGTTTTGGGTTTGACCGGGTTCAACAAATACCATTCTCTTCTCTCTTTTGGTTCTGGTCCGAAGCTTGAGTCTGACAAACAACATTTGAAGCCTTGTTCAACAGTAGTCAATTTGTACAACATCATTTTACTTTGTACACCACCAAGGTCTTGTAACACAAAACATTGTTATGAAAGATAAGCGGTGTGTGAAGTAAAGTGGTATTGTACAAATCAACTTCCTTCTTTGTATACGAAACCTATGCCATATGGTTGGTCAAAATGCATTTTCGGTTTACCAAATAAATTACTTAAGGTTGTATTAAAATAAATTAAGGATTTAATGATACACATATAGATTGGTCGATTTTGGCTAATATGATTTGGTTATACACCCTAATTATCAAGCTAGACTTATAATATCCCCACGAATTAAGATTATATAATGTTTGTCTCTCATGTTTTGTCATGTTGAGCTAATTAAATGCAAGTATATAAAATAGTAAGGCCATCACTAAGTAAAATATGGGACCCATTTATTTACTCTCTCTCACAAAACATTAACATGAGAAGAACATGAAAGAGTTGAAAACGAGAGAATCTTAATCCTATACCGACTTATCAATACAGACTATACTTCTTTATTTTACGAAAACGCGCATTCCAACGTGTCATACATGCGCGCGCCACTCAAGACAACCAATACCTAGCCACACGTGTACAACCAAGCGCGCTTAGAAGCATGCGCTTAGATTTATTTTCAATTTAAAATACTGATATTACTGATCCTCATGTGATGTTGACTTATCCTCGCACCTAACTATTGATATTGCTTTCAATTTAAAACAATAACTTTATCTTCGCCAACACATTCATCTAACTAAAAACACACTTCACGAATTAAAAACACACTCGTCTACTTGCGTGTTCCTATGTGGCATGCACGCGATTAAAATAAATGTATAAACTTTGCGCGCGTTCGAACATGTGTCAAAATTAGAGTCGTTGATTAATAATGTGTCTTTCATCCAACGGTGGCGCGCTTTGTTAGATCATTTTCATAAATATTATATGCGCCGTCTATTTTCGTAAGATAGTATCATAAAGTGTTCATTTAAAGATATTTATCTTTGGTTATTCTGTTGAGCACAAATATAAACTGTAAAAGTTCCAATTAATCCTGAGAAATGAATCATGAGTTTTGGCTTTGGGGTTAGTTCTGTTGCTTATTTAAGTTAATCTGGTTTCTTTGTGTTGTTTCTATTCACCACTGCTTGAATGAGTGTAGATAAATGCTATGCGAAACGGCTATCGACATTTTAAGGGTGAAAATGCTTTTTCTAAAAGCTGATTAAAATTGAGCCTATAGAAAATGCATAAGCTGCGTTCAGTAAGCATACCCAAACACCATTTACATCAAATTATCTCACTTAGTTTACCTAAGCATAAAATGTTCAAATTTGAACCAGCTAAGACTTGAAGAAAGTCAAGATGGGAAGCAATACAGTTTTTCTCACTGTGTTTTTACCTGTCACCAGTCGAATTCTATTTCACCACCACTTTTGGTTAAATCACATAGCAGCATAGCACCATCAAACAATCGCTGAAGGAAATACCATAAGGCACTCTTCATCCAATACCTATCATACCCTTAGATATCCAAATACAAGCCCTCTAAGAGGGAATCTGTCATTATTCTCATTACAAATATATTTTATATTTGTCTGTAAGCTCTTGCATGATAATAATGATAATGATAACTTGTAACGACCAAAAATAGGATCTTGATCAAGGTTATTTCAATCATTCTTTCTTCTTTTCTTTCACCTCATCAATCTTGTATGGTGCAGCAGTGTATGCATACATCTGAAAGCCTGCGAAAAACACCATCTCCACAATCACCAATGCGTTTTGCAATGCTTCTTGGATATGTGACACATCCAGCCAAAAATGATCCGCTGTAATTATGCCCACTGCTACCAACCCACTGAGTACAATTCCCTGAAAATAAGCATACATAACAATACAATATTATTGCAAATGCTACAAAGAACATGGATTACATAAAGCCAGAGTTCGAGATTCGAGAATAAAACTGAACTATTTCACTCAAAGTTAAGTTCAAGTCACCCAAAATTTTAAGAATGCTTATATGTAAATTTGAAAATGATTATTGACATGGAATTATAATACAAAGTATAGTAAATAATATGGAGTAGAAGATAGTGTTTGAATATGCTTTTGCTACTTGAAACCATAATAATCACTTTTGATAGCGCTGGGAGTTAGGATAATTTTGATTATTAAAGCAAGTAATAGATACATAAGGGAAATTTCATTAAAATGGCGACATTACAAATTGGTTTCATCAATCATAAAGATTTGTGTTAATGCCAAGAGGAGCCCCAAATTCGCAAACTTATTACTGTATGTGTATTACAGACTACCTATTTCTTGCCAAATAAGTTTTCTTATATGTAATTTCTTATAAAAATGGTCAAAGTTTGCAACAAGAATAGAGTTAAACTTGTACAAAACATGAGAATCATACCTGCCAAAAACAGAAGAAGACAATCCCTTTGACACATAAGAACTTTGCAAGAGGCTTATGTGGTGCCAATTCTTTAGCAAATACATGGTAAAAAACCACGAGAGCATATAATGCCAATGAAACAGATACATTCAAGATCATAGTGAATGTCCAGCTAAGCCAATCAGGATATATCTCAAGGAGTTGTAGAACTATCATCAAGACGGAGCATACTGGGCGAATTACTACAAACTGCCATGTCCAATACTTGAGGAGCTTCAGGTTTTGATGGTTCAAACGAACCGAGTGAGGCTGCATTCAATCATCAAAAATTGAATAATATGACCAAACATTTGGATATGGGAGGAGTTACATGGCCCACAACCAGGCATGGTAAATTCTGAATGGTCCGAAATTCGCCAAATTTAGTCTATTAAAGGTGGCAAACTGGGTGGGTTGGCTAACAGGTCAAAACAGGTAAATTTTAGGTCAGATCGGGTTTACCTATTTTACAATTGACCCATTAGAGATATGATATAACCCGAATCGACTCATTCAAAAGTAAATATGCTAAAATAGACACCTCTAATTTCTATAGTGAGTGTTAATGTGCCATGCTGTTGTGTCAAAAATGAAAAAGAAATAAGAAAGTAACATTACTTGGAAGAGAGTCATGGGGAACGAATGATGAATTTCTCTTCCTTTAATCTCATCAGGGACAATGTTCTTGGTTATAGATATATTCAAATAAGTGTACAACAAAGCCAAGAACTTAGCCATCACCTACATTTAAAAAAAAAATTAACATTAAATTTTTAAAAATTTAAGCCTGACATTTGAAATCACAAAACGAAGGGTCATGAAAATTCTCACCAAACCCTCATAGCATTCTTTGATGGAGTCTAAGAACAGAAAAAAGGTCTCACTACCACGTATATCGAGTAATCCAACATACGAGTCAAGAGCGTAGATGGGTGCCATCAATATAATCACTAGAATCGCCTTTTGTTCTTTTGGTTTCTTCCAGTGAGTAAGATGATCACGTACCAACTTTAATGATAATAGAACTGTAATTGCTACACAAGCTCCAGAACCAAACAAAATCTCCTGCTTGCGCGTCATCACAAAGTTCTTCAATGCTCGTCGATCAAGATATTATAGGCAAACCTGCACAAATATGCTTATTTACTTCAGAACCGAATAGCTTACCAAAACTCATATAAGAGATGGTTCACATTGCATTTTTCCAACAGCAGACAATCAATTTTAGTGTTTGACTAACTTAACATTTACAAGTCAAGTGCGATCATTTAGAGATCACTGCAACAAAATTGAATAATAAGGGTCATTAATTTGTAATTCCCAAACAACTAATGGGGTGTTTTTTATTGCTTTTTAAGTACTTATCCACTTCATTTTTTTTTTAAGAAAAAAGATAAGCAAGTTGGATGAAACTGCTTATCTGCTTCCTATAGAGTACCTAAACACTTAAAAATAAGCCGGCAAGTTGGCAACAATCGCACCTGCAGATAAAAAAGGTGTCAAATAAGCAAATCCCAAACAACCCCTTATTATCTCAATTTTCTTACTCTCACAAGTTTAGAAACTGTAAAACACACCCAAACACTCCGTTTTGTCTAATTATCTGATTCAGAATCAAACACCTACATAATGAAGCTGACACTTTAAACAACCTAGTAAGCTAATAATATATAAGTCCAATGATCACAATTCCATCTTATAATAACTCTAACAGCCTAGTAAGCTAATATAGCTATACTACACATTCACAGGACACAATAATCACAATTTTAAATATAACAAATAACTACCAAGATCCATCTTTCAAAACATAAAGATCATAAACAAAGAGCTAACCAAACAAACTCAAATTCCAACACAAATTCTTGATCTTTTTTCAGAGGAAAAAAAAATCCCAAATATGAAATCTAAAAGGGTACCTGAAACACGATGAATGGATGAAGAGTTGTTACCTGGTTTTGTTAATCAAGTTAAGGAAATATCGAGGGTAGGTAGAGAAAAACAATAATTTAGTGTTGACCCATGAATGAGTGTGTATGTAAACGTGGTATTTGCAATGTGGGCCATATGTTATGAACAAGCGCAAATCTCGATACGGCATCTATGATTCTTTTGCAATCTACAACCATTCTCGGCCATCCCGATTATTATTAATTCGGGCATGTCGACTATTGATTCGGGCATGTCGACTATATGTTGGATCGTGTAAATAAAAAAATTAAGTTTGTAACTATACTTAGCTTAAAAATTGCAGAAAAATTCAATTTGAAATCATACTTCTTCACTTTTATCCACTTTTTAGTGAAAGGAAAAAAATGTTTTCAAATTTACTTTTGTACTATCACTATATTGTGCGACTTTATTAAAAATTTGACAAGTGTTGAAAAGTTGGTAAGGTTTTCTTTCTAAACCGAAGTGACATTTTATGCTTTAATATGATTGATAAGTGCTCAAACACTTATCATTTTTGGTCAAATCTGAACTGCAAAATATACAAAAACACTCAGAAATGCATCAAAATACTAAAAATATTTCAAAATTGTGTTTTATATGTTTTAGATGCAAAAAGAGCAAAAACAGATGAAAAACGTACAAAGTTTGCAAAATTGGCAGTTCCAGTCCCCCAACTTTCATAAAATGTCAAAACTAGTCCCTGGTCATTCAAAATAGGGAAAATTATCACCAAAGGTCCTTTCAAAATCATAAGTAGTCATATTTAGTCCTTTGGTGAAAAATCTCAAAAGTTTTAGAAATTTACAGGTTTAGTCCCTGGAGTTTTGGAAATTGGCAATATTGGTCCCTGGTGGGATATTTTTGGAAAATCATTCAATTTTGGTCCCTGGAAATCACAAATATCAATTTTAGTCCTTGGGATGAAAGTTTGGGGAATTTACATGTTTGGTCCCCGTAATTTAGAATTTTGCATAATTGGTCCCTGGAAATTTTAAAATGGAAAATTAACTTTCATGGCCTTGGACTATTCAAATGTGGCAGAAATGGACCCTTGAATCAAGTTTGGAAAAATGACAAATTCAGTCCCTTTGGTTTGCAGAAATTACACAAATGGTCCTTATGGTTTTATTAGCAAAAATAAACAAACAAACCAAATCCACCCAATACCAAGCCTGATCCAATCCATAACATCCAGCCCACCAAGCCCAACATATCCGGCCCACTCCCACCCTGTTAATATAACCCCTCGTTGACCCAAGTCAAACCCACACCCTATCACTGTTCATCCATCCCCTTTCCCCCGTTTTCCTGAAACCTGTCTCCCCCCTCCTCTCCAAACTCCACCAACCTCACCAAACCTCAATTAATACACCAAACCAACCCTCCCCCTCATTAATAATCCCATCTACCAACACCAACTCCACTACAACTGCCAACTCCAATTTTCCCGCCAAATGTTGTTTGAACGGCCAGGATTGATGAAAGCCATCCAATGGCTCACAGAGGTGTGGGAAAGTCAAGGAAGTCCTCCAGGGCTTATAAAAGTCAGAAAAATGGAAGAGAGATGAGTTAGTTAATGTAGAATTAGTTAATTAGGGTAGATTAATGTCGTTGTAGTATAATTTTTATATTCAAGTGTAATTTTCAGCTTAAATTCACTGTATTAGTCATTATCAATACACTTGTAATCCTTTTCAGTTATTAACTTCCAGTTTTTAGTTTAAATTCTCAAATTGCAATTTCAAGTTCAAATTCCAAATTGTGTGTTATGGTTTAAAAGTTGTTGTTTCATGTTTATTTAAGCTCTCTTTAACTTAATTATAAGTTTTCTTGGGTGTTTGAAGCCTGGGAATCACCTGGAATTCAGTTCACCAAAATTATTAAAAAAAAGCAAAAAAAATTAGTGTAAATTCAATAATACAAAAAGAAGAATGGAAGAGGTGATGGAATCTGTGAAGTTGGGATTTTTATGGGTGTAGTGTCTCATGGGAGACCTTAGGTGGTGATTTGATACCTTGTTTCCCATGCTTCAGCTGTGAACCATATGTAAGTCACAAACTCAAATTTTGCATATCCTTGTTCTAATTGTTATCTATGTTAAATTAGTGGTCATTTGGTTTTTATTTAGTATACTTAACTTATTTACAGCCTTAAATCAGTAGGTTAGCTTTAAAAATCTTAGGTTGTATACTAATCAGGTTCATTAGGGAGTGTTTGGAACATGTGTGTTCCCTGTGTTTTAGCTTTGTTTCTTTGTTATAATTAGTTCACATCAGTCATATTAGGTCCCAATAGGTTAATTAAACAATAAAAATAGGTGTTCTTTTGCTAGAAAGTCAAAATGCAGTATAAAATCTCATATGTAGTTAATTGTTAGGATTTAAGTTTCACAGTCATACATACCTGCTCATTAGTTGTTAGGATTACTTGAATTAGTCTCATCATAGTTTATATTAACATGTTTAGCCAATAGATTAAGCCCAAACTTCACCAAAGTCAAAATACTAAGTTTTCCTAAAAAGTCAAAGTTACCCATTAGGCAGAAATCCAAATTTAGTGGGAATTTTAGTGAATTGTGTGTTGTGATTTGGGCCTTGGTCTTTTTACATATAGTAGTATACCACCTAAACTTTAGATTCCTACCAAGTGCTTATTTTTAAGATTTTCTTTCATTGCTGTTTTGCTGTCTCAAAGTAGGTTGCAGGGCAAGCCTATGCCCTGCTACACAGACCTTGTCCCAATGACCCCTTTTCAATGGTCTGTTTCCTATTCAATAGTGGGTCCCACAATGAGCTTATTGGCTTTTTGAGAAGCCAATAAGCTCATCTTAAAGCTCTGTGCTTATTTTCTTAAATTTGAGCTTATTCACTAGGGCTGCATTGCCCTTGAACCTTGTCCATTTCCACCAAATTAGCTGAGAGCTCAGATTTGGTATCATCTTTCAAGCACTCCTTAGTGCTTATTTGTGACCCCCAAGACCTGCTTTTTGGCTCAATTGAGAGCTTATCACCCCAGCTTTTTAGATTAGGTTCTAGTTTGGACCCTTAATCACTCAGGTGGGCCCCACAGTGGGCTGCAAGTCACCCCTTGGGCCTGTTTGGGTTTGTGGTCTTTGGAATTGCTTATTACTTGTTATTAGCTTATTTTGTGTTCTTTTCATTGTTGTTCCAGCTTATCTTAACCAATCTCATTATCTTATACCTTAATCCACCACTGTTCTCAGCTCAAAGCTTATTTCAAAGCTTTTAGCTTAGACAGTTGACCAAAGTCAACTGTCCAAGCAATAAGCACTTGTAGTGCTTATTTTTGAACTTTTTCCAAAGTGCCTTTTTCAAAGTAGCTTACTTTTAGGTATAAATTAATTTTGTAAAAAGAAAATCCTAAAAAGACAAATTTTCCTAAAGTGATAGCTTCTATTTAAGAAGCTTATTGCTTATTAGCTTATTTTCCTTAAGCACTTAGTGATTTTATATTTTTCTTAGGTTCCTTATATCTTAAAATAATTTCAGTAATTTTTTCATATTTTTCGCTTTTCATTTAGTATTTTTAATAATTAATATTAGTTTTTATTAATTAATAATTAGTTAATAATTAGTAATAATTATTTAAAAAGTCTTAAAAATATATTTTCTGTTTTAAAATTAGTTTTATATTACTTTAGATTTTTCTAAGTTTTAATTTTATTTTTCTAAGCTTATTTTACATTTTCCTATTATTTAGTGTAATTTTAATTAGTTTATATTAGTTTTTAATTAATAGTAATTATTTAAAAAGTAGGAAAAATATATTTTCAGTTTGAAAATTAGTTTTATAATATTTTAGATTTTTCCAAATTTATTTTTCATATTTTTAGTGTAATTTCATAATTAGTTATAATTTAGGTTAATTTAAATAATTAATAAGTAATTAGAAAATAGTAATTAATAATAATAATTATATAAATAGTGTAAAAATTAATTTTAATTTTCTAAAAATTTTCTTTTATTATTATGATTGTAAAAATGTAATTTTCATATCTATAAGTATTTTATTTCCTTAAAACTCGCGTTTTATCTCGTACGTAAACGTAAATTTAAATTGAACGTACGCGTTTTAGGTTTTAAACGTTTCTGGATTTTCCAAACTTTCAGTCTTGTTCATATAGCTTATTTAAGCTATTTACTTGTAGATTCCTTAGTTCAAATAAATCACAAACCCTTTCCTGTCCAAATTCACCCGATCTCAAGCCCGTTTGAATACAATCCACACCTCGTCGGGACATAACGACCTGGTGATACTCTATATTACCCGGAAGCATTGGTCAAGGTAGTTTGACTTTGTTGATCATATACTTGGTTAATTTAGGTTGACTATTCTGAGCCAATCAATGATATTTTTGTGAAACAAGTTTGTATTATTCAAAAAGTCAAACGTATGTCTCATTTTTTTTATTTGAAAATATATATAAAAAAATAATGAGACCTGCGATTGATTTTTTAAATATAACAAACTGGACTAGCAAAAAAACATCATATTATTCGTACAAAATGTCACTTAGTTCTAGGGGGAAAAAATAATAATAATAATAATAATAATAAAAAAAAAAAAAAAAAAAAAAAAAAAAAAAAAAAAAAACTTACCAACTCTTTAACACTTGTTAATTTTTCTATGTAGTATCACAGTCCAACAGTCACACAAAACTGAATTTGAAAAATATTTTTATTTTACTAGAAAGTAGATCATGGTGGAGTTGTGACTAGAATTGAAATTTTCTCTAAAAAAATTATCCGGTGATGTCAAAGTAATTGTCCTCGTACAAAAAAAAAATGAAAAATAAAAACTTTTTTTTTATAGGTCAACAATTTTACCACTAACTAATTAACTAGCTTTTTTCTTTTGTTAAATTTTGTAATAATTTCATTTTGATAATATGATAATTTCAATCAAATTTCACAATCAATATACAACATTAATTATTTTGACACAAGACGAAATAAAAATATGAACAAATAATTTATGAGAAAAATCAAATATTACGTATATCCAACTAAAAAATAAAATATCATTTTCTCTTTACATAAAAACAATGACGATGTTATTAACGAGGATTTTTTTACTTGCGCTCCGCTGCATTTAACAAAGGGAGTGTTAAAGGAATCACAAGTAACGGAACTGATGTTAAAAGAGTAAAGGGAAGTAAGAGAAGGGCGAAAGTGTGTAAGGTGAAAATGGATTTTTTTTTTTTTTTTTGAACGGCGGAAATTTATTAAAAGAACTAGCAAGAGACTAGAAAGAAATTACATAGAAATCGCATTTAACGGGTCATTTAGCCACGCAACACATAATACATAAAACTTCCTACACCTATTCTTCACCCAAAGGAAAGTTTGAGAAACAAAGTTGTCGAAAATCATTCCTTTGAAGGGCTTCTTTTAACTTTGTCACCGTAGTCACTACCATGGGATTGCTCTACCACTAAATTGATATTTGCATGTGTAAAATGAAATAAGCACACATGAAATATCATTAACCCTGGGAATACAATTAAAAGAAGAAAAAAAAAAATTGCATATCTAAAAGAAAAACGAATGAGATTATATAACCTATGTCTGAGTATGATAAACCTCTTTTCAAAAAAATCAAATAAGAAATTTGTCAAAGCAAATTTCTCTGTCCTCTTGGATGACAGTACTGTCACACCCTCACCGAAGGCGGAAACACGAGGTGCAACGAAATCGATATACATCACCAAAGAGAAATAAGACAATACCATAATTTACATTAAAGGAAAAGTATATCATTACAACGTTGTTATAGCCGACCTTGGCAATTTAAAACATAAAGTTTGGTTTCCAAAAGATAGAATTTTAGTACATAATGATCCGTAGTGACATGTGAAAACTTCATTATGTAAAGACCTTGAAGAAAAGCTTACTGACGATCACCTGAAATGCATGAGAGAAAACGGGTCAACTATGAAAATAGTTGGTGAGCACACACGTTTTATATAATATGAGAAACCATTAGAGAAAGTTCACAAGCCAAAGGCGTTGTCAAGTATTATGTCTTGTAGTCAAGCACCCGCGGTCATAATAAGTCACAATATAAGCACCACATATATATAATAATGTATGCCATGCAAAGCCCCTAATTAAATAATATGCGTCCCGTAACATAGTGGACGAGAGGTTGGCCGACCTCTAATAGCGCTATCCATACTACTAATAGGTGTCGAACAATGCGAATGTACGAACAGTACATCATACAACTATTATATACGATTAAGAACGCTCCAAACATGGGAGACTTAGCACGCTCCACCAATAAGGCGAGACTTTAGGGTTAAGAACGCTCCACCAATAAGGTGAGACTTTGCACGCTCCACCAAAAATGGCGAGACTATAGGTCATAGTACATATGGTACATTAAGTTCAAGTTGAGTTCAAGAGTTCTAAACAAGTTATAAGGTCAAGACAAGTCAAAAGAGTTCATAATAATCAAAGGGTTCAAAACAATGTTCAAAGTGTTCAAGTAATAATTCATGCATCCACCCCAAAGCGATTAAAATAGTTAGAAAAAGGGGTTCGTGAATACTCACCTTATGCAACAAATACAAAAGGCTAGTGATTGAACAGAAATAGGCTCGATTCCCTAACAGCAACCTAATATGAATGAAGTGTTTCCAATGTAAGAAATGAAACAATGTTACACATGCGTATACGTACGTTATCCATACCACTTGTAGTTTTTGAAAATAACGTTTATCGTTTAGTGTTTTATTAGTAAATATAACGTTTTCGGCGTAGTTTAACCTTGTTCTAACTTTAGAAAAAATATGTCCAAACGGCTTCACAAAACTAGTTGTGAAATATAGTACATTAAGTGTTAATGTTCAAGCTCGGCGTTTTTGAAAACCTTGTAACAATATCTAGATGTCGTCTTGTTTAACTTTTGATCGTACATGCCTCGACGGATAAGAAATATAGCTCCAAAAGTTGTTATTTGAGAAATATAGTGTTTAACACTTATAGGAAATTCTATTATAGCAAAGCTGCCAAATATATATATATTTCGTCAAAGTTCAAATGCTTGTATCTTCTTCGTTTTAAGCTTGTTTTCTACGTTCTTTATATCCCCGGAATCGTGGGACAACATACTAATATATTTTTGATAAGTCGGGACGGCTAGATCAAGTTTTACACCTTAAAACAGTCCATGAAAAAGTGAGACAGCAACATATTTTCTGAAAATATAGTTTTCGTCGTTAACTTGTTTTTGGCATATCTTCTTCGTTATTAACTCGTTTTTATCCAAACTTTCGGCCATAGTTTCATCTCGGAAAGTATTTTCTAAATCTTTGGCCAAAAAGTACACCCAACCCCCTGAGTTTCCCACGTTTTACAAAAATGGACAGTAGCTATTTATGGTTGTCAAAAATCACTTTTCTAGTTTCAAATCCTAGTCAAATCTCTTCAAAACACCACAAGACTAATCTAATCTTACCATATACCTTCTTAGGGTATCATGGGTTCCTAGTACTCATAAAATTAGTGGGATAACAAGGGGATGATCATAGGCTTAATATAAACTCATAAAATTAAAAGTATACTTGAAAAAGTGGTATAATAACATAACATATTAGCATGACTTGTTTCTAAAACATAAAAATGCATCAAGTAACAATATGTAAGATTAAGAAAATGTGTAGTTTACTTACTTGATGATGATGAGTTTTTGTAGCAAATATACATAATTAATCTTGAGGTTTTTATTCCAAAACCTTAGCTAGATTACTAAGACAACTTGTTTAAGCACTTGTTACTTGAAAAATATAATTTCTTCTTCTTATTATTAGATCAGCCGAACCATGGAGATGAGATGGTGAGTTTTGCCTTTTATTTTTCTTGTAAATGATTAGTTTGTGTAGAAATAAAATGTATACTTGACATCTAGTAGTAAATATCTAGTATAAGGTTAGTATGGTGATTTCATAAGTCAAAGTTTAGTCAATTAGGTGACTAGGAATGTGTATGTCGACCTATACATATGAGTGGAAGAGAAGTTGGACTTTGTTGTGAATAAATTCTTGCACATTTATTTGTTAATGTATACAATGTGTTATATTATTTGTTTTGGGTAATGAGTTAGCTAGAAATCAATTTTAACGGAACCATACGAAATATATTAAAGTCGTAAAAATTATAAAATTACATTTATCGCAAGTATCGGGTGAATAAGTAATTGTCGTATTGAAATTACGAAAACCGTCGTAGTTATAAACGTTTAACGATACGTATATCAAATAAATTCAAAACGTCGGGTAAATTAATAATATAACTTTTATATCATTATAACGAGTGTAAAAATATGTTAGGACCATAGTCGGAATTGTCGGATCAATTATTCAAAACAATAGCTCATAGGATAACGTTTATTAGATAGATAACCGTACGTATACAGGAATGATGCAACTCACGCATGAATGACAAACTTTCTCCGGGAGTGAATAGTGTTCTGTGAATAGTAAAATTTTCAAATGTTTCTCAGAATATCAAACGGACATAAAAAACGATGAATAGTAAAATGATGAATAGTGTTTTGATGAATAGTAATCGATGAATAGTGAATTTCCAAAGTTTGGAAATAAACGTAGACGTGGAAAATATCGGGTTGTTACATTCTACCAACCTTAAAAGGAATCTCGTCCTCGAGATTCAATTCGTCCATTCTATAGGTGTATGTGCTCGCGGTTAAATTTGATGAAGCAACTAAGGTCGAAAACGCTAGGTCTCGGATTATATCAATGTCGTGAACTTGGTAAGAAATGGAAATAAGTCATGCACTCAAGATTAAGGGGTAGTGAAATGAGGAGGTTGTTCAAAAGAATGTACCCGGCATGTTGTCCTGATTCTGCGATAGACCAAAAATAGTTGGTTGAGTGAGCGATACATGAACGATGACGGATGATGTACGGTACAATGATAGTCGTGACATAGAGATCGGGAAAATGATAGAAACAAAGGCATGCTTAATCTAACGGGGCGTAAGGTAGCAAGGAGAAAGTATATACGTGAAGGCATATATAAGGTACGGTGACAGAAACTGAAACATATAAACAGGTTATGCATACCCACCCGACCAATGCAACTTCAGGTGACCAGACTCTCTAGACCCGACCAAACGTGATCTTTGACTACTACTCCCTTCATCGCATGATTCTTCCTGAATTATACATAGGTGATCAGGCTATGCATACTTGAGGATTAATAATGCAATGCTAAGACTAGTCGACTCGTATCATTTTTTGTATTTAAGAAAAATGTTACTTTGGTTATAGTTGCGATTTTTATTTTAGAAAAATCGGCATTCTCTATAACCTCTGGCTCTGATGCCAATCTGTCACACCCTCATCGAAGGCGGAAACACGAGGTGCAACGAAATCGATATACATCACCAAAGAGAAATAAGACAATACCATAATTTACATTAAAGGAAAAGTATATCATTACAACGTTGTTATAGCCGACCTTGGCAATTTAAAACATAAAGTTTGGTTTCCAAAAGATAGAATTTTAGTACATAATGATCCGTAGTGACATGTGAAAACTTCATTATGTAAAGACCTTGAAGAAAAGCTTACTGACGATCACCTGAAATGCATGAGAGAAAACGGGTCAACTATGAAAATAGTTGGTGAGCACACACGTTTTATATAATATGAGAAACCATTAGAGAAAGTTCACAAGCCAAAGGCGTTGTCAAGTATTATGTCTTGTAGTCAAGCACCCGCGGTCATAATAAGTCACAATATAAGCACCACATATATATAATAATGTATGCCATGCAAAGCCCCTAATTAAATAATATGCGTCCCGTAACATAGTGGACGAGAGGTTGGCCGACCTCTAATAGCGCTATCCATACTACTAATAGGTGTCGAACAATGCGAATGTACGAACAGTACATCATACAACTATTATATACGATTAAGAACGCTCCAAACATGGGAGACTTAGCACGCTCCACCAATAAGGCGAGACTTTAGGGTTAAGAACGCTCCACCAATAAGGTGAGACTTTGCACGCTCCACCAAAAATGGCGAGACTATAGGTCATAGTACATATGGTACATTAAGTTCAAGTTGAGTTCAAGAGTTCTAAACAAGTTATAAGGTCAAGACAAGTCAAAAGAGTTCATAATAATCAAAGGGTTCAAAACAATGTTCAAAGTGTTCAAGTAATAATTCATGCATCCACCCCAAAGCGATTAAAATAGTTAGAAAAAGGGGTTCGTGAATACTCACCTTATGCAACAAATACAAAAGGCTAGTGATTGAACAGAAATAGGCTCGATTCCCTAACAGCAACCTAATATGAATGAAGTGTTTCCAATGTAAGAAATGAAACAATGTTACACATGCGTATACGTACGTTATCCATACCACTTGTAGTTTTTGAAAATAACGTTTATCGTTTAGTGTTTTATTAGTAAATATAACGTTTTCGGCGTAGTTTAACCTTGTTCTAACTTTAGAAAAAATATGTCCAAACGGCTTCACAAAACTAGTTGTGAAATATAGTACATTAAGTGTTAATGTTCAAGCTCGGCGTTTTTGAAAACTTTGTAACAATATCTAGATGTCGTCTTGTTTAACTTTTGATCGTACATGCCTCGACGGATAAGAAATATAGCTCCAAAAGTTGTTATTTGAGAAATATAGTGTTTAACACTTATAGGAAATTCTATTATAGCAAAGCTGCCAAATATATATATATTTCGTCAAAGTTCAAATGCTTGTATCTTCTTCGTTTTAAGCTTGTTTTCTACGTTCTTTATATCCCCGGAATCGTGGGACAACATACTAATATATTTTTGATAAGTCGGGACGGCTAGATCAAGTTTTACACCTTAAAACAGTCCATGAAAAAGTGAGACAGCAACATATTTTCTGAAAATATAGTTTTCGTCGTTAACTTGTTTTTGGCATATCTTCTTCGTTATTAACTCGTTTTTATCCAAACTTTCGGCCATAGTTTCATCTCGGAAAGTATTTTCTAAATCTTTGGCCAAAAAGTACACCCAACCCCCTGAGTTTCCCACGTTTTACAAAAATGGACAGTAGCTATTTATGGTTGTCAAAAATCACTTTTCTAGTTTCAAATCCTAGTCAAATCTCTTCAAAACACCACAAGACTAATCTAATCTTACCATATACCTTCTTAGGGTATCATGGGTTCCTAGTACTCATAAAATTAGTGGGATAACAAGGGGATGATCATAGGCTTAATATAAACTCATAAAATTAAAAGTATACTTGAAAAAGTGGTATAATAACATAACATATTAGCATGACTTGTTTCTAAAACATAAAAATGCATCAAGTAACAATATGTAAGATTAAGAAAATGTGTAGTTTACTTACTTGATGATGATGAGTTTTTGTAGCAAATATACATAATTAATCTTGAGGTTTTTATTCCAAAACCTTAGCTAGATTACTAAGACAACTTGTTTAAGCACTTGTTACTTGAAAAATATAATTTCTTCTTCTTATTATTAGATCAGCCGAACCATGGAGATGAGATGGTGAGTTTTGCCTTTTATTTTTCTTGTAAATGATTAGTTTGTGTAGAAATAAAATGTATACTTGACATCTAGTAGTAAATATCTAGTATAAGGTTAGTATGGTGATTTCATAAGTCAAAGTTTAGTCAATTAGGTGACTAGGAATGTGTATGTCGACCTATACATATGAGTGGAAGAGAAGTTGGACTTTGTTGTGAATAAATTCTTGCACATTTATTTGTTAATGTATACAATGTGTTATATTATTTGTTTTGGGTAATGAGTTAGCTAGAAATCAATTTTAACGGAACCATACGAAATATATTAAAGTCGTAAAAATTATAAAATTACATTTATCGCAAGTATCGGGTGAATAAGTAATTGTCGTATTGAAATTACGAAAACCGTCGTAGTTATAAACGTTTAACGATACGTATATCAAATAAATTCAAAACGTCGGGTAAATTAATAATATAACTTTTATATCATTATAACGAGTGTAAAAATATGTTAGGACCATAGTCGGAATTGTCGGATCAATTATTCAAAACAATAGCTCATAGGATAACGTTTATTAGATAGATAACCGTACGTATACAGGAATGATGCAACTCACGCATGAATGACAAACTTTCTCCGGGAGTGAATAGTGTTCTGTGAATAGTAAAATTTTCAAATGTTTCTCAGAATATCAAACGGACATAAAAAACGATGAATAGTAAAATGATGAATAGTGTTTTGATGAATAGTAATCGATGAATAGTGAATTTCCAAAGTTTGGAAATAAACGTAGACGTGGAAAATATCGGGTTGTTACAAGTACGTTTTCTTATCATTATGTAATCTTTATAACTATTCTACAATGATTTCAAGATTTCACCAAGAACAAGTCCCCATTGAGTCCAGTGAGTACCACCCTGCATTGAGAAGTTTCAAAAAAACAAAATCAATAGCTTTTACGATAATTTTCTAGCTGTATTTAGTAATAATGAAGACGACTTAGATATAAATGAAGTGAAAACCTGACAGAAAACACAAAATGGCTCCCTTAACGGTCCATCACACGAGAGCTCACTTGTGCTTCCATCTATAAACGTCCCATCAGCAAATATAACCTCTGAAGCATATCCAGCTGATGAACCTGCAATTGGTTTGGTATAAGAGCTTACAGGTGAGCTTCTTTGTACAGCCTCACAAAACGCAAGAAGCTTCTCACGGCTTCCAAGTTGTACAGCCTGCAAAATCACCAAACACATTCAAAATTTTCTTCACTGAAACACATTGTAGAGTTGCCAATGTCATACATTTATAAAGAAATGGGTCAATCTGGGAACTTTTTTATGCTTAATAATGGCGCCCAAGAATTAGCTAAAAATCGAGTACATTAGTTAATTTACTACATGTCTACATATACATTGGACAACGAGTGTTAGTGAGTCAGTCCAACCTAAGCCTACTCATTTGGCCCTCACATAAAAATTTACCCATTTGACCCGAACCCATTTTGACTTGTCACCAGCCCACCAAATATGGATATGCTATATGATACAATTCATAGGCCAAACCTGCACTATGTCATGACGGGGTACTCGAGGAAGTGGCTGAACCTTGTAACCTTTTGTTGACATAACTTCAGCAATCAGCAAGCCTCCCTTTGTAACAATAAAACCAGAAAACAATCAACTTAAATGACCAATGAGAACAAGAACACCAAATCAAAATACCTTTATTGCTTCCCCAACCATTTGAGGTGAGAGATATAATCCTTGAAAGAATGTTCGCATAATGTCACCAGGAGTTGACCCGCAGTCAACCCCGAGACCTGGAGCAGACAGGCGAGCTGCTGCTGCGTTTACCCATTTTTCTTTTCCTGCAACGTATCCACCACATGGTGCAATTGTCCCACCCGGATTTTTAATTAAACTTCCTGCAATAAGATCTGCACCCTGTTTATCCGTTATCACCATAAAGTGAACTTTTTTTTATACAACCAAACAAATATAAATGAACAACATACCACCATTGGAGGCTCAATTGCTTCTGTGAATTCACCATAGCAGTTATCCACCATAACCATACAATTTGGATTTTGCCTCTGCAGTAACATAATATTGTAAGGAAACATTTATGAAAAGTAAGCCTAAACGTACACAAAAGAACAAACGTTGGTCGGATATGTGTTTTGAGAGCCAAACATGTTTTAGGCCAGAAACGAGAACGAGCATCAAGGTTCCAAATTATTGATTCACGATAACGACCTAACTGCCTAAGATAATTAGATAAATGGTTCCCATGCACCACCACACAACAAATCAGTGCCACGTCCTCATTTTTGCTAGCGACCAGATCAGATTATATCAGATTAAGATTTTTGAAAGTTGCTTACCTTCATTTTTTAACTAAAAACAGTTGGTTACCTTTTATGCAATCAGATAGCAAAAAATAAAAAAATTATGAAAAGCAATATAAAAATTAAGATTACACACCTTAATGATGTCTATTGCCCTAGAAATTTCAGTCACACTTAAGCTTTTACGCCAAGAATACCCACACGACCTCTGAATAAGGGCACATTTCGTTTCAGGTTTTAAAGCGACCTCAAGGGCATCCCAATCAAGCCCTCCGTCATCTGCAAGCTAAAAAAGGTATGCATAAGAATTATTAACCAATACATTAATATAGTTAGCAATTTCGACCCACATTGCTAAGGTAGTGTTGCTATCTCTAACTAGGAAATGAGTCAAAAACGTGAATGTGAATTCATTTGAAATATACTCAAATGCATATAGCCTCATAATTCCAAAATCGCTATATCACACGATACTTTTTGTAATCATAACAAATACGTTAATAAGTTACCTAAAGAAATTGTACGAAATGTATATGAAAAGTTGTTTTTTGAAAAGCTTTATCTGACCTGACACGTGCTGAGTTTGACCGGAAGTCAAACTAAACAGTGCACTTTATCCACCCCGTCTGACCCACCCATATTGTCAACTTAACCATACATGTTGAAGTTAATGTTAGAAGTAACTTACTGCAACTTCCCGATACTTGATTCCAAAATTTTTCAAGGAACCTAATCCATTGCCATCCCTGATTCCTATAACTTCCTCAAGTGTATCATATGGAGCACCAGCAACTGCCAAAAGCTGATAAGAAAATCAATAAGTACCAATCATAATAAATACACACACACATATACCACAAAACAGGAAAATAAATAAATAAATAACAATTACCTCATCACCTGGCCTCAAGAAAGCAAAAAGTGCACACGTAATAGCATGAGTACCTGAGAAGAACTATTTTGAAGGGGCGGTTTAAGTAGATTGAGCAAGAAGTATCAAAAAATGTTGGTACAAAATAAATGACTGATTTAAAGATGGTGAACCTGTGACCGGACAATTGCTGACTCAGCACCAAAAATTTCTGCAAAAGCTTGGTCAAGGGCTTCTCGACCTCCAGCTTCTTCATGGCCATAGCCAGTGCAACCACCAAAGTGCTAAATCAAATATAATGATGGATTGTATTAGTAAGCCAGATATAAATTTATATTGTGCCAAAATGTGCCACCAACAGGGTGATTGGGATTGCTATTTGTATAAACTATCTGCTAAGAAAGTAAAACAGCATATTTTTACTCTAAAACACGGAGTAAGTAGATAAGCACTTGAATAAGCAATCGCAAGCACCCTCTAACACAAGGCAATCATGATTATGCGCACAATTTGTATATTAACCATTCAATGTGAAGGTAAAGTTTGCATACATGAGATCCAACTCTGGCGTTTTGAAAAGCTTTGAGAACTCTAGACGTATTACGTGCCACAAGATTATCCACTGCCCTGAACTCCGGATACAATGTATCTACTGCACTCTCAACCTGAATTATCCAAAACCAACGACCTCAAAATTACAGCAAATGCACTTGCCAGTTAAAAAAAGGGGGGGGGGGGGGGGGGGGGGGGGGGGGGGGGGAATCGTCAAAAACAATGAACTAAAGAGCTTTATTTCATAATACCAGACTGCCTCCTAATATCCAGAAATTGCATCATATTTTAACAATTGAAAATTTGTTAAAATTTTCCATTAATTATCAATTTTAGATAATCCAATATATAAGGTATTGGTATTATAAAGTGTAAAATGACAGTAAAAAGTAAAACAACTTGTTTAATTAGCCTTTCAAAAACAAAATCCTAAAAATTTGGGTAAAGGTTATCATATAAATACTACTCCATAACCCAACAAATGATGAAATATGCAGAAATACGAACCTCAGGAACAAACAATGGAGGATAATGATGATGAAGGTTATTTTTATTAGGTATGGTGATTTGTGAGCTTGACTTTAATGAAACTGCTGCTGATGATGATGATGTTCTGTTTGAATTGTTATTACTATTATTATTGATTACTCCGAAGTTTGTTGGGGATGTGGTGAAGGATAAGATAGCCACCATGTTTCCTTAAAAACTCACCAATTTTAATATTTAATAGTTTGATGCTAAACCCCAATCACTTATATTTTCTTCTTTCTTTTCACCTATGTGCTTATTTTTAATTGGATAAGATAAACAGTCTAAAGTGTTTACTGCTTATTGTGGCAGAATAAGCACTTAGTTTCAAAAGAGCAAGTTGGACACTGATTATCATCTGTAATGTGGAGTGACTTTTATTAATTTTGGTTTTCTTTTACATTTTTTTTATACTGTCTTTACATAATAAGATTATTTAGTTAGATGATGTTCTTTATTGTAAAGTTGTTCAGTAAAATCCGGAAACAAGCTTCATACCTAAACCTCGATTAGGCTTGCGAGCTTAGACGAACCTAAATAGAAAATTAATGTAGATATAAGCTCGATTAGACTCGCGAGCTTAGACGAACCTAAATAGAAAATTAATGAAAATATACTTCGTATACGTATTATTGTAAATGATCTTATAACCAAGCTCGAGATTTGGCACGCAAGTTTGTAATATCTCACAAGCCAAGCTCGAGCTAAAAGCATCAAACGAACTCTAGCTTTGAGCCTTACAAACTTAAATGAGCCGAGCTTGAGCTTTGGCACGCTCCAGCTAAGGTCAGGTTGATAACATTAGAAGGTTTGCTCAAACTCAGGTTGATAATAAGCAATCCCAAACACTGCCAAACCATTATAATGTGATGAATTTGGTAAAAAAAAAAATAATAATAAATAATAAATAAATAAATAGATAAATAAATAAATAATAATTGGACACCAACATTATGTCAAAAAACAAGATGCTAATCTTATATTGAGTTGACCCTGGTTAACATACAGGAGATAAGTTTAACAGGTTCAAAACAAACAGTTGATTTATACAACCATCTAAGCAAAATAGCAAATTCTAACATAATGTCATCTTTCTCACCCATAAGCTTTCACAGAACGAAAAAAATTTAGTTTACAAAGGTGATTACACTTCATGAGAGCAAGATTCAAAATGTACGCTAAAACTAAAAGACGTGGACATGGCCATGAGCTAGTATACAAAATATTACCACCATTCAACTCCAGATTTCCTTTCAGTTAACTTAAACTTGATTGTGCTCACTCCAACCAGCATTCTACTGCTAAGCAATTCACCAATCAACAAACAGCTAAAATCTTCATCTAAAACGACTGATTACAACAACAAGATGTGAAGTTAGCAGTTCACAACCCATATCATCATTTGTATGAAACATTGCCTACAGCAACTCTCCGATTTCTGACCCTCGCTCTACGTGAAGCAACATTGGAAATCAATGAATTGGCTATGAGGGCAAAACTATCTGATCCCATTAACTTCAACCCAAGACTTTTACACAGATATTTTAATTGACTTTCAACACCACCTACCTCTGACTCT
Organism: Artemisia argyi; assembly: GCA_030686995.1. NCBI lineage: Eukaryota > Viridiplantae > Streptophyta > Magnoliopsida > Asterales > Asteraceae > Artemisia > Artemisia argyi. The sequence goes on along the minus strand of CM060676.1, from coordinate 42,814,824 downwards.
GACTCCAACTCATGTGCCTGTACACGCGTTACAGTCGTATAAAGCTTCAATGGTTGCTTGTCAGACTGCTGAGTATTCTTGACTTTTCCATTATCATCACCTAACTCGCTACTGAAACTATCGACAGTGACCATCAAAATCCCGGTTGATTTAGGGTCTTGATTTGACGGATCAAATACAAAACTAAAGTTCCCAAAAGCAATATCCGGATACTTAAAAAGATTTACAAGAGTATCACTCACTCCAACAACTTTTCGAAAGATTTTTCTAGGATTGTGAATTGGCTTAATACCCCTTGAGGCTCTATAAATGCACGAAGCTTCTCTTAAACCACTTAGGTATGCCCCATGCATGGTGGCTGGATGTTGACGGGTTGTGGCTTCACCAGCAAAGAAAAGCCGGTTTTCCACATTTTCTGCAAGTATATCATAATCACTACCTGAAGAGTGCACCCTTACATGAGAGTATGAGCCATAAGATAGAGGATCATTTCCCCATTTTGTACAAATAGATTGGATGGGATCAGGTACCTCTACACCCTTTGGACCATATATACCTGTAAAAAAAGCACGGTAAGTTTAATGAAAGCTATCAAAGCTAGACCACACTGTATTGAAAAATGTGTGGTACCTCTAAGGATGCTTAAAACACGATGAAGCAAAGTGGATGGCTGAGTTTGCTCAAACGACTGGGCAGCTTCACCAGCAACTAATGCAACAAGTACTGAACCCCCGGAAACCGTATGATAACCATAAAACAAGAAGAACTCTCCCCGCGTAGCACTATTCTTGCTAAGGCAGCCAAATGTATCCAGATCTTCTCCCCAAAAGACACTAGGGAATACCATAGCAACTTTGTTCAGCAACCCAAATCCCAGTTTTTCAATCGCCTTGAGTTTTCTTTCTGGTAACTCTGGTATGAACTTTACGGTCTTTTTCTTTAGGACACCAAGAGGAACGGTGCATAACACCATGTCTGCTTGGATTGTCTGATCACCAGCAATCACCTCAACACCGTCATTACCATACCGAATTGTTTCGACAGTCTTGTTATAGAAAATCGGAACCCCTTCACACAATGCTTCAATTAACCTCCAATTCCCACCAGCAAGAAAGCAATGATCACCACTCATTTCGTAGGGATCATCTTGATCCCAATAGACAGCAGAGAGATGTGAAAGGCAACCCGCATTTGCATATTCTAAATTTGCAAAGTGCCAGTCGAGTAATTGTTTTTCCTCAGGCTTTGTGGCCACTGTATACATCTGTCTAAGCCTCTCGAGAACTGAACCCAGAGATATATCAGCAGCTGATTTACCCATAATTTGTCTAAATTCAGTAACTTTATCTAAAAGCCTATTAAAAATATGTTCTACTTTGGAATCAATTTCATCACCAACAGGTCGACCCTCAGGATCATATAATGGACATTTATCTCTAACTTTATGAAGAGGTATCGAAAGCTGTCTAGCCAAAACCCCAAGAGGGTTTGCATGGATACCAGTAATAACACTCCCACCAAGATCAACAGCAGCATAATTACCCTTTTGTCCCATCTTCTGCGTATAAACTCTCCCGCCGGGTCTATTCCTACCCTCCAAAACAATAACCTTAAAGCCAAAAGCTAACAGCTGGCGAGCTGCAGCTAACCCTGCAAGTCCTGCACCAATGATTATCACTGACCCCTCGGTTGCTTCCTCAGGCATCTGAGCCTTGAACGGCGGTGAAACCCCAAAATTTATATACCCATTAAACAAAAGAAAATCATAAGCCGAATTCAGTAACTGACCATATTCATTGCTAACAGTTTCCTTAATCTGTCCTTTAGAAAGCCATGCTTGTACATTAGCCCTCCACCTAGCAAGTATATGGTTCCTCACAACAATATAATCATTCTGTTCTTTACCATCTAACTGACTCACAACATTAGCTTTTCTTTCCTCTTCATGCAACGCATCAATCGGAAACCCTAACGATAAAGCAATCATAGCTTCCTTTTCCGTTTCTTTCTCCAACTCCTGTTTCGTCCTAAACCTTTTACGAGTCGACCCACCTAACTGGTTATCCAAATAATCGTCCATTAAATTCTCATCATAGCTTCTCGACAGCGACTTCTTCCTCAACAACCTTTTCGACACCGGCGTCTCCATTTTTCACCACTTTCCCCTTTCCTTAACTTAAGCTAAACAATGCCTGTCAAAAAAAACTTAAGCTAAACAATACCCACTTAAACCCTCATAAAAACTAACAAAACCCAATAAAAATCTCACTCGATTTTCACAAAAAAACAAAGTTCACTTCTCTCAAGCATTTCATCAAACACCTAGTGTGCATTAACAAAAGTACCAAATTAACAGAGCTAATAAAAAGGGTCAATCCCTGATATTTAACACATAAAAAAGAAGGCCTTAAAGGGTACCTAAATCTATTAAGTTTAACATCAAATCATAGCTAATGCAGATTCAAACTGGAACCCTAAATTTGGTATTAAATAGAAGCTAAAAGCAGATGTAGAATACTTACCATTAATCAGTGGAAGTGGAATCGTTTGTTGATTTGTTATTTTATTTTTGTAAAGATAAGGGGGGGAAATTAGGGCTTTTTTTAGTTACTGGAAAATTGATAATGAGATAGTGAGATGTGAATTTAGAATATTTATTTTTTGTTAATTGATTTGGAGGGAAATAGTAGATGTAATTGGGCTTAGGTTAAATGGGCCGAATTTGTGATTGTGGTCAGCTCAACCCAGTTGACGGATCTCGAGAGGTTTAAGACTTTAAGTCGCCGGAAAAACCAGACTGTGGCTGTGTTTGGCGCAGCAGATTATGAAAGATTATGGATAGTGACTAACCTTTCCATAATTACTTAGCCTCGGGCAATGTGACCTCTTAGCAGGAGTTAGGATCGAATGCATGACCTATTTCTCCAAAAACGTTCATTCACATGTCAACTTAACGTTTGTGATGAAGAATTGATATCATTATTTACAAAATTAGCAGTAACTAAAAGCAGTAGCATATATTTTAAAGTTTCGTTGAATATTGTTTGTAATACTAGTGTTTAAACAAAATCTGGAACACTATATGCTCCTTGCCAAACAAGTCTTATATTCAAGACGTTAAACACTAGTTGCTCCAAACATTGCGAGTAACGCTCCCTTGATATTTGAAAAAAATACGATTGTGTTAATAGGTTGCCATAAACATGAGTGGGCATGTTTTCCCACAATTAATATGGTAGAGCCCATGAAAAAACCGACTTTCCTTTAAAAAAAAAGAAATGATCATATCAACTTGAAAAAAATTTAGTTATCGTACTTTTAATTCGAATAGGATAATATGAACAATGACCGGTTAGTAATTAATTGCAAGTTTTGTTGTGTAAAATCAAGTTGAATTTAGTTGATCTAACACAAATTTGTAAAGAATTTGGATTAGAGCATATAAACATAAATGGTCACTATGGTTTGCTGGTTTTGCAGATTTAGTCAGTAAACTTTTTTTTTTCACGGGATCCAATCATTAGGGTTTCAAATGATTACATATATAGTCTGTTGGAGTTTAATGATTTTTATATCATTAACATATTTAAACTTTCAAATATATTAAATAAAAGGGATAGCGGAAGCGATTAAAAACACCAAAATGGATCATATGATTCATGCAATTAATCACGTAATAAAAGATGTGTTGTCAACCTTATGAGCTCGGTATGATCGACGAAACCAAATAATCAATATAGATTATCTCTATGGTTGATCCACACTACACGGTATGCAATACCCTCGAGATGCTAGTCTTAACACAAATCGTATACCCGAAAGCGTACACCTTTACACTTTAAACTTGGAAGACAAAATACGAAAACCCGAAACCCTTGGGGAGGGTTTGGTCGATCGGTGTTAGATAGAGAAGAGGGATAAGAGTTTTAGTTTATATGTAAACTTATGAAGGATTAAGATCTAGGGTATTGTATTTATACTAAACACAAGGTGTCTAGATCCTTTTAAACTTGATCACCAAGTTTAATCTCACCTTCACTTTTCTCTCTATGTTGGCAGATCCCTTAAGGGGTATAATTAGGAGTTTTCTAATTTTGACTTAGCTAGTTTATTGTTAATACAATATTAATAATTAACTAAGAAGTATTTAACCTTATCATTTATTAATACGTTATATAATAAATATATACGTTAAACGACTTATAAATCATTTCGGTGTTATTATAATACAAATACATTATTTATATTATAACTTAGAGTATCTAAGTGTATTTTGTGTGCGACCCTATAGGCTCACACAAACTTAGTCGTATAAATATGTAATATACCTAGAGCATATTCCATTAGCTCCCACTTGCGAATGACACACTTACCTTGTATTTATACAAGCAAAAGTTAGTGTCTAGAAACACGTTAATGCCCTTAAAATATATAAACTTTAGTTTCTTAAACCTTATAAGGATAATGGTTAATCATCAATTTTTCATTTTGTTTCAGATACTTAGTTAAATGACATGAATTAAATGCATTCTTATTTGTTTAACTATTCTGCTTCTTGACTTTAGATTTTGAACTAGATTACCAAATTAATTCAAGATTCATCTTAATTATATCTGGACATGACCATTACACATCTGTTCAAATCGTCAAGGAGCCCAGAAGTATCTAACTCCATGATTCTTGGAGGAACAAATTCCATCTCGACTACAAGTGTTAGTCATGTGTTTCACATTATTCATAATGATAATTTTATAATAGCCTTATTCATGACAATGTTTAATCATATTAAAGAACAATGTTCCATACACGCTCAGTGTCTCAAGTCTAATGAACCAATTGTCTTAACCATTTACAAGTTTCAATAAATGCAAAAATCCATATACTGAATTCTTGTAGCTTGGGTCAATATATTTATCTCCATAAATACATGTGAATCTAATTTGTCTAACTATTAAATATTCATTCATGAATATATAATCAACATTCCTACATTTGTCTTAATTTGATATTATTCCCATATCATCAACCGACAATGGATAATTTAGAATAAATACTTATTCATGGACTTCTAAACATGCAATTATTTAAAACAATTAATATGATAGGAAAAGATCGCAGCATTAGGTACATCAATTTCATAAATAATATCAAATGTTTACATTTAATTATTCAAATACTAAAAACATAGATTACATAATACTAGCAATAGGCTGCAGCCTAATGCCCCTTGCAACTACTTCATGAATGTAATACAATTTGCGTAGAATGTGTTTGGCACCTCTCATAACTCCAGGTTCATTTTCTTTAATACCTCCGGAATTATCGCAAAACATTTCCATAGGTCTTTCAATACTAGAAATAATGCCAAGCTGAAAAATTAATTTAATTATCCAAACAGCTTCCATTGCAACTTCTGAGGCGACTATGTGTTCAACTTCTATAGAAGAAATCGCTATTATGCTTTGCTTAGCACCTCTCCAATCAACTGCGCCTCCATTCATTATGAAAACGTAGCCTGATTGAGATTTGGTATCATCTTTATCAGTTTCGAATCCAGCATCCGTGTAGCATTTAACACTTAGCTCTTCATCGGAACCACCGTAAACAAGAAACATATCCTTAGTATTTCTAAGATACTTTAATAAGTTATTTATAGTTGTCCAGTGACTTTCACCTGGATTCTGTTGGTATCTACTTGTTAATTTTTGTGCAAATGCTACATCAGGTCTTGTACAGCTTACAACGTACATGATGGATCCTACAGCCGAAGCATAAGAAACTCCACTCATTCGCTTTATCTCTGCAGGTGTGGTAGGTCCTTGATACATTCTCAATTCAACATTATGTTGCATTGGAAAACTTCCTTGTTTGGAACCATCCATATAAATTCTTTTAAAGATTTTGTCAATGTATGAACTTTTACTTAAACCTATTAATCGCTTTGATTTGTCCCTATAGATCTTGATTCCAAGAATGTATGCAGCATCCCCTAAAGCTTTCATAGAAAAACATTTCTTCAACCAAGATTTATGTCTTGTAGTTTTAGAATGTCTTTTCCCATGATTAATATATCATCGACATATAAGATTAGAAAGATTGCATCACTCCCACTAGCTTTCATATACACACATGATTGATCAGGATTTTTGAATAAAACCAAATTCTTCAAGGTCTAATTCTTTATCACTACCTTCACCAATGTTCTCCTCTTGTAGCTTACTACAACCTACCCATTTAACTGGGTTCCTCATCTACCATAAAGTCCCTATCTTCCCTATCTTCATTATTCTTCCCACTAGACTGACCTATCACTTTGTCAATTCTAGGCACATCAGCTTCAACATTCAACTCAGTTGATTGACCTACATGTATCAATTCTAGGTTCATCAGCTTCACCATTCAACCCACTTGATTGATCCCTTACATTAGCACTAGTATTCCCAGCATTCAACTTAGAAAAAAAAAAGATCAAAATAATCTAAAATATCAAATCGAGGTGGAATATTCTGTGTATTGTTGACAACATCTTCACCAAATTCTATATTTTTAGACTGTTTTGGGACATCATCATCTAACCCCACTGTTAGTTATCAACAAACAAACCAAGAAGCTAGAATGCGGAACTTCGATACGAATGAATAAAACACAACATGACAGAAAAATAAACCCGACACATAATCTTGTTCCAAACGAATATATATTAAGAACATAGGAATAGAAAATGATACAATGACCCCTCCCCCCTCACCTCTTTATTATAGAGATGAGGGGGAAGAGAACCAACTATTGAAGGAGTTGAAACCAGTTGCTACAAAGGAGAAAGCGACTCACGAATGCTTTTGGACTAAAGCCAACGTTTGACAACCTATGTATATATAGACATTGCATCAACCGACATATACATTCCCTGTTGGAATATAGAAGGAACTAAAGTTACATAATAACCCCTAGACTTAACAATACTAGACTAATATGGATACTAAATATAACAATTTCCACCTTAGTACCATATTAGCCTATACCGATACGCAGCAGCTCCAACTAGCACTGGAACCTCGGCTAGGGGTGTGCCTTCATCCACGTACTAGTTGCAATAACCGCTACTAATATTAGCTTAGCTCCTGACTCTATAGAGAGTCCCTTTATCCAAATAGCCTCCTTTGCAGCCTCCATAAGTGTCACATACGACGCTTCGGTTGTTGACAAAGCCTCTATGTGCAGCATCATAGCTTCCGAGCTTCCTGCACATCCTTGTATCATAAACCCGTACCTTGTGATTGATCTACCCATGACAGTGATCGATCTACCTATAGCGTAGTCAAAATCCACAAAAACCTGTACGTCTGTCTGTAATCCACGATCGAACCTATCCAACATACCCACATCTACAGATGCTATGTCAGGTCTCCTGCAGACCATCTGATACTCCCGGCTTCCAACAACATATGTATATGACAACTTACCATTCTTTTCCACATCATAGTCCCTGATAGACTTATGGAGTGTCCCTCCAACGATAGTATGGAGTGTCCCTCCAACAAAGTCTATACCAACTTTTCGTTGTGAACCCTGGACTGTGACCCCCTTAGAGTATTACCACTCTATCCCTGATGATCTACATACCAAGTGTATTTCCATTTGCTTTATCTAGCAAACCCTTGGTAACCCAGATCTCATCCTTGCATCCACAAGAAAAAACCATACCATCTATATAGAGAAATAGATGTATGAACATACCTGGTGTATACTCACAGTAATAGTCGTCGTTGTCGTCACTGCTTTTCCTGCAACTGTTGCTGAGCAAATAAACATATGACCGAGTATCCATATCTTCTTTCAATCCAGCCTTCCACTTGGAAATTACCTCACAAGCAACTGTATAATTGAAAGTCAATGACTCATATGTATATATCTTTTCCACTACAGCAACTGCAAAAGCAGCCTCATTACTGTCATCTCTATACCTGTCTAGTTCCCATGCTATGTGTTGCTCCCTATCACGTGTTGAATGATAGACTATCAAATCCTGAGTTTGTACTTCTTGTGAACCAGCTACTTGACCGACATTCCCCTGAGGTTCCACCTCAAATGTATGATCCCCAAGCGGTTCCACCTCAAACTCAACTCCCTGCAACACATGCACTGAACCTGTACCTACACCAGAACCAATGAAAGTTTCTTGTATTCCTCACTCTCATTGAAACCCATATTCCTATAAAGCACTCCCTTTGAAGTAACGTCATCTAACCTCAAAAGCTGATAACACACCATACCTTCACGGTATCTCAGGAATATGCACTTGACCTTAAAAGGTTCAAGCATCCCTTGCTTATTACTAGCAAGCCAACCGAAAATCCTAACATATCTATAGGCGTCTTGAATCCAATCGTTGATGATGGTGACCTATTCACTAGATATGTAGACCCGGTTGTATCCTCTGCCCAAAAACCTTGGACAGACCAGACTGAATCAGAAAACAATGTACCTTAGCCTAGAGTGTCACGTTCGTCTTCTTAACCAACCCATTCTGCTGCTGTATCCCTGCAACACCCAAATATCTGGCAACCACACTCTTCATACATTGTTGTGTAGACTTCTGATTACAAGACACTAGAAAATGACCTTTCTTGATCTTCCTTCCAGTCTAAAATTCTCCTAACTGCTTCCTACCCTTCACTGACTTCACGGTTACTGCCTGACCGTCCAGGGTATATACGCAATTAGCCTTCCTTGTTCCTGATAAAACCACCAGTGAACCATTTATAACCTTGATCTTTCCCGACTGCATCTTCACGGTAAAACCCTCTTTTTCAAGAGTACCTAGTGATATCAAGTTTTGTCTTAATTCCGGAACATACCTGACGTTGTCCAAAACGAAACTTGACCCATCCCTCATCTGTACTTAAACCTTACCTGTCCCCCGTATACGGCTTTCTCTGCCATCACCCAGCAGTACATTACCACCATTATACTCCTCATAATCAAACAAGTAATCTCCCCTGTATGCCATATGGTATGAGCCCCCTGAATCCATGATCCAGTATAATAGTTGATCAACACTCATAGCCATCATAACATCAGCACTGTCATACCCATCAGTTCCAGAATCAGATACCTAATTTTCATTCCTGACAAAACCTTGAGATTTCTTGTGATTATACCTGGGACAATCCCTCTTCAAATGCTCCTGAGACTGACATAAATAACACTTGAGTCTGCTGCTTCTTTCTTGTGACTTTTTCAATGCACTACCTTTACCCTGCTGCATATCACTTTGATCAGATTTCACCCTCACGAACAACCCTTCACCACCATCAACCTTTGCTTCCGTTATCTTCTGAAGTTCCCTAGAATGAAGTGTCGCGACCACGTCTTCTAGCTTCAAAATATTCCAACCATATAGCAAAGTATCCACGAAATTACCTTAAGACGATGGTAAAGATGTGAGTAATAATAATGTCTGATCCTCATCCGATATAGCAATATCTATAGCCGCTAAGTCACCTACCAGCTTATGAAACTCATTAATATGTTCAGAATGACTCATACCCGGATGCATGTAAAAAGTATATAACTTCTTTTTCAAGTACAAACGATTAGCTAAAGACTTTGTCATGTATAAAGTCTCTAACTTTTTCCAAATTCCCGCTGCAGTCTTCTCCTTGGTGATCTTCTGTAGGATTCAATTACCCAAACACAAGATCAATGTGCCGTAAGCCTTTTTTCTGAATGAAATTATCGTATGCCACTATTGTTGTTGCAGGTAACTCCTCCAATGCTGCAGCTAATCCCTGCTGTTCCAGCAAAGCCTTCATCTTTACCTGCCATAACCCGAAGTCATTCTTTCCATCGAATTTCTCAATGTCAAACATGGTCCCCGTCATCATTCTTTTATGCTTTTGTTTATTCTGATAACCTTGTGATGTAAACCTCATAACACCGAGCTAAACAAAGTATCCCGTGTGTAAAACCCTTCAAAGTAAACAACTTTGAATAAAAATAAATAAATAAACACTAATATGTTATATACCAAAAGAAACGAATCTTCTTTTCTTTTCTTTTTATTATTATATTTAGCTTCGGATTTCTTTTCCCACCAACAATATAGATACTTTAATTTACACACTTTGAAGTTAATATAACCTGGTCTTCTTCTTTATCCTTAACGTGACAAACCAAAAAACCAAACCTGGTATTCTTCTTTATCTTGGTCTTCTTCTTTATCCTTAACGTGACAAACCAAAGAACCAAACCTTGAATATCTTCAACCTTTTGTCGATATACCTCAAACAAAAGACCAAAGTTTCAATCATGAGCTAGTATATGTCTTAAACACCCATGAGACCAGAATCTTTGCAATACCCAACACCTTTGAAGATTAAAAACCTAATCTTCAAGAACCTTTATGTTGATCGGTTTTATAAAAGCCAAAAACCGATTCCCTTGCAAACTACAATGACTAAACAGGAACCTTTGAGACAGCTTTGATCGATGATTGAAGTCTTCCTTGTTTTTCAAAACCCGAAAAACAACTAGATGTCGTGTCTACTTCGACGATAACCTGACAAAAACCAAAAACACCACAAAACCTTCGTCGATTGAAAACCAACAAACCTTGAACCTTCTATACCTTGTCGCAAAACCGAACAATTGAAAAACTCAAGAACCCTTTAATTGTGAAACCCGTATGCAAGAACAAAACCCAATACCTTCGAAATCAAAACATGATATTCAAGAAACCGCGTGTCCCTGTTTTGGAAACAAATCTTCTAACAGTACCTTGCAAACTCTTGATAACACAAAACCCTTGTCGATAGAAAACCTTGCAAGAAAGGGATTACTTTGAACCCAAGTAACCCTTGCAAAACACGAAAGTCTTGATCTTCTAAACCGAAAACCAAACAGCTCTTGATTTTCTTTTACACGAAAACCAAACAGCCCCTCGAAGCCTCTCCTTGTCGAAAAACCCGAAGCTTCAAGACCCTTTTCTGTCGACTAACTTTGTTGCACCTTGTTGTCCAAGAAACCGAACACCAAGACCTGTTGTCAGAACCGATCAATAGAACAAACACCCCTGCTGCTTTGAATACCAAACAACAAAACCTTCAATGGCGATAGACCTAGCTTCCAGAACTTCGAACCAAGCTCTTGATACCACTTGTTAGTTATCAACCAACAAACCAAGAAGCTAGAATGCGGAACTTCGATACGAATGAATAAAACACAACATGACAGAAAAATAAACCCGACACGTAATCTTGTTCCAAACGAATATATATTAAGAACAAAGGAATAGAAAATGGTACAATGACCCCTCCCCCCTCACCTCTTTATTATAGAGATGAGGGGGGAAGAGAATCAACTATTGAAGGAGTTGAAACCAGCTGCTACAAAGGAGAAAGCGACTCACGAATGCTTTTGGACTAAAGCCATCGTTTGACAACCTATGTATATATAGACATTGCATCAACCGACATATACATTCCCTGTTGGAATATAGTTGGAACTAAAGCTACATAATAACCCCTAGACTTAACAATACTTGACTAATATGGATACTAAATATAACACCCACAAATGTAACTTTGAACTTTTTAGATGATTGTTCAAATATATCTAAATGTTACTTTGGACTTTATACATGATTGTTCAAATATATCTAAACTTGACAACCAAAGTTCCATGCATACCTCAATTACCTTATGCTTTCCTACATACTTTGCCAAGTTTAAAACATCATTGTCACTATTTAAGCGCTGCAGTCCAGTATCTAGATCCTTATTAGGTATTCAAATTAAAGTGGTGATACATAATGTCTTCATTTTTGTAACTAACTTTGTAAACATATCCTTAAGTTCAGTGACAGAAAACTCATCAACGTCAACTTCATCAAACCAATTAACTTTACCATTTACTTATCGTTTTCCAGAGCCCATCGTGAAAAAACCCCATGGTGTATCTCTAATGTAAAAAGTGTAAGGTTTGATTTACCTGTCTAAATGTTAAAAAGCAAATCAATAAAGAGTTTTGCTACATCCACAAAAGTTATACAAAAAAATATCCAAAAAAATGACATGGCTATGTAAGATTGGTGGCTTTTGCTACAATTTCTCTTTCTTCTTTTTGATTCCACCAATCACACATAACCACCTCAATTTTATGGATGTATTTTTGTATACCTTTTGTGGATGTAGCAAACTACAACGACAACTACACCTAAAGATCAAATATTAAGGATCAATCAGTTAACATCAAATATTAATTAGCCTTAATACATATTGTATTCTTTCTTAGGATCGAATGCTTTTCCTTCTCTTAGAAAAGAACATTCATTTAAATCGCATTGTTGCAAATTCTCTGGTATAACATGAATTCTTTTTTAGATTGGAATTATTGTGTCCGGGAGAGTTGTGTTGACATAAATAATGTCTTAAAACATTGTTAGCATATTAACAATGTCTCTATGTTTTGATAATTACAAAGCATAAACTCATTAATCTAAAACTTATGACGTAAACAAGTTTTTAGTACTTAATATTTGTCTTTGCTTCCATATCACTTAAGGTATGAATAAACAAAGAGTTTATTGCATTTCATGATCAAAGGAAATTTTTCTAATCACTAGAATTTTTATAAAATGTATTAAACATCTTATATATCTTTTACAAAATTACTTTTGGAATTAAAAGAATATGTTTAATTCATTATAAATATATGATTTCAAATTTCCAACCAAAAATGGCAAATTTTATCCAGAAAAATATTCCCCACTAAAAGACAAGCAAAACCAACGTTCTGAAGGGGCGGCCCCCTTAATTCCTTAGGCGGCCCCCTTAATCATTAAGGGGACTGATGAGTGCTTAATCACTCATCCCTTTTAGACCCAAAATCAGACCAAATACATCAAATACTAACCTAAAATGCCAAGAGAATGTATGTTTTTGTATTTGTGTATGTGCAGGTACGGATATGTGAAAAATGAACAAAAACAAAGCAAAACCGACAAAAACGAGCACGAGATTGGAAAAAGGTAAAAAGCCGAAGCCGATGAAGAAATTTATCTAAGAAAAGCCCAAAATGACAAAAGTAATCCTTAGAGATTCAAAGAATAATAAAAGAGACTCTTAGTTGAAGTATGAAGACCTTGACAATAACGGTCCTTCAAGTTTCAGCAATTTGTCAACTTTGGTCCTTTGAAGAACTTTGGAAGAAAAGTCAACTCAACTCCTCCAAGTTACAAGATCGTTACGTGTAGTATTTAGTTGCATTTGTAGCATTTTAATATATTTTAAGTAGTTTTCTCATGTTTTGTAAAAGTCTAGGGGCTAATTATGCAACAAACTCAAAGATTAGAGAAGCCCTAGCCCCTAGCCTATAAATAGATCTCATAAGCCTCATTTGAGAGGGTGGTTAGTTTTATGGTAAGTTTTAGGGTTAGCCTTAGGGTTGTTGAGGGTTGGTCCTCATAGTAGTAGGAGTAGTGTAGTTTTATTTTAATAAAGTATGTGTTTTATTTACTTTCTCTCTCTAAAATCTTTAATTTTTAGTTGTTAAATTCGTGTTTTTATTGGTGGGATTTAAAGTTTATGGTTAAACTAGGTTGTTTAGTAACAAATTTGGTGAAAAACATTAGTTTTTAGGCTTTATTTTGCATTAAAATGGTGTTTTGTTACGGTTTTATCGAGTTAGATTATTTATTTTTATCGAGTTAGATATTTTTTTAAATGTTATCGAGTTACGTTTTTTTAAAAATTTATCGAGTTATGTTTTGTTAAAATTTTGTCGAGTTAGATTAAAAAAAAAAAAAAGTTACCGAGTTTGGTTTTTGAAAAATAAAAAAAAAATATATATATCGAGTTAGGGGTTCTCAAAACTTTCGAGTTAGAGTTAGATGAGTATATCGAGTTAGGGGTTCTTAGAAAGTTTCGAGTTAGAGTCAAATGAGTATATCGAGTTAGGGGTTCTTAGAAAGTTTCGAGTTAGAGTTTTAATTTTACCGAGTTTAGTTTTATTTTGGAGTTATCGAGTTAGGGGTTCTCAAAACTTTCGAGTTAGAGTCAAATGAGTTATCGAGTTAGGGGTTCTTAAAAAGTTTCGAGTTAGGAGTTTAATTTTACCGAGTTTGGTTTTATTTTGGAGTTATCGAGTTAGGAATATTTTTTGTGTACCGAGTTTGGAGTTTTATTTTTTATCAAGTATTGTTTTTACCAAGTTTCATTTCTTTTGGTGAGTTAGCCAAGATTATCGAGTTAGATAATCTATACCTCATCGTTTATCGAGTGAGGTTCTCTTATGCTTTATGCTAAGACGAAACTCTGCCGAATTTTATTTTGGCTTATCTAGTTTGTTTCTTTTATCGAGTCTTTTTATTTTATCAAGTAACTTTATTTTATTAATATGCGTTTCGAGTAGTTTATTTGTGTTTGCTTAGTGGCACGAGTTTGTGAGTTAAGTGTGGACATAAAAGAGGTTGTGATTAATAATTAGTGAGATTATTTAGATTTGTAGTTTTATTATTTGAAGGGCAAAAGCCGGAGAATAATCAAATTACACATCTAGTAATTATTTTCTTTTTAAAGGATTATATTTAAAATAAACCAACGTTATGAGAAAATAGTCTTGTTTAAGGAAAATAATTCGTCGTCAATCCTTAACCCACACTTGATGAACTTATTCACCTCGCTTAGCAAACATATTATTTTTAAAGTCTTTCTCCCGTCTTATTTTTCTTTCTTGTTTTAAATCTCGTTTTCTTTAGTTATTTTATCCAATGCTTGTTTTATTTGTTTGATTCCTTTGCATCTTTTATTGTTTCTTTTTACTTTAACTGCGTTTTAAATCCTTTTAGTAGTGTAATCAAAAACCAACCAAAATATCTCTTTTAAAACCCCATTCACTTCACAATCACGCGACTGAAAGCCGACTCAATCGCCGTCTTACCTTCGTTGGGACATAACGACCCGGGGAACATACTTTCACGAGCATTTCTTCGGTTAAATCTAATTATATACTACAAAAAGACTAAAATCAGGGACCGGCCACTAATTAAAGGGACCGGCCACGCTCCAGAACAATATTTTTCTCCCCTATAAATACTGGTTCATCCCTCAGAATTTTCTCACCTTTTGCACTTTTAAACTTTCTGATCTAGATCCACATTTCTATTCTCTTATCCTTTGATCATAAGTGTATAATTCTTTGTTTCAAAGTGATTCAAACTTCATCCTCTCAAGTGCAAGAGAAGAATACTTCTATCCCCCAAGACAAGAAGTATTACAACTTGTTGTGATCTCCACATCCAAGTTGTTGGTACATCATCAAGATTATTTACATTATTCTTTGTGAAGATTGTTGTGAATATTTGATTGTAGATAGTTGTGCTAGATATATAGATTGTGTGATTAGTTAGTAGCTTGGTGTGAAGAAGAAAAGTTAGGAATTATATTGGTGTGAAGAAGATAGGTGTGGAGTAGTTAGTTGTGAAGTAGATTGATTTGAAGAAGTTGTGACTTAGGTGTGAAGAAGTTGTGGTGTGAAAATTGGTGTGTAAATTAGTGTGTAAGGTTTTCTCCACCATAAGGGAGCTTGTTGATATAGTGAAGAAAACTCTCGAGTTAGGTGCTCGGGGAATGGAGTAGGGAAAGGAAGGTGTCCTTGTAGCTGAACCACTATAAATCTCTTGTCTCGCGGTTCGATCTTTCTATCTCTTACTTATTTCATTACTTATCATTGTTATATATTACTTATTGATAGTTGTTTATATTGTGCAAGACTTGAGATCACATATTATCGAATCTAAGTTTTTAAAATCTAAGAAAACACTAAAACTATCTTTTACAATGAATTAAAAAGACGTAAAACTATTCAACCCCCCTTCTAGTTTTCCACAATTGGTATCAAGAGCCAGGTCTAGCAAGACTTTTAAAATATATTGTATTTTAAAACTTGTAACGATCTATGAAATCTGAAAAATATTTAGAAGGGCAATCTATGCAAAGACCACCACTATTTGAAAGTGATGGATTTTTATATTGGAAAAATAGATTCGAAACGTATGTGAAATCAAAAGATCTTGATCTTTGGCATATTATTACCTTTGGTGATTTTCCTCCTATTCAATATAATGTTGAAACTAAAATTGATGAAATTGTATCTTTCGAAAAACAAAATGATGATTTGAAAAAGAAATTAGCAAAAAATAATGAGGCTAAAATGGTCATTTATAATGCGTTACCACGCAAAGAATATGAAAGAATTTTTATGTGTAAAACCGCCAAAGAAATTTGGGATTCTTTACTAATTACTCACCAAGGTAATAGCCAAGTCAAAGATAATAAAATAGATCTTCTTGTACAACAATATGAACAATTTACGATTCCGGAAGAGGAATCAATTGATAATGCTTTTGCTAAGTTTAACACTATTATCACAAGTTTAAAAGCACTTGATGAGACATTTTCTAGTAAAAATTGTGTTAGGAAATTTCTTAGGGCATTGCATCCAAAATGGCGAGCTAAGGTCACGGCAATTGAAGAATCAAAGAACTTGATGACGTTATCACTAGATGAACTAATCGGAAACTTGAAGGTTCATGAAGAAATCATAAGAAGAGATTCGGAAACGGTCAAAGTCAAGAAAGAACAAACCAAATTCATTGCTCTAAAAGCCAAAAAGGAACCTAGTGATGATGATGATTCAAGTGACGAAAGTGAAGACGAAGAATATGCAATGGCCGTAAGAGAATTCAAGAAATTATTCAAGAGACGAGGAAGATTCACTAGATCATCACGAGACGAAAGAAAAGCATTCCAAAGAAATAGAAGTGACAACTACGGGAAAAGAAAGTGCTTTAGATGTGGAAGTCCAAATCATCTCATTGGCGAATATCTAAAGCCACCGGGTTATGAAAATCAAGGCGCTTTTGTTAGTGGAACATGGAGTGATAGTGACAAAGAAGAAGTTGAAAAGCCAAGAGACGAAAAGTGTTTTATGGCAAAAGAAACCGACGAAATATGTTTAGGAATTGACTTGGAACCTGACGAATGGATCAAAGATAGCGGATGTTCGAGGCACATGATGGGGAACCGCAAGCTATTCTCTACAAACAAGGCATACAATGGAGGTAACGTTATTTTCGGTAGTGACTTACGTGGAAAAATCATTGGCAAAGGTACGATTTCTCAAGACTCACTTACTATTGAAAATGTAGAGCATGTAGATAAGTTAACATATAACTTGCTTAGTGTAGGACAAATATGTGATAATAAATGTAGAGTCACATTTACCGAAGAGGATAGCGAAATAGTTAAGAATGGAAAAATTATAGGTAGAGGAATTAGGAAAGGTGGTATATATGTTATGAAACTAGGAAACAAGCCTGAGGATAGGATATGCCTAACGACCCTAGATGAAAACTCTACATTGTGGCATAGGAGATTAGGACATGTTAACATGCAACAAATACAATCTTTGGCCTCTAAGGAATTAGTTAGAAATTTGCCTAATCTAAAATATGACAAGCATTTTTGTGATGCATGTAAAATTGGAAAACTAGCTCATGCTAGTCACAAAGCTAAGAATATAGTATCCACTACTAGGTGCCTAGAATTATTACATATGGATCTTTTTTGTCCATCCGCTGTGCGGAGCTATGGAGGAAACAAATATACCTTAGTAATAGTAGATGACTACTCACGATACACGTGGACTAGGTTTTTAAGTGACAAAACCCAAGCCTTTGAAAAATTCGAAATATTTACTAAAATGATTCAAAATAAATTAGGATTCTCAATAGTTGCCATTAGGACGGACCATGGTAGGGAATTTGATAACGAAGTACAATTCGGAAAATATTGTGAGTTAAATGGAATATCTCACAATTTCTCCGCTCCTCGTACTCCTCAATCAAATGGCGTAGTAGAAAGAAAAAATAGGTCACTACAAGAAATGAGTAGAACTATGTTAAATGAACAATCCATCCCACAAAAATTTTGGTGTCACGCCGTAGATACATCAACTTATATTTTAAATAGGGTATCAATTAGGAGAATTCTAGGAAAAACTCCTTATGAGTTATTAAGAGGTAGAAAACCAAACTTAAGCTACTTTAGGGCATTTGGAAGTAAATGTTATATTCTAAACACTAAGGATTACCTCACTAAGTTTGATCCAAAATCATATGAAGGAGTATTTTTAGGACACTCACAAAATAGCAAAGCATATATAATACTTAACAAACACTCCATGAAAGTAGAGGAATCACTAAATGTAACATTTGATGAAACACCACCACCTCCTAAAACATTACCTTTAGAAGATGATGATTTAGTCGAAGATGAAGCTATTGAGGTTAGTAAAACAAAACCCATAGGAAATGATAATGAAGACATTCACTTAGAAAATAACGAAACTGCTAATATTAAAGAATCTAGAGCACATCCATTAGATAATATAATAGGACATCTTAACCAAAGAACCCTTAGGTCACAAGCCCAAGATAAAAACAATTTATTTTGTTTCCTCTCAGCAATAGAACCTAAGAATATTAGCGAGGCTTTAAAGGATGAAAGTTGGGTTATAGCTATGCAAGAAGAACTAAATCAATTTAAGGCAAATGATGTTTGGGAATTAGTCCCAAATCCAAAGAATATGACCATCATAAGAACCAAATGGGTATATAGGAATAAGTTAGATGAGAATGGAATAGTTACTAGGAATAAAGCTAGGTTAGTTGCCCAAGGTTATAATCAACAAGAAGGAATTGATTATGACGAAACTTATTGTTGGGTCACTGAATTCCCCAAATCTTCTAACAAGGATTTGAACGTAAAATCCCCTAAGTATAAAAAAGTAACTGAGTGAACAGTAACTCAGTGAGTCACCTTCAGGATGCTAAGACCGAGCCTAAGAAGAAAGGTTCTCCATTCAGTGAGGCAGAACTCAGTGAAGTGTGATCTAAGCCAAGAAGAAGGTGATGGGTTCAGTGAGGATGACAATAACTCACTGAACCCCATGACTCCTCAACAACTTAATTGTACTGAAGACTGATGACAAGAAGACTGAAGTTTTGGCGGGACTGGGCGGGAAAGTCTGAGCTGCTTTATTAAAGTGCTTTATCACTTTAATGACAAACTTTCCCAAAATGGTTAAAACCAGTCTGTCATCAGAAAGTGCCTTTTGGACCTAACTCAATGAAGGTTCCTTGCCAGAAGAATAATATCTTTCAAGATATTGTTAAGGAAGCTTTAGGTCCAATGTATATTTAGTTGTTCTATACTTGTGTATAAATAGGAAGCAAATGTGAGGAGTAAAAGTTGACAAGTTTGTGCAATTAATGCAAAGCATTCACAAACCACTTTACTCCTCCAAAGAACAACGCAAGCCCCTGAGATAGCTCAGTGGGTAATTTAAGTTGTCACTCAACATAGTTTGAGTTTAGTGAGGAGTCCATACAATACTTGTCGTTTCAACCCCAAGTGTTATTCCGCAAACACTTGGGTACGATTCTTTTGATTAACTTCTAATAAAGAATTAAACGTTGGAAAATATTGTCTCTTATCTTTACATTACTTTATTGTTAATCATTTTATACATCTTTGTTTAAAGTCATACAACTTGGTTACTTTAGCTTCTTAGTTACTGTTAACCAAGTAAAAGGGACCAACAAGTGGTATCAGAGCCTCTGATTTGTAAAACTTAAACCTGTTTTCAAAACTTAAGAGTGCTCAAGTTTTTAAAATCAAGATCCCACTATGACTGACATAGATGTTCCCCAGCTTGTTGATAAAAAGGGTGGAAGTTATTCAGTAACTGCCCCTCGACTTGAAGCTGGCAAATTTAATAAGTGAAAAAAGCGAATGCTTTGCTACTTAACTGGGATGGAACCTTATTACATCAAACTGATTAATGAGGGTCCATATGTCCCAACAACTGCCCAAGGTTTAATCAAACCTGAAGCTCAGTGGACCCCAGATGAAAGGAGGGTGGTCAATCAAGACCAGCGCCTAAAAAGCATCATTATATCATGCCTTCCTGATGATATAATGGAATCAGTGATTAACTGTCCCACTGCCCAGCAGACATGGACTGGCCTGGTTCATAGCTATGAAGGGCCTTCTGATACCAAAGAGAATAGAATCATGGACCTGAAGCTTGAATTCAATACCTTTAGGGCCAAGGATTCTGAAAGTCTCTCTGAGACTTATACTCGGTATAAGACCCTCCTGAATGAGCTGACCAATGACGGTGTTATACTGTCAAAACATGAAATCAATGTTGGTTTTGTCAACAGTCTCCCTGAGAAGTGGTTAAACTTCTCTCAGAGATTGAGAAATGCAAACCACATTCAGAACCTT
Organism: Artemisia argyi; assembly: GCA_030686995.1. Taxonomy (NCBI): domain Eukaryota; kingdom Viridiplantae; phylum Streptophyta; class Magnoliopsida; order Asterales; family Asteraceae; genus Artemisia; species Artemisia argyi. The sequence continues at coordinate 42,794,470 of CM060676.1, read as the reverse complement.
GAGCTCCCTGCCATCTATGGGAAGTTTGTTTATGAAGACAATCTTATCACTAGGAGATACCCTGGTAAAGCTCAGGAGACCAAAAAGGCCTTGACAATTACACCCATATCAACTGCTTTCTATTCAAAAGGTGTTGTGCAGGATTTTCAGGATGGATCTGATGATGAGGTTGACCAAAGAACCAGTGAGGAGTATCTTAATGATCTTCAAATTGAATTTCATGAAAGAGCACTCCTTGCTAACTCAAAAAGGTTTTTTAAGAAAAACAAATTTCCTTCTAAAGCAAATGACAACACTGAATGCTTTAAATGTGGCAAAATGGGGCATTTTGCTAAAGATTGTTTTTCAAAAACAACCTCAGAACCATCTTTCAAATTTTCAGGAAATAACTCTTTTTCAGGCCCCAGCAAATTTCAACCAAAAATGCTTCAGTCTAGTCAAAGATTTGAAAAACTACCTCAAATTGACTTTGAAGCCAAGTACAGAAAGGCAAAAGCAAAACTTGCCCTTCTGGAATCATCCTCAACAGTCTCTCAGCCTCCTCAGGCTCCAAAGCCTACTCAAGCCAAGAACAAAGGGCTTGTTGCTGAAACATATGATTGGGATGAGGTTGAAGTGTCCTCTGATGATGATGAAGTTCACATCAGTGCCCTGATGGCTCTGTCAGAAGACAACAAACTTGCTGTGGGGAAGAGTCATGCAAGAAATGGTGAATGGGTCAACATCACTATGAGAAAGGTAAATCTTTTACTTTCTATGGATGATAATGATGATTGGAAATCTTACTTAGATTATATTAATGTTGATTTTAAGTATGTTGAAGAGCAAAGACTTAATTTGTTTTCAAAATTTAACAAATTGAGTTTTGAATTAAATCATTGTAGAGATGAACTACTTGCCTTAAAACAAGCCAAGCTTGAAAGTGTTACACTTCAAATTCAAAACTCTGAACTTGTAAAACAAAATCAAGCTCTTCAGGAAGAACTTAAGAAAGAAAAGGAAATTATTTGGAAATGGACTCAGAAAAACCCCAAACTTTATGAATCACTGAGTCTCTCACCCAGTCCCAAAAAGGCTGGTCTGGGTGATGACCAACTCACTGAAGTTTCTGGGGAGAGTAGCCATTCTACAACTTTTCTATTAACCAACATACTCTCTAGCAAAGAACTAGCTCCCAAACCCAGTGATTGGATTGAAAGAAACAATCCTGATAGTAAATTGCCAAATTTTAACACTGGAAGAATCCTGGAGCCTGAAAGTCAGGCTATAAAGGAGCTGCTAGGAGTCACTGATGAACTTAGTCCTACTGAGTCCATCACTGAGTCTAAGTCTGATTCACCACTCCCTCCACTGAAACAACTTCATGGAGCAGAACCCAATTCTGACCTTGCACCATTAGTCTTTCAACCACATTCTCCTAAAGAGAAATCAGGGTTAGGAAGGACTATACTGAAAAGACCTACTCCTGCACCCACTGAACACCAAAAACCTTCAGTAACTACTGAAGTGAAGCCTGAAAGCACTGATTCAAAGGTTGATCAGCTTGCTGAACTTGTCAGGATGCTGAGTGAGAAAATTGAGTCTACTGAAAAAAACTCTGACTCTAAATTTACAAAGCCCTCAGTATCCTCATGTTCTTCCAAACCAAAAACTACACCTAGACCCTCAGGGAGATGTGAACTGTGCAATTATCCAAATCACAGCACTGATAAATGCTACAGAGTCCTATTTTGTATGATATGCAAACAAGAGGACCACAGAACTTGTGATCACATCTCCCACACTGCTTCTTTAAAAGCAAGGGGTCTATACAAAACCCAAGGCTATCAGTATGCCACACCTTCCAAACAAAGACTGAAGGCTAAGCCTTTCTCACCATGTCCTCACTGCGGTTTCAATGATCATCTTCCTGATGATTGTATGATGAAAGAATGTTGTGACATCTGTGGAGCTCCCTCCCACGAAACCAGGGGACATGACAAAGTGATTCAGTCAAGAAGGAAAAACCAAACCAACACTTCTCAGTCACCTGAGGCATCAACCTCCACAAAATGTAAAACATGTGGTAGCTCAGGTCACACAACTTCAGACCATGATTCATTAACTGATTTCAAAAAGTCCCTGAGGACTAAGCCCACTAGAAGGTGGGTCAACAAGCAAAACTAACCCAGTTTACTGTTTGTGCAGAAACACATCAAGGATCCTACCTGGCATCTAGACAGTGGATGCTCCAGAAGTATGACTGGTGTGAAAAGTTTTCTGCACAAATATGTGGAAGAACCAGGACCCAAAGTAGTATTTGGTGATAACTCATCAGCTCCCACTGAAGGTTATGGTTCAGTAAACTGCAATGGTATAGTTTTTACAAGAATAGCTTATGTTAATGGTCTCAAGTACAACCTGATAAGTGTTTCCCAACTATGTGATGCCAAATACATAGTTCAGTTTGATGACAAGAGAGGGACCATCTTTAATGCCAATAAGGAAGTTGTGTTGATTGCCCCCAGGAGGGATGATGTATATGTCCTTGACATGTCATCCCTGACTCAAAATGGGACTTGCCTATTCTCAAAGGCAAGTGAGACAATCAACTGGCTATGGCATAGGAGACTCTCTCATCTCAATTTCAAGAGCATCAACAACCTGGCCAAACAGAACAAAGTTCTGGGCCTTCCATCCCTGGTGTATACCAAAGACAAGCCTTGTTCTGCTTGTGAAAAAGGAAAACACCATAGGGCATCATTCAAAACCAAACAAACCTTTTCCATCAAAAGCTGCCTACATCTTCTTCATATGGACCTTTTTGGACCTGTCAGTCCAATGTCCATTCACCATGAGAAGTATACTCTGGTCATAGTGGATGAATACTCAAGATATACTTGGGTTTACTTCCTGACCAAAAAGAGTCAGGCAGCTGAAACAATCATGTCATTTGTCAAGAACATTGAAAATCAAAATGATGTCAAAGTTAAACAGATCAGGACTGACAATGGCACCGAATTCAAAAACCAAGACCTTGAGTGTTTTTGTGATGAGAAAGGAATTTCCCAAAATTTCACTTCTCCCTATACTCCTGAACAAAATGGAGTAGCTGAAAGGAGAAATAGAACACTCATTGAGGCAGCAAGAACAATGCTGAATGGCTCAGTCCTCTCAAAACATTTTTGGACTAAGGCAGTTAAAACAGCCTGCTACACTCTAAACAGGTCAATCATTGTGAAAAGGCATAATAAGACACCTTATGAGATATTCAAAGGAAGGATTCCTAACATCAGCTATTTTCATGTATTTGGGTGTCCTGTGTTTATACATAATCACAAGGATCACTTAGGTAAATTTGATGCCAAAGCTGATGATGGATACTTCCTGGGATATTCCTTGGTTTCTAAAGCCTTCAGGGTGTTCAACACAAGGAGACAACAAACTGAGGAAACTTATCACATTACTGTTGATGAAAGCACTGAATCCATCAGGTTCTCAAATTCCTCAGTTGAAGAAATTGGTATTGATGATTCATCAAGATATCCTCCTGATGAGTATCATCCTGAGAACATTCCCTCAACCCAATACCAAGCTGATGCTGATGTCTCCTATTACATCATCCCTCACAACCTACCCCAACCACCTATCAGTGAGTTCATAGAAACTCAGCATGTCTCAAATGAGACTGACACCACTGAACAAATTGTTCAGGAACCTTCAGAACAAATTGTTCCTACTGTTGTCACTGAAGCACATATTGATGAGTTACCTCGTGTTCCTGAGTCTGAACCTAATCAGGCTCCTACAAGCTCAAATTCCTATCCCAAACCCCAGGATAGCTGGACTAGATCCAAAATAATTGAGCTTGTGAACATCATTGGTGAACCCACTGAAGGCATGCTCACAAGAAGCAAGGCTGCCAAACTCAAGGTTGCCACTGCCAATATATGTCTTTATGCTGACTATCTCTCAGAAATTGAGCCTAAAAATGTCAAAGAAGCCCTGACTTATGAAAGTTGGGTTCAGGCCATGAGAGATGAATTGGAACAATTTGACAGAAATGATGTCATGACCCTTGTTGAATGCCCCCAGGGTGTTTTAATCATTGGTATGAAATGGGTCTTTAAAAACAAGACCGATGAAAATGGCACAGTCATCAAAAACAAAGCAAGACTGGTTGCCAAAGGATATAATCAACAGGAAGGTATAGACTATGAGGAAACCTTTGCACCTGTTGCAAGAATGGAAGCCATCAGGATCTTCCTTGCCTATGCAACTTACATGAACTTTAAAGTTTACCAAATGGATGTTAAAAGTGCATTCCTGAATGGTAACATCAAAGAAGATGTTTATGTGCAACAGCCTCCTGGTTTCGAAAGTAGTGAATACCCCAACCATGTCTACAAGCTTAACAAAGCCCTTTATGGACTGAAACAAGCACCAGGGCATGGTATGAAACTCTTTCAGCCTTCCTGATCCAAAACAAGTTTGTCAGAGGAAGAATTGACAACACACTGTTCATCTACAGAACAAAGGATGATGTCATTCTTGTCCAAGTATATGTTGATGACATCATCTTTGGCTCAACAAGTTACAAACTTTGCAAACAGTTTGAGAAACTGATGACCACAAAGTTTGAAATGAGCATGATGGGTGAACTCACATACTTTCTTGGACTCCAAATCAAACAAACTGATAAAGGAATATCCATTTGCCAAGAAAAATACCTCAGGAACCTACTGAAGAAGTATGAGCTCACTGACTGCTCTTCAGTGAAAACCCCTATGGTTCCTCCAAACAACCTTGGCCCTGATCTCACTGGAAAATCAGTGAATCAAACCCAATACAGAGGAATGATTGGCTCCCTGATGTACTTACTTGCCTCAAGGCCTGATATCCAATTCTCAGTCTGCCTGTGTGCCAGATACCAGGCTGACCCTAAAGAATCACATCTCACTGTTGTCAAGAGAATCATCAGGTACCTGAAGGGTACTCCAAACCTTGGTTTGTATTACCCAAAATGTTCAGGATTTGATCTCAAAGGGTACACTGACTCTGACTATGCAGGATGTAACATGGATAGGAAAAGTACTTCAGGATCCTGCCAATTTCTTGGTGGTAAACTTGTGTGTTGGAGTACAAAGAAACAACAGTCAGTGGCCATGTCCTCAGCTGAAGCTGAATATATGGCTGCTGCAGGATGTTGTGCAAATGTACTATGAATGAAGAGCCAACTGAGTGACTATGGCATTCAGTATAAGATGGTACCTATCTTTTGTGATAATACAAGTGCCATAGCCATCTCAAACAATCCAGTACTTCATCAAAGAACCAAACACATTGACCTCAGATACCATTTCATCAGGGACCACATCTCTAATGGAGAGATTGAACTACATTTCATCCCCACTGAGTATCAGCTAGCTGATATCTTCACTAAACCTTTGGATGAACCCACTTTCACAAGATTGAAAGCTGAACTGGGCATGTTGGACATAGAATCAGGGAACTGATCAAAAGTGTTCCAACATGATGTAAATTCTCTAGGTCCCTGATCATACCCCTTCCTGAAAATCTTTTTTGATAATTCAGTTCAGGGGGCTCAGGATGAAAAATGGCATTGAATACCCTAACTAAATGCTCTAAATGTTTAGTTAGTTAATGTCCCAGGTAGGTAACTGAATCCTATTAAATATAGGAATATATGTCACTTACACAACTGGCATCCACTCCTTGGGCCCCCACATCTCTCTCACCAAACACCAGTGAGCATTAAATGCTCCCTCACACACAAAAGTTGTGATGATTTTTTTTCCTGCAAAAGTGCATTATTTGCAGAGGCACCCCAAAGGGTGAGAAAAAAAAAAGGGTAGTGGGAATCGTGATATTAAATGCGGATCTCAAACTTATATTATTATGCCATTTCGGTTGAGTATTTATAAATTTTTGATATCCGCAACATGACTAACCTAATTCCCACTATAAATACCCCCACAAAAAGGGAAAAACACACACACTTTTAAAATCATAACTAAACTCTTGCAAATTCTTTTTCAAAACAACGTGTGTTTCCCTCACTGATAACCATTTTTCAAAAACCAGGCTTTTATCTAAACCAAAAGGCTTCTTCTAAGGTCGTAAAATACGCACCCAATGTGGATTTTCAAATGGAAAGCGTAGACCTTACCAAGAACAATGTGGTGGGGAACTTTGCCTACCCTGCTGGGTACCCTGAATACAGGGATGTGGTGAAGTTCCTTCAGAACTGCTTCCTGACCACCTCATTCACAAAGACCCCCTCAGTCATCAATCATGACTACTTGAGGGAATTTTGGTGCACATCGGTGGTTGAAAACCCTGATGCGCCAAAAGAGGCCAAAATAAAGTTTACAGTCAAGAATGGAACAAAGTCCCTAACTCTTGACTATAAAACTTTTGTCAAAGCCACTGGGCTTGACTACACCACGACCTTCACTGCCCAACCCTCTGAGAAAGAAGTAAAGGAGGTCTTACTGGAATTGGGACCCTATGACAAAAATCACCCTGAGGTGACACCAGGGTCCCTATTATCCAAAGCCCCAATAATTAAGACCTGGTTCCCAGCTCCCTGGAGGATTCTAATGACTTTTGTCATTCAGGTTCTCTGGGGAAATAAATCCTCTACTGATCAATTGAACACTACTCAGGCAATGATAGTGTTCTGTCTCATTGAGGGTAAAATGATAGACCTTGGAGAAATCATCTTCAGGGACCTCATAGCAAAGTTAGGGGGGAAGTCTAGGCAAAAACATATGTCATATCCTAGATTTGTTTCTTGTGCCCTACAAGACTTGCTTGGGTCTGAGTATGATAGGCCTGACGCAACAGGTTTTGAGCCTGATGTCCTACACAAGGCAAATTACTCACGTGACCCTCTTGAGGTTACACCTGTCACCCTGACATTGTACATGCGTACTGCTATCCAGGGTGAGAATAAAGTTTCACCAGTCCCCTCTCCCACCAAAAAGGTGAAGAGGAAGAAGGGACAGGGGTCCAGGAAGGTGGCTCAACCTAAGTCACTCGACACTGAGACCTCTGATCCCAAGCCTACAATGAGGCAACCACAACAGCCCTTGACTGCTGACACCATGAGAATTATAACCCAGTCACTAGGCCTGCAACAAAAGGCAATGGAGGGCACTGAGACATCACACTCAGTGTCCTCGGGCATACCCGTTTCCAAAGACTCTACTGTCATAAACAAGACAGTTGAGCCGAAACAAACCAAACCTTCACATCCTGCTAAAGGCTCTGGAAAATCACAACCAGAGTCTCAGGGAGTAAGGGATCCTAAATCCTCGGTGGGGCAGCACTACTCCACTGAGAAGGGGGTCCACAAACAATCACATCCTGCTAAAGGCTCGGGTAAATCACAACCCAAGCATCAGGGAGTTCATGTTCCTAAACCTTCGACATGCCAAAACAAGCCTGTTGGAAAGGGGGACTCAACCACTCATCTGCCTGATGAGGACAATCGCCAATCAAAGCTTTTGTCTGAGGGCACCACTACTCATCCCAAAGACTCAGAGGGAAACATACAACCCGCTGATAGGGACACAACAATCACGGCTCCTAGTGAGGGCACTGAGAAACACCCATCAGTGTCTGAAAGGGTCATGGGGGACAAAGATTCAGAGGGATATACACCACCCGCTGATATGGAACCCACAACCACTCCCGGAGGTGCGCAAAACTTGGGAACTGGCCTTAAAGACCAGGTAGGTAAAACCCAACCTACCGGATTTGAGGGGTCAGGACCTGGCCAAAACGAAGGCAAATCTTCTTATGAAGAGGAGCCGGATAACCTCCATTTGTTGCAGATTACCTCCCTGGCAGATGCTCAGGCGTTCTTATTTTCTGATGATGAATTTAACAGTGACGAGGAAGTCTTCACGGCCGGAGATGAAATGGAGGTTGAGGAGACAGTCCCTGAACCTGTTACTCAGTCTCCTCAAACCTCTAACCATGATGAAGATGAACAACATTCCGAGCCGGAAACCTCAGAAGACGCTTCAACTCCTCTCACTGAAAGAGCCTTCAAAAAGTTCATCAAGAAAATGACTAATGTTTTGTACAGGGGGGTCACTGAAGAGGTGTTTGACCTGCATACTGAGCAAGCAGTCCACTATCACCTCCTCAAAGATGCTGTTGAAGAATACACTGATGATGTCAGGGATCAAAATTTCACTGTCTCTTACTCCCTGACACAAATGGCTTCGCACATCAATCAATTTTTGGAATCCTTAAAAGAGCTGGCTACAGGGATTAAGTCAGTTCAAGAATCAGTCAAAGATGATCCTGAGCTCAACAAGAAACTTCTTCAGGCATCTGAGACATACCAGGTAAACGCGGTGGATCTTACTAAGTTACTTGGTTTGATAAAGGGTTCCAATGTTCAGAATCTCAACTCCACGGTGGAGTCCCTCAAGTCTTCCTTCACTCAGTTGGAAGCATCAGTGACAGCTCAATCCCTGAAGTCCACATCTCTGGCATGGACAATGGGATCCAGGATGACTGCCCTTGAAAGTTCTCAGGCTACACTTGACTCCAAGGTATCCCTCATCCATCAGGATACTGCGGAGATCAAGTCAATGATGACGGAAATGTTTCAAGTTTTCAAGGGCTCCTCTACTTCATCTTCAGTAACTCCAACACTTGCCATCACTGCAGCTCCGGCAATTGTTGAGGGGGAGAATGTTCCTGAAACCCCTATTACTGATGAACAAGAAGATGCTGGACAGCCCTCTCACACTGAGGGGGAGTATGTCACTGAAGCCACACCAATCACCGAAGTTCCACCTCAAAAGGAACCAGTCTTCTCCACTCTCAATCAGGACAGAGGAAAAAGCATTGCCACCACCTCTGAACCTACAACTATGCTCCAACCTGCCTCCACAATGATCAGAGTTGATCCTGATGAACCAATCAGGGTCCCCTATGAAATCAATGGAAAAATCTATCAACTCACTCATGACCAAACACAAGATTATATGGAAAGAGTTGAGAAAGTGGCAAAGGCAGCTGAAGAAGAGAGATTGAGCAAGACTGAATTGATACAGGTTGTTCATGAGGAGGCTGAAAATATTGGTATGGATACTGAGGCACTAGCTACTGAGCAAGCTGGTGCAGCCTTTAAAAAGGCTCAGGAAGAACAGATGAATGCTCTTAAAAGGGAAAGGGAAGCAAAGCTGAAAAGGGATGCTCAAATCAGAAAGACCAGGGTTGAAAGATATCATTGGGTGATGAAGGAAAGGTTGAAGCCTGAAACCATCACTGACATTAAGATTCACAGGAACACCAAACCCGCAATGGTCACTGTCTTCAGGGGGGCTGATAAAAGAGTCATCGATACTCATAACCCATTCAGATTTGCTGACTTTGGGATTACTGAACTTGATGAGCTCCGTCCTATCATTGCCAAGAAAAACAATGTTGTTGTACCCAACCTTCTCAAGTCACTGAATGAAAGGTATAACAGACTGAGAGCAATGCCTGAAGCCCTCAACATTCCCTCCCTTCTTCCTGCTCCAACAACTGAAACTGCTTCATCAACAGCCACCAGGAGAAAAAGAAAGCACATTGAATCCGAGCCTGAGATCAAGGTCCCAGGATTGGATTGTGATAGGTCCGTTCCTGAAGGAATCACCTTCATGAACAACACTGTGCTTGAACACCCTGAAAGAGGTCTATGCTTTACGGATGAATATGGAGACCTTGCTTTCCAAAGATGGTCTGATATAGACAGGGCAGGGGTCAAGGCAATGGTAACGTACCTGATGTTAGCTTCTCCTATACAAAGTGGTGCAAACCAAAGGTTCTGTAAGGACCTTCGGGTCAAGATTAAGAAGCATCCTGAGAAACACCTGCTGAGATCAAAGAAAGCTAAGATTGAGGGTCTTGGCTATCATCTGAACATCTGATCTGCAACAACTATCTTTATTTTGTTTGTAATTTGTAGGAAAATGTAATAGCTATAAATAAAATGATGTTTTTGTTTAGATAGTTATGTCCTACTTACAATTACAACAAACATTCAGCAAGAGAAGATGTACCCTGACAACTCATGCTGAATCATGTATCACTTAGGCTATTTGTATGTTCAAATAGGGGGAGATTGTTGGGTCACTGAATTCCCCAAATCTTCTAACAAGGATTTGAACGTAAAATCCCCTAAGTATAAACAAGTCACTGAGTGAACATTAACTCAGTGAGTCACCTTCAGGATGCTAAGACCGAGCCTAAGAAGAAAGGTTCTCCATTCAGTGAGGCGGAACTCAGTGAAGTGTGATCTAAGCCAAGAAGAAGGTGATGGGTTCAGTGAGGATGACAATAACTCACTGAACCCCATGACTCCTCAACAACTTAATTGTACTGAAGACTGATGACAAGAAGACTGAAGTTTTGGCGGGACTGGGCGGGAAAGTCTAAGCTGCTTTATTAAAGTGCTTTATCACTTTAATGACAAACTTTCCCAAAATGGTTAAAACCAGTCTGTCATCAGAAAGTGCCTTTTGGACCTAACTCGATGAAGGTTCCTTGCCAGAAGAATAATATCTTTCAAGATATTGTTAAGGAAGCTTTAGGTCCAATGTATATTTAGTTGTTCTATACTTGTGTATAAATAGGAAGCAAATGTGAGGAGTAAAAGTTGACAAGTTTGTGCAATTAATGCAAAGCATTCACAAACTACTTTACTCCTCCAAAGAACAACGCAAGCCCCTGAGATAGCTCAGTGGGTAATTTAAGTTGTCACTCAACATAGTTTGAGTTTAGTGAGGAGTCCATACAATACTTGTCGTTTCAACCCCAAGTGTTATTCCGCAAACACTTGGGTACGATTCTTTTGATTAACTTCTAATAAAGAATTAAACGTTGGAAAATATTGTCTCTTATCTTTACATTACTTTATTGTTAATCATTTTATACATCTTTGTTTAAAGTCATACAACTTGGTTACTTTAGCTTCTTAGTTACTGTTAACCAAGTAAAAGGGACCAACAAGTGGTATCAGAGCCTCTGATTTGTAAAACTTAAACCTGTTTTCAAAACTTAAGAGTGCTCAAGTTTTTAAAATCAAGATCCCACTATGACTGACATAGATGTTCCCCAGCTTGTTGATAAAAAGGGTGGAAGTTATTCAGCAACTGCCCCTCGACTTGAAGCTGGCAAATTTAATAAGTGGAAAAAGCGAATGCTTTGCTACTTAAGCTGGCAAATTTAATAAGGATTCATTGACTTCGCAAAACCTGATTATGTTTATAAGTTAAAGAAAGCTTTGTATGGACTCAAACAAGCTCCAAAAGCTTGGTATGATCGATTAAAAGCTTTTCTTATTAAACATGATTATTCCATGGGAATGGTAGATAACACTCTTTTCACTAAAAGGAAAGACCCAAATCTCATCATTGTCCTAATATATGTCGATGACATTATATTTGGATCGACTTGTCAAGACATGTGTGATGAATTTGCCAAAATCATGCATGATGAGTTTGAGATGAGCATGGTGGGTGAACTTAACTTCTTCCTAGGATTACAAATAAAACAATTAGAAGATGGAATATTTTTTAACCAATCTAAGTACATTAAGGAAATGCTTAAGAAATTTGGCCTAGAAGACTCAAAACCCATGAAAACTCCCATGTCTACGGAAGTAAAGCTCACAAAGGACGATGAAGGTGAGTCCGTAGATAACACCAAGTATAGAGGAATGATAGGTAGTTTACTATACTTGACGGCAAGTAGACCCGATATCATGTTTAGTGTCTGCCTTTGTGCCCGTTTTCAAGAGGATCCCAAAACCTCTCACCTAGAAGCGGTTAAGTGTATCTTCCGATACGTTAAAGGCACTATACACTTAGGATTATGGTATCCTAAGGGATCCGGCATAGAAACCATCATCTATGCGGATTCGGCTAATGCGGGAGACTACGTAGATAGAAAGAGCACTAGTGGTATTTGCACGTTTATGGGATGTTGTCTAACATCTTGGTTTTCGAAGAAGCAAACCGCTCTTGCTATTTCTACCACCGAAGCCGAATATGTAAGCGCTGGAAAGGCATGTCAACAAGCACTATGGATGAAACAAGCTCTCGTAGACTATGGCATTAGGTTAGAAAATGTCCCCATTATGTGCGATAACAAATGTGCAATAGATTTAAGTAAAAATCCGGTGCAACACTCTAGGACTAAACACATAGAAATACGCCACCACTTTCTTAGGGATAATGTACAAAAAGGAAATATATCTATAGAGAAGGTTGCATCGGAAGACAACATTGCGGATATATTCACAAAACCCCTTAAGCGTGAATTATTCAACCACTTGCGTTTAGGATTAGGAATGATGGAACAAGTTGACTAAATTATATTGAATTAATACAAATTTATACTTGCATAAAAATTTATTTTTCTTCCATTTCATCTTTTCTGAGTCTAGGAATCTATTTCGCACAAAAATAAAGATTGGGAAAATTTATTTTCTTTGCATAAAATCCTTTGTAAAACCCAATCAATTTTCTTTAAAAATTATTCTCACATCTAGGAATCACATGAAGATAATTTTCCTTGCATTGTTGACTAATACCAAAAACATTGTTTTTCAAAATCATGCATAAACTCTCACATAAATTGTCAAGGTATATAATCTAATATATGTCTTTGACATTCATGATCGAGCAGAAATTGAATCAAGGAGATCATTTGGATTGTTTCTTAGGATCGTCATTTCTTTTTGCACTTAGGAGTTGAAACAATCACAACTCCACATTTGTTGCATATAGACACACACTAGGACAAATTCACTAATAATGTTGTCATCTCGATCCATCACTAGTTTTTCACTCACTAGTTGCCTTTTCCTTTGATCTAAGATAGGTGTCTTAGGAAGTTTAAGTGATCTTGCCTTTACTTATCTCCTCTTGCTTATTATGTGTTGATTATTTGCTCTTTTGCCTATGTGTTCTTGCATGCATGCTTTATCTTGATTAGATTAGATTTTATATTTGCCTAAAGGAATTGAACTTGCTTGAATTCTAATCCAAACACACAACCTTTCTGCAAATTTTCTGCCAAAAACCCAATTCTGGCAACCTGGAAATCACCAGATGGGCGGCCCCCTTAATTTTGTAAGGCGGCCCCCTTAATCATTAAGGGGACCGCCCCCTAATTAAGGGGACCGGCCATCTGATGGTCGGGTTTACAGAATCTTTTCTGCTTTTTAGCCCATTTCAACCTACATTTCCCAATTTTCACCAACACATTTTGTCCTAATCTCTCAAACAAACTTTATCCATCCATAAACACACAAATCTTACACTATAAATACCCCCAATCCTCAAAACTCTTCACTCATCCCTTCATGGCTTCTCCAAACAAACCCAAACCAAAAGCCTCAAGGCTTGCAAGAATGACGGAAAAACCCATTTGGCGAAGAAAAAGCCCTCGAAACAAATCCATCATAACAAATGAAGTTGGAAGCCACTCAACACCACCAACCACTTACTTCCTAAACTTTCCACCAAATTCACAAGGACATTCATTTGATCCTCTTTACAAACCATACAACATTGGCCAAACATCTTCCTTCATGTCAAACCACTCATCTCATCCTCCAATCACTTGTAATGATTCATACAAGTTTGATCAACCATCCCACTACAACTCCAACTACACAAACCCAATTCATCTATATCAACACAATGACTTTCTCCGCATTACCATGGAAAAGCAAAAGTTCCGTGATGAAATATCACAAATCCATAATCTTTGTGATCTCAATGCCATGCATCGTGCACAACGCAATAAAGGGCAACCTCCGTCATCACCCTACAACAATTGCCTTCCTCACTCTCTCAACTTGAATCAAGTTACAAACCACACTCATTATTGCCCTTGTTGCATCTTTCTTCAAAAACAAATCATTTACTTGAGTGAAGATATTTCTTGGATTGAATATCTTCTCACTCGACCTCATACCATTCCACCCTTAACACGATACAATATCGTAAGGGCCACCTCTTCCACTCCATACCCCACTCCATATCCTTCTCCATCTAACAACTAAGCTTTATGCTTATGTTATCCTTCAAGCAAATAAAACAATCAACCATGAGTTGCAAGCAAGTCCAAGTGCTCTTTTAGGCAATATAGGACTATGTCTTTTCTTTTGTTTTATTATGATTAATATGTCTTAAGCATATTAAATGTTGTAATGCTTTCTATGATGCTTGAATGAATCTATTTTTTTTTATTGCTTTGCATGTATATGTGCCTTGTTCTCTTCTAATATTTTGTGTAGCCAAGATTTCCATAGCTCATTCCCTTGGTGCTCTCAAATGAGGGGGAGCATACATCAAGGGGGAGCATTAATCTTTTTGATTTTACAAAAAGGGGGAGAAGAGAATGTTAAACTCTAAATTCTTGTCTAAAAATTATTTTTTAGACCTAATGAGTTTAAGGTTTTGTAATCATCAAAAAGGGGGAGATTGTTGACATAAATAATGTCTTAAAACATTGTTAGCATATTAACAATGTCTCTATGTTTTAATAATTATAAAGCATAAACTCATTAATCTAAAACTTATGACATAAACAAGTTTTTAGTACTTAATATTTGTCTTTGCTTCCATATCACTTAAGGTATGAATAAACAAAGAGTTTATTGCATTTCATGATCAAAGGAAATTTTTCTAATCACTAGAATTTTTATAAAATGTATTAAACATCTTATATATCTTTTACAAAATTACTTTTGGAATTAAAAGAATATGTTTAATTCATTATAAATATATGATTTCAAATTTTCAACCAAAAATGGCAAATTTTATCCAGAAAAATATTCCCCACTAAAAGACAAGCAAAACCAACGTTCTGAAGGGGCGGCCCCCTTAATTCCTTAGGCGCCCCCCTTAATCATTAAGGGGACCGGCCACTAATTAAGGGGACCGGCCACGCTCCAGAACAGTATTTTTCTCCCCTATAAATACTAGTTCATCCCTCAGAATTTTCTCACCTTTTGCACTTCTAAATTTTCTGATCTAGATCCACATTTCTATTCTCTTATCCTTTGATCATAAGTGTATAATTCTTTGTTTCAAAGTGATTCAAACTTCATCATCTCAAGTGCAAGAGAAGAATACTTCTATCCCCCAAGACAAGAAGTATTACAACTTGTTGTGATCTCCACATCCAAGTTGTTGATACATCATCAAGATTATTTACATTATTCTTTGTGAAGATTGTTGTGAACATTTGATTGTAGATAGTTGTGTTAGATATATAGATTGTGTGATTAGTTAGTAGCTTGGTGTGAAGAAGAAAAGTTAGGAATTATATTGGTGTGAAGAAGATAGGTGTGAAGTAGTTAGTTGTGAAGTAGATTGATTTGAAGAAGTTGTGTAGAAGTTGTGACTTAGGTGTGAAGAAGTTGTGGTGTGAAAATTGGTGTATTGGTGTGTAAGGTTTTCTCCGCCATAAGGGAGCTTGTTGATATAGTGAAGAAAACTCTCGAGTTAGGTGCTCGGGGAGTGGAGTAGGGCAAGGAAGGTGTCCTTGTAGCCGAACCACTATAAATCTCTTGTCTCGCGGTTCGATCTTTCCATCTCTTACTTATTTCATTACTTATCATTGTTATATATTACTTATTGATAGTTGTTTATATTGTGCAAGACTTGAGATCACATATTATCGAATCTAAGTTTTTAAAATCTAAGAAAACACTAAAACTATCTTTTACAACGAATTAAAAAGACGTAAAACTATTCAACCCCCCTTCTAGTTTTCCACAAGTTGTGATGAAAAGAGGATATAAACGGGGACGGAGCTATGTTTACTTATGGGTTGGCCAAGGCCCACCCCAAATTTCAAGGAGTTAATACATATTTGTTACTACTGTTTTAAAATATGTGCATTATACAAGAATTTGGCTCACCTTAAATCTTAAAAGTGATCAAACTTACTTGGAATATGAGGATAAATATAATATACCATGCAATTGTATCACGCTTTTTGCTACAACCTTCTATTCATTCAAATTTGAAAGTGCCTTACTATTTTCCAGTTTGATAATGTTCTTACTTTTAGACCAATTAAAAGATCAAAACTACATTATATAGAAGATTTTAATTTTATTCTACAGGTCATCTTGCGTAGCATTTATGCGTTTGAAAATAATTAAAATCAAATTATTTTATAGCAACGACATTCTAGTGGTTAACTGTTATGTTTGTATTTGGCCCACCCGTATATAAAATCATAGCTTCGTTACTGGATATAAAAAAGTTTAAACTACTTTAAAGTGTTTGATGTGTGTTTTATATGTGACACATTGGGAACTGATGAAGCAAAAGAGATGGAAAAAGAAATAGACAATCATGCCCTCACGTGATTATCAAGTGTATATACTTAAAAGAGGGATTCTAACAAGGTTAATGAAAATGGATTGGATCCGTAACCATATCAAACATCAATGAGCACCCAGTGAAAAAAAAAAGTTCAGTAACCGAAAATATAAAACCTGCCAAACCATAGTAACCATTTATGTAATTAACTCACTAATTATTTCTTAGATCTTAGAACATCTTTTTTGTTGAAATATGGAAGTTAGATTAGCAATATACAACTAGAAATGTGTGAGCCTATTGGGGGCACACACGTTAAACACTTAGAGTATGTTTAATACTTTACGTATACTTCGAAATGTAAACCAAAAAGGACGAAATACAACTAGATAAGAATCCTAAGGTTGTCCAAGTGTTTGGCAGACCTAAGAAGGATCTAGAAGAGTTCTTGGAGTGTCTAGGTTCGTTGGAGATTAGAAGGAATGAGAGAGTTGTGATAAGACTTGGTTTTGGAGAGTTTAAGCCTTATCATGAGAAGAGGTTTACTCTTATCATGAATCAAGGCTTGAGGCTATATAAACCCCTCTCTCCACAGCTCATTGTACGAAAATAATCATCACATAATCATAGAAAATTCTCTCCATTCTTTCCCTCAATCAAACCGAATCTATAAACCCTAATTAGGGTTCATAGATTTGATCTTACACTTGTGATCCTCTTGTTAAGCTTTGCAAGTGTTTTTAGGTTGTTATTAGATTCCTTTTTGTGATATAACATCCTCTGGTTCTTTGGTTTATAAGTTGTCAAGGCGTGATAACTCTTTAAAGTCTCAAAACACACTTCTATTCTTTCTCGGATAAAACAGGAAAAGATATCGAACATAGTGTTGTCCGATATCGGGTAACAAAGGAATTTGATTTCGGGCAGCTTAAAGATCTCGGACATCAAAGGATTTTGGGTTGTTTTGGTTTCGATTCGGTTTTGGGCTATTACACTTGGTGTTTGAGCATACGTGGAGTTAGGCTAGCCTTCCTAACGTACTTGGTTGACGTGTTTGTGTGAGCAACCGTAGAGGTGATATATATTTACTACTTTGTTTCATTTGCTGGTGACTACGAGGGTTAGTATTTACTCTTTCATGTTGTTTATATGTGTGTTAATCATAAAGGCTAAACTAGATCTATATCCATTGCGTACTCGTAGTGTTAATGGTTAACATGTTTATTCAATCCCAACATTTTTATCTTGATATGTAACAATACAAACACTAGTTTAATCAGCTGACATTATTTGTTAAAAGAACCCAAAAAAAACTAAGTCATCAACCCAAAAAAACATAACCAATCAATATTTTTATTGAGCATACTCCAAGTTCATAAAAGTTTCGCAGTAATGTTTTTCCATATGTCTAAACTTACCACCGTTATAATCGGTGAGCGTTTAGAAAAGAAAGTTTATTTGCACTTTTTTTTGAAGTGTTAATTAGCGGGAACACCTTGACCCGGGTTTTTTTAGCATCAATTATTGTCCACCACATAAGGAATAGGTTTGGCAACTCTCCTGCCCAGTGGGCCACCAACTGGACCCATGATTTTTAAAAGGATGTTGCACAAAAGAAATATCGGGCTAACTAAATTTACACCGTAAGAAACGAAAGCAGCAAAAAAAATTAAGGGTTGCACATACCACAAAAACGGTAGTTTTAAAATCTTTTTATACTTCGTAACCTAAAATCAGGTGTAGCCCATGCCACACCCGAAATACATGTGGTTCCGTCCATGCTTATTTACGCTTTCTTGGTAACTTTCGTGCAAATGAACTAATGTCAGGTTGTGTGATGTACGACTTTCTAATTGCTTATGCATCATGCATGTGATTTTTGATGTTGCTTTTGCGTATAAGTGCTTCAAGTCATTAATCTACAAAAAAATAATCCCACTAGTCATTGTTTATATAAAGAAACCAAAATGAAGACTAGCTACCAAAACATCTTCATTTAATTTGCAAGAATGAAAGTCATGAAGATTTGTAGCACCAAATGCATGTTGACTCTTATGCTTGTTTTTGCATTTTGTATAGCTCAAAGTCTCGGAGAGACCGTTACTTGCTTTGATCGTAAAAGCAAGTGCTTCTTGAAGCAAATACAATGCCCGAAAGAATGCCCATCAACTTCTCCGGCAAACCCGAAATACAAAGCTTGTTATCTTGATTGCTCTTCTCCGATTTGCAAGGCTCAATGCAGAAGTAAGAAGTACTTTAACTATATCTCGATTTTGTATCTTTGTGTAATAAGAATGCTAAGATTTAGGACCAAAGCACAATAAGTGTGTTTTAGCAAATGGTCTAAAGCTATAAAAGTACATTTTTTTCAAGTTTCTCTAGGGAGTTGGGATACAATCACAACTCGTATCCCGACTTCAGTTCTTACATACAAGTTCGTTAGATTTTAGAATAGAAGAGTAAGTAATATATTGAAGTTCTCAAGCTAAATAAAGTAATTAAGTAGAGTAAATTTTACGGTTTTGAGGTTCATGCTCTTATGAGAAATAGAAATTTTTTTGATAGGTTTTACGTTTTGTCCCACATAGAAGCAAGGTGAAATCTCAAGTGGGTTTTTATGGTGACCTGGGAAGTAGGAATAGTAGTTAACACTGTCACTATTCAACTTACTTCCTTGATTTTTAATAAATACTGCTGATATCTTTTTTATTAGATAATTCTTATTTTCTTGATAGACAATGTTAATGCCATTCAGCCTTATAAAATCAACTTTTTAATTACATTATTTTGGAAGATTTCCTCTAGCATTCGATTTAATTCGCTAGTAAGAACAAACTACTTTTTATTCAAAACAGACCGGAAGCCAAACTGCAACGGTCGCGGGGCAGCATGCTTAGATCCCCGTTTTGTAGGCGGGGACGACATTGTGTTCTACTTTCATGGAAAACGTAACGAGCATTTCACATTAGTATCCGACCACAACCTCCAAATCAATGCAAGATTCATCGGTCTAAGGCCAATGGGACGAACGAGGGACTACACATGGATCCAAGCCCTAGGGATCCTTTTTAATTCCCACATGTTCTCAGTTGAGACAATCAAATCAACTAAATGGGACGACGAAGTTGACCATCTTATGTTCACTTACAAAGGGGAAAATCTAGTGTTACACGAAGGGTATCCAACCATATGGGAGTCCCGAGAAGGTGATATAAAGATTGAAAGAACTTTCGAAAAGAATAGTGTTTTGATTACCTTAAAGGAAGTAGCCGAAATTTCAATTAATGTGGTGCCTGTGACTAAAGAAGATAATCAGATTCACAACTATCGTATACCAAAAGATGATTGTTTTGCTCATCTAGAGGTGCAGTTTAGATTCAATGGTTTATCTTCGCAAGTTGAAGGCTTGCTTGGAAGGACTTATCAGCCTGATTTCAAGAACCCGGCTAAACAAGGTGTTGCAATGCCTGTGGTGGGTGGTGAAGATAAGTATAAAACGGAATCTTTATTCTCTTCAGAATGTAATTCGTGCATATATTCCAAAGCTCAAGCTTCGGATCAACAGGTTATGATCATGTGATGGCATTGTGAAACAGTGAAGGCGTAAAGTGAACCAAACTGAAGATATTGTTGGAAAAAATTCTTTCTTTAGTGAATAAATTTTATAAATCGTCAATGTTATACAATTTCAATCTGATATGTAATGCAATTCAACGTTGAGTGATCTTTAAGTAAAATAATGTACTTAAAATGAATGGTTAGGAACAGCGTAAGCAAACAAACAAATTAAACCTTCTTGAATCTTGAACATTTGAATCTCAAATTGATAACTTACTATACCTCAAAGATATAATTAAGTATTAGGCAAAGAAGCAAAGGTTTACAGGAATCAGTAACCAAGAATCCAATTTTTATTACATGTAGTGACTATAAAGATCGAATTGCTGACCGATCTCAATGATCTGGATCGTTAACTTCACAATGTTAAGCCATTTGAAGGCAAAATAATTTAGACACAATAATGTATAACATAATCAGCTAGACATTATAACATTAGTACTACATTTACATCGCAACTAGTATCTTTATTTAACTTCTAGCTAGCTGCATTTGTTTCCAAAAGTATTTGAGTGACCCATCAACCTAGAGTTGTGGGTTTAAGTCTCGTCAGAGACATTGTGAGGTATTATGTGTGAGATAGGTAGGATAGGAGTATAAAAGTTGTCGTTCTAAAAAAAAATATCATTATATAGAACAACTGTGGATAATAGAAAAAAAAGGTTAAATCTCCCTCAAGTGAATGTGTTTCAATACGCCTGGTAAACAACTTGTGTAGGGTGTTTGATATTGCTAATGCAAATGTTTTATCTATACATAATGAAATGTTTAAATATAAATTATCACTTACATTCCAAAGATTTAAATTTAAAAAAAAAAAAAAAAAAAAAAAAAAAAAAAAAAAAAAAAAAAAACCTGTACAGTATAGGTCCTTTCACCGTATTTATGTTTCATATCCTTACAACGACATAACATTCAACAACATGAAAAAATGTACTGTAAGGAAAGGTGTAACATTTAATATATAGAGCTTACTTGCTTCCAAACTGCATGTCACAACTCAGTAGTATACTAGTATTAAACATGTGGTAGGTTAGAAATTTTAAAACACCATTCAATTCTTATAAATGCTTTCAAACAAAAACTTACACCATCTTCTGCACCATCATCATCATCATCACCATCTAACTATATATGATGATCATGACGTTGATAATGTATGCATGTATGTAAAAAGAATATCATGGATAGGTTTTAAGAGTAGCACCACAAAAAGTACAAATAATAGCCTTCCAACATTTCCAATAAAATGGGATGTAGCAAAATCTTGTTTTGGTCACGATATCAGCAACACTTGCTCCTCGTCGACATCTTGAACACGAGCCTGCCACCGGCTTCGTCCTCTTTACATTGCGTTTTTGATCCACCAGAAAGCAAAACACCACCATATATAGAGAGAGAGATAGTGGTGAGACTGTGAGAGAGAGGAGCTAGTTGGTTGAGGTGGAGAGGAAGGATTTATTAACCTGAAATATGTTGAGATGTTATGAAGGGAATTTGGGTGTTTATGATGTAGACTAGAATGGTGTGGATCACATAGTAATGTCCCCGTCTTAATATATATACCAAACCGACAATATTATATATGCTTTATGATCCATGTACATGTTCATCAGGTAACCAATAACATGTAGCAACAATATAATGAATAGGGAGTTTTAGGTTTGGTTTATCCTTTGGTGCATCATAATTTATGACTGTTCGCTAGTGTCTTTCAATAAATTTGTAGGTCCTCAAGAAATAGCTAATTTTAAGTCAATGAAGATTGGGAATGTCCATTTCAGTAGAATGATGAAAATTGTAAATGTTGTTTATAATATAATTCACCCGCACCGAAAAAAAGTCAATGAAGATCAAATCAATCCGATGAAAATCAAAGCTATAAATAACAACATATATGCCATAGTGTTGCTGACTTGCTGATAAATCAAAGCCAACTCAAGTGTTTTGAAACACATTAAACTGTATAGTTCACATCGACCAAAATATTTTTTGATCGGTTACCCAACCCGACTATTTATTATTATTATTATTATTATTATTATTATTATTTTTTTTTTTTATTATTATTATTTTTTTTTATAAACATCACTTTATTGAAAAACAAATAGGATTTTACAAGAAATTAGTGGGGAGCCGAGAAACTAACTGAGCCCCCACACCTCTAGCTATAGCAAAACCAATCCTACTAAAAATATGTGGAGCAGCACGTGCTCCAATATCTTGGGTCATGGAGAATCGTCGAATGCGCTTTAATAATGTCACTGCATCCTGTTCAAGTTCTCCAAAAGAAGAGAATGAAAATGGGAGGAACCCATATCCGATATCAGCGCATTTACCCGCGTACTTGACACGTTTACATTGTGCGGCTTCAATAACTGCCCGACCGGGCATAAAATCAACCATACACGAACGCGTCAAAGGTGACGATCCTGTAAGATCAACACAAACATCAAGGCCACCATCCCAAGAATAAAGTAACAAATCAGCTGGACGTAAGGTTTTGTCCCTCTCTCCATGAAGCCCAATATCCACCTCCTTACGAACTGAAACTCCAGACCAAGAACATATATCAACAAGAACATCCCGCACAACATTATGCCGATGTTTAATACCAACTATACCTGCGCACGATACAGCATGATCTCCGAAAATATCTCCAGAAAAAACCTTAGAACAAGCTGAACATGGCATCTGGACAGTAAAAAGAGGAACACCCAACCGATAACACAACACACATCGGTAAGTCCTGGCATTCATAGTTTGTCTCAATCCGGATATCGGTGCCACCCTAAGCCAATCTGACGTGTAATCCTCTTTTAGTGAGTTCCATAAAGCCATCTGTCTAGGGGATAAATGGAAGGTGGATTCAACCGTTTAGACAACACGTGTGAAATGTATGCCTGCCAATTTCTTCATAAGTTTGGGGGCAGCGATCTCACTAGGGTTACTCAAAAGGTCAATATCCATATTCACATTAAAAGTACACAAAGCATCATCAAAAGAAGGACCAGCAGTCATAATACCAGAACTACGGAGAAGCCTAGTCTGTAAGCTGGCAGATTGAAGTCTAGAAGCAAGGAAGACATAGTTCAAGACATCACCTGCAGAATACATGTCACACACCCAAAATCGGGTCCAGCGGAAGCATACATGTAGCTGGGGTGTAACTCAATGGGTATCACAACATAAGTACAAAAATGGTTTTCACTTTAATCATTTAGAATAAAATCGTTTAATCAAAAATGTTGAATTTACATCGTTAAAAGTAGTGCGGAAGTAGGCCCTTAAAATAGTTTAAAACGGTCCTCAAATGAATAATCAGAGTCTTCTATGACCATGCCATGCCCTGCCAAAACCTCCAGTAGCGTGCCATTGGTGAATAACTGAAGATACATGCTAAAGTGTCAACACGAGGTTGGTGAGTTCATAGAGTTTGTTTAACAAATAAAGTCTATAGAAAATGATCACACAGCAAAGGCATCGTAAATCCACTCAGTTACAAGTCCCGCCATAAGAGACTTGTAACCTGTGTGTTCACAACCCACTGCTAACATATATAGTATGAGTAAAATATGTATAAGTTCATCACAACAGTTAAGCAATTAGTCGTGAGTCTACACTTCATCTTCGAAGACCTCACGTTTATTGTATGTCTCAATGGTCATCCAACAACTTAATCTGGAGCCACTGGAAAAGATTACGGGGTGCCATTTCCTAAAGTATAAAAGATTACTGGGTGCCATTTCCCAAAGTATAAGAGATTACTGGGTGCCATTTCCCAAAGTATAAGTTGCTCAAGAATACACAATCACAGTTTAGTATAACGCAGTTAAGTATAGCACAATCACGTATGTATGAAATCAAGTATAAAACAATCAAGTAAAATATTTTGAGTATTTGTACAAGTAAGCAAGTAGTTGAGCATGTATCTCCCCCAAAGAGTTAAAACAAGTATAAAAAGAGTAGGGGCTATGACTCACCTGGTGCGATAGCTACGATGACAAAAATGGATACACAGAAATGAGGTTCGATCTCTAACCGCAACCTAATATGAATGATAGTGATCTACTTAGATCATGAAATGATGTTGAAAATATGCATGCACATGATACCTATGCCACTCGTAACTTGGAAATAATTGTTATTGTCAAAGTAAAGTATTTTCCATACTTAGGAAAAATAAGTCCAACTAGGCTTATAAAAACTTGTCGTAATATATCGTATATAAAATGTTGGTGTTATATTCTTCGTTTTGAAAGCTTTAAAATAACGTCAATTAGTCGTAAAGATAAACTTATTATCACTAGTACTTCATTAGTTATGAATTTGGCACTTTGGTAGTATTTCTAGAAAATCTAGAATTTAGTACGTAGTATTATTATTATTATTATTATTTCTAGTTAAAAGCTGTCAATTTATATAAGGTTTCGCCGATATAGAAACGTGAATATCTTTGTCGTTATAAGCCTATTTTACTCATTCTTTATATCCACGGATTCGTCTTAACCTATACTAATATATTTTTGATAAGTCAGGATGGCTAGATTTAGTTTTACGCCTCGAAATAGTCGTGACAACTGTTCATCAGCAAAGAATTTTCAGAAAAATAGTTTTCGTCGTTAACTTCGGAAAATCATATCTCATTCGTTATTAACTCGTTTTAATCCGTTCTTTCACCCACGGCTTCGTTTTTGAAAGTATTTTCTAAATCTTTGGTCAAAAATTACCCATCATCTACTGATTTTCCCACGTTTTAAAAATATGGATAGTAGGTATATATATTGTTTCAAAAGTCATTTCTAGTGTTCCAATCTAGTTCCAACTTCAACCAAACCACTTTCAATCACCACAAATCTAGTCTAATCTTACCATACACCTTCTTAGGGTATCATGGGTTCCTAAACATCATCAATCAATTGGATCTTACAAGGATCTAACTATAATCTACTTCTATGGCTCAAAAGTTAGATATGTATAAAATGGAGTGGTATAAATAACATATGCATGTAGATCTTGTATAAAAAAGTGTAGGATTATTGTAGGAACTTGAATAAATTATAAAATGAGTTTTGTATACATACTTGAAGATTTGAGATGATTATGTTAATAACCTTGAGATTTTTATTTCAAAATCCTAACTAGGAGTATAAATGGAACTTGTTTAATACTTGATCTTCAAAAATTTGATGGTTTCTTCCTTGATCTTGTCTTGGTCGATCATATAGAGAGGAGAGAATGAGAGAATTATTTTGCTAGTTTATTTTTATTAGGGAAATGAATGTGTAGAAATGAGACTTAGATATTTTATGAGATGAAGCATGTGCAAGAAACACTAGGGGGCAAGATCCACTTTTTAGGGAATTGGAAAATGGTAGGAAAAGTTTTGCAAGACTTTTGTAAGGATTAGGTTAGATATTATTAGTTTTATGGGATACCGGGTACCGAGTTAACTAAAAATAAATTGTAACGAGATAAAATAAAATATAATGAAGTTGTAAAAATTGTAAAATAATATTCCTGATGAGAATCGGAAGTTAAAATAATGATCGGGTTGAAATATCGCAAACCGACGGAGTTATAAGCTTCGACCGGAAAACGTAACAGTTGATTTGAAAACACCGGGTAAATTAATAATATAATTTTTATATTATTATATGAGTATAAAAATGTGTTAGGACCATAGTTAGGATTGTCGGATCAATTATTCATAGTAATAGTTTATAGGATAACGTTTATTAGGTAGATAACCGTACGTATACAGAAATGATGCATCTCACGCATAAATGACAAATTTTCTCCGGAGGTGAATAGTGTTTTATGAATAGTAAAAATTTTGAACGCTTCTCAGAATCACAAACTGACTCCGAAAAAGATAAATAGTAAAATAATGAATAGTGATCAATGAATAGTAAAAATGAATAGTAATCCAAAAATGCGAATTGTCACAGTCTCTACCCCTTAATGGAACTTCGTCCCGAAGTTCAGTTAATGTTGGTCTCTGAAGTGTAATAAAGGTGAAGATTCATGAGATGAAATGACCAGTTGACGTGCTTCTAGGCGGCGGTTCACGAGGTGATGAAAAGTATGAATGTTCTGACAACGAGAGTATACACACATATGAATGAAACATTTAGAAATTGAGTAGAGAATTCAATCCAGACAGAATTTTATTATAACCATTCTCAGTGTTGCATAATTCATTCTGAGTCGGATATAGGTAGTCAGCCTATGTCCCACTATCCCGGGTTGAATATAGGTGACTAGTCTATATTCCACCGAGGTTCCATGAATTTTGAAATACTCAGCTCAGTTATACTAAGACTATGTCCTTCACAAATACCAAGACGTTCAGAAAGACTAAGGCATGTGACCAAACTCGAGGTCAAATGATGAAACTATGCAAGGAGAAGGCGTAACATGAGGCGCATAAGTTATGTAAGCATACTAATAGGGAAGACAATTATAGTAATCAACTATAATAAATGAGTATGATATATCTAATAATGAGATACAAATCTCATCACATATGTCAGCAACAAACCACAAATGAGGCTTCAGCTTAGTAGGCAGGCACGTGACGGTCATAGGGTTAAGTTTTTCGTAAAAGTAGCTATAGACTAGGTTTTAAAAACACTCAGTTCGCTATAGCCAAAGCTCTGATGCCAATCTGTCACACCCCCAAAATCGGGTCCAGCGGAAGCATACATGTAGCTGGGGTGTAACTCAATCGGTATCACAACATAAGTACAAAAATGGTTTTCACTTTAATCATTTAGAATAAAATCGTTTAATCAAAAATGTTGAATTTACATCGTTAAAAGTAGTGCGGAAGTAAGCCCTTAAAATAGTTTAAAACGGTCCTCAAATGAATAATCAGAGTCTTCTATGACCATGCCATGCCCTGCCAAAACCTCCAGTAGCGTGCCATTGGTGAATACCTGAAGATACATGCTAAAGTGTCAACACGAGGTTGGTGAGTTCATAGAGTTTGTTTAACAAATAAAGTCTATAGAAAATGATCACACAGCAAAGGCATCGTAAATCCACTCAGTTACAAGTCCCGCCATAAGAGACTTATAACCTGTGTGTTCACAACCCACTGCTAACATATATAGTATGAGTAAAACATGTATAAGTTCATCACAACAGTTAAGCAATTAGTCGTGAGTCTACACTTCATCTCTGAAGACCTCACGTTTATTGTATGTCTCAATGGTCATCCAACAACTTAATCTGGAGCCACTGGAAAAGATTACGGGGTGCCATTTCCCAAAGTATAAAAGATTACTGGGTGTCATTTCCCAAATTATAAGAGATTACTGGGTGCCATTTCCCAAAGTATAAGTTGCTCAAGAATACACAATCACAGTTTAGTATAACGCAGTTAAGTATAGCACAATCACGTATGTATGAAATCAAGTATAAAACAATCAAGTAAAATATTTTGAGTATTTGTACAAGTAAGCAAGTAGTTGAGCATGTATCTCCCCCAAAGAGTTAAAACAAGTATAAAAAGAGTAGGGGCTATGACTCACCTGGTGCGATAGCTACGATGACAAAAGTGGATACACAGAAATGAGGTTCGATCTCTAACCGCAACCTAATATGAATGATAGTGATCTATTTAGATCATGAAATGATGTAGAAAATATGCATGCACATAATACCTATACCACTCGTAACTTGGAAATAATTGTTATTGTCAAAGTAAAGTATTTTTCATACTTAAGAAAAATAAGTCCAACTAGGCTTATAAAAACTTGTCGTAATATATCGTATATAAAATGTTAGTGTTATATTCTTCGTTTTGAAAGCCTTAAAATAACGTCAATTAGTCGTAAAGATAAACTTATTATCACTAGTACTTCATTAGTTATGAATTTGGCACTTTTGTAGTATTTCTAGAAAATCTAGAATTTAGTATGTATTATTATTATTATTATTATTATTATTATTATTATTATTATTATTATTATTATTATTATTATTATTATTATTATTATTATTATTATTATTATTATTATTATTTCTAGTTAAAAGCTGTCAATTTATATAAGGTTTCGCTGATATAGAAACGTGAATATCTTTGTCGTTATAAGCCTATTTTACTCGTTCTTTTTATCCACGGATTCGTCTTAACCTATACTAATATATTTTTGATAAGTCGGGATGGCTAGATTTAGTTTTACGCCTCGAAACAGTCGTGACAACTGTTCATCAGCAAAGAATTTTCAGAAAAATAGTTTTCGTCGTTAACTTCGGAAAATCATATCTCCTTCATTATTAACTCGTTTTAATCCGTTCTTTCGCCCACGGCTTCGTTTTTGAAAGTATTTTCTAAATCTTTGGTCAAAAATTACCCATCATTTACTGATTTTCCCACGTTTTAAAAATATGGACAGTAGGTATATATATTGTTTCAAAAGTTATTTATAGTGTTCCAATCTAGTTCCAACTTCAACCAAACCACTTTCAATCACCACAAATCTAGTCTAATCTTACCATACACCTTCTTAGGGTGTCATGGGTTCCTAAACATCATCAATCAATTGGATCTAACAAGGATCTAACTATAATCTACTTCTATGACTCAAAAGTTAGATATGTATAAAATGGAGTGGTATAAATAACATATGCATGTAGATCTTGTATAAAAAAGTGTAGGATTATTGTAGGAACTTGAATAAATTATAAAATGAGTTTTGTATACTTACTTGAAGATTTGAGATGATTATGTTAATAACCTTGAGATTTTTATTTCAAAATCCTAACTAGGAGTATAAATGGAACTTGTTTAATACTTGATCTTCAAAAATTTGATGGTTTCTTCCTTGATCTTGTCTTGGTCGATCATATAGAGAGGAGAGAATGAGAGAATTATTTTGCTAGTTTATTTTTATTAGGGAAATGAATGTGTAGAAATGAGACTTAGATATTTTATGAGATGAAGCATGTGCAAGAAACACTAGGGGGCAAGATCCACTTTTTAGGGAATTGGAAAATGGTAGGAAAAGTTTTGCAAGACTTTTGTAAGGATTAAGTTAGATATTATTAGTTTTATGGGATATCGGGTACCGAGTTAACTAAAAATAAATTGTAACGAGATAAAATAAAATATAATGAAGTTGTAAAAATTGTAAAATAATATTCCTGATGAGAATCGGAAGTTAAAATAATGATCGGGTTAAAATATCGCAAACCGACGGAGTTATAAGCTTCGACCGGAAAACATAACAGTTGATTTGAAAACATCGGGTAAATTAATAATATAATTTTTATATTATTATATGAGTATAAAAATGTGTTAGGACCATAGTTGGGATTGTCGGATCAATTATTCATAGTAATAGTTTATAGGATAACGTTTATTAGGAAGATAACCGTACGTATACAGAAATGATGCATCTCACGCATAAATGACAAATTTTCTCCGGAGGTGAATAGTGTTTTATGAATAGTAAAAATTTTGAACGCTTCTCAGAATCACAAACTGACTCCGAAAAAGATGAATAGTAAAATAATAAATAGTGATCGATGAATAGTAAAAATGAATAGTAATCCGAAAATGCGAATTGTCACAATACACACCAAGTCCCCCGAAAGCAAAAGGTAGGGTGGCGAGTCTCCATTGCCAATCACCAAACCCAGGTCCAGAAGCAGTGACAATACGTTCCAAAGAAGAGCGAAGTGCTGCATCAAAAGAAACCTGAGCACCCTCAAAGACCCGAGGAGGACATGTGCGCATAGAAAAATACAACTTGGAAATACCCGCACATGCACGCAGTAGCAACAACTCACACTGGGGATCATTAAGCTTAGCAACAGCATCCATAAGTTCAATAGTTTTAGCAACCTTTTTCATAACAAGCTTACTACTAAACTCAAAATCCACACTGGCGGGCCCCCCTAATAATTTAACACCATGCGAAGGTCGAAAAATATTAGGGGGAAAAACACCAACATACTTGCTCCTGGGGTCTTTCTTCGGCCAAAAAACCTCAGTTTTTTCAACGTTTAGGTGTAAATCACAACTATGTCAATCCATCATAATCAGCTCTAAAACCTTCCCCACAACCAAGGTATCCCCAATAATAGTACAATCATCAAGATACCAAGCTTGAAGAGAAAGAGTAAAAGAGTCTCTAATCTTACATGCCAAAGGATGTAACACTAAAGCAAAAAAAAGAGGCCTAAACGGATCACCCTGTTGCACCCCTTGGTGCGACCATTAAGTATGCTCACCATATTACTATTATTATTATTATTATTATTATTATTATTATTATTATTATTATTATTATTTTTATAAAGGCACCCAACCTGACTGATATTTGTTGTACAATATATAAAGTTTATGTGTGACACTGGTGGTACATAGAGTAACTCTTACTAAAAGACCTCTCTTATCATAATGATGAACATTAATCTTTTGTAACCATTTATTACAAAATTTACTCTATATAGTATCCATTAGTCATATGTCGCATGCATATGCATCGGGTATTATCAATGTTCAGGTGATATATTTTCTAGCTTCTAAAGTAATACAATAAGCATAATCTGTAGTAGTCCGGGGTGCCTATTTTACCATCAAAATGATCGATAAAATGCCATGTTTCGATTTTCAAACATTGACTTTATATCATGTAGACCCTTACCACCCAATGGTTTGTACTTTGTAGAAGTTTTAAACCGGTCTATTCAGCCCATGTGGGTGTGAAAAAGTAGAGAAAAGTCTTTGTACGCGCCCAGATGTTGACAAATCATGTGTTTATGTGGTTTAAATGATTGATTAGCAAATATAACCTACTTGGACCAGCATTGATACGTGCAGACTTAACTCCCTATGGTGTGAATCACACTATGTCCTAATTCTGTAATGTACATCTAGCAACAACTTATCAGGCCGTCCCGAGAATTTAGAGGCCCAGGCGATAGTGTAAATAGGGCCCTTACACCAAATTAAAACTTTCGATGTATAATTAATTATTGAGTAGTGATTGGGAGCACTAAAATATGTGCCTAAATTTATTTCTAAGCCTACATGACATCATCCTGATGGTTGCAGTCAGGGACCCACTTTTCTACAAAACTAGCAAGATTATGCCACATATGTTTAGGCATTAATTTAGACATACAACTTAGGTCTCCAAATCATTTTTCTTATATAAAATACAAACGAGCTCCAAAATATACTGTAGATCTTATGAAAAAAATTAATCATAGAGGTATTCAAATAATAGTTTAAATTTTTTTTTGATGATAAAGAAAATTGATTCAAATTATTGTTGGAAAAATGAGTTTTGCAAAGTGGTTTTTGCAAACTTTGGACATTATTTAATATATGTATATGTTACATATATTTGTGTTACTTGGGGGCGTTTTGTTCTCCTCCAAGAGAGCTTTGCAACGAGCTAAACTATGTCCAAAAAAAAGTAAATATGAATGAGATATCGTGTCTCAAAGCTTCTGAACTCATGCGGATATGAAACACAATATATGGAAAAATATTACATCCCATATCGCCCAAAACATGAAGTGAACACTTGTTTATAAGGAAATCTTGATATTTGCTATCAAATTCTTGTACTTGGGTTTTACTCCCACACCTACGTGGGCGCGCAGGGTGTCCAGATTGTGGGATTTCCGGGCCAAAATGGGTTCGAAGCTTCTGAACTCATGCGAACCCGTGCAACCTGCGGACATGAATGCAGCTCCGAAAACTTGCCTAATGTCAAACATTAAATTTTACATAATTATATAATTTAAATAAAAAAAAACATAATTAAACACTTAATAAAAAACAACTATTTTTATTAGAAAACAATACATTTTATTAAAAATTCTAAGCAAAATTACATAACACTTATTAAACAAAAAAAAAAAATCAACAAAAAATTTGAAATCACTAGTCATCGAGGTATGATAAGTCTTGAGCCGCTACGTGTTCCGTAAGATCATATCGAAGACGATTATGGATATCTTCGTCGAGTAACTCATGTAGCACACTATCATCATAAATTGGCGTTACCGACGGATCCATTATATGAACCGGTGATATTGTCATACCATCGTTTTTCAAAATCATATTGCACAATATAATGCACATATAAACCAGTTATCGAATCTTTTGAACCGACATAGCTCGGAGAGGACGACTGAGAATCATCCATTTTCCTTTTAGACGACCAAAAGCTCGTTCGATATCCTTTCTTGCAGACTCTTGTAGTTTCTTGAATCTCTTTTCCATTGGGTCAGTTGGATACGGATATGCTTTAACAAATGTTGAATACTTAGGATAGATTCCATCGGTAAGATAGTATCCACGTTTGTAAAGCCTTTCACCCAATAAAAATGAACTGTTTGGTGCCGTTCTATTTCGTTCAGTAACTGATTGAGGCAAAAGCAGTAAACTAAAGTCAACCACGGATGTAGTCAATATAGTCAAACTCCTTAGGCTCAATTCTCCGCGGAATATAGGGTTTCCCCGGGTCGTTATGTCCCAACGAGGTGTGGATGGTATCAAACGGGTTTGTGATCGGGTGAATTTGGACAGGAAAGGGTTGTGAATGGTTATACTACTGATTTATACAAGAAAATAGCTTAAATAAGCTATATGAATAATTACGTGAAATCAAACTGCTTAAAAACGTTATCTAGATTTAAAAACGCGAAAGTTATTTAAATAAAAACGCGAGTGCGCGAAATAAAAAGTGAAACGAGAGCAATACTAATCCTACGGATATGAAAATTACATTTTTACAATCCTAATGATAAAAGAAAATTTTTAGAAAAAGAAAATTAATTTTTACACTATTTAATTAATTACTATTTAATAACTAATTAATAATATTTAAAATACACTAATTATAAATTTAAGCTAGAAAAATGAAAATTTAATTCTAAAAATTCTAAAATAATATAAAAGTAATTTTAAAACTAAAAATATATTTTTCCTACTTTTTCTCTATTTATTATTAATTAATTAAGATGTAAATACTAATTAAACTATTTAAATTAAAGAAAAATAGCAAATGAATAGTTAAAATCCTAAAACTTTTTCTAAAAATGTTTTATGACATTTAAAACCTAGGAAAAATATAAAAACATAGAATTATAAAAACTATTTATGCTATTTAATTATCTAATATTAATTAATTAGTAATAAAACTAATATTAATTATTAAAAATAGCAAATGAAAAGAGAAAAATCTAGAAAAATTCCTAAAAATACTTTAAACTATCAGGAACGTAAGAAAAATATGAAAATACAAAAGTACTTAATAATAAGCTAAAAGGAAAAATGAAAAAGATAACTTCTATTAAATAGAAGCTATCACTAAAATTAAATTTGAATTTTTTGGATTTTTCTTTTACAAACCTGTTAAAATACTGAAAATATGAAACTTTTATGAAAAGACTTTTTACAAAACTCAAAAATAAGCCAAATGCAAGCTTATTAGCTTGACAGTACACTAAATAAGCTCAAATGGATTTAATAAGCTTGAATAAGCTGATACAAAAGCTAATAAGCTGAACCAAGGATACAATAAGCTTCAAACAACAGAACCAAATCTAGAGCAAGCTAAATCAAGGGGAAAACATAACTAAAGAAGCCAAAATTCCAAATAAGCAAATCTAATGCTCACTAAAAGATACCCAGGCCTGCAGGCTTATTAAAGGACACTTTGAGCTTATCAAATAAGCTCAAAAGCCAAAAATAAACATGGAACCTTCAAGCTTGGCACCAGGGCTTTCCAAAAAGTCCAAGTTCACAAGCTAGCACCTTCTATTAAGCTCAGTGTAAGCTTGTGAATGTAGCTATTCTACACTGATGATTCAATGTAGAGGGTATGATGGGACAAATTTTAAGGACCAAATTAAGCAGTGGAATAAGCAATACATGGAGAATAAAACATATGCACAGCAAGTTGGTCAGATAGGCATCCTAGAGAACCCAAGAACACCCAGTGGGGTCCACTAATGAACCATGTGCAATCCTAGGAAGTTGGGCAGTTGACAGACTTGGTGATGCAAGGCATAACAGGCCAAATAAGCTATAGCAATCCTAAATAAGCTACAAATTGAACCAAATAAGCTTCAAATCATAAAAATCTAACCTAGATAAGCTAAGATTTAGAAGCAACTAATCATTGAGGGAAGAGATGAGCAGTTTAGGCAGAAAAGCAGTTACAATAAGCACTAGTAAATAAGCAAATAAGCCCTACAGATGACTAAAAGCTCAGGAACAATGCAGGTAACTTATTTAAGCTAAGAACAACTTGTTTCACACAGATAATGTCACAACTCGTAAATTCTGGTCTTTTCCCGAACTTTCAACATTTACTATTCATCGGTTACTATTCATCGATCACTATTCATCATTTTACTATTCATCATTTTTGAGGTCAGTTTGATATTCTGAGAAGCGTTTTAAAATTTTACTATTCATAAAACACTATTCACATTCCGGAGAAAATTTGTCATTTATACGTGGGTTGCGTCATTTTTGTAAACATACGATTTTTTTATCTAAGAAACGTTATCTTATGAACTAATATTTTGAATATTGATCCGACACTCCCAACTATGGTCCTAAGACATTTTTACACTCATTATAATGATACAAAAATTATAAAATTCATTTACCCGTTATTTTGGAAATTTATTTAATTCGTATCGTACGTCTAATATAATTACGACGGTTTTCTTAAAAATTAAACGATAATCGTCCAAACACCCAATACTTGTACCCAACATATTTTTACAAATTTTATGACTTTATTATGTTCCGAATAACTTTGATAAAATTTATTTCTAGCAAACCCGGTACCCGATAAAACCTAAAACCAACTAATACTACACATTCTTACCATTAACTCTCTAAATAATTACCCAACACAAACCCACTTTTCTCTCCTTTGTGAACCGGCCCCCCCCCCCCCCCTCCTAAGCCATCTAATGAGCTAATCTCACCAACTCAATTTAATGTTTACCAAACTTTTGTCCCTAGATATATAATAAACTTTTCATCCATTTTTATCACTAAAAATCATTTTTACTAAACACAAGCAAACTTTTTCTCTCTTTTCTCTTAAGGGTGGATCGAACTAGGGTGTTCAAGGAGCAAGGAGAATAAATTTTCCAAGATCAAGCCATTTTATTGTTCCTTTTGTTGTCTTTGTTTGAGTTTTGTATTAAAAACTCAAGGTTTCTTTGGTTTTTCATCATCACAAGCTCACTAATTTTTTTTGTAAGTTGTCAAACTCTTGTTCATCATTTCTTCATGTTATTTTTATGATCATATGAATTCCATTCAAGGTTTACATGCATATGTTAGTATATACCACTCATTTATATATATATGTAACTTTTGAACTCTAGAAATGGATTATAGTTAAATCCTTGTTAGATCCACTTGATTTGTGATGTTTAGGAACCCATGACACCCTAAGAAGGTGTATGGTAAGATTAGACTAGATTTGTGGTGGTTGAAAGTGATTTGGTTGAAGATGAAACTAGTTAGAAACACTATAATTGATTTTTGAAACTATATATATACCTACTGTTACTATTTTGAAATCGTGGGAAAATCAGTAAGTGGTGAGTAATTTTTGACCAAAGATTTAGAAAATACTTTCAAAAACGAAACTTTTGGCGAAAGAACGGATTAAAACGAGTTAATAACGAAGGAGATATGATTTTCCGAATTTAACGACGAAAACTAGTTTTCTGAAAAACTGCTTGCTGATGAACAGTACTCATGGGCTGTTTTGGGCATAAAAACTTGATCTAGCCGTCCCGACTTATCAAAAATATGTTAGTATGTTGTCCCACGATTCCGGGAATGTAAAGAACGTAGAAAACGAGCTTAAAACGACGAAGATATACACTTTTGAAACTAGGCGAACTATATATATATTTGACAACCTCTAATAGCACATATTCTCTTAAGCTATGGAAACACTATAATTCAACGCCAACACTTATTTTCAAACTACGAGTGGTATAGGCTTCATGTGCATGTACATTCATCGCATCCCCTCATAATTTAAGTAGATCGTATCACTCGTTCATTATAGGTCGCGGTTAGAGATCGAACCTCATTTCTGTGTAACCACTTTTGTCTTCGTAGCTATCGCACCAGGTGAGTCATAGCCCCTACTCTTTTAATTGTTTTGTCAACTTTTGGGGGAGAATACATGCTCGTTTTAAATGAACTATTATTTGACTCTTTGAACTTGTCTTGACCTTTTGAACTTAACTTGACTTTTGAAATTGACTTAAACTTTTGAACTTAATGCACCGTACGTGCTATAACCTAAAGTCTCCCATGTACGGAGCAATGCAAAGTCTCCCCTGTCTACGGAGCAGCATTATAAAGCCTCCCTTGTTCGGAGCAACCTAAAGTCTCCCTTGTTCGGAGCAACACTATGAAGTCTCCCTTGTTCGGAGCAACGTTAAAAAGTCTCTCATGTTCAGAGCATCCTTAATAAATCTCGCCATGGTGGAGTGACTAATAAATCTTTGCCAAGTCGGTAAAGTGACTAATAAATCTCGCCTAGGTGGTGGAGTGACTTGAAGTCTCCCATGTTCGGAGCAACATTATAAAGTCTCCCTTGTTCGGAGCGGCCTTGACTTATTATTGACCACGGGTACTTGACTACTAGACCTAAACTATTTTAGCAGTGGGTTGTGAACACACAGGTTACAAGTCTCTTATGGCGGGACTTGTAACTGAGTGGATTTACGATGCCTTTGCTGTGTGAACATTTTCTATAAACTTTATTTGTTAAACAAACTCTATGAACTCACCAACCTCGTGTTGACACTTTAGCATGTATTTTCAGGTTTTAATCTTATGGCACGCTACTGGAGGTTTTGGCAGGGCATGGCATGGTCATAGAAGACTCTGATTATTAATTTGGGGACCGTTTTAAACTATTTTAAGGGCCTATTTCCGCACTACTTTTTAACGATGTAAATTCAAATTTTTTTTGATTTAACTATTTTATTCTAAATGATTGAAGTGAAAACCATTTTTGAACTAGTGTTGTAATACCAATTGAGTTACACCCCAGCTACACGTATGCTTCCGCTGGACCCGATTTTGGGGGTGTGACAGATAAGCACCCATAACATTCAAATAAGTACATGAGCAGTTCATAGGTTTGATGCTAAGACAGATTTGAGTGCTCCAAAACACCTACTTGTAGCTTAAAATTCAGTCCTTTAATAATCTAATGAAAGCAAACAAAGAGTAAATACTTGAAACCTATACTACCACCTAGCTTTAAAACCTAAAAGCCCTAATCCTACTAACCTAATTGACCATTAATTGAGTCCTAGATCAGATCCTTATTTGGACAGGTACAAGCAATAGGATGACTTTTTGCATGCAAACCAAAGTTGACTGAATTGAACTTCTACTAATCAATACTTAATCTACGTGTTATCTTAAGCTTTTTTAGGACCTGATTAAGCTCAGTGTGACTAGTATGAACCTAAATCTATAATGGCAGCAGTTAGAACATCAAATTGCACACAGAATTGGTCTTTATAACTAGATTTTGACTTTTACTTGAAAACCATCAATTTCAAAACTTTGACTGAGCTAAGTTAAACCTAAGGGTGATGTCTAAGCTACCTTTTATCAATATCAACATCAGCAACTCAGTTGAACAAGCAGTACCAAACACCCCTTAAGTCCACTGAATTGACTTTTACACTACCACTAACTGACTTTTTGCTATCAATCTTGAACCCAGAAGTTGTATTGAGGTAGTACACACTTAAGAAGCAATTTCTAAGTACCAAAAAGCATTTTGTAATAAGCTAAAGGTAAAAGCTGTGTTGGGCTAAAAGGACAGTAAAAAAGGTAAATGCAAGTGACACCACTACCTAGCAATCTTAATTAAACATATAGAAGTTGATAAGCATGAATACTGAACCAATAAACATAAACCTCACAATAACAAGCAAATTTAAAATAAGCAGATATACTTAAGCTAAACCACTAATTTTAGAATTGCAACTATATTTGAATATTGAAATTTTTGATTAATACTAGAATGAAATAATACAATACTGAATTTGAAAACTGAGTAAAGATTATACTAAGATTACATTATTACTACTCCTAAAACCCTACTGCCTTCAAAATGGCATACAAGAGAATTATTTATACTAATAGACAACTAGGGCTTCCTTGGGTTTCTTTGTCCTCTTCTGTGCTTCTTTTCATCAATCCCAGCCATTGGATTGGCCTCCGTTTCATCTCAACCCTTGAATCAGCTTTGGTATTATATGAGGGTCCTGGATTGGTGACCTGGAGGGGACAATACATGGGGTTGACTTTGTTTGAGATAGTGGAATAGGGTGGTTAGTAGGAGAGGAGTGGGGGACAAGAGTGTTGGAGTAGCAGGGTGTTTGTTTGTTTTTGTCTGGTTTAGGTTGCAAAAAAGGGGGAAGAAGAAGACAGGGGTTAACCCTCGTTGACCCTATTTTATTAATAAAACAGGGATGGTTTTGGGCTTAGGTGAACATGGGCTTGGATGTTGGGTTTGTGTTTGGGATTGGATAATATTAATAACAAATGATCCGTTTGGTTTGTAGAAATAATCAAGCCCAAGGACCATTTTTGTAATTTGAGCAAAGTTGAGGGGCTGAGTTGTAAAATTCCAAAAGTACAAGTAAGGACTAAACTTGCCATATTCCATAATCCGAGGGCCTTGAATGATATTTTCCAAAATTTGAATATCTCGGGGACTAACTTTGCCAATTTTGAAAGTACGGGGACCAAATTTGTAAAATTTTGAAACTTATCACCAAAGGACTAAAATTGATATTTGTGATTTCCCAAAGTCCAATGATGATTTTTCTCCCAAATATTTCCCACCAAGGACCAATTCTGCCAAAAAGTGAAATTCCGGGGACTAAACTTGTAATTTCTCAAAACTTTTGAAATTTTCACCAAAGGACTAAATATGACAACTTATGGTTTCAAAAGGACCTTTGGTGATTTTTCTTTCCAAATAAGTACTCATGGACTATTTTTGTCAATTTATGAAAGTTGGGGGACTGAAACTGGCAATTATGCAAACTTTGTACGTTTTTCATCTGTGTTTTACTCATTTTGCATCTGAAACATATAAAACACAATTTTGGAATATTTTTAGTATTTTGATGCATTTCTGAGTGTTCTTGTATGTTTTGTAGTTCAGATTTGACAAAAAATAATGAGTGTTTGAGCACTCATCAGTA
Source organism: Artemisia argyi (assembly GCA_030686995.1). Lineage (NCBI taxonomy): Eukaryota > Viridiplantae > Streptophyta > Magnoliopsida > Asterales > Asteraceae > Artemisia > Artemisia argyi. The sequence goes on along the minus strand of CM060676.1, from coordinate 42,755,225 downwards.
ACATACAATGGAGACTGATTCAAAATATTGATATCGTTGTTTGAACCGGGAGGACCAAAAACCGAATGCCAAATCTACAAATCATATGAAGCAGTCGCTTCAAGCATAATAGTCGGGTATTGGTGATCACCTCTCTTATATTGGCCTCTCAAGTGTCTAGGACAATTTCGCCAAACAAAATGTGTACAATCAATACTACCAAGCATTCCCGGAATATGATGTTTTTCTTCATGTACATTGAATAAGCGTGCTACGTCATGGCTTGTAGGCCTACGTAAGAACTCTCGACCATATAACTTTATAATCGCATCGCAAAATTTATCAAGGCATTCTCCTAAAATAAAATGACAACTTTTAATAAAAAAAAAAATTAACGAAATATATAACTACAAAATAATAACTAAAACATTTTAACAAAAAACATAACGAAAACAATTTAAATAACTTAATAACAAAAACAAATTTAAAAATTAATAACGAAATAATTTAATTAAAATAATAACCTGACGTTCTTCGTGCCATGTTTAAATAGTCATCAAATCTATCTGAAGGTTCACCCGTTGCGAGTTGTCGAATGGCGGATGTACATTTTTGTAATGGCGTGAAACTATTTTGGCCCATCGCGTCTTGACCCGGTTGAAACCATTCGAATTGGGCTTCAATATCATCAACAATTTTTAAAAACAAGTTTTTACTCATACGAAAACGATCACGAAAAACGCTTTCGTTAAACTTTGGTTGTTCAACAAAATAATCATTCAATAGAGTTTCTAATGCTTTTTCACGAAAACGTTGGACATAACCACGGGTGTCGGTAGAGCTAGCCGTGTCTTCAAGAGCTTCGTTTCCGGCTAAAAAGGTTTCAAACGTACTTCCGGATAACCATTCTTCGGACGAATCCGGGGGAATATTGATCTCGTCCGATGACGAAGAAGACATTGACATGGTTAAATAAATTGTGTGTTGTTTTTGTGATTTGATTTGTGAGATTTTTGTGAATGAAACAATATGTGTTATTAGTGAATATTTATAGGGATTTTTTTTTTTTTTTTGAAAATGGATCCACGCTCCCCTTGCATTAATGCCAAACGGTAATATTTTTCTTGTTTTTCTCCCTTACCGAAACGGTGAGATTCACCGATTGAGGCACCGAAATTGCCTTGCTGATCCACTGGCAACCATGGTTGCCGATCGGTGGCCTTTGCCGACCCATCTTCACCGCAAGGATGCCACCCCCTAAAGACACTTAAATTTTAGGATTTTAATTATATGTGTATGCATGTTTTCAATTAAATAAATATTTTTGGTCTTAAACATTTTAAAACTTTTAAATATAGATGTCCTAAATACATTATAAGGTAGTATAGATGAATGTAAGTGTGATGGGATGATTAAACGGAAGTATTAGATAGTGATGTGATTAAAAATAATAATAATAATAAATATATATGTAAAAAATAAATGACTCATTTCTCCAATAAATATTTCTTTTCATACAAATAACCAAACACAATCAACTTTTTCCCCATTTCATATACTTTTGTATATCCTATAAAGATACACCGTTCAACATGATTATTCTGACAAAGCACGAGCCGAAAATTTGTTAAGACATGTACGATTACCATGAACATTATCTATTTTTCGATGAGGATGAAGTCACTAGTCCAAAAACTCGGATCAGCTTACCGTGAGATTATTTAGGTGTTAAACAATGTCTTATGTTAGTCGTAAGTGATCTTAACAAGATATACGCTAGTCACATAGCTAATATGTAACCTACATGGGTCGGGAGATGCAACACAAACTAAAGGAAAAACAAAAAATTACCGTAATAAAGATGTGAATAAGGACCTTCAACGTGATCTTGTAGGTCATCTTTAACAACGATATCAAAAGCGAAACGAAATTTAGTTTTTTTATATGTTGTAATTTTGTTTTTACAACATGTAATTCTTCTTAACAAAATGTGCTTATTTTAGTGAAATGTGTTTGCTTTAAAGAAAAACAAAAGAAAATTAATTTACATTCACAAAGAGCCTATAACATTTATAGTTGGGAAAGTTATTTTAAGTTGCGTTATATAAATATAAATGTTAATAAGGTAAGAGGGTAAGGCATTGTAATGCACCTTTGTGCCAAGTGCAAGCCATGATACCGAAACACACCCCATCTCTCTTTTGCCAAGTCCAATGCCAAATAATTGGCAGACACCATCTCTGAACTTTTTTTTTTTTTTTTTTTTTTTTTTTTTTTTTAATTGGGTTTTGCTGTTGAGCTTGTGTTTTAATCGAGTATGATGGGACCCAAATGACATGTGAAAGGAATGTTATGAGAGATAGAGTAAGGCTATAATCGAGTCAAGCCGAGCTCGAGCTTGACATAGCTTGAGCTCGGCTTGTAAATTTTAAGATAGACTTGAGCTTGGCTTGATAGCTTGACGAGCTTTAATCATTCAGGCTTGAGCATGGTTCGAGTAAAGCTTGAGTTCGGCTCGAAAAGTTTGATTTTTTATATAAACATTAAATTCGATAGCCAAACTCATCAATAATTCAAAACAATGCATGGTGAATTAAAGAGCAAAAAATTTAAACAAAATATTCAGAAGAATTAGTGTTTAAATAGTCATTCAATAAATATTTAATTATTATATCAACATATTCAAGTTAGCGTTGAGGCCGTTTATATAAATATGTATAATAAAAATATATATTTTCTTTAAGGCTTGAAAAGCTCGATAAAAGGTCGAGCTCGAGCGATTAAAAGCTTGAGCACGACTTGTTATGTGTTTCAAGCTGGTTTATTGGGCTCGGGTTTAAGCTTGATAAAAGTTCAACTCGATCGAGTCAAGCTCAAGTTGCTTGATAAAAGATTTGCGTGTTTGCCTTTCTAAAAAAAAAAAGAGAAAAAAAAAAGATTTGCGTGTTTGCCCGGGGCATTCTGGCACTCTAAGAGTGCGTTTGGTTCAAGATATATAAAAGGTTTTATTTAAAATTCTAAGCAAATCTAAATTCTTCCCATGTGGAAGGAAATTAAAATGGCCCACTTTTAGCCTTAATCATGCAAATAAATTTCCTAAGCCCACATATTTATTATGAACAAAACAAATTAATTGAAGCAATTTTAATTTCAATTCCCATCAATTACCTTAAATTTACCCGAACCAAAAGCCCACTAAAAGAATATGCTTATAAAAATACAATCTATAAAGCCACATTGTATGTACTTTAACTCACTTTTTGAAAAAATAAAATAAAGAAATAGACACACATCGATGATCCCACACCTAACGCCGCCCACACCTCCGGATTCGGAAAATGTTAAACATTTTTAGATTAGTGCATGATCAATCAAAGTGATGGGTATTTATCAGATTGAATATTGACAAATAAATATATTTATTAAAACCCATTAATAAGCATTTAAGAAATATATACATTTTGATGGAGTATGAAAAAGAATTAGAAGTGGGTGTAAGAGTGGTTCAGTTAGCATGTTGTTTATGTCAAAAGATACAAAAGGGGTCATTTGGTCCTAACCCTGATCTTGTTGTTTCTAAACTTGATGATTCTCCTGTTACTGTTGCTGGTATGTTTATGTTTTTTTAATGCAAATGTTTAAGGTTTTTATGTTTATATATATGTGCCCTCCTTGTTGGATATGTATTGATAGTGCTCATAAGTTTATGAACCTTGTATTAGGGTGGTTAGGGTTGCTTATTTTAAAATTTTAACCTTATTAGCTTTAAAAATTAGTAAAATAATAGTCTCTCTGCGGTCGGGTGGAATTGGGTATCTCGGCTGTTGTTGTATAAATAATAATTGTTCTATGCAACAACAACAATGCCCAATCCTGCCGGTGCGTGGTATGGGGAGGTAGAGTGTAGACAACCCCTACTCCGGGGTGAAACCGAGAGAGTAGGGAGACTGCTTTTAGAAAGACCTCCGGCAAGTGTACCTGTGAGGGTGAGTGTTCACAAATATGACGCATAGCAACATACAAGGATGAGAAGACTATGCAAGCATATGATCATAGTAGCATACAATAATGGTTTTATGTGAACACTGAACATTGCTTATGTGATTAAAACAAGTAGACAGACACAATTTAGTGATTGGATTTACACAAATGAGGATTGAGTAAGCAGTTTGGGAGTTCCTATTTTATGTTGGTTATCGGTTTTGATTATTTTACCAAATAGTAGCAGAATTGTCAAACAGTCAAACAATTGTTTATTGTTTTGTTGTGTTTCATTGTTGCATAAGGATTTTTGGAGTTGCTTATTTATGCTGTTATCGGTTAGGACAAACATATTTTAGTGTTTGGATAGAAGTAAATTGTTTATGGTTGTTTGCCAATTGAGGATTAAATAATTAGTTGCGAGCTGCTTATTCAACTTGGTTATTGTTTTTTATTATTTAAATAAATAGAACTATCAATTGTCAAAAACAAATGTCTATTTCATTATTGTGTTTCGTTATTGCATAAGCAGTTCCAAACACTATCTAGTACGGAGTATGTTGCAATTGGATATAGTTGCTTAGAAATTTTTGATTGTTTCAAAAAGCACAAGTAGCTCAAAATCAAATAAGCTGTTGCCAGAGACTCCCTGAGATTGCTGAATCTGAAACACACAAATAACTAGTTTTGAGGTTGTTTGAGATTGGTTATCCAAACTGCTTGTCTTATATTATCTGAGACTCTGAGAGTAGAATAAGTAGTATTTGGTGATCATGTTGGGACTTGTTTATTCCAAAGTGCTTGCCTAAAAAGTATAAGTAGTTTACTAAGCAATGCCAAACCCATCCCCAAATTACAAATATGCAATGTACCATGTGTTTCAGATAAAGATTAACTGCTCAAAATGATTGACAGGGATTACTAAACCCTGTGTTTCTGACAAAATATATTAGTAGCTCACAACCTAAGACTTCAGATTTTCATTTCATTTGTTTCCATGGTCACTCAATAAACTATGTTATATTTAATGTAACTGTATAGGTGACTGATATGGCAACAATGCAACAGATTGGAGTGTACAAGCAATGATTAGTTGGATACTATCAGAATCATTTGGTAGAGAAACTGTCTCGATTGTCGCGGAAGAAGACACACAAACCCTTTCCGATTTCAAATCCACATCTTTATTAGCATCTGTGGTGACAACTGTTAACGAAAGTTTAGCCATGGCACACCGGTTCGGTCTTAATGGTCCAACCGCACCCCTCGAGGCTTCAGAAGTTCTTGATGCCATTAGCCGATGTAATTCAAGTGGTGGTCCAGTGGGAAGGCATTGGGTCCTTGACCCCGTTGATGGAACTTTAGGGTTTGTTCGTGGAGGTCAGTATGCGGTGGCTCTGGCTTTGATCGAAAATGGGCGGGTTGTGGTTGGGGTTCTTGGATGTCCTAATTATTCAAGTAAAAGGAAATTGGTTAATAATTCAAGTGTACCGAAATCAGATTTGTGGCAAGAAGGGTGTGTTATGTATACAAAAAGAGGTAGTGGTCAAGCTTGGATGCAGCCGTTGGTTTGTGGTGATGGGACACTTGAGTGGCCTAATTCGGCTAGTGTTATACAGGTTTCCTCCATTGATAATCCTGTTATGGCTACGTTTTGTGAACCGGTGGAAAAAGCTAACTCTAACCATTCGTATAGTGCTGGAATCGCTTACAGTTTAGGCCTTAGGTGAACTCCAGTTTCACCTTTTTTTATTTGGGTTATCTTTTATGCTAAACGGGTCAAGTCAAAGAATTTGGCAAAAATGGGTACGGGTCAAACAGGTGGAAAATCACCGTAGACTATTCAACATTTTAAGTTAAAGCTACATAACTCTTGAAAGTTGAAACTATTTTTAAGTCACCCAACTATGTATTTAGTTTCGTTTATATCATATCCGACCAAAAAAAATGTTGGATGACGAATATAAGCTTCATATAGTTGAAAATAAAAAAAAATAAAAAAATCATGAATTTTTATTCATCATTCAGTGTGTTTTTTAGTCAGATCTGGTATAACCGTAATGGGGTGCATATTTGGTTGAATCATAGAGCAATTTGAGGAAAGAAGTTGTATTTTTGGTAGCCTCCTTATATCTGATTTATGGTTAGCACATACGGAGTATTAGTTATTAAAAACCCAAGAAATCGTATAAAACATAGTTAACTCAAACCAGCTACTTTTGACCCATTTCAACATAAACTTGTTCTGGCATCCTCTAATCTTCTTGTTTTGTTTTACTCTAAAAATCTTTTTCTTTTTCGTTTTGTAATTGCAGAAAGCAACCATTGCGTGTTTATAGCATGGTAAAATACGCAGCCATAGCACGGGGAGATGCAGAGATATACATGAAGTTTGCAAAAGCTGGATACAAGGAAAAGATATGGGATCATGCTGCTGGTGTGGTGATTGTTGAAGAAGCTGGTGGGGTTGTGACAGATGCGGGTGGCCGGCCCTTAGATTTTTCAAAAGGGGTGTATCTTGAAGGTCTTGATCGGGGGATCGTGGCATGTTCCGGGGTGAATTTGCATGAGAAAATTATAGGTGCTGTTTATGCAAGTTGGGATTCTTCTCACTTGTGAATCTTTCAAGTGAATTTAGGTCCAAACAACCTCGAAGTGGCCACACCAAACTCCTGATAAGGGAGGGTTTTAACCTGTTTGAGTATGTGTGGCTGTGTGTTCAAACCCCGTGGATTATTTGGCCAAAACGTCTGAAACCATGGTTACCCAAGTAAATTGTTGGTTGTATGTTCTGTTTCAAGATTCACTGTTGAGGATATATTTGTAACGTTAAAGCTAGTTTTCAGTTAATATAGTATTTATATTTTTTATGTATTAATTTTTAAAGATGATTTTTTTTGTCCAATTAGGTCAAAGTAGGCTCAGAAAATTCAAAATTTCTAGATTGGGAATCAAATAATGGAGTCTTTAAAGCTAAAAATTGACATGTATAAAAGGTACCTCTCAAAGCAAAAATTGACGTGTCTTCAGCCTTCCATTTGATCTGTAAAATGGTCGAATTAGAATAAGTGGAAACTGAAAAATGATGCTGGCATACGCTTGAGCATAGGTGATAAACACGTTAAAACATAGTGGTTTCAACTTATAAAATGATCGAATTAGTATAAGTGGAAATTGAAATGATGCTGTCATACACTCAACTTAGGTGATAAAACACTTCAAAACGATGTCGACGCAACTTATAAAATGACCTAATTAGTGTAGTATAAATTGAAATGGTGTTGGGTACACTTAAGCTTAGGTGATAAATACTTTAAACAGCGTAGTTTCAGCTTGTTCCTCGTCGCCAAGGCCACTAAAATTAGTTTGAATTTTTCTTTGTCTCTAAGATCTCTAAAATTACTCGGTAACTTTCATACTTGCTTCTACATTTGATAGGATTTGATGATATTTGTTATTTTCAAAAGCTCGTTATTGCTCTCAGTTTATGGTTTAATAGCATATTACATGTGCGATGCGGTGGCAACAAAAATATTGTCACATTATTAAAAATTTAAGTAAGATTTATAAAATATTCTTTTAAGAAATAAAAATGCATTATCGAAAAGGCTTTTAGTCCAACATGTTGTGATACTTAAGATGTTTCACTTAAACATTGCATATTCTAAAACAGTGTCAAAATAATACCTAGAATGGTGTGAACATATATGAAATTATGTTGATATGTGATAGCAAAAAAACATTTATGTGAATTCGAATACTCCTCTAATGACTTTCAGTTCAATTGTCTCATTGTACCCTTGCTCAATCTCTCTTTTCTTTCTCATTTATGTTCTTTAGCTCAATACATTTGATCCCTTAGAATAAAATTAAACTCAAAGCAGTAATATAGATAGCAAGAACGTATAGTCGGATACAAAGGTTGTTAACATCGGATGCATATTGATACTCTTCTTAAAGCTCAAGAGCTCATGTGGTAGTTTTATTACCAAGAGTTTTGTGTTTAGACCGTGTCAAATTGGCCATCGTCACAACTTCATGTGTCATCGTAAGAGCATCAACTATAATAAATCTTTACACAAAAGTTTATAACTATAACTATGCCACATCACAAACATATAACCAGAGGCGGAGCTAGTAGGGTGACTAGGGGGTGCTAAGCCACCCCTAATCAACCCACTTCATTTATTATTTACTTAGACTACGAGCCATTTTTATACTAGTTTTTTACATTCAGTCATCCTTATTTTATAAGTATACCTACAAAATTCAATAATGAATAACTTAAATAATAAAAAACAACACTATAGATTAAATTCTGAAACAATATTCATCACTATGACTTGCCTTAAGCACGGTCAGCCACCCTTAACTAAAAATCTTGGCTCCGCCCCTGCATATAACCTACAAACAGATAACCTTTTAGATGTATAAATATATTCAATTATAGATAAACTTGTAAAAGCTTTGTAAATATATCACATAACTATAATGCATTTTAAATTGTAAAGAAAAAAGATTTGAGATATTTGATCTCCATACCATGTAAGTGTGAAAAAGGTCAACTATGATAAACAATATTATATACCTCTTTTTTATTACTAGACGAATAATCGTTCAAAGTGACGGTATATAGCGGTAAGTAATAATACATGTGAACTTGTGATTTTGGTGTGACATTTAATGCAACACGTACGGGTTCAATTTGTAGTCATTGCGAGAAAAAAAATCTATGAATTATAAACGAAAAATGATAAAAGTTTAAGCATTTGAGGATTAAAAAATATTTAAAAAGTTTGAGAATTTGTGATTTTGTTACCATATATAAGATTCATGTTTTAAGTTTTCAAAAATTCATGAAATGTCATACACTAGTAAAGATAAAGATAAAACCTTATATAAACTATTATAGTGGATCAATACAGATTGGTGACCTTTCCCGACAAAAGGTGTTGGCGTGGAAGGGAGACAGAGCTAACAGCACTTCGCGAATTCCTTTGATCCCACCTTCTTCCCATCGATGCCGGGTTGTTGTGCATGGAATAGGCCAAAATCAATGTTTTAAAAACCGGGTTTGAAATCGACCCGGTTGACTTATCGGGCACCGGTTCGACTGCCGGGTCAACCCGGTTTTCAATTTATTATTTTTGACCGGGTCAAACGGTTTGACCGCCGGGTCAACCCGGGTTTTTATTAAAAAAGTTTTGAAAAAACGAAACCTGGCCGGGTTTTTAGAACCAGGTTGACCCGGGTTACTCAAAAGCCGACGGGTCTAACTGGTTAACCCTTCATTTTATTTATTGAAACCGACCAAACCGGTTAACCCGGCTGAGTCAACCCAGGTTTCAAAACACTGGCCAGAATACCATGACACTCCCATGGCCTAAACGATTTAGAATAATTTATGGGTGCATTTGACTATTTGTCATTTTTAAAATAAAAAAATAAAAATATCTAGTTCAATTACATGGATTTCAAATTACAATGGTGACTTCAGTGCCGGGTTTACAAACGTCTTTGTTTCGTTTTTCTTTATTGAGATACTTTTTGGTTTGTGATGATGGGCATATTTTTTAACGTATATTACTTTGACCAGACTTAACACCTTAATTTGCGGTAACCTGCCCACCGGCTATACTCTCAGTTTGTCGAAATTTGATGACTCACACCAAAATTCTCTTTGTTTTAACTTTAACAACATGGATGATCATTGCCTTTTATTCAATCAAAATTTATTGTACACGTAGCAGTTTTGACTTTGTAAGTTTCTTAAAAAGTAATACTTGTATATATGTCGATAGGAAGCATATAAATATGATACCTCGTGTTCATTGTTGTTCAACGTAAACAGTACGGAGTTGAAATATCGGTTCTTTTTACATCATACCGATGTGGTCCAATTGTTACAAGTATTATTTTTTCAATATGTACGTAAATTGTCAACCCGACGTAACCATTCAAACAGTTTGACTTTTAACTTGGTCAAATATATGAAAATCTCATTGACGATTAAGTCAAGTACATCTATACTGTAACTTCTTGTGGGCAAAAGTTAGATGTTACATTTTTTTTATTTTTTTTTTCTAACGGTAATTTATTCGCACAATAAAATAGCACCTAACATCTCACTTATAATATTACGTTATAAAACAATATTACAAACGATGTTCGTATAGCTGAGAACTGGAAACGTATGGCTGAAAACTGGAACCTAATCTAACGCGTTTGAGAAAACTAAATTATTGTATTTATATGTTAAATCAAATTTAAACAGCCACTTTAAAATAGATTCCAAAGAAAGTGTCCTAGAGACATAGACGCTACAAATAATGAGCACCATAACTCCATAAGTACGTCTATATCATGATAGATTGATAGGAGACTCATGAGTCATGAATCAAATGGAATAGTGTATTACCACTACTCTAGTTCTAATAATGGTGTAGAGTTTCACATCTAGTACTAGTAAGTAGGGGTGAGTTCATCGGAGATAACTAAAAAATCAAATTTTAAATGATTCTAGCTTTTTATTTGAAAAATGCTACACTAAACGTTTACAAAATTATATCTAGATAATGACTAGAAAACTAATTGGGAAAGGTAAAAAAGAAGAAAGAGATATTATGTATTTAGGGCAATTGCATATATACCCAATAAAACTTGCATATTTGCATATATACGCTTAACTTGCATTGTATATCATGCATTGAAAATTTGTATTTTGAGAAAATATGAAGTTTTTGAGTTTTAGTGAATATATCTGCAATTCTCCCATGAATAATTTATGATACAAAATAATTAGCCCGTTACACATGGTAAATCATTTTGTGAGTATGATTTTATAAACTCTTTAGGATTTAGCATTACCCTATTTTTAATCCAAATTAGAAAAAAAAAAATGTTTTTCAAAAACAAAATATATTGCAAACGATAAATCGTTAATCGATAAAAAATACACTATCACGACGATAATTTTTCGGAAAGAAACTTCGATATACATTCAACAAATTTTTTTTTTTTTTTTTTTGCTTTTTACGAGTATTAAATATTACACTATATAAATCACATTTTGTGTTACGAGCTTTAAAGTTCAAATCACAAATCACATGTAATTTACGAAATGCCACTCTAAATAAATATGATTTTATGCTCAATACAATTGTGTAATTAGTTGTACTTGATAATCAAAGGTTTATGATATATTTTATTTAAAAAATATATATATAAATGGATTTTTTAAATTTTAATATAAAATGAATGGCTATATTGTCCAATTTAACATTTGATTTTTTATGATCTTTGTTGAATCAAACCCCTAGTAAATACTATAATAGATATTCAAATAAACTCGAACAACATAAAGTGATACTTAAACATATTTGGAATGGGTTCAAAAGGCCGACAATGCTTTATTTGTTCCCAAATTGTATTTCATCCGTTTCAAATTTATAGCCTACGTTTTCTTTTTAATATGTCTCACTTTAATTATCTACTACTAAAAATAGATAATGAAGTTTGATATTATTTTTTTCTTAATATTAATATTAAAAACTTTAAAGAATAGATTAATTAATTAATTAAAGCTAAAACTGTTACTGTATTTAACTAAAAAGTAAGGGAAAAAAATAATAATAATTATGTTTTTGTTAAACGGTATGTTTTTTATCTGGTGACAATTGTATTACGATGGAGTGAGTGGTACTTTGTAGTTTAGATGCAATGTCTACTTTTGCTAATATTGCATTGTGATTTACATATCTCTGTAATTGATCATCGGTTCAAATCCTTAACTAAGGTGGTGTTTGTTTTTTTAAAAAATGCTTTTTAACATCATCTTAATCCAACTCAGTCAGACACGGTCAGACATTTGGGTCATTAAGAGTGTTTGTTTTTCTCATGTCATTCAGAAGCGGTAAGAGGCAACCAATGTTAAGAGCGTTTGTTATTTTCTGATCATTAAGAGGAAGTAAAAGACATAAATCTCTTACTGAACTAGATGTGGAAGGGGTGTCTTAACACATCTTAATGTCTATTTTCTTAATTTTTTCTTACTTTTTTTTTTTGTTTTTATTTATTTTCTAATATATATATATATATATATATATATATATATATATATATATATATATATATATATATATATATATATATATATATATATATATTTTATTTTGTACATTCTTTGTTTATTTAAAAGTAATAAATAAAATCATTGCATATGTTTTATTAGATAAAGAATGTATATGACAATCTATATTTTGTTCACGTTGAAAGGTGTGGAAAACTAGAAAGGGGTGTTGAATAGTTTTTACGTCTTTTTCGTTTTATAAAAGTTTGCTTCTAAAGAATTGACGCTAATTACAAAAATCTTTTATACAAAAATATAAATACTAGTTTGTTCACATTTATCTTATAAACACTACTTATATAGAATGTTGAGTAGAAATTAATATATATATATATATATATATATATATATATATGTGTGTGTGTGTGTGTGTGTGTGTGTGTGTGTGTGTGTGTGTTTTAATATGACTATATCCTTATGGTTTGTTTACATAAATTTAATGTTGTGAATGAAACCTAGTTTGATCTTTATGTGAAATCAATATATGCACAACACAAGCAATTATAACTATATACTAAATGCTATAATAAGTAAGTAAGTAAATAGTGAGAAATGGAAAGATCAAACCGAGAGACAAATGATTTATAGTGGTTCGGCTACAAGGTCACCTTCCTTGCCCTACTCCACTCCCCGAGCACCGAGCTCGAGAGTTTTCTTCACTATGTCAATAACCTCCCTTATGGCGGAGAAAACCGTACACACCTAGGCTTACACCGGTTAACGACACTAAGCTAAATGTCGAGTTCTAATCGTAGCTAGAACCAATCTCACAACTATAATCACACCACAACTTCTTCACACATTTTCACGCCTTCTATTTTTCTTTACAACTCTTGATTCTTCACGTCTTCATAACTTCTATCAATTCACAACTCCAAGGGTTTTGCTACTTCACAACTTCTAGGCTTCTAAATCTTCACAACTTCAATACTTCTAACTCTCTACTTGAGGACCTTTGTCTATATATCACTACAACGATTCTTCTACTTTAAAAGCTTCTATATCTTATATACTTCAAAGCTTCCAAATCTTCACACCTCATAGTCTTTTATGTCTTCACAACTTAAAGCCTTCAACTTCTTCACTACTTACCCCTATTTCAATATGCTACTACTTCTTATATCTCCTATCACTAATTTTATGCTCTTCTACTTCTTCACTTCTAGTACCTCTTCAACCAATCAACAATTCTAGATCCTATATCTAAATCTAGCCAACTAATGTATACACCTTATTCACCAAAGTATAAATGATAAACAAAGTGAAATGAACAAACAACTTAGATAGCAAGATGATACTAAGTTGTAATACTTCTAATCTTAATTAATAGAAGTATTCTTCTCTTTGCACTTGAGTGTTGAGGCTTGAATCACTTTGAAACAAAGATTAATGTATATATGATCAAAGGATTTTAGAGGATAAAAATGGAGGTTTGAATCAGAAAGTTTATAGTGCAAAAATGTGAGAAAAGATAGTGGAATAAACCAGTATTTAAAGGGACAGCTGGGGGAATCAGGAGCATGCCGGTCCCCTTAATTATTAAGGGGGGCGCGTTATATAATTAAGGGGGCCGCCCTCCTGAACGTTGTCAGCTTTGTCTTTTTGTGAGAAATTTTTTTCTGGATTACATTTGCTATTTTTGGCTGAAAATTTGAATTCATATATTTGTAATGAATTAAACATATTCTTTTAATTCCAAAAATGTTTTATAAAAGATATAAAATATTTTGTGACATTTTATAAAGATCTATTGATTAATAAAAAAATTTCTTTGATATTATAATGCATTAGACACTTTGTTTATTCATACCTTAAGTGATTAGATGGTGAAAGTGAGTATTTACTCCTAAATACTTATTTACGTCATGATCTTTGGTTTGATGAGTTTTCGTTTTGTGATTATCAAAACATAGAGATATCGAAGGATATGGCTAACGTTTTTAGTCAATTATTTATATCAACAATCTCCCCCTTTTTGATGATTACAAAACCTAAACTCATTAAATTCAAAAATTAATTTTTAGACAAGTATTTAGTGAGTTTATATTCACTTCTTCCCCTTTTTGTAAAATCAAAAAGTTTTAAGCCAAAAAGATGAAAGCTCCCCCTTGAAGTATGCTCCCCCACGTTTGTCGGCACAAAGGGTTCGAGTTATGGAATTCTTACAAGAAAATTATTAGAAGCACAAGCAAAAATATATAACATACTAACAACAGATAACAAGCATGGCAAAGGAGAATTTGAAACACATATTAAACCATTCATTAATTGATGAGGCGAAAAATGAACCATTTTTAGGGGGTCATTTAAGCTCGGAATTGAATTTATTTGATCAAATATTACACTAAATCATTCCTTTTGTGATTTTAGGTACTTTGGGAGTGAATTCTGAAAAAGGAAGCATTTTGGACGTTTTTGGAGCATAAAAGTGAAGAAAATGGCAAAGACTTAATTTTTCATGCTGAGAACAGTACCTGACGGCGTCAAGAAGGAAATTTTGACGGGGTCAGGAGTAAAATCCATGACGACCCAGAGAAAACTTGAAGGCGTCAAGAGAAGGGCGTCAAGAGTTAATATGGTGACGGCCTGCAAAAGGAATACACGTGACGGCGTCAAACCCAGATCTAGGCAGTCAGAGAATTTATTTGGCGGCGAGATGACGGCGTCAGACATTTGCTCTTGACGCCGTCACCTCACAAAATCTATATATACTTTTCTATTTTTCATTCATAAAGAGAGGAACTTGTGTGGAGAATACTAGGGTCGAACCTAATAAACCCTAGGTCGTTTGTAACAGTGTTTTCAAGGGTTTTCACCCCTTGAAACCTTTCATGTTCAATTAAGATAAGTTCTCTTTCAATTCATTCAATATGTCTATGTGTTGTTTGAATATATCTTATGTTTGCCTTGATTTTAACATGCTAGGCTAGATCTTTCATGTGTTTGCTTAGATGTAATGAAACCTAGATGTTGATTATAGGGTGATTGCTTGTTTATAGTTGTATTGGATGAATGATTTCAATGTTAGGCTTAAGAAAACTGGCAGATCTCCATTGTGTAACATGCTTGAACGTCTTAAGAAACATGAACCGATGTGTACTAGGTTGTTATGATTGTATTTAATGCATGAGCGAATCCTAGTGATCCCATGTTAGGAGCTTCTTAGCCGGATCGACATAGGAGTGAAGTAGGAGCTTGTAGGATTGGGGAAGTACGTACGCCACCCCATGAACGATATTAAGGAATACAATCCGTCATCTACGCAACTGTAACAAGTAATTAACTTGTAAAAGATATCTAGGGAGTAGTGAAACCTAAGTAAACACAATTCTCCCATATATTGCTCACACCACTATCTTAATTTAGTTTATTTTCATTTCTAGTATTTTATTTTGATTGCATCTTAATAATTGGGTTAGTTGAATAGCAACTAATTTCGCCCAACTCCTTCAAATCCGAGATTTTTACTTGCTTTTATAAAAATATAAAAATACAAAAAGAATCATCCCTCATCTCTAGACCTAGTCTTTAGGTTTTCTAATCCCAGCGACACTATTCCTAAGCTGACCGATCAATCCCCCGGTACTTGTCACTATACTATACTACAACGATCAGGTACACTGCCTGGCGGGGGTTGCAAGCTTCTCGAGATCCCTCGAGAGGTAAAGCCTAGTGCAATCCCTACGCATCAAGTTTTTGACGCCGCAGCCCGGGGAATAGTTATTGTCTAGGTTAGGATTTCTTTTTATTAGGTCTACTTGCTAGATTCCTTTCTAGTAAAATTTTATTTTTATTTTTGTTAGGTTTCCTTTAGTCTATCTTATTTCTTCGTGTTTTTGTTCGTAACTCTTCGCCATCCGACATCATGGACGATGGTAACATTTTTGAACCCATCATCCCACCACAACAAGACCACCCACAAAACCCACCACTAGCTAACCAACCTCTTAGGCCCCGAACCCTAGGAGAGTATTCCCGACCTAGCCACCAAGGCTATCGAAACACCATTGAGCTCACCCAAAGAGCCAATGTGTCTCCCTTGCGATCCGACACCATCCGGTTGGTGCAAAGCGGATGTGCATTCCATGTACTTCGTTCCGAAGATCCAAATCAACATCTCAAGGACTTCCTTAAAATCGTAGATTCTATAGACCTTGATGCTACAACTAGAGAGTCAACCCGATTACGCCTATTCCAATTCTCTCTACGTGATCAAGCTAGTCAATGGCTTGAACGTTTACCCGCGGGATCCATCACCTCATGGGATGATCTCACCACTCGTTTCCTTGCTCAATTTTTCCCACCGGGGAGAACTACCAAGCTTAGAAATGATATCTTGATGTTCCAACAACGTCAAGGTGAAACTCTATATAAAGCATGGACTCGATTCAAGGACTTACTCCAAAAAGTCCCTCATCATGGCATAGATCTTTGGCTCCAAGTCCAAATCTTCTATGACCATATCGATCTCTCCACAAGGCGAGCCATTGACCAATCGGCCGGTGGTAAGCTACGTGATCTAAGTGCGGAGCAATCATGGGAACTCATAGAAGATCTTGCTCTCTATGACAACGAAAGTTGGAATGATCCCCGTGATTTGAACAAAATGGTCAAGGCAATATCTTTGCCTTCGAACAATTCTAGCACTCCCGACCGTAGGATCATGGAACTTGAGGACCAAATCAAGTTTCTCATGAAATCTTACAAAGCTCCTAAGCCTTCAAGCCAAGTGAACAAAATCACTTCTTCATACGAATTATGTAGTGGTCCCCATGACACTCGTGATTGTGTGGAACTCCCCGGAACAGCTTTTGCGGACTACGCATCATCGCGTACCGACGAAGCGGGAGATAAATGGTACACTTTCAAACCCGAGCCAAACCCGTATGGTGATTCCTACAACCCTTCTTGGAAAAATCATCCAAACCTTAGGTGGAAACAAAACAAAACCAATTCTTCCAATCCGCCTAATCGTTACCAACCAAACGGTCCACCCTCCAACCGTACTTTCAACAACAATCCTTCTAACAACTATGGTAGTACCAACAATCTTGAATGATTGATATCCAAGTTTATGGCATCTCAAGAGGCTCGCATAGCTAGGTTTGAAACCGAATTCAACCAACAACAAACGGAGATGACCAATAAAATTGACAACTTGTTGAAAGCCCTCAACAACCAAGCGTTAACTACACCTAGGAAGGATACTAGGGACGCCAATAGCGGAATCCAAACTAAGGACCCCTCGTCATCCAAACACGTCCACTTTGTCAATGTTGTCACCATTAAACCAATTGATAAGGATATAGAAGATAGTGACAAGGATGAAGTTGGAGTAGAAACCGAGACTAGGGATGAAATTAGGGAAGTTGAGGTTAATAAGGGAGAAGAGTTAGAGGAAGAAGAGACTGTAGAAGAGTACTTTGATAAGTTGCCCACCAAGGAAGAACGGGAATATCATAAGGATTTATTCGATGGCCCCGAGACACCATATATCCTTGGCACACCCCTTATCAAAATGGGAGACCCCTCTAAGTCTCTAACATCAACATACCATGCAACATTGGGCATATGCATATATGGAAAGCCTATATCGATCCTAGATCTCCTATAAACATTATTACTAGGACTTATTATAATTGGGTAATGAAGAAACAACTTGGTTATAGGATGATGCCCAATAAGAATTTGATAAGTAATTTTGTAGGAAGAGTGAATGGATTGCATGTGATTATCGGAAATTTCACTTATGAGATCGATTTTATGATAGTAGAGGATACTCGTCCGGTGATAGATGTTTGCCTAAGCCAAGTAGTGTTCGGAAAACCATTTGTTGAGGCCACTAAGATGAGCTATGATCCGACTTTAGGGATAGTTAGGTTCAAGGAGGAGAATGATGAGATTGCCTACCAAATGCCCTATAAGATTGAGCAGTACCGCCTCCTGTCAAACATAGAAAAGGAACACAAACAAGCAGCTTACTATAGGAATGATGAGGATAGACGTAGAGGAGTAGAGTATGTGATGAATAGGATGCTTGGTTTCTACAAAGAATGCTTGCAACTAGGTCTGAAATACAAAACTGGTGTAGGAGATTACCTAGAAAGTGAAACCAACGATGAAGTCACGTAGTAACCCATGACCTTAAGTCTAGCTACAAGACTCATAAATAAAGAAAAGCGCTTCTTGGGAGGCAACCCATGCTTTGTGTGATTTTTATTTTGTTTGTTTTTTATTTGTTTCCGTACGCATGCTTTATTTTTATTGTTGGTAGATCATGTTTCAAAACTAAAATGATGAAAATACTTTATTTTGTTGTTTGGCCTAGTCTTAACTTCATCCAAAGGTATTTCGCAAAAGATAAGTGTAAGGGGAAACCCTAAATGTGTTTTTAAGAAACAAAACTAATCATGATTCTCCACAATATTAAGTGAACATGTATATTCATATTTGTTAGAGTCAAATGCTTGTATCGAGTCATAATGATGTTTTGCAGGATTTTCCAGGAAGTAGGACGAAGTTTTTCCAGAAATTTTCCGGAAAATTAACATAAGAATTTCTGCAGGTCACTTCTGACGGCGTCACGAGTTTACTCTTGACGGCGTCACGTGTAAAATTCTGGAAATTTTACCAGTTTTGTTTTTTTAACGGAGTCTTAAAGTTTTTGTTGAATCTTTAATTTTACAATCTCCAGGAAATCTGCAAACATCATTCCACAAGCATTATATCTTATTTTGTTTTCTAGGATTTGTAAGCATATATAGATTGCCGCCGATTTTACGCGAGGTTGCCTTGTCTGTTTTCTCAGGTTTTACAGGTTATGTATGACAAGAAGATGATTTATATTCTGGAAGTGAAGCTTTGATTGTTCATTTTCTTGGAGGAAGATCTAACCTGGCCACCTTATTATCCATACTGAGCGAATCAGGGGAGTATTTGATTTCATTCGTTTTACTTATTTCACTTTTACATTCTTTACTTGAACATTGGGGACAATGTTCATCCTAAGTGTAAGGGGAGGGTAAAATGATGATACCTTACAGATACACTTTCGCTTGAGTTTGTTTGTTTGATAGTAGATGTGTAATAAAACTATGAGAAATACTTGTTAGTGTAATTTTAGCGCCAAATTTAAATTTTTTTACAACATTTAGGAGTGAAACTTTAGCCATAACAAGCGTCTCATGGATAGGAGATTGTATGACTAGCACAAAACCGTACTATTCAGAAAAATTTTCCACCGAAATATGTGAGGTTCGCCTTTAGATTTGATAGGAAAAACATTTACTATTAGTGCTTATGAGTGTACCGGTAGCATTTAGATTCTAGAACTTGCATTAGTGATGCATCCCGAGGCCGCTAGTGAGACTACATTCGTGTAGTAGGATTTACTAAATGATAAGAGGCATTAGGATCACCCTTGTGTTAAACCCGTATCATAATTACTTGACCATTTAAGTCATATTACTTGGCTAGTAAAGTCAATTAATTTTTCCCACACATTAGCGTTGTACTCATTTTTAGTACACGAAACCCCTAGTACACCCCTCCGAGCCTATCTTTTCGTTTCTAACTTTAAGCATTTTACTTAAAGGAAGAATTTGTTACACCATACTTAAATGTACACTCAAATCGCCTTAGCATTCCGTGTATGCACTCATCTTTAGTGCATTATTGTTATTTGTTAAACCCTTAGTTAATTATCTAATTGATTACATGGTTGCTAAGTCGAGTCATATCCTTGTACATATTGTTTTGGGACGATTGGGACTCATGGGTAAAGTACTTATTTTATGAAGTAATGGGGAAGAACATCTATTATTACCCCCGTATGTGCGTTAATCTTAAAAGTACTTCAAGTGTTTTGATTATCTTAATTCGAGTCATTTGATTAGTTTATTGTAAAGTATGTAAAAATTCAAGTGTAAGGGGAATTTTCATTCCCTATGATGTATTATTTTGGATGGTAGGGTAAGAGTGTATGCAAAAAAAAAAAAAAAAAAAAAAAAAAAAAAAAAAAAAAAAAAATCAAGAGAAAGAAAAAAATATATATAAAAAGAAAAGAGAAAAAACATACGGACTACCATCCCGTTTCATTCTATGTTTATTTTATGTTTTTGTTATTTTTGATTTATTAACTTAAGTCGAGTCTAGTCTTGGCTTAGCAACGCCATATTGTACATGTAATTGACCAAGATTATTAACTCGCCACCAGTAAAGACTGCATATATCCAACAAAACCGTGTATTCCATATCCCTACACCTAACGTTACAACCCTTTAAAAGACCTCTTTGATAGTTTATCCTAGGTGCGTACGCCATGTGGTGGAGGTTTGATAATTTCCCAAGCCTATGGTAATCAATTTTGCTATGACAGGTAGTGAGAGATGTTTTCCATTTTCATATTGTGATATATACTTTATTACACCCGAGAGATGTGAGTATCTAAACACTATTTGTGAGGTGCTAGTGTATTACCTCCGTGCTTGTCTTTGGTCTTTAGTGGAACGATTATTTGTTGTAATTACTTTTATATTAGTGTTAAATGACCCCTAACTTGTATTTTGACTAGAATAAAAGCGCATTTACTTGAGGACAAGCAAATCTCAAGTGTAAGGGTATATGATGAGGCGAAAATGAACCATTTTTAGGGGGTCATTTAAGCCCGGAATTAAATTTATTTGATCAAATATTACCCTAAATCGTTTCTTTTGTGATTTTAGGTACTTTGGGAGTGAATTCTGGAAAAGGAAGCATTTTTGGACGTTTTTGGAGTATAAAAGTGAAGAAAACGGCAAAGACTTAATTTTTCATGCTGAGAACAGTACCTGACGGCGTCAAGAAAGAAATTTTGATGGCGTCAGGAGTAAAATCCATGACGACCCAGAGAAAACCTGAAGGCGTCAAGAGAAGGGCGTCAAGAGTTAATATGGTGACGGCCTGCAAAAGGAATACACATGATGGCGTCAAACCCAGATCTAAGCAGTCCGAGAATTTATTTGGCGGCGAGATGACGGCGTCAGACATTTGCTCTTGACACCGTCACCTCACAAAATCTATATATACTTTTCTATTTTTCATTCATAAAGAGATGAACTTGTGTGGAGAATACTAGGGTCGAACCTAATAAACCCTAGGTCGTTTGTAACAGTATTTTCAATGGTTTTCACCCCTTGAAACCTTTCATGTTCAATTAAGATAAGTTCTCTTTCAATTCATTCAATATGTCTATGTGTTGTTTGAATATATCTTATGCTTGCCTTGATTTTAACATGCTAGGCTAGATCTTTCATGTGTTTGCTTAGATGTAATGAAACCTAGATGTTGATTATAGGGTGATTGCTTGTTTATAGTTGTATTGGATGAATGATTTCAATGTTAGGCTTAAGAAAACTGGCAGATCTCCATTGTGTAACATGCTTGAACATCTTAAGAAACATGAACCGATGTGTACTAGGTTTTTATGATTGTATTTAATGCATGAGCAAATTCTAGTGATCCCATGTTAGGAGCTTCTTAGCCGGCTCGAAATAGGAGTGAAGTAGGAGCTTATAGGATTGGGGAAGTAAGTACGCCACCCCATGAATGGTATTAAGGAATACAATCCGTCATCCACGCAACTGTAACAAGTAATTAACCTGTAAAAGATATCTAAGAAGTATTGAAACCTAAGTAAACACAATTCTCCCATGTGTTGCTCACACCACTATCTTAATTTAGTTTATTTTCATTTCTAGTATTTTATTTTGATTGCATCTTGGTAATTGGGTTAGTTGAATAGCAACTAATTCCGCCCAACTCCTTCAAAACTGAGATTTTTACTTGCTTTTATAAAAATATAAAAATACAAAAAGAATCATCCCTCATCTCTAGACCTAGTCTTTAGGTTTTCTAATCCTAGCGACACTATTCCTAAGCTGAACGATCAATCCCCCGGTACTTGTCACTATACTATACTACAACGATCAGGTACACTGCCTGGTGGGGGTTGCAAGCTTATTGAGATCCCTCGAGAGGTAAAGCCTGGTGCAATCCCTACGCATCATTAATTCAAAATGATTATGTCAACCACATAATCATTGTTACATAAACCATAATGCTAGAATTCTAAACCAAGTAGAATATCCTATTATGTCAACAAAGAATGTCATTAAACTTTCTTGCATCCCAAAACGGTTGAGGTGTTTTATTTGAAATATAAGAAGCATAAGCAGGGAATCATGTTGGTGGCTTAATAGAGGTAAACTTTAGGTTTCAAAGATGTTGGTGAGTTTGGTGATGTAGAGCTTGGAGGGGGTGAATTTGGAGTTGGGTTTGTTGGTTGAGGGTTTTGATGTTTGTTCAAGTGATGGTGTTTGTTGAGATCTAGTAAGAAGATACTCAATCCAAGTAAAGTGCTCATTCAATGCAATTGTTTATTTTTGGAGGAAGATACAACAAGGGCAATTGTTGACATGCTTCTCAATTTGATTTATGTTGTGTAGTGATGAGGGTGAGCTTGATTGAGGTGGATCCAAATTGCGTTGAACAAGATGTAATGCTAAAAGAGCGCTAAGCTCATGGGCTTCTTTTAGCTCCTTAACGAACTTCAAATGTTCGGAGGAAGGTGATGATGGAGGAGCATGATAGTTGTCTTGGGTGAGGGTTTGAACATGAAACATAGGAATGGACTGTGAAGTTGTAGGATGTGGTGGTGGTACTCTTGGTGGTGGAGACATGATTGAGCTTGGGTAATCATGAAAACATGATATGGGTGGAAGAGATGCTTCATGAGTGGATGCTGTTTTTGTTGAATGAGCAACATCTGAAGTATTGATAGTGAGATTGGGATTGTTGTTTTGGGATTGTGCATGCTCATCATAAGAAGAAGCATTCATGAAGGCAAGAGTAGATGATAGGTTGTGAGATGAATCATTAGTTTGGGTTTGAGTTTTAGTTGTTGGTTGACTTGGAACAACATCACTTGAGTTGTGACAAGAATCAAGTTTCCTCCTCCAAACGGGTTTGACGGAGATCCTTGCGGTTCTTGAAACCTTGGGTTTTTGGTTGTTGGGAGATGACATGTTTGGATGTAATGGCATTTATGATGGGAAGAAGGTATTTATAGTGTAGGAAAAATGTGGTTTAGGAAGGTAAATCTTGAGGGATAGTATGGGACAAAATATGTTTGTGAATTTTGGGAAGTATAGGGTGAAGAGGGTAAAAAAGAAATAAAGAAAATAGTAACCCCGACCATCAGATGGCCGGTCCCCTTAATCATTAAGGGGGCCGCCTTATATAATTAAGGGGGCCGCCCATCTGGTGAATTCCAGAATGCCAGAATTGGGTTTTTGGCAGAAAATTTTCAGAAAGGTTGTGTTTTTTGGGTTTGGATTCAAGTAAGTTCAAATCTTTGAGGCAATATAGGATATACTAATCATATATGTATAGAATGTTATTAAAACAAATTAACTAGACAAGTAATTTCTAATTTACATGCAATCTACTTATTGGCCAATTAAGTTAAACAACCAAGGAAGCAATAAAACATGCTAATCATAAATACAACTATATGAAAATGATAATATATGGGCTAGTTCAAACATATTGATGAGTGCTTATAAGTAACAAATGGGAAGATATGATTGTATGGACTTTAAGACTTATTACAAACAAGATTCATATAGGCAAACCATGATTCTCATGAAATGATTTGATTAAATTGCGAATGTCATTTTTATAAAAGTGTATGACACATGTGAGATAATTAAATATAGTTTTAAGAAAACGTTTTTAGTTTTATTCAACAATGCTTTGAAATAGATTCAAGTGTGTATTAGAGTAAAATAGATTGAGTTTTGCTTTATGACATGTTGACAAATTGGATAAGAAATTTTTTCCAATATTGATTTTGATTAAAATAAAGTTATGGTAGCTTATAGTTAAATATGTTGTTTGAAGAAAGATGAAATGGATATTTGAAAGATTATTTTTCAAAGTGAGAGGTTTTAAACATGATATTTTATTTTTGATAGCAAGAATCACAAGTAAAAGATTTGAAATACAAACTTATCATATTCAAGAGAATCGGTTGAACCCATTGTCACATATAATCATCTTTAATGGCAACTAAAGACATGGATGAGTGATGACAAATTCTAATGATCTTAATGCAATATGATTGAGAGAGATAAAGCTAATCATCTATGGACACAAGATTAACACATGTATATATACTAAATTCATCATAGTATTCAATACTAACTAGTCTTAATTATAGCACATCTATTAATGCAACTAGAATGGTTATTTAGTCTAAATGATAAGTATTCTACTATTGGTCATAGATGATTTCCAACATAAATGATGAATAATAAAAAGGGCAATAGACTCAAAATCAAGAGGCTCAATTAGCCTAATTTCATGTATACATATATTAGTATTAATGATATATGAGCAGGGCAACCTATAAATTTAATCATATTAATATACTAATTATGGCATACTTTAATATAATGTGATATTGACACATTTTTGAAAAGAAAACTTACCTCAGGTCCAGCTTTTCCTTAAGAGTGGGCATGAGAGTGTTAGTAGACATCTTCAAAGTTTGCCCAAAGCATGTCGAAGTAGCAAGGTAAAATCCCAAAGCAATAAAAATCAAGGAGGCTTGATCCGAAACACGTAATCGATCACAACAATCATCGTAACTCGTGTAGATCAAGAATAATTGCGTTTGAATCCTTCATCATGAGGTAGTAACGAACACACCATAAAACCAATACTCCAAAAGTGAAGAACATAACGCCAAAACAATAAATGGCAGCAACAGTGTCATAAGCAAATCGTGTGTAGAATGTGAAACAGAGTAATAGGAGCCAATAGTCATCAAAAGTAAGATAGCAAAGTGAGCGATCCAAAAAGTAATTGTCTCTTCGTTCGTTTACTACCTAAACATGAAAAGGAGCTTGGTACCCAGATTCTCATGGGTCCGAGATGGTTAGTTGAGGACATCCATTTCATTAAAATGCACATTATGAGGATGTCGCCGAGAAGTACAAGAATTTATCAATAGTTTGTTTTAGCTAACAAACAATGACTTTCTTGACTAGAGTAATAAATAATGGATGTAAATAATATTAGTTCTAAATTTCTCCACTAGGTTTAACAAATTTTATTTGTTTTGATATATTTGTTAAAGGATCATTTGCAGTAAATCCTAAACCGGTTTTATAATAAAATGACTTTTGAATGTTAAGTAGATATTTTAAAGTTTTAGAACTATTTTCGAATTTAGCTAATATTTTTGTTTTTTCATTTTCCATTTTAATTTCATGTTTGTAGTCTTGACATTTTTTACATTCAAGATCAATTTCAATATTACTTTCAAGTCTAGACATTTTATCTTCTAAAATTATTTCTTTTTCAAAGTTATTTTTAACGGATATTGAAGATTCATTTTAAAAAATATTTTTTGAGTCAATGTTGCAAAGATGTTTGACGTTGTTTTCCAATTTTGAAAATTCTAATATAAATTGATCATAGCAAAAATGTTTGGTTTCGGATTGTACCTTATTTGTAGTTGTACAATCTTCACATGCTATACGTTGATCAATTCCATCGTCCATGTCGCTCCATGTTTTATTTGTAGTTTTTCCTCGGATATGGCTCATGTATTCTTCATTATTGATACCTTCAATGATCACATTTGAACTAGTAGTACTTGTGTTTATTTCAACAAAATATTTGTCTTTCAAATTTTCTAGAGTGACTAATTCTTGTGCATCATCAAGTTTATCATCTTTGGTTTTATATTTCTCTTGGTGAAAATTTAAAAAGACATTTCCAAATATCATTTTCCGTTTTACAAAAGAATACTCTTTCATATTCAACTCTTGGTAGCGTTTTGTAAATCACTAATTTAGCTTTAGTATTTTTATAGATCTTTGTTTGAAGATTATTATATTGATTTTCAAAATCCATTATAGTTGGTTGAAGATCACCAATTGAAATGATATGCCAAATATCAAGATCTATTGATTTCACATAATTTTCCAATTTATTTCTCCATTCAAGAAAATGATCATTTTCAAATAATGGTGGTTTTTGCGTAAATTCCCCTTCTAAATATTTTTCAAATTCTATAGATCGTTACAAGTTTTAAAATACAATATATTTTAAAAATCTTGCTAGACGTGGCTCTTGATACCAATTGTGGAAAACTAGAATGGGAAGAATTGACGCTAATTACAAAAATGTTTGATACAAAAATATAAATACTAGTTTGTTCACATTTATCTTATAAACACTACTTATATAGAATGTTGAGTAGAAATTATAATTTCATATATATATATATATATATATATATATATATATATATATATATATATATATATATATATATATATATATATATATATATATATATATATGTGTGTGTGTGTGTGTGTGTGTGTGTGTGTGTGTGTTTTAATATGACTATATCCTTATGGTTTGTTTATATAAATTTAATGTTGTGAAAGAAACCTAGTTTGATCTTTATGTGAAATCAATATATGCACAACACAAGCAATTATAAATGCTAATAAGTAAGTAAGTAAATAGTGAGAAATGGAAAGATCAAACCGAGAGACAAATGATTTATAGTGGTTCGGCTACAAGGTCACCTTCCTTGCCCTACTTCACTCCCCGGGCACCGAGCTCGAGAGTTTTCTTCACTATGTCAATAACCTCCCTTATGGCGGAGAAAACCGTACACACCTAGGCTTACACCGGTTAACGACACTAAGCTAAATGTCGAGTTCTAATCATAGCTATAACCAATCTCACAACTATAATCACACCACAACTTCTTCACACCTTTTCACGCCTTCTATTTTTCTTCACAACTCTTGATTCTTCACGTCTTCACAACTTCTATCAATTCACAACTCCAAGGGTTTTGCTACTTCACAACTTCTAGGCTTCTAAATCTTCAAAACTTCAATACTTCTAACTCTCTACTTGAGGACCTTTGTCTATATATCACTACAATGATTCTTCTACTTTAAAAGCTTCGATATCTTATATACTTTAAAGCTTTCAAATCTTCACACCTCCTAGTCTTTTATGTCTTCACAACTTAAAGCCTTCAACTTCTTCACTACTTACCCCTATTTCAATATGCTACTACTTCTTATATCTCCTATCACTAATTCTATGCTCTTCTACTTCTTCACTTCTAGTACCTCTTCAACCAATCAACAATTCTAGATCCTATATCTAAATCTAGCCAACTAATGTATACACCTTATTCACCAAAGTATAAATGATAAACAAAGTGAAATGAACAAACAACTTAGATAGCAAGATGATACTAAGTTGTAATACTTCTAATTTTAATTAATAGAAGTATTCTTCTCTTTGCACTTGAGTGTTGAGGCTTGAATCACTTTGAAACAAAGATTAATGTACATATGATCAAAGGATTTTAGAGGATAGAAATGGAGGTTTGAATCAAAAAGTTTAGAGTGCAAAAAGGTGAGAAAAGATAGTGGAATGAACCAGTATTTAAAGGGACAGCTGGGGGGAATCAGGAGCATGCCGGTCCCCTTAATTATTAAGGGGGCCGCCCTCCTGAACGTTGCCCAACTTTGTCTTTTTGTGAGAAATTTTTTTCTGGATTAGATTTGCCATTTTTGATTGAAAATTTGACTTCATATATTTGTAATGAATTAAACATATTATTTTAATTCCAAAAATATTTTATAAAAGATATAAAATATTTTGTGACATTTTATAAAGATCTAGTGATTAATAAAAATTTTCCTTTGATCTTATAATGCATTAGGCACTTTGTTTATTCATACCTTAAGTGATTAGATGGTGAAAGTGAGTATTTACGTCATGATCTTTGATTTGATAAGTTTTCGTTTTGTGATTATCAAAACATAGAGATATCGAAGGATATGAATAACGTTTTAGTCAATTATTTATATCAACAAAAGGTTCGATTTTGGACTCATATATCTCAACTATAACGTGACCTCATTTAGTTAATCGTTTTAAAAGTTCAAGCTAAATTCCGACACGTTTATTATTGTCAAATAAACATTAAATTTCACGTTTTGTTTAAAATATTTTTAACTTTAGATTGATTATATAATAGAATTTGTTTTTTGTATTCAATAAAGTTTATTTCTTGTGCGAATGCAATCGTTTTAAATTTAAATTGTATAAACTAATAGTTTAACACATCTAGACATTTTTATAAAAACAAATAATTTTATTTTAGTCAGATTCAGATTTTTCAACCACTTATTTAGATTAAGACGGAAATCAGATTCAGACTTTTCTACCGTATATTCAAATTCAGATATGCGAATCAGATTCAGATTCAGAGCCTCTTTATAAACAAACAGCAATCTATAACAAATCAAATATCTTCTTTAAATAGGTACAAAGTATTTATCATTATCCCGAGGCCTGCCCATTTGAATAGTTTAACTCGGGGGTCGGATTTAAAAAAAATGTATTTATCACGAAATTAAACATACATATTACATTTAATAAAAATATTCTAGCAAACACTCTCGCCTATAATGAAAAAGCATACTTACCAAAAAAGATCTTCATTCAATCCAGAATCCTTGTAACATCATGGGTCATAGAGTTGCACCATATCAATCAATCTCAACAACAATACGACTTTCCTTTTTCTTTTCCTTAAAATTAATGTTTAAAATGAATAAAACATATTTCGATTGTTTTACACGAGGTGGATCACCCGCGCGTTGCCGCGGGATGTTTTGCCAAAGAATACTAAAAAAAAAAATAATAATAATAAAAAAAAAAATAATAATAACGGATGAACAGTAGGATGTACAGTAACTTAACGACCATTAGTTACTGTACATTCTACTGTTCATTGTGAGTGCTTTACTGTAGCAATTGCTACAGTAACAGCCTGATAAATATTATTTACGAGGTGGATCACCCGCGCGTTGCCGCGGGATGTTTTGCCAAAGAATGTAAAAAAAAAAAATTAACGGATGAACAGTAGAATGTACAGTAACTTAACGACCGTTAGTTACTGTACATTTTACTGTTCACTATGAGGGGATTACTGTAGCAATTGCTACAGTAGTAGCCTGATAAATGTTATATTTAAACGAGGTGGATCACCCGCGCGTTGCCGCGGGATGTTTTGCCAAAGAAGTAGTTATTGCAGTTAACGACTGTTAGTTATAAGGACAAAATTTGCAACGAACCTCTAAGATGGAGCACCAATTGCAGACCTCTAAGACGAATGACCAATTGTAAAAAAAAAAAAAAAAAAAATTAAATTAAATTAACGGCCGTTAGTACTTAACGGTCGTTAGGACTAAATTTGCAACGAACCTCTAAGACGAACGACTAATTGTATTAAAAAAAAAAAAAAAAAAAAAAAAAAAAAAAAAATTAATAGATGAACAGTAGAATGTACAGTAACTTAACGACCGTTAGTTACTGTACATTCTACTGTTCATTGTGAGTGCTTTTACTGTAGCTTGTGCTACTGTAGCTAAGCTACAGTAAATCATGATAAATGTTATTTATAGTAATAGTAATAGTAATGACGATAAGAAGGTTCTCATGTCCGCGTGTTGCGGCAGGACAAAATCAATATTAAGTGTAAAGCTTTAGTTTCTATAAGTTTAAACGCAAAAGAAAAAGTTAAACAAAGTTATATACATTTAAACTCAAATTAAATAAAACGAGCATGGTAGCCCGCGCGTTGCCGCGGGAGTGTGTTGGTCCATAGATTTTGTAAAAATTACGTTGAGTAGATGTTTATTGGGCCCTTATGGTATCTCGTACACGTTCCGACGATTGGCCGAGCGAATAAGTCAACTTCAAAGTGGATTTGTTGTGCGAAGATATTCAATATTTTTTGTGCCGATTTTCAGCCTTGAAGTTACTACCCAAATTACTTATTCACATAAAGTAGTTTCTGTGCTCCAAGGTTCAAAAAATAAGAGTTCTCAGTATTGGAAGCACACCTTTGACATATGTACTCTAATGCATACATATAATAAGAACAGTTTTATTTAAACATATTTATTAATAACTTGTTTAAAAAATGTCATTTATGTACATCTTTCTAATGTTTGAGCGAATGAAAATAAATAGATCAGGTGGCCGTGGTTGTGCTAATACATATAAAAAGTTAGTCACTACTCTAGATTCAACTATAATAATTTTGTTATCATAGCCACATGAAGTATATCAGGTAATAGGTTGCAAAGATTTTATCAAGTGTAGGTGATGCTTTTTGCTCTGAGATGATTTGAGGGAATATCACATCTTGTTACCCTTTCAGCATCTCATAGTCACTGTAAAACACAGAAAAAAGAATCATAAGCATATACTAACTTCACCCTCACAATTAGTCAAACCATAATGTCACCACAATCACCAAAGGGCCTATCGAACCATGTTTTCTGTTGAGTGTTTGTGAAACGTGATGCATGGTACTGGACCAGTTAAAATATTCCCATCTTAACTGCCCTTTAATCAAGCATTGAAATGGGTTAAATATTGCAATGGTTTTAGAGGGCGTTTGGAATTGGTTGTTTAAGCACTTATCTGGTCACACCTAAGCAAGTAAGCAGTTTGGGTAAAACCTTTGTGTTTAAATAATTCTAATGACTTGAAAAAAAAAAAAAAAAAAAAAAGGCCTAAAGTAATCAAGCGGTATGCTAGTCGTGAACTTTTGGAGCACTTTATTTGTGAAGATACAAATTTTAGTCGTTTAAAACTTTAATTAAACCTAAAAAACAAAAAAAAAAAAAAAAAAAAAAAAAAAAATTAAAAAACACTTTGTTAAATTTAAATTTGATTCAAAGAAGGTATACATGTACTCACTTCATGGAGGCAAAAATGCAACCCAAGATCAGGCTCTCATTGAATCACTAAAAAAAAATATTGTGTGTGCAAACAAAATACATGCATCCGAAAGTTATGACATTAACTCCGTCATCAATCGTACATGCATTTACATACAGTATGTAAACAAAAGAAAATATTTACCTTATTAATCATAATCCCTTTGACTTGTGTTATTTGAGCCTTTAGCTTTCACAGCGTATTCATTTCGCCAGGATGATTTGAACAGCTATCCATGTGTTCCTTCAATATTTGGCCTATTAACAACAGAAGATAAAAAGAGCATAAATAAATTTCAATAGCTCATATATTTCTTTAGCTTCATAACTCAGTTTAGAGTCATATATTTCAACAAATTTCATATCAGGTTAAGAATCATAACTGGCCAAATGCGAACGCCGCACATTAGTGGTGCAAGTAGTTTCTTATTATTGCTGCAGATAGATTTTTTATTCAGTCCGTCTAATGAACATTTGTAACTGCAGCAAGCAAACCGTGTCAAAAGTAGACTCATCAGCAATAAACTTGACGTGTTTGATCTGCATTAAATGAGAAGAAAAAGTCAACAAATTCCATAGCTTTCGTTAATGAAGTGAATAAATATTAACAGACGCAAGTCAACTCCGCGCCCTTTAACAGGCAGGGGGAGTCAAAATGCAATGCCAAACACCCCAAGGAAATGAACAAAAGCAAATATATGGTGTTCGTACTAATGATCTTAGGAATTGATAATTGCCTGAATTAACTTCGAGTACACTTTA
This sequence comes from Artemisia argyi, assembly GCA_030686995.1. NCBI lineage: Eukaryota > Viridiplantae > Streptophyta > Magnoliopsida > Asterales > Asteraceae > Artemisia > Artemisia argyi. The sequence goes on along the minus strand of CM060676.1, from coordinate 42,723,488 downwards.
TTTCAGCAGTTATGTGGTCCAAAAATCCTCTTACTTCAGTAACCTGGTCACGTCCAAACACATTTCTATAATAGTCTGATCCACATACCTCATTCATAAATCTAAAGGATGAGGTTGGCCTGTTCGGCACTTTAACTTTCAAGGAAGACAATGAAAATATAGAATTCAAAAGAGGAAATTAATGTTTTGTGGTTTGAAAGCTTAGTAAAATAAGAGTTTTATTAAGTTGTTACAAACATGTTTAACCCACTGTTAAGACTAAGAATAATTTCAAATCTTTTTGTTTTTGTTTTTGTTATTTCATATTCAAATCCATATCACTCATTTCCTGTAAAAACATAAAATACACACAATAAAACACAAAATAGATTGAATATTTATAACACTAAGAAAATGGTAAAAGCATGAGATAAGAGACAATTAACTGCTTCGCTAGAGTGTCTAAAGCCTTTGTTGACCTTGCCAGAATCATTGCCACACCACCGCCGCCAACTCCGGCCGTCTCTGTCTCGCATCAAATCTAAGAGATCAATGTGACTCCTTGGTTTGAGAACGGTGTTATGGAAATTTCTAGAGAGAGATAGAGAGATACAGAGGTGGGTGTGTGTTTTTTTGTGAGGAGGAAGGGTCTAGAATGGGAGGGAAACGGAAACGGGGTGCACTGTTACTAAGGTACTGTAGCACCCCGTTGTCATTAATAAACTGACCAATCGGATGTTGATAGGTGGCACATTAGGAGTAAAGTACATTGAAACATCCAATGAGGAAAAAAATTACCTTCATAATGATACCGTAATAACACTTCCTTGAACACCGTTTAAAAACGACTTTTAGAATATATAATAATTATGATAAGTCGAGTAACTGTACACATAAAGTTTGTGCTTGGGGTGTCTTATAAGTCGAGTAACTGTACACATAAAGCTAGCTTATTAGGCTGGGCACAGAAGGGATGCTCGACCGAGACATCCGATCGATTCCATTCGGTCGAGGCTAGTGTGGGTATTCGGTCGAGTGAAGACAAAACCACAAAATGATCGTGTAGGGGACCGAGTGAAATCAACTTTTATTTTGCCTTTTTGATCAAATGTAGCTGTTGCATTTATGTATGTTAACGTTTAGAAGTGACAAAATAAAAAAAAAAAAAAATGTTACCATTTCATATAACCGTTTGGTAAAAAAAAAAAAAAAAAAAAATCTTTTAAATTTCCTTATAAATACCAACATAAACACACTCCAATTCACACAATCTCACAATTATCTCTATTAAGAAAACATCACAACAAGCAAAAGACCGAAAATCCCGATTACAACAAAACGGTTTTAATAAGTGTTGTAATGTATTTTATTTTATTTGAATTATTATATAACGTTTTAATTATTAATGAAATTTGAGTTTGTGTTAAAAAAAAAAAAAAAAAAAAAAAAAAAAAAAAAAAAAAAAAACTGAACTAGGTCGCCCTTACTGGGGGCAGTGAATCGCCAGCAGGTCGCTGGAGAGAGAAAGCTGATGTGGCAGGGAAAAGTAAGGGGATTGAATCCCCTTACTGTCGGTAGCCTTAGTAGTTTTTTTGTCACACAATTTTACAAAAGCTTTTTTAAGAACAAGCTTCTATAAGATCAAGTCAGTTAAAATAAGATTTTAAAAACGAATGAAACTTATATATAGTCAAATTACTTAGATACCTATAAATATATAATGGATGAACAGGCAAAAGTTTTAAATATGTGTGAATAGTTTGAATTTATATATTTATTTTATTTTATTTTACAAAAGAAGCTTTACGCCTAACTAATTCGCCAAACGTCTCCATGAAAGTATAAACTCAAGCTTTTAACTTATGATATAAGCCCAAGTTTAAGTTACTTTCGCCAAACATACCTGAAAACCACTCAAAAGTGGCATAGTGGCAAAAGGCTTGTGACTATCATTATAAATTGCGTGAATTCTCAAGTTCTATTCCTAGTAAGTACAAACAACCTTGAAGCAAACGTCGACCTTCTGAAAAGAGAGGGCTTTACGTACTAGGTCGGAAATCATGGTTGAAAAAAAAAAAAAAAAAAAAAAAAAGACGTATGTAAAATATAAAGTTAATTGTTTAATAAGAAATATATATCAATCAACTTGACAATAATATGATTGGTAAATATGGTTGGAGTTAGAGCTGGAGATTGAGCTTATATTATGAGTAGAAGCTTGAGTTTATATATTTATGAAAGAGGTTGGCGTATTAGTTGTAGTTGAAGTTTATTAATATTGTAAAATGGTTATATCAAATTAAATTCATATTATTTTTATAATTTTGAGTGTTCATCTATTATATTTATAAGGGTATTTTAGTAATTTGACTAATTATAAGCTTTATAATATTCTATAAGCCCGTTTAAATTGGCTATAGTTTATGACTTATATAGAAGCTTTTATAAATTTGGATGACAAACAAAATATATTAAGTTGGCTTATTTTAAAAGTTTAAACTCCTGTAAGCAATACTATGTTTAAAGTATCAATAACCTAATTAAAATATTTCATTATAGCTATGATTGTTTATAATTATGTTAAGTTTGACAAAATTAAATTCAGTTGCAAGCTATAGCAATTTAATTTATAAAATTGTCTGATTACACCAGTTACAAAAGACATAAGAAAATTTAAATTCAGTTACAACTGCAATTATAATGTTCAACAAAAGACAGCAACGTTAAGAGAATCCACAATGCTAAGAAGTTTTTCTTTTGTACTTCTTGTTTAAAGGCATAAGAAAAAAGCTATATAAGTAAAATTTAAATCAAATGGTAAAACTTATTATAAAAGTTTATTTATTTATTTATTTATTTTTAGAATGGTGATAGTTTAAGGTGATGGAAATTAAACATTAATATTTTATCAAATAAAGTCATTAGCCAATGATTTGAAGATTTTTAGAAAATACCTTCCATTATAATGGTAAAATGTTTTTAATGACTTTTGTTTGTGTCATAAAAGCTTTAGAAAAAGCTCCCATTAAAAATGCCCTAGCGCTGGATGCTTAAAAAAATATACTTATACTAAAAAACGTTATCAGTCTACAAAAAACGTTATCAGTAACAGATAATATTAGAACCTGACCAAAATAAAGAGTTGTTCCAAAACACATTGGTGTATTTTTCTTACAAAATATCACTCGTTTAATAAGAAAAAGCAAAATAATAATTGTAAGGGTTTCGATATTTATAGTCTTAAGTTAAAAAAATGGAAAATTAGTTGTAAACTAGATCCGATATAAGTTGTTATATGCATAAAAAAAAAAGAAAAAAAGTAATTTATCATTAAAGCACAAATATTCGATGCATCATAATTTCGTATACGTAAACTTATGAGTTATGTTTAGCATTTTCCTATGTATAGTATTACTCCCCCATATCAAAATTATTGTTCATATCAAAATAATAGTTATCAATTTTTTAATTTTAGTAATAAAAAGAGAATTTTGTGATAAAATATTTTATTTGTTTGGTTAAAAATTGTAATGGCTCAACATTATTTTTAAACAAATGGACAACTAACTTTTTAAAGTTATTGAAATTTGAAATAATAAAGCGGTTAAATTAGGTAACCGTACTATTCGGTAATTGGTATATAACCGCACATATCACTTCACTCACTCACTCATCCCCACCAATATAAACACACCATCACCCACACACATTAAAAACACACACACATTACACACATTAACGGTTAAACTAACGCCGTCAGATCTGCTTCACCGTCGTCCATGACTGATTCTGGTACACAACTTTCCGTCACTAGTAACCAACCTTAACTTATTTAATATATATATATATTTTTATATGTAGATCTGTTAATTGTTGTGTATTCTAGTTCGATTTTTAATTTTTTATTATACTTTGTGGTTTGTGATTATTTGGCGGCAAAAACATTAATATTCTCGTGATTTACAAAATGAATTTTTTGTTTTTATATTTAAACTGAGCTTTCATTTCATTTAGTGATATATAACTTTATCTTAGATTTAGTATATATTCACATTCTGTTTTTTATTGCAGTACTTATTACACGCGTTTTAGTTTTAAAATTGCGGATTCTGTGCCTTTACTTAAAGTTAAAAGACACGGAATCCGCAATTGTAACCGTAGAAGTACTCTTTTTTTTTTTTTTTTTTTTTGCGTTATTATATGTGTTGTAACCGTAGTTTTGATTATTCGTTTTTTGGGTTTAAATATGCAGATATTGTGTTTTGACTACTTATAAGTTGTGACATAATAATGGGGAAAACAGGAAGAGATTGGACTCAGATCTATACTATTTACGGAATGGAAGATTGGCATACACCGATTTTTTTGTTGCTACACGCGATAATTTTTTCGGCTTCTTCAGTCGGGTTTTTGTTGTACTTTAACTGGATCTGTTACTCGTTTGAAATGATTTCCCCGTCGCTGATTTCGAACAGTGTTGCGAGGTTTGCGGCGGGGTTTACGGGCTCTGTCACCGCTCTTTCGGCTGTTTGTCTGTTTTATGCTGCCGGGAATATGTTTTACTCATCCGTTGCGCTGCGTTGGGACATGGCGCAACGGATGGTTAATGCGGTACATGACTGGTCTACGGTCAAGACCGTGTTGGATGTCGGGTGTGGCCGCGGGATTCTTTTGAATACGGTCGCGATGCAGCTTAAGAAGGAAGGAAGTTCGGGTCGAGTTGTTGGGTTGGATAGGAAAAACACGACGTTGTCGACTTTAAGAACCGCAGGTAATAAAAGTGTTTCGGGATTGTAATTTTTTCACATCATATACCACCTGTCTTATAATACGTTTCACAAATGCCTCCGGCGAAGCTTGAACCCACAACCTCTGGGTTGATAGAGAACCCATATACCATTAGACCAAAAGTCTTCGAGTGTTTGTTATTAGATAATCTCTTTATAATTTGAGTATGTTTTAACACAAATATTTCTCTTAATCCGAAACAGGTATGGAAGGAGTGCAGGAATACGTCACGTGCCGCGAAGGCGACGCCCGACGCCTCCCATTCACCGACAACTACTTCGATGTAGTTGTATCCGCTGCTTTTGTCCACAAAGTGGGCAAAGAATTCGGGACAAAAACCGCAGCTGCATCCGCAGAACGGATGCGCGTGGTAGGCGAAGTGGTCCGAGTGCTAAAAGAAGGCGGTGTAGGAGTGGTATGGGATTTGGTACATGTCCCAGAGTATGTACTCCGTTTACAAGAGTTAAAAATGGAAGACATCAGAGTGTCAGAAAGAGTAACGGCGTTTATGGTGAATAGTCATATTGTGTCATTTCGTAAGCCCACACAGCACGTGTTGGGCCCCAATGAAGTGAGATTAGATTGGAGATTTAACAATATCTGTTGAATTATTTAGTCACCAAAAAAAAAAAATATATATTTTCTTTTTTAAATGGAAAATATAAGCTAGAGATATAAAGTTAAATAAATAAATGTGAGTGTTAGTAATTAAGCTAGGCTAAAAGACTGGTGAAACAAAGTGGATCCAGTAACTAAGAAGCTTGTGTTAATTGTCTCTTTTTTGGTCAAAAAGAGCATTGTGTGAATTGTAATTTGGTTTATGTAAATGTTAATGAATACCTAAATTACAATGTATGTATGTATACTGTTTATTGTGATTGTTGAATTATCATCTTTACTCGAGTTAATTGATGGCGTGTTTGGTTTGCATTTCGGAAGTCAGAATAGATTTTAATAGGAGGGTGAAATTAAGTGTACCAATCAATATGTTGTACATCATGGATTTGAATAACGTGTTTCGTTTTGTTAAAGTAAAAACTTACATAAAGACATTTTGGGATAAACATGAGGCTATAAATTTGTTACGTACTAGTCCGGTATTTTACTATGGGATGAGACGTGGGTATATGATGATGAGATGGGCATTAATTAACGTTGCCATGTGACATGATTGCTGCCCACATGACTATATTATTAACCTTTGCTAACTACGACATCAACCTCACTCTTCCATGGTTTAAAGGTTACCTTAGCAATAATGATTCTGTTACTTGTATTATTATTATTTTTATATCAAACAGCTATTGTTTACTAATTTATTTGATTCTTTCCAAGTTTTAACATAAGTTTGTCTGTTTTACATCGATATAAAGACAAAGAAGCAAAGTCAAACTATTTAAAGGCACAATACAACTAGAGAAAATTGCTACAACAAAACTCTTCTTCAGTTTTTCTTAATTTGGTGTTGATGTTATTTCAAAGTTGAAACTTCAAACCAATGTATTAAAGTTTGTGGATTTGTAACTAATAATAAGAAATTTTCTTTTTTGGATAATGGTTAATTTTGGTATTAAACAATTCTTTTTTAGTTAATAAATACTAGTACTATTTATAACTTATTTCTGCATTAACGGCTTGTCATTTATTTAGGAGAATTGCTAGAACCACAAAACTTTTACAAAAGAACTTCCACATAATGATGTGGCAAGACAAATGGATCAATTAGCACATTGTTCCTTCACTAACTCTTTGTTTCATGACAAATCATATTGTCACACCTCATTTTGTGGAAATTATTTTGTATAAATTATGTGGATATAGCACTACTCTTTATTTAGTTAAGCATTAAAGCATTGCTTTTATACTCCGTATCTCTCTAAACTTCTTCCTAAAATTACCCAACTAAAATGGTGTATTGCAAAGAACTTAAGTTCTTAAATGATTGATAGTGTACAAACTACCCTATCAAAAAGTCTATAGAACTAGCTATCAAATAAGTTTTTGTACTAGTTTTTAGTACAAATATATCAATAGAATTGAAGCCTTTGCCCTAGTAGTATTTGTATGTGTATGAAAATTTCTATTCTAAAAAGTACACCATTTCTTGAGTATCAGTAACAAAACAAATTTAATCTTTATACTTGTTAACATTCACCAATTATACAAAACTTTTTGTGTAAAAGTAATATGGCGGTGGGCATTCGATGATGTTAGGTGCAAGCACACATCACAGAGGTTGAGTTTTGACTTTTTAACCAAGAATTTGTGGGAGACTTATGTGTGGTTGTCGAGGGTCCCAATAAAAAAGAAATTCCACATATACGTACAATATGATTCATTTGTTACAAGTACATTTGTTTTAGCTTTGAAAAAGAAATTCTTAAACCAAATTATGATCTAATGAAATATGCTTGGATAGCTTCATATTCAATATCTTTGTTAACTCACTATTGCAACATTTAAATGTGACAAAAGTAAATATTAGGTCCTACCCATTTTCAAAAGAGTTAAACATTCAGAATTAAGACTCATGATCTTGTCTCGAAACATTGATACATTGAGTTTCCTTTAAGTATTCATGCATGAAATTAACATGTCACAGCACATGAAATCGAATTTGAAAAAGAAAAAAAAAAAAATAATAATAATAATAATAAAAAAAAAAAAAAAAAAAAGGCTAAAGAATGTTATGGATTTGCTCATACATGATCTATTTCAGCACCTACAAAGTAGATCTAACGATTCAAATGAATTCCAATCAAATACGAAACGACCTAGAAATGTATCTTAACAACGAAACTAACCAAAAACAGCAGTAGGCGAAAGAATATAGAGGTCTAAAAGTGAAATCAAAGATCAAAACACCATCTACAGTTAGCTTTCAAGTATACTGTACCAAAACACCATTTCTGAACCATATGTTCATACCTTTCTGACTTTCGTATCCATTAATGAATTCCTTTAAAGATTTACATGCTCCTAAAGGCCAGAGCGTCGATGAGGGAAAGGTGATGGGTAGCCGCTTTTCATGTTGAAATTTGGAAAGTTCACATATAAACTCAGCTTAGCCTGTTCCAATTTCAACTTCTTCATTGCTCTCTCTATCAAATTACCTGCATAAATTCAGACTTTGACTTTTCAGGTCAAACCACTTCACTTTCCAAACCAAAATCGATACCAAATTTATGCAAAATTTCACTATTTTTTTTTTCTTCTGTTTTTATTAATAAATGTCATGATGTTTAGTCAGCATATCAAAAGTATCAAAATTAACTAAAGCGTTATAATTAATCAAGTTAAAAAACTTCTTCGTTTTTGAACCTAAAATGTCAACACTTTACTATACCAACCTGTTTCACGGCCTTGGAATTTGATCATCTCCTCAATAACATCCATTTCTATGTCATAATACCTACGGACAAGCAGGAGTCGAGCAACGGGGCAATCTGTGTCATTTCCAAACATCATTAACAGCAAAGTCCTACGACATTCTTTCTTCAAATCCACATTTTTGTCCCACTTAATAAACTCGCGTGAAAAGGCCAATGCAGCTTCAAACTCTTCCCTACGACACAACTCAATCATCTTTTGCTGCTCCAGTCGGAAATGTATGCCTGGCCTTTCCTTCAAAAAAATCTGCACCCGAATCAACAACAACAAGATAACTAATAGGCAATAAGTCAATGTAAATAATTTTACAGAAAAAGTATGAAACTGATGATTTACCGGGCCTAATTTTTCATTTAGGAGATCGATCACTTCATCAAGTTGTCGATGTAATATAAGATCTTTAACAGTCCTTTGTGTTTCCAGAAGGGAAATATCTTCAATTCCCACTACGTTATTAAGAAAGATTAATATTATTAACGATAAAAGAACTTCTAATAAAAATAACGATAAATTTGATAAAGAAAATTACGTGGGCAGCCGGATTCTTTATGAAATGATTCAGCAGCGAGACCAAATTCTTTGTTTACCAGAAAATCCATAACCAGCATATCCATATCTTCTTTCTTGATCTTTCCCTTCTTAAACAACTCGTTCCAATCGTGTTCCGATATTTCTGGCTTTTCTCCTTCAACTACAATTTCTTGAATTACCTGCACCAGAAAACGACTCATGCATATCAATAAACGCATACAATTCTTGTATATTTAAAAATCAAGATAATCTACAAAACTGTAGTGCAACATAGAAATACTAATTACTCAAACTGATTAATATCGATTTGAACAAATCACTTAACAAGAACTAATGTTAATATTATACCGGTTGGCCTTGTTGATCCATGATTGATTCTTGAATGGAAACTAACGAAATTTATCAGTTATAGAAAGAATCTATTGCCTGCATCCAAGAAACCGATATTCATCAACAAATTTTATAATCAACTCATAAACATCTGTTTTTTACAAATTCCAATTCGTGTTCCAAATTTTATAATCAAGATTAATTACAATTAGTCTGCTCCTCACTTACATAACGAAAACTGAATCTCATTATACAAAATCACTAAAACTGAATCGAATTTGTCATTTTCTTAATATCATTCATGCAATGAAACAGAAAAAGACACGCGTATTGAGCGGTTTATGATCGTTTACAAGAAACTAGTGAACAACAAATAAATGTGTTACGAGATGAAGACTTAACAAAAGATCGCGTACCTATTGATTTAGTTCTTGATGAAAAACTAATGAAAATTACGAGTGAATTTGAATGTGAATGTTACAGTTTCTTGATTGTTTTTAAGTGGAATGAAAGAAACAAGGGTTTTATATTTTTTGGCGGGAAAATCTGTTTTTAAAAGTGGAGTATGCCGTTAAGTTGTTATCAAAGGGTTCAGAAGTCTTTTTGCCTTATAAGGAAACTGTTAACCGGACAGTAATGGGAAAAGGTTAATTTCTTTTTGCCCTAATGGGTTTGTAAAATTGACCCATAAGTGACTGGATGGACTGGTTGGGCTTAAAACTGACCTTTTCGTTCTTGATTTAGGGATTGAAATTGTTTTTCTTTTGGCGGGTAAATCTGTTTTTAAACACCCTTCGGCGGTTCAAGCTTTTAAAGGAATATAACTTGAGCTGAGCACTTCTAAGCTATGCTTGGTTCAACATATATCTCGAACTCGGACTCGATAAGGGCTCAACTCGAGTGATATCGAGTCAAGCTCTATTCCTTTATCTTGTCTGCCCCCCTTTTAATTTTAACAAACTTAAAACCAAACATTTTAACTCATAAAACAAGTGACAGAATTTGTAACAAAATTCATCTTATTCTAGTAAGCATTTTAACTTATAAATGCGGGATTTCACATTGATCTATAATGGACATATGGGGTGATGTTTAAAACACTTCCAAATTTTGTATGATTGTTTTTTATTCATTTCATTATGTGACTGTCAAAGAAATCTGTTTCGAATAAGAACCATCGATTCACTTACCAAACACAGAATGAATCCTCTATTTAAATGTTTATAATCGAAAATAAAACGACCAATGAAATGAGTCCCAACAAACCAAATAAACAAAAACAACACCAGAGTACATATTATACATTGAAGTTTAAAAAGGGAAATCAAATATCAAAACACCTTCTACTGTTAGCATTCATGTGCATATCTACTGTTTCTAAAATAACCACTTCTAAACCATGTCGATCCAACTTTTGTAGTCCATTGATAAAATCCTTTGCATGCTCCTAAAGTCAGGCACGATGAGGGAAAGGTTCAGGGAAGCCGGTACGGGAATTGAAATTTGGAAAGTTGGCTATTTTATTCAGTTCACGCTGCTCAAAACGATACATTTTCCTCGCTCTCTCTAACGAGTTACCTGCATAAATTCATACACTTTGACTTTTAGGTCAACCAAATTCACTTCCCAAGCAAAATCAAAACCATTATTTTCCAAATTCTCCACTAACTATTTTCATTTCTCACTTAACTTATCATAATGTTTAGTCGACAGATCAAATTTATCAAAAGCATTTACGTTAGGTAAGTTAAAACTGATTACCTTTTTAAACCTCAAATGTCAACACTTCATGACGTGATACGTACCTGTTTCACGGCCTTGAAATCTGATCATTTCTTTAACAACGTGTGTTCCTATACGAAAACACCTTCCGGGATCTAGAATAACTGCCACAGGGGATTCTTTATCATCTCCATACATCATTAAAAGCAAAGTCCTACGACATTCGCTTTTCATTCTATCATTTTTATACTCAAAAGTATCCCACTTAATAAACTCGCGTGAAAATGCCAATGCAGCTTCAAAATCACGCCTACGACACATTTCAATCATCTTTTGCTGCTCCAAATGGAAAATGATTTCTGGCCTATCCTTAAGGAAAATCTGCACCCAAACCGATAACAATAACTTGATTTATGTTTAACTGACTAGTCGTATTAAATTCAAAATAGGAACCAAATGATGATTTACCGAGCCAAATTTTTCGTTGAGGAGACTAATTACTTCATCAAACTGTCGATTGAGTATTAGATCTCTAACAATCTTTTGTGTTCCAAGTAGAGAAAGATCTTCGATTCCCACTACAATTTTTAACAAAGAATAATGTAATTAGTGTTAACAAAACTTACAATAATTAAAATGGACAAACAGCATGATCAAGAAACATACGTGGGCAGCCGGATTCTTTATGAAACGTTTCAGCAACAATTGCAAATTCTTTGTTAACAAGAAAATCCATAACCATCATATCCATATCTTCTTTCTTGAACTTTCCCTTCTTAAACAATTCATTCCAATCGTCTTCAGATACATCTTCCTTTATTGGTGTGAGAACTATTACACCTCGTGGAACATTTTCGGGTTCAATCTGGTATAGAAGTTACGTATAATAAGATAAGCGCTTTACTACTGCTTTATTGAAGGAAAGAGGTATGAAAAAACAGGAGATGATGTACCTGTGGGAGTTGTTCTTCCATTAGTGATTCTTGAAGGAACGTTATTGAAGACGAGTAACGAGTTAAGCGTATGAAAAGAGGATAAGCTATTTATAAAAGGGAAAGAAAAAGGGTTCAATTTTTGGCGGGAAAATCTGTTATTGTTTGGAGTGCACCGTTATTTCTGTTATGTTATAATATGTTTCTAGAAGCCCTTAGCCTTATAGATGTAAACTAGCCTAAGGCCCGGCCGTTGGCCAGCTAGCTTAAAGTATTTTTTATGAAACTTAAGAAATTATTGTAGAGTAAATAAGGATATAAGATATATAACCTTTAATATAAATGTTTAAATTATAACATGCTACTACCTCCGTCCCAAAATAATTGTCCTCATTTGACTTTTTAAAGTCTTAATTTCTCAACTTTAATCTTTAATATTTTTGTGTGTGTTATATAATACTTGTTGAAAATTATATCAATGGATTGGTTTTTTAAATGTTTTTTCATTGGTATAATTTTCATCAATTATTATATAACACATATAGAAATATTAAAGATCAAAGTTGAGAAATTAAGACTTTAAAAAGTCAAATGAGGACAATTATTTTGGGACGGAGGGAGTATAACAAATATTTAAAAAGAAAAAATCAAAGACGATTTAGGACTTCTTTGTACACAACGTTTATTGTGTGATTACAGTAGCTACCATCACTGTCACAACACAATACTTTGAGGCCCTTCTTGCTCTTTACCCTTGATACAGCAACATATAATTGTCCATGTGAAAATACCGGTCGCTCCAAAAATAATCCAACTTTAGATAATGTTTGGCCTTGACTCTTGTTAATTGTCATGGCAAAACATATAGATATGAGGAATTGTCTCCTGTTAAGTTGAAAAGGCATTTTCTTATCCGAAGGGCTGATATTCATTCGAGGAATAGCGACGACCATTCCTAATTTACCACCGGATATGATCTTTGCCTCGATGTTATTTAACCCCATTCGAACAATTTGTAACCTTGTACCATTACAAAGCCCACCTCTCTCGTCTATGTTGCGCAAACACATAATTGGAGCCACCACTTTCAAAACTAACTTATGATTAGGAATATCAGACATCTTTATTGTGTTTAAGAATTCTGTAGTATACAACGACTCATCGTAGTTGAAATCAACATCTATATCAGTCACAGAATCGGAACTATAGCAAACCTTCTCCCTCCCTTCTAATTTGGAGATCATCCTGTCATTGATTTTGTCCATCTCTTCGTGTGTGGCCGCAAGAATTGCTCGATCTTGAAAATATTGTGGATCCCACAAATTATCCTCCCAATTGTCGTAAGTATCTTTTATGATAGCGGCCACGTGATCATCAGAATCCGGAATAAGCATTTCTTCCGGGAATTCCACCTGAGCATGACCGTCATTTTTTCCACCTATTTTTCCCTCGCCTATATTCAGAATCCATTCAGCAAAATCATTTATTTCGGCTGCATCATTTGGATTTGACCCCACACGAAGCCTCATGTTTTGTGTAAGCTTTAAAACTGTGCAATGCTTCCACAAATAAGACTTGTTAAGTGAAGCGTTTACCACTTCTTGCCTAGTACCATTTGGAATGACAGGAAGTATTTGGCGAAAATCTCCGCCAAATACAACTACTTTACCACCAAATACATTATCTTCATTGTCGTTGTACTCGCATGAACATATGTCCCTCAATGTTCTATCAAAAGCTTCAAAAGCCAACTTATTGATCATTGGAGCTTCGTCCCATATTATTAGCTTTGTCTCCCTTATCAAATCAGCAAGTTCTCCATCAGCTTTAATAGAACACATTGAATTTTCAACAATATTTATAGGTATAGCAAATCGGGAATGAGCTGTTCTTCCACCCTCAAGCAAAAGGGATGCAATACCACTCGATGCAACATTTAAAACAATATTACCTTTAGACCTTAATGATGCAGTCAACGTCTTGTACAAAAAAGTCTTGCCGGTCCCTCCGTACCCATATAAGAAAAACATGCCTCCACTATTATTTTCGACTGCACCAATAATAGTTTCATAAATCCCTTTCTGCTCGTTGGTTAAACTGTTGAATAGGATTTCATGTTGTATAATGAGTTCCGGAATATTATAATCCAATTCATCGTAAATCAACCGGTTGTAACCTTCCATCGTAAACTCATCATTCGGGTAAGGCATATTTACTATATTCTTTAGACTCTTGCCGCAACTTAACAGCTTTTCCTCAATGTACGTTGATGAGTGTCTAAAATACTCATCATTTCTGTCACATTTAAGCTACAAAACATCTGAAAACATACAGATATGCTTTTAAATATATGAAATATCATGAAATTGTGTTTTTAGGTGTTACAAGTGCAAAAGGGATGAAAACTGATGAAAAACAACAAAGTTTACATAATTTACAGTTTCAGTCCCTAAACTTTCATAAATTGGCAAAACTAGTCCCTGGTAAATCAAAACTTGTAAAAATATCATAAAAGGTCCTTGGGATTCATAAGTTGTTAGGAAAAGTCCTTTGAAGTTAAAATTCACAAATTTACAACTTTGGTCCCTAAACTTTGAAAAGTGTCAAAATTAGTCCCTAAGGTTTAAAAATAAGAAAATATTCAAAATAAACCTTATACTATTCTAAAATGACATATTTGGTCCTTTTTGTTAACTATTGGATATTTACAGGTTAGCCCTTCAAATTTCAGAAAATTACAATAAAGGTCCCTGGGCATTTAATATGGGAAATTATCATCTTTGGTCCTTGGGGAATTCAAGTATGGCATAAGTGGTCCTTATTACTAAAATGGAAAGTTTACACATCAGGTCCCTACATTTTGGCAGAATTACAAAATTGGTCCTTGTGTAGCTTTAAACCAACCGGACCCCTTATTGTTATTATAACCCACCAAATCTAACCCACCCTTAATAAATAAAACCCAAAACCACCCCAGCCCACTCACACCTAGGCCCAGTCCACCCTAAGCCCACCCCCGTTTATTAATAAAACGCAGGGTCAAACGGTCAACCCACCTCCCAAACCGCCTCTTCTTCTTCCACCTTACAACCTCCACCTCAACCCCCCAGCTGTTACCTTCTCTCTACCTCACCACCTTTTCAGCTCAACCCCTACCTCCTGACACCAACCCACATCACCAATAAATGCATTCCCATCTCTTTATCACCAAATCCACCCTTCTCCTCTGTTTTTCAACATATCACCCCAAACTTGGCCTCCAAACCATGCAACTTATCCCCTGACACAACACAACACCCCAAACTTCCTTAATTGCAAAATGGAGGCCACAAGTTACCCTTTTGGACTTTGGCGCCAAAACAGGTTTAAACGGCCAAGATCAAATTGACCAATCTAATGGTCAGGAAAGGCTTGGGAAAGTCTCAGGATGCTAGTGGGAGTGTTTGAAGTCTATAAAGACCAAAGAAGAGTCAGGAATGAAGCCTATCAATCATTTTCATATTTTTGATCACTTTACTTAATTGTCATTTACTGCTTTTCTTTCTTACTTGTCATTTACAGCTTTCAAAGCTTTGTTACACTTTGACAAATTGTAATAAATCTTTATTTACAGTTTGTAGTTTCATAACTTTTCAATACTTGTCATTTAAATATTTGCCATTTACTTAAATTGTCATCTTACTTACTTGTCTGTTATAGCTAATTAGAGGACTTCAATTAAGCACTTAGGCTCCTGACAAAAGTCATAAGGCTTTTTAGAATCCTTGGAACATTTATAATCCATAAAAAATCAAAATCACAAAAAGAATCAAGAAAAATAGAAAAGAAATACAAAAATCAGTTCATAGCAAGAAGAAGCTGGAGCAAAGTTAATTGTGGATTGCCTTGGGTATTAGAAGCTTATTGGTAAGCTAATAGGTGTAATCTAAGTCCTTGGTTCACAGTTCTCATTGAATTCCACTTTGTAAGCCATTTTCTTAAAATTTTGGTACTTTACTGTTTACATAGTTAACTGCTGTAATCTTTGTTGATTCATGCTTGTTTAGTGTTGTTTAGTGTTATTATACCTTAATATTAGTAGTTTGTTAGTTAATTTTGATTGTTGTTAAGTTTCATAAATTTCAGTTATTTAGCATAATCTTTGAATCTTGTGTTATTTGTTATTATTGTTGTTAATTAGTGTTCATTAGGTCTGATATAATTATGTTTTAAGGTTTGAATACAGGTTTGAGGATCAATTCATGTGTTTGCTTTGAAAATCACCAAGTGAATTGATATTAAGGACTGTTTGGATTAGTTGGTTAGACTGTATTGGAGGGTGTGTATGTTCTTGTTCTTGTTTGATATAGAGTGTACATGTGCTAAATAACTCAGAAAAACCATTTAACCTAGTACTTTCTTTATTAAAAGTCAAAATGATTTTTTGGCTCACTTTGCTTGTTATCTGTGTACAACTCTTGTTGCTGAATCATGTATAAGTGTGTATAAGTTGTTAAACTTGCTTATTCTAGTCTCTAATTAGTATATTACATCTTATTCAGTAACTAATTTGGATCCCAAATCCATTTTGGTCAAAGTTTCATGTTCTTTTAACAGTCAAAATTGCATAGCCTGCAGTTTTTGAATTAAAAGTAGAATTTTGTGTAGGATTTATTAGTTAGTTTCTTGCTTAGTATTTTTAGGTTATTAATATCTAGTTGCTAAACTACTTATCTGTATTTTTAATTATTTTTTATCTGCTTATTTAGATAGCTTAATTATTATTTGCTTTTTGCTGTTTCTATAAAACTTGCCCTGTACCAAGGGAAGTTTGTCTATCTGTCTGTTTTCTATTGCTTCTTACAAGCTCAATAGTGGATCCCAGCTTGTGAACTTTGGCTTTTCAATAAGCCTAGGTTCCATATTCTTGGTCCTGAGCTTTTGTTTCCATCTAATAGCTTTTTAGCTAGGGCTGCTTGCATCTACAAGCTTGTCCCATTCTCACAAGTGTACTGAGTTTTCATCACACTCAGTGTACTCATCAATTTTCATAAGCTCATAATAAGCTTACTAAAGGGCCCCAGTATTGGTTGCTTGGCTTTTTGAGGAGCTTAGCTAGCTAACTCAATAAGCCAGTGCTTATTTTGGACCTTTGAGTCCTTGCCCTCAGCTTATTCTCACCCACAAGCTACCACACTTCACTGAGTACTTTGAGTACTCAGTGTTTGCACCAATTTCACAAGCTTCTCCTTGGCTCATTAGTGGATCTTAGAGTCTGCTTATTGGCTCATTGGAGAGCTTCCTAGGTCAGCTTATTGACTCCACTCCTTATTTGGTCACTGAGCTTATTCTGTGGGCCCCATATAGGCTTGCAAGTTGGTTCATTAGACTGCTTGGTTTGCAGCTTAGTGGATTAGCTATTTTGCTTATCCAGCTTATTTTCTTTTATTTTCTCTCTTCTTTGGTTTTAATTTTGTTAAGTTAATTTGTTTCTATCTTACTTTTACTTTTGATCTCAGCTTACAGCTTTTTGAAAGCTTCTTAAGCTTGAAATCTACTTGTTTTTACCTTACCCTGTGCATCAGCATACCCAGTCACACCACCAACTTTGGTGATTGATTGTGACCACCATAGTGGGTCCCACAGTCCATACTTTGGTCCTTTGAACCCCCTCCTACCAGGGTTCAACAATTGACCCTTTGTTTGATCTGTGCACTTGTGGACCCCACCTGAATTTGGACCCAATCTTTGTCCCATTTCTGACCCAGAACCAAAAGAAACAACAGCTTATTGTGGCTTTTTAGCTTATCCAGTGGGCTTATTTGATCAAATCTTGCTCAAACAAGTTCAACTAACTTAAGTGGGCCAGAAAATACAAGGTGGACCCCACATAAGCTCATTTGAGCTTATTTGCTTAAAAAGTCAACTGTGGTCAACTGCCACACTAATAAGCTTACACACAGCTTATTATTTAGTTATAAAATATTTGTTTTTATTAAAGTTAGTTGTTTTTACATATAATATAGTTTTGCAAAAGAAAAATCCAGAAAATACAACATAAAAATAAGTGATAGTTTCTATTTAATTTAATTTAATTTTAATTTTCATTTTTAGATTTTTATTAAGTAAATTGTAGTTTTATATTTTTATTAATTTCCTTATATATTAAAGTATTTTTAATAATTTTCTTAGATTTTTATTTTGTAATTTAGTATTTATTAGAATTAATAATAGTTTTATTAGTAATTAATTAATAAGTAAGTTATAAATAGCATAATTAGTTTTTATATAGTAACACCTAGTTTTTATATTTTTTATAGCTTTTATAGGTCATAAAATAGTTTTATAAATTTTCTCATAATTTTCTAAGGTAATTTAGTATTATTAGTAATTATTAGTAACACGATTTTAAGTTTTCTTATTTCAAGTCTTTGTTTAAATAGCTTATTTAAGCTATTTTATTTTATCCTTAGGGTAATCACAATCACATACCCTTTCCTGTTCAATAATTCCCGATCACAGATCCGTTCTAACTCAGGATATCGCACTTCCAAGGGACATAACGACCCGGGGACACTAAACTCCTTGGATATACTTGTATTCACGTTTCTTTATTTTGACTTTTACTGGTTGACCATTCACAAGTGGTTGACTAAATAAAGTTGACTAGAAAAGCGTGAGTCATACGTTAAACATATATTGTATCGTTGTGTATCGGTTAAATGAAGGTCTGCAACCAATAGATAGTACAACTATTAAATATAAACGATTTAAAATGATTACATATATATTTGATTATGAACAATATAAGTGCATAAATACCTGGATGATTTCGTTTTTTTTTTTCTATATCCAACACATCATCAGCTAAAAGAGCCCATGTCTTCTCCCATACAACCTCAGGGCGTGACATACTATCTGTTAGTATTAAACTTACAAAATAATTTCTTAAGTAATATCCCATTCCCCATTCACTTGCTTCAACCAATCCATCTATATATTCCTTGTCCTCATCCAACAATCCACGGGCGTAACATGCTTCTTTACATGTAGCATGAACCACACCTTCAGGGAACTCCCTAAAGTCTTCCCACTTTCGAGGACCTCTGACATAATTTAAGAGCCTTCGGAGATAAAACACCTCGCCCCAAGAAACAGGGACGTGATGAATCCGTCCAATACTTTTACCTATTTGTTAACAAAGATGTCGCTTTTAAAATTTATGGAGGCTAATATGAGAATAGTTACTTATATAATATCACACATTGAATAATATAACTGTTTAAACATAAAATCTTACCTTGCTTTCTTTTAGTCCAAATTTTGTTGGTTTTGTTCCAAACATAGAATTTAGGAATTTCCACATACAACAACTTTCTCGCTTCCACATCACGTTCATTTAAATCCATCCAAGCTAAAAACTTGGAAGTATTCGCTGAAACCTTTTCAAGTTGGAAATCAATGCTTTCAGCGGGATCAAATATGACAGATTGCTGGTTCGGGAGATGAAAAGGCAAGCGTTCAGCAGCGGGAGACCTGTGATGTATATCAAACCTGAAAATCCTTCATGCAGCCTCACATGAAGATAGGTAACGACAATCTAAGTAATCCTTAATTTCATCTTTTTCTTCATCTTCAACAGCCGCAGTAACTCTATCCGGACCCTTGTTAATATACTTAAAAAGGTATTTGATGGAACCAAATTGATTGCAATATTCTACATTGATGTGGGCTTGGTACCTTATAAAAAACAAATGATAAAAGTAAAGATAACTATAAAAAAAACTAATGACAATAAAAAGAATAACATAAAATAATAATTTTATTTTGTACCTCTTCAATAACGTAGCGTTGTATGAGACAACAAAGCAAGAGTCAAGCTCAGCTCCTTGTTTGCTTACCGTTCTACCATTATCGTTCCTTTTGTATATGCAATAACCACTCTCGTCAATGAAAGTGGACTCATTAAATTTCTTAGGAAATTTCTTAGAACACTTATTATCAACCATGCACGGGCAAGTTGGATGTTCAGGACCACATGGGCCGTGCATCATAAATTCTTTAACCAATTGATGTAGCTCGGGGTCTGCCTCTTTATCTGGTATCTCAGCCGATATACACCTGTCTACATCTGCCGGCAACCTCAACTTATCCTCGGATTCCAGCCATACACATAAATGACAATGAGGCAAACCGCGCTTCTGAAATTCTATTGTATATACTTCTGTTTAACAATTATAGAACATAAAAAATTGTTAGTATAATAAATTAGAAAAAAAAAAGTTAACAACTTTTAAAATACATCATGTAAATGTTAAAATAGATTGTAAATTACCTGCTCGCACACGTCCAAAATTTTTTTTCTCTTTTATATCCTTTAACAATTGATCAAGCTTCATTTTAAATACCCTCGTTGTAACATCTGGTCTGTCTTCAGATTTTAGACCCCTTTCCGGAGAAACCTTGTAATCTCAGGCCATTTCGGATTACATGTAAACGTAATAAACAAATCGGGGTATCCATAAAACTTACACATAGCCATGGCATCCAAGTAGTTTTGCAACATGTAACGGGGACTACCGGTGTATGATGACGGTAAGACAACTTTTGTACCACGTTTATTTTTTTGCTGGTTGCTTGACTCTGCCGCTTGGGCTAATCTTGAATACGTTTCACACCTAAGTTCTTTGTTTTCCCTACGCACGTATCTCATTCTTTCAGCCTCAACCATGGTATAAGCGTCAACCAAAAATTGTTGGAATAATCTTCTACCATTCAAAATTGGTGAATACACATTTAGGCGTTCTTGAATACGGAAAGCAAACCATTCACGCATAATAACGTACTTTTTTTGACTGTCTGGCGTGTCATCTGTAATCCGTTGGTGATAAATGTCCGTACGATAACCATCTTCAGCATAGGGGAACAATAGCGGATACTGTAATGGAAGGAATGAAACGTGCAACTCACTAATTGTTTTAAGTTTTCCACTATTTTTGTGCACAATTATGTCTCTTTCATCAGGCATAGAAGCAAAGTCGCCAACGATTAAAGCTGCAATTTCGTTTGAAGTTGGGAGGTCATATTGCCTTCCATCATGTGGCCGCCTACCTAAAAGCCTTATTTTAACATTTGCCTCACCTGAAGCTAACTTAAGACCAGCATGCCTATACTTCTGAACCAAAGGGTTGTTTATATCCAGCATAGTTTTCAAGTCTTTCGTTAGTTTCCGGTCTATGTCTTTTGATGAGGAGGAAGATGCATTATCTCGGGAACTAATTAAAATATGGAAAAATGTCTATTAGAATATGTAAATTTATTGTGTATAATGAAGGATAATTTAAATGTATAAAAAATGTGGCATACCTAACAACATTAATACGGTTTTGAACCTCATTTGCTGGATCATATATGTAAAGCTGTCCAAACTTTGGTGGTTCACCAGGTTTTGGTAACAAATCTCCCAATACATGATTGTTTTCTCCTTGAATTCGAAAACAATATGGACCGCGCCCAGTATTAACAGAAGTATCTTGCTTACCAGCCATCCATGTGAAAGCAAACATAGAGTTGTAACGACGTATGTTCTCCATAAACGAGTCACTTTTTGGGTGTTCTCCTTTTAAGAGGCTTGTTAACAACGTTGGAGGACTATTCTTTGCCAATGGGAGTTTTATTTTTCCTCGACCACAACAAATAGAAAACGCATCAGCATCTTTTGAATTATTAGAACCTCTTTTACTTTTGGCTCGCCATAACAAAGCACCACATTTGTCGCATTGTTCAGTCGGATCTCCAAAGTCTAAATACTCTGATAAAATAAAAATAAATTTAGGTTGTTACTTAATGATAGTAATATATTGTATATCTATATAAGAATTAATAAGAAATAAGAAAAATACCTTTAGATATTCCTTGAATGTGTTCAGCATAACCATACTCATCTTCATATTCTTCATCGAACAAATCATTTTGAGGTACATTTGGGACTGATTTGCCTTTTCCAAGTGTGCTTTCATGTGTATGAGAAGCTGTTTCTATAATAGTAGGACTACCTATTTAATGTATACGTATACTCATTAGGATTTGAATGAATAGATAAACATATATGTTTCATAATATACGACGAATCATATAATTTAATCTCACCAATGTCAAACTGAACAGGTGTTTTGTTTTTGAATCTTGAACGTGGGTTAGTCTTTGATGCATCAACTGAATTGTGTAAGTATTGTTAAAAAAATCATATGTGATGACAATACAATTTTTATAACACAGTATGGCAATGAAATAAACATATATAATTGAAACTAACAAAACTTACATGTAGATGTGCCATTAGTTGTGGTAATAATATGTGGTATCTCATGTGTATAGAACTCATTATATGAAGGTCCAAGGCAATTTGAAGAAGGAGTAGCCTGACCATGTTGAATGCTACTACTTGTATTATGAACTATTAAAGATAGAGATTTTCAACACAATAATTGGTTATCAAGTACTCAGCCGTTATATATTAACATCAAAATATAATACTGTTTTAATAAACAAATTAAATGGAATTCACCTTGTGTCAAACACGAATGTAAACTTGAATCAACTTCATATGTTGCATCGTTTGGCTGTTCAGTTGGTTGTTCTGGTTTGCGAGGCCTTCCTCTTGGTTTTTTAATAGTGTTTGAGGTAATTGAATGCTTACGGGGCTGTCCACCTTTATCAATATTTGAAGTGTCTACGCTTTTGTTGAAGCAACATAATGTACCTTTTGAAACGTAAAATGAATATATAAGCCAAACAATGTATATGTCAAAACTTTATAATGATTAATACAATGGTGATTGATAATATTACTTGATGTAATGTCTGACAGTGGAGATTGCTGCAAAAGCGTCGTACAAACATGGTGATCAACATTTGACGGAGTCTTTGCTCGGCTTTTTATAGTGTTTGGAGTGGCTACTGTTTGGTTTAAGCGAGCCAATGTAGCTAACAAAGAAAATGCGACATAACAAAAGAATGTATGTATGCAAATAATGGTATAATTAAACAAATTGTAAGATAGAATATTACTTGATGTAATGTCAGACAATGGAGATTGATGCAAATGTGTCGTAGGAACAGATACATCTACATTTGACGCTGTGATTACTCGGCTTTTAGGTATTGCATGGTTTGTATTCTCATTTGTTTTACGAACTTTAGTTGTATTGGATACAGTTGTTGTATCAAAAGGGGGTTTGCGGGGGCGTCCTACCTTTTTTTTAGTGATATACTATTTTGTGATCCTGCTACATGTGGAACATTTGCATGGTTTGCTTGATTCATTGCTGAAATTTTTACTACAAAACATATCATAGAAAGTATGAATATATATGAGCACGGTTTAATGAAAAATAAAAGAGTATTTTGGTTATGAATAAATTTAATAATTACCTGATGTTATATCTGATAGAGGAGATCTATGAATATTGTTATTAGCATGTTGGTTCAAAACATTTGCTGGTGTTGGGATGTATATAGGCTGGTAGTTAAGAACATGAGGCTGAGCTCCAAACAACGGACTACTTATCATTGAATTAGCTGTTAATAAAACATGATACAAAAATAAGGAACATATTTATTCCTACATGAGCATTATTATATATTTAACGACTTACATGTTACTGGGATTGAGCCAATATTTGTAATAGCACGAATCGGTGGTTGATGCATTAGCATGTGATTATTTGTTCCAAAACCATGAGAAGCAAGATGATGTTGGTTATAAGGTACTTGCTTATGCGACATAGACTGATCCAAGGGCGTGAATGGCAAATCATTGTACGATAAAATTTTGTTGTTCAATGATTTGTCATTCATCACAGATTTTCGCTTCTTTTTTGTCTTATCATCCATTTGTTTACTCAACGTGATGGGATTTAAAACATTGTTGGAGCATAAATTGGTCGACATATACTGGTGTTGAACATCAAAACTTCCATTAAGATGATGAGGCATGTTAACACGATCTTCATGAGTTTCATTGTGTGATTGATTTTGTTGAAGAATCCTCTTCTTTCTATTCATTTGTTACTACTAAAAGTGATTTGAATGAGAATTTTGAACTGTGTGATTGATATGCTAAATCTTGTTAATGTTAACTAATAAAAGATTTGAATTTGAATTACCATAAATTTAGCATTCAACATAAATGAAACACGTTACTCTGTATACACAATATTAGAGTAACATTAGTGGCCAAATAAGAGATTTACATTTTATTTACTTTTGGACACAAATTAAAGCCCAATCAAACAACCGGTAGCATAAATTGGCCCAACTTTATTGGAGTAGATATTTTTTTTGACCGGGGTTAAATCTTAACCTTATGTCCTATGATTAAATTTTTACCACTTACCCATTTGAAGGTCTTTTCAAATAAATGCCATTGATCAACCAAGTGTAGAAGGTACTCAAAGGTCAGGTTTCGGATTCTTTAAAGTTTTGCGATAACAAAATCAAAATATAGATTAAAAGTAGTTGATTACATATAAAAGTTTAATGTTAAAATGCATATGTATTTGGTTGATTTTTAGTTAAGATAAAGGTATGAAGTTTGTTATACTTTTTTGATTGCATGAAGTTAGTTTTTTATGATCTAAGCTGCTTTTAAAGGATATAAACTTGTTAAGTGAAATAGGGTAATATAGGATGAAGTAATGCTTGATAATTGTGTTAGTAATGCAAACCATATATATCTGTTATGTTTCATGGAAGATTAAACATTTGATTGTTAGTTTGGTGACTGATACATGTTATTTTTTGATATAATCTAATTTTAAATGGTATAAGGTTGTTATGTAAAAGAGTATTATTGTGGATTAAGTAATGAAAACATGTATCTGATCTTCCGGAATATTAAAAGTATGATTATTAGTTTGTTGTAAGATGCATGTGGACTTTGTAGTTGTAAAAGAAGATAGGTAATGTATTGTAAAATTATGATTCTATTTAATTTGTGAATTGTAAACTGATTGTGTATTTGCACAATCCATGAATTTGTAGGAAAATGCCTCCAATTGAGTTTGTAGTTTGGGCGAATCGCCGAACGTACCCCAAATCACAGGTAAGTATAACAATAACAAATGAAAATTTATAAAAAATACCAGATTAATGACATTTGATTGTTAATAGTTAAGCATAGTAACCATTCGTTTGTTAATACTTAGGATGGTTTAAAACAATAGATACATGTTTCAGGTTCTGCCTAACGTCTTTTGGGAGGCATACACGAGAAAGAAATATGTATACTTGATCAACTCCGGAAGGGTCCGTACAAAAGTGAAGTATGTGAAACCTGCACATGGGCCCTTTTCGCTAAAAGGTCCACAATGGACTGCATTCGCAAATTTGAATATCGGTAACACTGTTGGTCTGTTGCATTTTATCCAAGAAGGAGATGATACATGGTATGTGACTGGATACGAAAGTAAGGGAAATGAGTTTGGAGGATACGAAGGTATAGAAGGACGTTATTCTCGGTTTCTGACTCGCGTTTGGGCTGTAGCAAATAAACCTCTGGTATTACTTGATACATGACGTTAAATTTGTTTTTTTTTATTAGGATATGTATGTATACTTTCTTAATAACAAAATTGTAAAATTTTAACGATTTACAGAGAATTCGAGGATCGTTCTTGACTGGTTTAGGGAACTTTGGAAGTATTAGGATTAACGTGGAAGGTCATGACACCTTTACAGTTCCTGTGCATCGTGTTAATGGTGAAGGGGCAAACTATAAATATGAACTTTTCCATGAAGCATGGGACCTTATTAAAGCAACGTTGCATTTGGAAGCTGGAATACTTGTGGTGTTCACCAAGCAGATGAATAATGTGTTATGGATGATGGCTTTTAATCGTGATGGAAGTCAACATACTAACACACA
This sequence comes from Artemisia argyi, assembly GCA_030686995.1. Lineage (NCBI taxonomy): Eukaryota > Viridiplantae > Streptophyta > Magnoliopsida > Asterales > Asteraceae > Artemisia > Artemisia argyi. The sequence goes on along the minus strand of CM060676.1, from coordinate 42,697,910 downwards.
TTTCTTTGGGGCAACACAGCTACATCCGATACAGCCACCAATACCTCATGAAGACCAAGGTTAGATTTATCTTTTAATTAATACTTCAACTTAGTTATATATATATATATATATATATATATATATATATATATATATATATATATATATATATATATATATATATATATATATATATATATATATATATATATATATATATATACAATAGCTTGTGGTCATATATAACTATTAAACAGTTTGAATAAGACAATATGAAAGTGATTAATAAAATTTAGTAGTATAACAGAAATTCTTCATCAATAATAAACAATAAATTATTCAGACACATGTGCTTATTAGAAGAAAACGTAAATAAAGATAAAACACAAACGGAAATTTCAAAAGCCATCATCGGTGTCTTCATCTGTGGTAGAATAATACCCCAAAGACTCATCATCAATAAAACTATCTTTTTCATCTTCGTCCGACACAGATCGGACGCTGTGGATGTCAGAAATATGAACATCTTCATCGGCTTCATCATCAATGAAAATGTTAGGATTAACATAATAATTAGAAGACCACGGAAGATCATTGATGTTAACCTAAACACCTCCATCATTTTTCTTTTTTTCATTAAATTCTTCATCAGTGTTGTGACAACTGGCAAAATAGGGAGCCGTTTTATAAAGCCCGCATTACATTGAAATTATAAATTTAGAATTTTTGAAAGTTTATTGTGACGAGATATTTTACGAACGTTGATACTTGATTTCGATCGTATGCTAATTATGAGGATTGATTATTTATTTATGGTTTGGTTTGATGCGTTCGTGATGATTTATTTTATGATCGTTATTTTGGCACTACTTTGACTCCGGCACTAGGTTGACCTAACAATTTTAATTATTTTAATATTGGTTCGGATATTATTATTATTTTTGGGAATGGGTTCGGTTGGAGAAAGTGGTTTGATTATTTACGGTTTCGGGTTTGGCCCGTGTAATTGCATTGGGCTACTTAGCCCACTACACTCTCACTATTATCATTATTAATAATAAAAAGATTTTTTTTTTTTAAAAATTACACTAAATCGTCCTTGTGGTCCGGTTTTATGCAAACACCCACACCACACCCTCACCATTTCACCCTCTTCTCTCTCTCTCTCTCTCTCTCAAATTACTCATCTCACAAACCCTAATACCCCTTAGCTGCCGCCCCTTCAATCGGCTGCCACCACCACACCGCCGCTCCACCACCATCAACACCACCACCAATCGACTCCCCATCTCATTTCCTTCTTGATCTACATAAACACGCGCTCTAAATCTTTTCTTTTTCATTCGATTTCACCTCAAATTCGTCATTTCTTGTTGTGGTTTTGAAGATCCGTTCAAGTTAGTTTTGTGGATTAAAGGTAGGACGAGATTGGCTCGTATTTTTGGTTAAAACCGTGATCTAGGGTCACGGGTTTGGTTCTTTTTGGGTTTTCTTGGATAATAACGAAAGGATTTAATGGGTTTTGATGAAAATGGTTTAAAGAAAATGTTTGGTATCCGGGTTATTGGGTCTCGTTTGGTGTCGACGTGGTAACCGCGAGCCGTAGCTCACGGCTTGGCATGGTTCAAACCTTATGGTTTAGTTTTGTTGTTGGGATTTGACCTAGTAACCGTGTAGCGAGAGTATTGATATTTGGAGTTTTGATTCTTGGCTCGATTTGAATCGATGTGGACCTTGTTGTTGTTGTTTGATGTTGCCGAGACCATAAGGGTCCATTTGGCAGTTTTGGTAGGGCTCGGGTGAGCCTTAGCCGAGACCAAATAGGTCTTGGGTTCGAGTCCTTGTGACTTATGGTTTAGTCGAGACCAATATGGGTCTCCCGGCTCGGGTTTGGCTTGGTAAACCAACCCGAATTACATGTTATGTGAGGATTTTCTTATTGTTATTGTTGTTGTGATACTTGTTGTTGGCCGATACTTTTGGATGGGTCGAGACCCTTTGTGGTCTCGACAATGGTTTACTTTTGATTATTGTGGAGTTGTTGTCGAAGGGTATTTGGGAACCGATTGTGAGACGGTCAATTAGATGACGGAGATAGGTTAGTAGGGTGCCGTAGTCGGACCCTCATGTTGTAGCACGTGGATATGGGATTGTTTGGACGGAGTTGACATGTTTATATTGTGACTTGATTCTTATTGTTTTGGACTTGGACTATGAGCCGAGGGTCATGACTCGGACATGTGACCAAATTCTATGACTCGATAAATATTTAAAAGTCGATAATAAAAATAATACTCGTAATAATATTATTAAGAATATAATTGTTTATATACGTATATAGACGTGTTAAACGTATATATATATATATATATATATGCGTATATTGATAATAAAACGATCACGAGTAAACGTATAATAATAAAACGATAGTTATTATACTATGCATATAGTGTAATAAATGTCGGATTATTGTTATAAATAATAGTTATATAAATAATAGCGGAATATAAGTTGAGCAACTAATAATTAAAACTGTGATTTTGTTTATAAATTAGAAACTTATCGAGTTATACGAATTATGGGTCTTTAAAGTCCAAGTGGGCCTTATATTGTGACTTTGTGTTGTCACGGATATATGACGGTTAATATAAATATTTTATATATCGAATGACTTATTCTAGATCGAGTTATTTGACGATATAAAATGGGTATGTTAATGGGCATCGTATCCCACGACGCCCATAGGATGTGGTATATATTTTAGGGTAATAAATTACTATATGTCTCGTGGAATTTGGCCGATTCGACGATATATATAGGGAATTCATTGGACTACGACATATACCAAATAGAAACTTATGTGCAATGTGCTTTAGGTTGGGTATAATCTTGGAACGATATATTACGTAAATAAGTATGGGAGATTATCAAATCGACGGATTTAATAAGCTTCGATAATTATTTAAATAATATATTGGGCTAACATTAGACCTATAGTTGTCTTATTAGTGTTCTTTGTTGAGGCTTTTTGGTTTGTGCTGTGTCGACCCTCCACCCGTATGGATACCAAACGTCGAATTTTAAATGGAAATGAAGTTAATTCGAGAAATGGATAATTTTGGAAAGTAAAATGGAATACGTTTGGGAATGGGAATATTTGATTTTGAGGAAATGATTTTTGAACGGGTTTGATATTGTTAGGAAGTGCCGAGTCAGTAGTTGCCGTCACGTGAGTTGCTTGAGATTACTTACGTCTTTCTTCTATCGTTTCTTTTGAGGATTTGCTGGACTTGAGGTGAGTCATAGCCCCACTTTTACTCTTGAACTTTGTTTTCAATACTTGGGGTGAGAAACGTGCAAATGTTTTATGTGGACTATTATCGCTTTTTGACCTCAAAACTTGCTATGCTTATAGAACTAGGTAGAGCGAGGCCTAGACTAGATCTAGGTAAGCTATTGATTCGGTTATTGAGCGAGGCCTAGACTTGAGCTAGGTAAGCTATTGATTTGGTTGTAGAGCGAGGCCTAGTCCCCGAACTAGGTAAGCTATTGGATTGGTTATAGAGCGAGGCCTAGCCTAGAGCTAGGTAAGCTAAACAACGAGGCCTAGACTAGATCTAGGTAAGTTGAACATGTCGTATCCGTACGAATGTTGGGTATGTCGTATCCTTACGCATACATATTGAGCGAGGCCTAGTCCCCGAACTAGGTAAGCTATTTGATTGATTATAGAGCGAGGCCTAGACTTGAGCTAGGTAAGCTATTGATTGGATTGATTTGAGCTATAGCGTATACCTATAGGGATAATTTGATTTGGTTGGATTATTTTGGTTGGATGATTGAGCCCTAGTCTAGCTAGCAAGCGTTTTGCGTATATGTCCACTATATTGAATTAAGAATCTAAACCTATGATCTCACCAGCGAAAGCTGACTTTTAGCACGTTTTCTCAGGTAATTAAGTGATGCTCTATGGATGCTTGGGATTGGAGGCATTGGCACTGGTACTGGTTATGGATCTATATTTCTAAAACTCTGATAACTATTGTGGACCTATATTTATTTCTTTTGGGCCTGACTTTGGATGATTTTGGGATAATGTAAACTTTAAAACCCCGCGTGGTTGCATTTTATTTTGTTTACTTTATCTCGTTCTTTTACGTCTTGTGTTTGGATACCAATCCCCGTAGCACCCCGAAAGCTTGTTGAGTCTTCCGCTGTATCAAATTTTGGGGGTGTTACAGATTGGTATCAGAGCCAAGGTTATAGAGAACTAGGTAAATAGACACCTAAACTATAACCGATTTTTATAGAAAACGATCCTCGACTATTGCCCGCCAGCCCGCCAAGCCGAAGCATCATTGTTTGTTATTGAGATGATTAGAGATTTGGGATTTCTTGAGATGATTTGAGGTTTTGAGGATTATTGATTTAGTGATATGATGCGTTTTGAGGAATTATATGTGTTTTGAGGAATTACATGGCTTAATTGTTTTGAGAATGGTTTTAGTAATGCGGTATTTAAATCTTTCTTGATTATATACGATTTGGAATTATACGATGATTTTTGGATATGGTATTTTGAGTTCGCGGTTTAGTTGTTTTTGAAACACTTACACCTACCCTACGCCGTTGTCACCGACTATGGCCTCCCATACGCCTGATGTCGTTGAGGATATTCTTACTACACCGGTATTGCCAGCACAGTTCACCATGGCTCCTGATGACCCTTACCAGGTTGCCATGCATTCAGCTACTATGACACCGACAGGTTCTACTTCAGCACCATCTGCTGCATCTACGCAGGGACCCTCATCTTCTTTAGGGCTCCCTGGTACATCGAGGCAGCTTACTCTTCATCAGGCTTTGGCTCGTGTGGCTCCACGTTTTGCCCACCGAGCTACGGCACGCATGTCGGTACACCCTACTTCGCCACCTTTACAGATTGATGCTCACTCTCTTCTGTCTGAGGCGCCACCCACATCATTGCGTCGTCGTCCTAGATCACCTACCCCTTCACCACATGGTTCACCTGTTAGGAGACGACGATTGATGATGTACTCTTCCAATGAGGAGGAGGAGTACGAAGGTGAGGATGAGGCTGATGACCCTCAGGAGGCTGAGCAGGGTGATGATGATGACCATGAGGAGGAGGTTGACCCTCAAGAGGATGAGATGCCTGATGATGATGATGTGTTAGTACCACCAGCTCAGGCTGAGGAGCCTGATTCACCTGTACATCCGATTGAGCCTGATTCACCTGATCATCCGTTCTTGTTTGAGTTGCCACCTGGTAGTCCCGTTGGGTCGGATGCATCTTCTGAGGTTTCTGCTGAGCATGCAGAGTTAGGTGAGATTGGTAGGTTATGGGCTCAGATTACGGCTCTTGGTGAGAGAGTTACTCATATGTCTGAGCGGATTGATAGAGTGACCGTTGAGTTCATTGGGCAGTTGAGGGTTGACATGGTTATGGCTGAGAGGAGAGTTACTGAGATGAGGAGAGTTTTGATGGAGGTTCATGAGCATATCGATAGTTTACAGCGAGGTTTTGTTACAGCTCGAGAGGCCGACCGCAAGCTATGGCAAAGGAATGCCGAGCTGGATAAGGAGGTGGCTGACCTCAAGAGAGACCGAGACACCCATAGCGTTGAGCTAGGATCGTTATGGAGGGATCTTGATGGTTTGAGGCAGGAGTTGAGGAGCCTCCACCAGCAGCGTGGCTAGTTGCTTGGGTTATGTTGTCTTGTTGCTTTCTTAACCGAGGAGTGTTCGGTTAGAAAAGCTAGTTATCCTATTTTTTATGTATTTTCCGTTGATTACTCGTCTTGTTGGAACGATTATTATCTTTGTGTTTTCGGTAGTTGGAACGATGTTGGATCTTTATTGTATGGTCGATGGTTATTATTATATGGTATTATGTGGTTTTTGGATATTATGGAAATTGAGTTCCTATTCGCCTTATTGATGTTTTACGGTGTATTGTTGATATTCTTTCCATGACTTGGCTTCGTTGATAAATTCTTGTTGAGCATATGATAAGTCCTATCGGAGGCTCACGAACTTGTATGATGTTTCAGATCAATGGCCCCACGAAGAAACCCTGTTAGAGCTACCAAAACTGGACCCGCAACGGCTACCCCTAGTCGTCGAGGACGCCGTCCAGCTCGAAATGTTGAGACCCCTACTCCTGATAACCTGGACACTACTAACCGCAACAACAGGAATCAAAATGTTGATGTTCAGGGAGACAATGATCATGTTCCACCTAATGCATCTACTGTGGATCAAGCAATGATCAATCAACTTATGGAGCAACGAGTTGCTGAGCTACTAGCTGAGTCAAATCATTCCAACAATTCTGCTGGAACTTTTCCACCTGTTCGTGCTAATGGATGTAACTACAAGGAGTTTAAGATTTGTGGACCTATTGAGTTTGGTGGAACTGAAGGAGTGGTTTACTTGGCTAGGTGGATTGAGAAGACTGAGTCAGTGTTTAATGTCAGTGGTTGTGCGGAGAATACGAAGGTAAATTTTGCTTCTTTTACTTTCAAGGATGAAGCCTTAACTTGGTGGAACAATTACCGTAACTCGGTTGGGAGTGATGTGGCTTATGCTATGACTTGGGAGCAATTTAAGTCTTTGCTGATTCAGACTTACTGCCCAAGGAATGAGATTAAGAAGCTGGAGATTGAGTTCTGGAACCATAAAGTGAAAGGTACCGATATGGCAACTTACAATCGCCGTTATCGAGAGTTAGCCTTACTTTGCCCCGATATGGTTAGGACTGAGACTCAAAGGATTGAGAGGTATACCGATGGGTTACCGGTAGCTACCAGGAACGATGTGATTTCTGCTAAGCCTGCAAGCATTCATGAGGCTATTACTATTGCTCAACAATTGATGGACTCTTTGGCATTGGAAGAAGCTGAGAAAGATAAGAATGGAAAGAGGAAGAGGGATGATCACTCTAAGGGAAATGATCGTCGAAATAAGCGACAAACAACTACTAGAGCTTATGCTATGGGAGATGGGGACAGGAAGAACTACAATGGAGATGCACCCAAATGTAACCGATGCTATAGGAATCATTCTGGTCGATGTACTGTGATGTGCAAGAATTGCTCGAGGATGGGACACATAGCTAAGGATTGTAAAGCTCGACCACTTGCTATGGTTCAAGCTACTCCTGAAACTATGAACAAGGCAAATGTTACTTGCTATGGATGTGGAAAGAAAGGACATTATCAGAATTAGTGTAGGGAATCGTGGAACCGAGGAAATCAAGGATCGGGTGGTAATGGGTACAATAATGGAAACCGTGGAGCTGGAGGAAACCGTGGACGACAAGATAATGGGGACCAACGTGTGGAAGCTGGAGTTGCTCATGGAAGAGTGTATGCACTCGGGAACGAGAGAGGAGAAGATCCGAACGTTGTTACTGGTACGTTCCTTCTCAATAATCGTTATGCTTCCATACTATTTGATACTGGTGCCGATAAGAGTTTTGTGTCCACTAAGTTTGCACCTCTACTAGAGAAACCCCCGATGGCCTTAGGAATTGGTTATGATGTAGAGTTAGCTAATGGAAACATAGAAAGGATTAAGACTATCGTTCGTGGTTGCATGTTAAACTTTCTGAACCGTCCTTTCAACATAGATCTTCTACCCGTCACATTAGGAAGTTTTGATGTCATTATTGGTATGGATTGGTTGTCAAAGTATCGTGCCCATATAATCTGCGATGAGAAGATCGTGCGTGTGCCTTACGGCAAGGAGATTCTGAACATACCAGGAGATAGAAAGGATTTGAGAGGCCCATCCAGATTAGCGGTTTTATCTTGCACTAAGTTGCCAAGGTTAATGGAGAGAGGAAGTTACCTTTTCTTAGCCCAAATTTCTGAGAAAGGAGAGAAGGAGAAGAAGGAAAGGTGCATTGGAGATGTACCAGTAGTTCGTGATTTTTCGGATGTGTTTCCTGATGAATTGCCGGGAATTCCGCCTACTAGACAAGTGGAATTTCAGATTGAGTTGATACCTGGTGCTGCACCTGTAGCACGAGCGCCTTATCGCCTTGCACCTACTGAATTGGAAGAGTTGTCGAAACAATTAGCGGAGTTAGCCGAAAAGGGATTCATAAGACCGAGTTCTTCGCCTTGGGGAGCCCCGGTCTTATTTGTGTCAAACACGAATGTAAACTTGAATCAACTTCATATGTTGCATCGTTTGGCTGTTCAGTTGGTTGTTCTGGTTTGCGAGGCCTTCCTCTTGGTTTTTTAATAGTGTTTGAGGTAATTGAATGCTTACGGGGCCGTCCACCTTTATCAATATTTGAAGTGTCTACGCTTTTGTTGAAGCAACATAATGTACCTTTTGAAACGTAAAATGAATATATAAGCCAAACAATGTATATGTCAAAACTTTATAATGATTAATACAATGGTGATTGATAATATTACTTGATGTAATGTCTGACAGTGGAGATTGCTGCAAAAGCGTCGTACAAACATGGTGATCAACATTTGACGGAGTCTTTGCTCGGCTTTTAATAGTGTTTGGAGTGGCTACTGTTTGGTTTAAGCGAGCCAATGTAGCTAACAAAGAAAATGCGACATAACAAAAGAATGTATGTATGCAAATAATGGTATAATTAAACAAATTGTAAGATAGAATATTACTTGATGTAATGTCAGGCAATGGAGATTGATGCAAATGTGTCGTAGGAACAGATACATCTACATTTGACGCTGTGATTACTCGGCTTTTAGGTATTGCAGGGTTTGTATTCTCATTTGTTTTACGAACTTTAGTTGTATTGGATACAGTTGTTGTATCAAAAGGGGGTTTGCGGGGGCGTCCTACCTTTTTTTTAGTGATATACTATTTTGTGATCCTGTTACATGTGGAACATTTGCATGGTTTGCTTGATTCATTGCTGAAATTTTTACTACAAAACATATCATAGAAAGTATGAATATATATGAGCATGGTTTAATGAAAAATAAAAGAGTATTTTGGTTATGAATAAATTTAATAATTACCTGATGTTATATCTGATAGAGGAGATCTATGAATATTGTTATTAGCATGTTGGTTCAAAACATTTGCTGGTGTTGGGATGTATATAGGCTGGTAGTTAAGAACATGAGGCTGAGCTCCAAACGGCGGACTACTTATCATTGAATTAGCTGTTAATAAAACATGATACAAAAATAAGGAACATATTTATTCCTACATGAGCATTATTATATATTTAACGACTTACATGTTACTGGGATTGAGCCAATATTTGTAATAGCACGAATCGGTGGTTGATGCATTAGCATGTGATTATTTGTTCCAAAACCATGAGAAGCAAGATGATGTTGGTTATAAGGTACTTGCTTATGCGACATAGACTGATCCAAGGGCGTGAATGGCAAATCATTGTACGATAAAACTTTGTTGTTCAATGATTTGTCATTCATCACAGATTTTCGCTTCTTTTTTGTCTTATCATCCATTTGTTTACTCAACGTGATGGGATTTAAAACATTGTTGGAGCATAAATTGGTCGACATATACTGGTGTTGAACATCAAAACTTCCATTAAGATGATGAGGCATGTTAACACGATCTTCATGAGTTTCATTGTGTGATTGATTTTGTTGAAGAATCCTCTTCTTTCTATTCATTTGTTACTACTAAAAGTGATTTGAATGAGAATTTTGAACTGTGTGATTGATATGCTAAATCTTGTTAATGTTAACTAATAAAAGATTTGAATTTGAATTACCATAAATTTAGCATTCAACATAAATGAAACACGTTACTCTGTATACACAATATTAGAGTAACATTAGTGGGCCAAATAAGAGATTTACATTTTATTTACTTTTGGACACAAATTAAAGCCCAATCAAACAACCGGTAGCATAAATTGGCCCAACTTTATTGGAGTAGATATTTTTTTTGACCGGGGTTAAATCTTAACCTTATGACCTATGATTAAATTTTTACCACTTACCCACTTGAAGGTCTTTTCAAATAAATGCCATTGATCAACCAAGTGTAGAAGGTACTCAAAGGTCAGGTTTCGGATTCTTTAAAGTTTTGCGATAACAAAATCAAAATATAGATTAAAAGTAGTTGATTACATATAAAAGTTTAATGTTAAAATGCATATGTATTTGGTTGATTTTTAGTTAAGATAAAGGTATGAAGTTTGTTATACTTTTTTGATTGCATGAAGTTAGTTTTTTATGATCTAAGCTGCTTTTAAAGGATATAAACTTGTTAAGTGAAATAGGGTAATATAGGATGAAGTAATGCTTGATAATTGTGTTAGTAATGCAAACCATATATATCTGTTATGTTTCATGGAAGATTAAACATTTGATTGTTAGTTTGGTGACTGATACATGTTATTTTTTGATATAATCTAATTTTAAATGGTATAAGGTTGTTATGTAAAAGAGTATTATTGTGGATTAAGTAATGAAAACATGTATCTGATCTTCCGGAATATTAAAAGTATGATTATTAGTTTGTTGTAAGATGCATGTGGACTTTGTAGTTGTAAAAGAAGATAGGTAATGTATTGTAAAATTATGATTCTATTTAATTTGTGAATTGTAAACTGATTGTGTATTTGCACAATCCATGAATTTGTAGGAAAATGCCTCCAATTGAGTTTGTAGTTTGGGCGAATCGCCGAACGTACCCCAAATCACAGGTAAGTATAACAATAACAAATGAAAATTTATAAAAAATACCAGATTAATGACATTTGATTGTTAATAGTTAAGCATAGTAACCATTCGTTTGTTAATACTTAGGATGGTTTAAAACAATAGATACATGTTTCAGGTTCTGCCTAACGTCTTTTGGGAGGCATACACGGGAAAGAAATATGTATACTTGATCAACTCCGGAAGGGTCCGTACAAAAGTGAAGTATGTGAAACCTGCACATGGGCCCTTTTCGCTAAAAGGTCCACAATGGACTGCATTCGCAAATTTGAATATCGGTAACACTGTTGGTCTGTTGCATTTTATCCAAGAAGGAGATGATACATGGTATGTGACTGGATACGAAAGTAAGGGAAATGAGTTTGGAGGATACGAAGGTATAGAAGGACGTTATTCTCGGTTTCTGACTCGCGTTTGGGCTGTAGCAAATAAACCTCTGGTATTACTTGATACATGACGTTAAATTTGTTTTTTTTTATTAGGATATGTATGTATACTTTCTTAATAACAAAATTGTAAAATTTTAACGATTTACAGAGAATTCGAGGATCGTTCTTGACTGGTTTAGGGAACTTTGGAAGTATTAGGATTAACGTGGAAGGTCATGACACCTTTACAGTTCCTGTGCATCGTGTTAATGGTGAAGGGGCAAACTATAAATATGAACTTTTCCATGAAGCATGGGACCTTATTAAAGCAACGTTGCATTTGGAAGCTGGAATGCTTGTGGTGTTCACCAAGCAGATGAATAATGTGTTATGGATGATGGCTTTTAATCGTGATGGAAGTCAACATACTAACACACATTTCTTTGGGGCAACACAGCTACATCCGATACAGCCACCAATACCTCATGAAGACCAAGGTTAGATTTATCTTTTAATTAATACTTCAACTTAGTTATATATATATATATATATATATATATATATATATATATATATATATATATATATATATATATATATATATATATATATATATATATATATATATATATATATATATATATATATATGTTTATACAATAGCTTGTGGTCATATATAACTATTAAACAGTTTGAATAAGACAATATGAAAGTGATTAATAAAATTTAGTAGTATAACAGAAATTCTTCATCAATAATAAACAATAAATTATTCAGACACATGTGCTTATTAGAAGAAAACGTAAATAAAGATAAAACACAAACGGAAATTTCAAAAGCCATCATCGATGTCTTCATCTGTGGTAGAATAATACCCCAAAGACTCATCATCAATAAAGCTATCTTTTTCATCTTCGTCCGACACAGATCGGACGCTGTGGATGTCAGAAATATGAACATCTTCATCGGCTTCATCATCTGTGAACTTGTTAGGATTAACATAATAATTAGAAGACCATGGAAGATCATTGATGTTAACCCAAACACCTCCATCATTTTTCTTTTTTTCATTAAATTCTTCATCAGTGTTGTGACAACTGGCAAAATAGGGAGCCGTTTTATAAAACCCGCATTACATTGAAATTATAAATTTAGAATTTTTGAAAGTTTATTGTGACGAGATATTTTATGAACGTTGATACTTGATTTCGATCGTATGCTAATTATGAGGATTGATTATTTATTTATGGTTTGGTTTGATTCGTTCGTGATGATTTATTTTATGATCGTTATTTTGGCACTACTTTGACTCCGGCACTAGGTTGACCTAACAATTTTAATTATTTTAATATTGGTTCGGATATTATTATTATTTTTGGGAATGGGTTCGGTTGGAGAAAGTGGTTTGATTATTTACGGTTTCGGGTTTGGCCCGTGTAATTGCATTGGGCTACTTAGCCCACTACACTCTCACTATTATCATTATTAATAATAAAAAGATTTTTTTTTTAAATTACACTAAATCGTCCTTGTGGTCCGGTTTTATGCAAACACCCACACCACACCCTCACCATTTCACCCTCTTCTCTCTCTCTCTCAAATTACTCATCCCACAAACCCTAATACCCCTTAGCCGCCGCCCCTTCAATCGGCTGCCACCACCACACCGCCGCTCCACCACCATCAACACCACCACCAATCGACTCCCCATATCATTTCCTTCTTGATCTACATAAACACGTGCTCTAAATCTTTTCTTTTTCATTCGATTTCACCTTAAATTCGTCATTTCTTGTTGTGGTTTTGAAGATCCGTTCGAGTTAGTTTTGTGGATTAAAGGTAGGACGAGATTGGCTCGTATTTTTGGTTAAAACCGTGATCTAGGGTCACGGGTTTGGTTCTTTTCGGGTTTTCTTGGATAATAACGAAAGGATTTAATGGGTTTTGATGAAAATGGTTTAAAGAAAATGTTTGGTATCCGGGTTATTGGGTCTCGTTTGGTGTCGACGTGGTAACCGCGAGCCGTAGCTCACGGCTTGGCATGGTTCGAACCTTATGGTTTAGTTTTGTTATTGGGATTTGACCTAGTAACCGTGTAGCGAGAGTATTGATATTTGGAGTTTTGATTCTTGGCTCGATTTGAATCGATGTGGACCTTGTTGTTGTTGTTTGATGTTGCCGAGACCATAAGGGTCCATTTGGCAGTTTTGGTAGGGCTCGGGTGAGCCTTAGCCGAGACCAAATAGGTCTTGGGTTCGAGTCCTTGTGACTTATGGTTTAGTCGAGACCAATATGGGTCTCCCGGCTCGGGTTTGGCTTGGTAAACCAACCCGAATTACATGTTATGTGAGGATTTTCTTATTGTTATTGTTGTTGTGATACTTGTTGTTGGCCGATACTTTTGGATGGGTCGAGACCCTTTGTGGTCTCGACAATGGTTTACTTTTGATTATTGTGGAGTTGTTGTCGAAGGGTATTTGGGAACCGATTGTGAGACGGTCAATTAGATGACGGAGATAGGTTAGTAGGGTGCCGTAGTCGGACCCTCATGTTGTAGCACGTGGATATGGGATTGTTTGGACGGAGTTGACATGTTTATATTGTGACTTGATTCTTATTGTTTTGGACTTGGACTATGAGCCGAGGGTCATGACTCGGACATGTGACCAAATTCTATGACTCGATAAATATTTAAAAGTCGATAATAAAAATAATACTCGTAATAATATTATTAAGAATATAATCGTTTATATACGTATATAGACGTGATAAACGTATATATATATATATATATATATATATATATATATATATATATATATATATATATGTATGTATATAAATGCGTATATTGATAATAAAACGATCACGAGTAAACGTATAATAATAAAACGATAGTTATTATACTATGCATATAGTGTAATAAATGTCGGATTATTGTTATAAATAATAGTTATATAAATAATAGCGGAATATAAGTTGGGCAACTAATAATTAAAAATGTGATTTTGTTTATAAATTAGAAACTTATCGAGTTATACGAATTATGGGTCTTTAAAGTCCAAGTGGGCCTTATATTGTGACTTTGTGTTGTCACGGATATATGACGGTTAATATAAATATTTTATATATCGAATGACTTATTCTAGATCGTGTTATTTGACGATATAAAATGGGTATATTAATGGGCATCGTATCCCACGACGCCCATAGGATGTGGTATATATTTTAGGGTAATAAATTACTATATGTCTCGTGGAATTTGGCCGATTCGACGATATATATAGGAAATTCATTGGACTACGACATATACCAAATAGAAACTTATGTGCAATGTGCTTTAGGTTGGGTATAATCTTGGAATGATATATTACGTAAATAAGTATGGGAGATTATCAAATCGATGGATTTAATAAGCTTCGATAATTATTTAAATAATATATTGGGCTAACATTAGACCTATAGTTGTCTTATTAGTGTTCTTTGTTGAGGCTTTTTGGTTTGTGCTGTGTCGACCCTCCACCCGTATGGATACCAAACGTCGAATTTCAAATGGAAATGAAGTTAATTCGAGAAATGGATAATTTTGGAAAGTAAAATGGAATACGTTTGAGAATGGGAATATTTGATTTTGAGGAAATGATTTCTGAACGGGTTTGATATTGTTAGGAAGTGCTGAGTCAGTAGTTGCCGTCACGTGAGTTGCTTGAGATTACTTACGTCTTTCTTCTATCGTTTCTTTTGAGGATTTGCTGGACTTGAGGTGAGTCATAGCCCCACTTTTACTCTTGAACTTTGTTTTCAATACTTGGGGTGAGAAACGTGCAAATGTTTTATGTGGACTATTATCGCTTTTTGACCTCAAAACTTGCTATGCTTATAGAACTAGGTAGAGCGAGGCCTAGACTAGATCTAGGTAAGCTATTGATTCGGTTATTGAGCGAGGCCTAGACTTGAGCTAGGTAAGCTATTGATTTGGTTGTAGAGCGAGGCCTAGTCCCCGAACTAGGTAAGCTATTGGATTGGTTATAGAGCGAGGCCTAGCCTAGAGCTAGGTAAGCTAAACAACAAGGCCTAGACTAGATCTAGGTAAGTTGAACATGTCGTATCCGTACGAATGTTGGGTATGTCGTATCCTTACGCATACATATTGAGTGAGGCCTAGTCCCCGAACTAGGTAAGCTATTTGATTGATTATAGAGCGAGGCCTAGACTTGAGCTAGGTAAGCTATTGATTGGATTGATTTGAGCTATAGCGTGCACCTATAGGGATAATTTGATTTGGTTGGATTATTTTGGTTGGATGATTGAGCCCTAGTCTAGCTAGCAAGCGTTTTGCGTATATGTCCACTATATTGAATTAAGAATCTAAACCTATGATCTCACCAGCGAAAGCTGACTTTTAGCACGTTTTCTCAGGTAATTAAGTGATGCTCTATGGATGCTTGGGATTGGAGGCTTGGCATTGGCACCGGTTATGGATCTATATTTCTAAAACTCTGATAACTATTGTAGACCTATATTTATTTCTTTTGGGCCTGACTTTGGATGATTTTGGGATAATGTAAACTTTAAAACCCCGCGTGGTTGCATTTTATTTTGTTTACTTTATCTCGTTCTTTTACGTCTTGTGTTTGGATACCAATCCCCGTAGCACCCCGAAAGCTTGTTGAGTCTTCCGCTATATCAAATTTTGGGGGTGTTACAAGTGTCTTCATCAATTAAAGTATAAATGGATTTTTTTGACAATGAAGTGTGTTTTTTATCAAGTAAATGTTCATCCTCACTAAAATCATCCAAATGGTGCACATAAGGATTAGACTGTTTGTTTCCCTTCTCAAGATGTTGGCCTTTTTCTTTGGTTTTCGAATCAAAAGAATTGTTAGCTTCATCTAAATCTTCCTTGTCATTAACTTTGTCATCAGCAGATGAATCGTAAATAACATTGCACAAATGATTCTTTTTAAATGAAGTTTGTGTATGATTGGCTGAACGTTTTATCCGCAAAGGTTTTTCATCATCAGTTTCCTATCATAAGAACTTTATTATAGATTATTGATTGTTTTGATAATATATTCAGTACAATATTAACCAATATAAAAATTTATAATAATGTTTAATGGGAATTAAGAAATGTTGATACCTGTTTGGAATCATGTGCATCTTCTTCTAAATCATGGACATTAGGCTCATCACCACCAACATGTTTGTCTATAAAGTTACCATCTTTTAATAATCTTGTTCTTTTTTTGTTGACGGGAACAGGCTGAAATTAAAAAGAAAAAATTTAGTTTATAATAAAAAAGATAAAAATTTCTCATTGTATATTATACTATACAAAGGATACCACATCGTCATCTGATACGTCGATGACTTCTACATTTTTTGCCTCACTAAAATGGGGGAATGATGATTTATTAGTGTCTTCTTCATTGTTTGCATTTGGTGAACCTGTATTGGACATTTTTGTAGTTTGTGATTACAATAGATGATTGTTGTTATGATGGATGTGACTAAAGTTGTAGGCATTATATAGTTGACTGATAATCTGAAATTAAGGAATTATATAACTACCAATATCTTTTAAATATGTAGTTGATATGAGTTGATTTTGATTTGAAATTACTGTTTGATTAACAAATTTTTAGGAAGATATATAACAAATGATATGGTTTAAATGTAGATTTGATGTGTTTTTGAATTTGAGGTTATCTTTGGTTTAGAGAAAACATAAATTTAGGAAGCAAATTTGATTGATATGTTTTTTGTAGCCTACATTGACCAAATCTGTTTAGTTGTAAAGTGGTAATATCACACATGATATTTAGTAAGATCATATGATAATTTAAAAGTTATTAAAAAACACTAAGTGTTGGAGTTTGCAATACTAAAATAAAGTTTTATTTCTTAAGATGATATGATATATTTAAATAAATATATATGCAGCTGATGATAGAATGCACCACATATGTCGCTGGCCAGCCCATCGGGATCACTTTGGGGAAGTTGCTGATGTCTTCTATAAGAGATATTCTTATATCATTGTGATGAAAAGACTCGTAAGTAGTTTTTTTCTATAGTTACTAATAGTGTATCATAAGTAATAATTATTAAAATTCAGGCTATGCTTATGTTGCAGACGGTACCTGCTGACTTCTTGGAGTACCATCCTATGCACACTTATACTCATGCTTTGATGAAACACCGACAAACTGAATGCATGATGGAGGTGAAGATGGAATTTCACAAAGAGAATCCTGAAAGGACAAATCACATAAACATATTTGGTCAGTGGAGAGAGTTTGCAGGTGCTTGTGGATTTGATTATGACAAAATGATAAGATTCAAGTACATGTACATCATGACAGATTTGGATGGAAACGTGCCGGATCCTTTTCCAGTCTTTCATGTATGTTAGAATATTTGGAAATATGAATGGGAAATCTTTTGGATGGTAATATGTTATGTATTTATGTTGAATGGTTATTTAGGTTTCGTATGTAGGATATTTACTTTTCTATGGTTTGTAAAACATGCTTATGTAGTAGGATGCTTTTAATTCGTAATTTGTGTATCAGCATTGATGAACCTGTATGTTTTAAAGAATGTTTGCATGCTGAAATATATGTTATTCAGAATGTTTGAATGTATGGAATTTCTAAATGGTGTATTTAGTCTTATGAAAATATGATTTTAAAATGTAATTATTGATATTAGTATTTAGAAATTTGGGAAAAGATGTTATTCAATAAATATTGAATGAACAATAAACTATAATATGAAAAACATAATAATACAATACTTATGATAAATACATTTATCATAATCTTATTCAATAGGAATAGAAATACTTTTTCATAATAATGTAAAGTACTAAGAATAGGTAAAACACCAAGATACTAATTATCATGATCAATGTCATGATTGTGAAATCGGCATTCTTTGTTCACACATATCCATTCTTCGTCTATGTTATCGATAACATTTGTAGTTTCATTATTCTTTTTAAATGCTGATATGTGCTCGTTTTGACCATGAAACAAACAATCCTTTTTTACACACATCCAATTGTCAATTCCCTCATCATCTTTCACATGAGCCATATTTGTGTCAACAAAAGTTACACCATTTCCAACTAATTTTGGGTTACTTTTTGGATAGTCATCTTGTAAAAAACGTAATATTTAGAAAAAAACAACCTATATTGCTTGTTAATATTAATTACAAATGAAATGAAAATAATACCAATTCATCATCTGATGATACTAAAACGACGGGTGGAAGTTGAATCCAAAAATCATCAGTTGTTTCTTCCTTCATTTGCACATGACCATTATTACTTTCTACAAAATAACTAACATTTCCAACTATTTTTTCTTTTGGTGTTTGAGATACATCCTGCAAAAAATATAATGTTGATAAAAACAACATATATGACTTGATTATTGTTATTGACGAAGGTAATGAAAAAAGTACCAATTCATCATCTGATGATATTAAAATGACGGGAGGAAGTTGAATCCAAAAATCCTTTGATGTTTCTTTATCAATTACTGATTGCTTTTTAAAAAAAATTAAAAAGGTTATAAAGATGTAAAGGTAAATAACTATAATATAATTGTTGTAATGAATGGTTCATTACCTTAAATCCTTGTGTTGTTGATGAGCCATCATTTGGTGATCAAATAATGTTCATAAAAGAGAAATTGCAAATGTATATGCTTTATAGTTGATAGTATATATATTGTTTAGATAGAATGAGTATTTGGGAAATGATACGGCTAAGAATCAATTTTAAATGTGTATTGATCAATAGTTTGTAAACTTGGTAGTTTGTTACAATTATTTAGGATTACATTTATATAAGAGTTGAAATGTTAATGAAAATTGAATACTTTTTTAGGAAATGATTATTCCTTTGTTTAAAATGACGTTTTTTTTTTTTTTTTTTTTTTTTTTTTTTTTTTTTGTTAAATTTAATAACAATACTTGATTTGAATATGTTTTTGTAGCTTTGTAAAACATGTTTTATTAGCTGAACATTTATAAACCATGATAATTACTTATAGCTGTGTTTCAAATTTTAGACACATGTTGACTTTGAACTTTAATTAGTACATATAAACAAAAACTAAACACATTAGATAAATAACCCAAAAAAGTAAATTAAATATATCATCCTCTTTATTAAAGCAAACATGAAATTTCAATCAACCAACTGCATATGTCTCTTAAAATAACCATAGGGTAAATTGCAAACCAACCAAATTAAATAAGTCTTAAAGAAAACAATCAAATGACAAAAAACAAACATTGAAGATGATATGACAATATGAATAAAATCACTCATGAGGCTGAATTTCCACTTCAACCAATTTTGTCTTTTTGGCTTCATCATCTTCTTCACAATCTTCCAAATCAATAAATGAGCGCTTTGCACTGCCAGAACTGCTTGTTTCGCCACCAGAAGCTTGGATTTCTGAATCACCAGCGGAAGATTGTGGCCCTTTAACAGAAGTTGGTGTTTCTTCAATGTTAAATGGGATGTTCTCAACATTTTTGAATTTACTGCTATTGGTGCCAGCAAGATCTGGAGTTTGAACATCATCTCCAACCTCCTATAAAAAAGTATGGCATAAGAAGCATGTGGGATTAATAAGTGAGCACATTATTTCTTAGTATGAGAGATAAATAATTAATGGAATAATTACTCAAAAAAATAATACCTCCACAATGAAATCCTTCTTAAAGTAACTGATCATGGCTTCATCATCAGAGATCAACTTGATTTGGTAAACATGATTGTTATGTGTTACGTTGAATTCAGAATATTCAAAGCGAAATAACAGCTTTTTACCAATTAAAGTATTCAGCTTAGCTGGGAAATAGTCATCCACTTCAGGCCCATACTCTTTTATGAGACCATAACATTCTACTCCACAAAGTTTGGTTATCATATCATCAAACATTACCAACGATGCAGATCCCGTTTCATCAATCACACAGACTATCACTTTCATCCTGAAATGCATAGTTTGTATATTAGCATAAAATATGCTGAAAAGATAAAATTTCAAAAGCTTAAAATGTAAAAAGAGAATAAAATAATGCATACTTCATCCCAACAGCAGTGATTTCCTTGTGTTTCTTACAATGCCAAGCCTGTTGTTTTTTGAATTTTGAACTACTCGAAGATGAGTGTTTTTTCTCAATTTCTGTTGCCTTACATCCACACCTCTTGCAAGCAAGGTATGCCCAACCATGCTCTCGATGAATCTTGTGAATTTTGGCATAGATAACACAGTTATATTGCTGCAAGTAATAGATGTTTAAAGGATTATAACATGAACGCTATACTTTATAAAAGTGATTAATGAAATCTAAAATTTAAAATCTAAACTTACTTCCTCAGTATCACGGATACTTCCAACCATTTTCTTAACAGCACCCTTGAAAAAGTCTTCGGATGTCAAATCTTTTTTGGCAGAGTTGAAAACCGAAATGCTATATTTAGCGGGATCATAACCATCCTTTCCTTCATACCTATTTAAAACCAATTTTAAATATAGTTAACTAAAAATAAAAATAAAACATGTATTCGGTAAGAAAAAACTAAATTGAAAACGTTTGAATTACATTTGTCGGAAGGAATTGATTTCCGGAATATCCTCATTCATATAAAGTTTTGAGCCCCACATAGCATTCGTTACAGATGGCTTATCTGTACAATTTTTAAAGACAACGACAAATATTACTTTTTGTATAAATAAATTGAAATATATTAGTTAGTTGATATGATGCTTACCACCAAAATAAGACACTTTAGCAAGTTGCAATATCATCACGACATGTCCGACTTTCTCCCTCTGAGCGTGAAGTTTATCAAATTTTGAAGCCCAAGCATCAAAGAAACAACATTGAAGTTGTATCCCTCTGTTAAAGATTATATATATAAACAAAATTTAAAAAAGTTATAAAAGGAACATATTAATAAAGCATTTGGGAAAAACATACTCAACATCTTCAATAATAAGATTTCTCCTTTTCTTTTCCTTCCCATATTTGGTAAAGGGTATCAAGTCAGAAATAGACACAATGGTTCCAATCACATCTGCATTTTAATTTTAAAAATCAAATGATTAACAAAAAACTAATATGTGATTCGTCATGAATGACTTGAAATATGTAATACTAACCAACACTCTTTGATTCAGAAAACTGTCTAACATATAAGTTAGGGAACGGCTCAAATTTGAAACCACGAACATTGTTGTCGAAACTTGCAAGCCTTGTCACAGAAGAGTTTTTGTAAAGATTCAACTTGTAACGATGGCTTAGTAATGGATAATTGCCTCCATTCTCTCCTACCCCAAAGTTACCTATTCTGTAACATGATCCTTCATCGATCAAAAGCTGGAACTTGTTAATATGGTCCTTCTTGCACGTACCGTGAACACGGTTACCCTGAAATATATGTAAGTTTTACTATCAAAAAATCCTTAATATGCTGGTTTTGTGCATTAAAATACAACAAATGAAAGGTTTGAAATAAAAGTATAATTATCAACAACTATTTACAAATTCATATTCAGGCCTTCAAATCTCAAAATATGGCATATTTAAATTTAAATTGAAATTTAAGCCTTGATTATTAATATCAAAAAATAGCATTGATTCTTAGCCATATCATTTTCCATTTACAGAAATACATAACCATAAGCAAAGATAAAATGATAACACATTCATATTCAGGGATTCAAAAACAACTATTAACAAATTCATATTCAGGGATTAAAAAACATAAAATGATAACACAGGGAAATGTATTATACACATCCATAATCAAGGCATACTAAAAACATATCAATAATCAAGGCATAGTAAAAACAGTTCCAAAAGCCAGTTATACAAATATACTATTGTATCTTTCACATTATTTTAGTGAGGACATTACATACCTGAGCATCTTGTAATACAAAGTCCAATGACCAAACATCACTGGGCTTCCCCAAAGTATGGGGTTTCCACTTGCTAATGCAGCGTGCAACAACCTTTATATCATCTAACATAGGATCTATGTCACACAGTGGAGTCAAATTGTGTTCCATGATTTGTTTCTACAAAAAACATTCAGATATCAGGAATGTATAACTTAAATATGTATATTTATCAAACAGATAAGAATAAGAACAAAACACAATTGTAAGTGTTTACACATAAACAAAAATACCTTGTGCTTCAAAGAATAAGATAGAGGGGAGTTGTAAAAATGAGTGATGAACACTTGGTATTGTAAACAAATTTATAGAAGATTATTAGGTCAAAATGTAATTCAAATTTCAAAACTCTTCATAATCAAGGCAAATAATGTGCGGAATAATTAGTTACCGAAAATTATGCACGATTTTAATAATTTTTGATACACTATATCAATACTTTTAAAACTTTCCAACATTATCTTCAGTTACTTTCAAATATTTATAAGAACATTATTATAAATGTTTTTTGTTTTTTTTACAAAACAAAAACACAAATTGTAAAAGATATAAAAAATAAAAAACGAATACTTACACTTTGAATTAATCATGAACATCTTGAATCCTGTAAATTTTATAAGAACAAATTATTGATTGATTAAAATTGCACATGATTAATTAACGGAATAAGCATAAAAATAGTTACCTGAATCCAAATTGATATTTAGGTTCATGACAATAGAAACAATTGTTGGTTGACTCGATAATCATGTAAATACTATCCATTTTATTGTAAATGGATTGAATTCCGATCATATGTTGTTTAGAATTATTAGTATCAAATTTATTTATTGTTGTTGGATTTTTTAGGTAATCAATTGATGGGGTTTAGTTGATTTAGGTTATGATGTGTTTGATTGTAAACGAATTGATATTGAATTTGGGGGAAAAAACAATCGGTGGTTTTGATCTTAGCCGATTGAAGATGGGGAACAAATTTGTGTTTGTGTTTAATGTGAAGCGAATGTTTAGGGGTGAGAATGCGTATGGACCGTAGATGGGAATTAATTTCCACGTGGCAGGTTTTAAGCATTTTTGAGGGGAAACTTTCCCAAGATCAACCTTGTTTTATATAGGTGGGAGATTGTAATGAATAAAAAAAATGATTTTTTTTTCCTCTCTCCAGTTATGTATATTACTGACGGGGAATAGTCAACTTTTTCTGTTTTTCAAATATGATGAGATGGAGCAATCGAGGTTATGGGTCTCAGCTTATTTAGCCTTATAGGATGTTTGGGATTGATCATTATATGCTTCTTACTTTAGTTTAATATAAGCTGTTGTATAAAAAAGTATGAAGTTACATTGTCCAAAACAACTTATTTAGCTAAACTATATCCCATAATCGCTTCCACGCACCCTCAAACTGCTTTATCAGAACCAAATAAGCTCATAAACAGTTTTGACAACCAATCCCAAACACTCCCTAATTAGCCTGTTTGAGCTTTTAAAAACAGGCTTACTTGATACTAATTGACCTAATTAATTTATATATGCTTAAAAGTTCTAATCACCTACAAAGTTTGTAGGATCAGTGATCTTGGGTTCAGTTTACTTGTTTAGAATCGAGTACAATAACACACAAAATGAATCCGAGCAAACAAAGTTACAAGGCGTTACAATATGAAATTATAGCACTGAACAACATGTATAACATTCTTTCCATTATCAGTATTAGCACGTATCTATATCTAACTCCATTCGCGAATTCCTTCAAAAAGGTGTTTAAAGGCCGGTGTGTCAACAAGGGTGAGCTTCAGGGTATCCGCTATCAAAATTGAAATTTGGAAATGTGACCACTAGGTTCAGCTCATCCTGAATCATTCTCAACCCCTTCACTACTCCATCCAACAAGTTACCTACAAAATTGCATACACTTTGATTTTAATACAGGTCAAACAGATTCAGCTCTAAACTTAAAATGGACAAGAAACTTATCGTAAAATTTCCAAAAGTTTTAGTTATCTAATATACTAGACGAGTACCCGTGCATAGCAACGAGATTTTATAGCGACAGATAGTTTATTGATAAAAAAAGTTTATATGTTATAAATGAAAAATAATAAAAATTTGAAGATTTGGGAATTAAACATAATGTTTTGAAACCCGGTTCGACCCGGGTGGTTCAACCGGTTGAACCATTCCGGTCGAAAAATTGGTCGATTTAAACTGGGTCAACTTGCTAGGTTGGGTCGAAAATTGGTCAAATTAAACCGGTTCAACCCGTCGGGTTTGAAGCGTCCCGGGTCAACCCGGTTTGTGATTTGTATTAATTGTTTAATTGGTTGTATTTAATTTGATAGATATGTTTTTAATGTTTTTAATTGGTTGTACAATGTGAATAAATCATTGTACTTTTAACTAATAGGGTGTTTTAATAAGAGTATTACAGTAATTACATTTCATAATTTCCTAATTAACACAGGGGCAATTTCGGGATTGACCGAAAGTTCAGTTTTTCACATTCCCCTTTGACCATTTTTGCTTTATAGGTAGTAAAGATATTTGTTATAAAATGGACAAGTTATCATTTGATGTATCCAGCGAATAAAAGTTCACACAAAAATCAAAATATTTTTTATCAAATAAGTTTAAAACTAGGTCCATCTTTGACCTCAAAAGTCAAAACTTGATTATAAGGAAACAGTGATGCTTTTCGAACCTTGTATGCCACCTTGGAAAATTTTCATCTCCTCAACAACACAATTTGCATAGCTGTAACTCCTCAAGAATTCCAAGCGTCGACTTGATACAGGTGCACCAGTAAACAACTCAAACATAGTATTAAAACTATCTTCCCTGAAATTTATATTGATGACGTATAGCCTATATTTGGGCCACAAGCCCAAATGATAGACATTACTTGCACCTAAGCCCACCATGAGTGGGCTACCATGACAATGGTACGGGCTGCAGTATTAACGCCTTGGGCCCACGAGGCCCAAACGCAACTAAACCCACCGGGTACACGATAAGGATTATCTATTCATAGAATAGATATCCTTTCCTTGGATAAGCACCACGAGTGCGAAGAGTAAGGAGCAAGAAACACGGTTTCTTAGCCCCTATATATAGAATCATACGATTCTCATTCAAGGTACGATTTACACAATCCCTAACTCTTCAACTAAACCCTAAATCGATTACTTACTCTCACGCCGGAGTCTAATCGGGGGAGACAATCCCTCGATAAGCCTAACGGTGTTGTTTATTTTCTTAGTGCGCAGGTAACAAAGTACTAAGAAGCTAATTGATATAAGAGCAAAAGCCCAATAACCAGGTACGCCCAACTTTTGTATCAACAAGTGGCGCCATCCGTGGGACCCTACTAAGAACTAGAATGACGAAACATAAGAATTCGAGCCAGCGGACTCCGCAGTCAGAAAAGCGTGACCATCAGAAGAAGAATCGACAAGATTCGACCTCTAGGCAGGTTGCTGGGACAACCAGCGCACCTGATCACCAAGAGGCAGGAACAACCCAGTCTCTTCAAGCGATGGAACTACCTATAATCTCTTCAGTGGTCCCAAGCGTTGAGGAACTCCAACGCACCCTCTTCACCACTCCTCATCAGGCTACACCCGCAGTGAACAACACT
Source organism: Artemisia argyi (assembly GCA_030686995.1). Lineage (NCBI taxonomy): Eukaryota > Viridiplantae > Streptophyta > Magnoliopsida > Asterales > Asteraceae > Artemisia > Artemisia argyi. The sequence continues at coordinate 42,672,202 of CM060676.1, read as the reverse complement.
TTGCCGCCAGGCGCGCCTGAACGAAACAGGGCGCCCAACACTGAGGCAGAAATTCTTGCAACAACTGAGGACATACCCGATCTAACTTTGGGAAACTTTGTATCCCAAAATTATGAAACTCTAACCGCCCTCATGCAAGAAGAAGCAACAAGAAGAGCAAACACGAGCCTACAAGCACGACTCAATTTTGCTCTGGAACGTGAACCATCACCACCGCGTCACCCACGAGGAAGACGCGCAGAACGTACCACTATCCATGATAGGTTAGGTACAATATCTGATTCGCAGTACTCTAGAGACAGCGAGAGGCGCACCAATGTCCACTCCAGACTTGGCAGTCGGGGAATACATGATCGATTAGGGCCTCAACATTCGCCAAGCCAAGGATCTTCAAAACCTGGGAGCAGGAGGATCCAAGATAGATTGGGAAGAAGAAGATCCCCAAGCAGAGATCCCTCAGGCTCCTCTTCTGAAAGAAGCAGGCGCAAGCGCCGAAAGAGAGACTACGTTTCTTCCAGTGACTCCTCGGACAACGAGGATAAAGAAACAGGACACTGGAAGTCAAGAGGAAGAGGTCGTGAGGAGGAGAATGAAGATATGTCCCTCCCATGGCGATGTCAAAAAATTGATGCGTTTACACGGCGCATCAGCGATTACTCAGACCACAAACGCAGGCGCATGCCCGCTAACGTAAAAACATATGATGGAACAGGTGATCCTGACGATCACCTAAAAATTTTTGAGTCAGCCGCAACAATCGAAAATTGGCCACAACCTGTGTGGTGCCACATGTTTAATTCCACGTTAGTAGGAAACGCGCGCACATGGTTTAGCAAACTCCCACGTAGGAGCATCGGTGGATTTGAGGAATTACGGAAAGCATTCCGCCACAACTTCACCTAGCGAAAAAAGTGCGCTAAAAACCCTGTGGAGCTAGCAAGAGTGAAACAGCGCCAAGGGGAATCCACCAGCGCTTTTATGGAACGTTTCAAGGATGAGTGCATACAAGTCAAAACATGTCCTGAAATTCTAAAAATTTCAGGGTTCATGAATGGGATCAATAACCCAGAACTCATCCGGAAGCTTAATGACAAAGTTCCACAATCCTTTGACGAGTTAACAAAGCGCACTAGATCCTTTATACAAGGAGAAGAAGCTGCTGCGGATAGCAAAAAAGGATATTCAAACTATAGGCAACAAGAACAGCAGCGGAGACAATCCAATGATCAGAACAACCGCAGCAGGAACTACCGCAGTGGAAGAGACAACGACAAATATACTCCTCTCACTAAAACTCCGAGAGAAATATTTGTAACAGAAGGTGCGAACTTCCCAAAACCACCACCAATGCGCACGGCAGAAGCAAAGCGCCTAGGTAGTGGATACTGCGAGTACCACGGCCAAAAGGCCATGCAACTAACGAGTGTGTTCAACTAAAACAACTAATTGAAAAATTAGTTAGAGAAGGCAGGATGGACCACCTCGTGAAAAACATTAAGGAGGGAAAAGATAAGCAGAGAAACGGGGGCAAGAAAGAACCCCCAAAAGAAAAAGCTGATACTATCTACATGATACAATCATGGCAACGCAAGATAAAGCAAAAGGTCAGCCAGAAATTCTCTCCAGAAAAAGAGATATCCTTCCCTACCATAGCCGCGGACAACGCAGTCGTGGAGCCTCTAACCATTGAGATACATACAGGGGGACATGATATCCACCGCATGTACATTGATGGTGGAGCATCCGCGGACATTCTGTACGATCACTGTTTCAAAAGGCTGCGACCTGAAATCCAAAGTCAGTTGATACCAGCTACAATGTCATTAACAGGATTCACAGGAGAAAAGATTTGGCCCATGGGGCAGTTACGCTTATTGGTGGTCGTAGGAGATGAACAACACTCAACCGCGACATGGATAAATTTTATGGTAATAAAATCTCCTTCACCATACAATGGTATAATTGGAAGACCGGGAATATCATCCATGTGCGCGGTACCATCCACAGCGCACGGAATGCTTAAATTCCCAGTGGAAGGAGGGGTGGTCACTCTCTATAACACAACAGTACCACCAAGAGAATGCATCGCAGTAACAACTGAAGCGAAGACTATTCCAGAACAGCGCACGGAAAAAACGCCAAATTTAAAAGTCGCTATTCACCCAGATTATCCGGAACAACAAGTTTCGGTTGGAGGATCTTTATCTGAAAAAGGTAAAGCAGCCGTATGCGCACTCTTGCAAAAGAACCTAGATATCTTTGCATGGGAACCAAAGCATATGACGGGAGTACCGCGCTCTATCACAGAGCATAAGTTACAAATCCGACAAGGATACCCTCCAATACGACAAAAGAAGCGCGGCCAGGCCCCAGATCGTGCAAAGGCTATTTTGGAAGAAGTACACAAGCTAGTAGATGCAGGAATCATGCGCAAAGTATACTATCATGACTGGCTTTCTAACCCAGTTATGGTAAAGAAGAGCGATGGCAGTTGGAGGATGTGCATGGACTTCACTGACCTCAACAAAGCATGTCCGCAAGACTGCTACCCACTGCCAGAGATAGACTGGAAGGTCGAATCCTTGTGCGGATACCCCTTCAAATGCTTCCTAGATGCATATAAAGGGTATCACCAGATCCAGATGGCAGTGGAAGACGAAGAAAAAACAGCTTTCCACACCAGTCAAGGGGTATACTGCTACACAAAAATGTCTTTTGGCCTGAAAAACGCTGGCGCGACATACCAACGACTGGTGGATACAGCCTTCGAAAAGCAAGTAGGCCGCAACTTGGAAGTCTATGTTGACGACCTTGTCATCAAAAGCCATACAGAGGACGAATTGGTGCGCGACATCGAGGAAACATTCCGAACGTTGGGGAGGATAGACATGAAGTTGAATCCCAAGAAGTGCACCTTTGGCGCAACTGAAGGCATGTTCCTCGGATACTTGATAGAACCCGATGGAATCAAACCGTGCCCAGAGAAGACAAAGGCTGTTATTGATCTCCCCTCCCCGCGCACACTCAAAGAAGTCCAGTCACTAAATGGAAAGTTAGCAGGGCTGAATCGCTTCTTATTTAAGTCAGCAGACAAGTCCCTTCCCCTCTTTAAAACACTTACGAAGTGCACAAAAAAGGGAGACTTTCGCTGGACTACCGAAGCAGAAGAAGCTTTCCAACAACTTAAACACCATCTGGCATCTCTTCCCAAACTCGTCGCACCGCGACCAGGGGAAGAACTAATCATGTACTTATCGGCAACCCACAGAGCAGTTAGCGCAGTACTATTGACAGCCAGAGACTCCGTCCAGGCACCCATATACTTTGTAAGCAAAGCCCTAAAGAAAACAGAGGTTAACTACAGTGCTATGGAAAAGCTGGTCTTGGCTCTAGTGTTCGCATCCAAAAGGCTGCGCAGATACTTTCAAGCGCATCCAATAGCGGTAATCACTGATCAGCCAATTAAACAAGTTATCTCTAAACCTGACGCATCAGGACGCTTACAAAAATGGAGTGTACTGCTAAGTGAGTATAACATCTCGTACAGGCCGCGCACTGCAATCAAAGGACAAGTCTTAGCCGATTTTATCGTGGAGAAGCCAGATAGCGACAGCCCGACCTCTGCAGCCAAAACAGACCTACAGGAACCGTGGACCCTGTTCACAGATGGATCCTCATGCGCAGATGGATCAGGCGCAGGCCTTATTCTCACAAATCCAGAAGGTATGGAATTCACCTACGTGCTACGCTTTGAGTTCACAGCCACAAACAATGAGGCAGAATACGAAGCCCTACTAGCTGGACTATGCATCGCAATCCAAATGGGCGTTCGCAACCTAGAAGCAAATGTAGATGCGCGTCTAGTCGCTAACCACGTGTTAGGGGAATACGAAGCCAAGGATGATCACATGATCCAATACCTGGAGAAGACAAAATCTTTGATCAAAAACTTTGATAGGTTCACAATAAAACAGATACCTAGAGGAGATAACAGGAAGGCGGACGCACTCAGCAATATTGCATCCACAAGCTTCGCACACCTTTCAAAACAGGTATTGGTAGAAACCCTAAAAAACAAATCAATCTTGGATATGGAGATATCAACGGTGATAGAGGAACAAGATCCTACGTGGATGACACCTATCATCGAATTTATTAGCAAAGGAATCCTACCCCAAGATCATAAAGACGCTCGAAGAATACGGCGCACAGCGCAACGATTCGAAGTACGTGACAACGTACTCTATCGACGATCTTTCTTACAGCCATGGCTCAGATGTGTTGGACCCCTCCAAGCAGACTACGTACTCCGCGAAATTCACGCTGGGTCATGTAGTATGCACTTAGGGCCACGATCCGTGGTGGCAAGCGCTCTAAGGTCAGGATACTATTAGCCAACAATGCATCGCGATGCACGCGATCTGATAAGAAAGTGCAGCAACTGCCAAGTACATAGGCCTATTCCGCGCCGACCACAACACGAGCTAACACCAATCACCTCACCATGACCATTTTACAAATGGGGTATTGACATCGCAGGACCTTTCCCCGTCGCAGCTGGAGGAATAAAGTTCCTCATCGTAGCCATAGACTACTTTACAAAGTGGATCGAAGCAAAAGCTGTGGTGAACATTACGGGAAACCAAGTCAAACGTTTTGTTTGGGACAATATTGTCTGTCGCTTCGGCCTACCAGGCGAGATCGTATCAGACAACGGAACACAATTCTGTGATAACCCATTCAAAGATTGGTGCACACATTTGAACATCACACAACACTTTGCTTCAGTCAAACACCCACAAACCAATGGCCTAGTTGAGCGCGCCAATCGCAGTTTAGGCGAAGGAATTAAAGCGCGCCTTGACAGACACAAAGGAAGATGGGTAGATGAGCTCTCGCACGTCTTGTGGGCGCATCGCACGACAATCAAAACCAGTACTGGCGACACGCCATTCTCCTTAGTCTATGGAACAGAAGCCGTCATACCAGCCGAGATAGGAATGCCAACTATACGCACGGCAGAGGTCAACGTCACAACAAATGACGAGGAACGGCGCATAGACTTAGATATACTGGAAGAAAGACGCGAACGCGCAGCTATACGCGAAGCAAAGGCTAAGGCAAAAATGAAGAAGTATTATGATGCAAAAGTCAAAGACACTTCATTCAGACCAGGAGACTTTGTTTACCGCGCCAATGACGCGAGCCACGCAGAAGACACAGGCAAGCTCGGACCTAAATGGGAAGGACCTTACGAGGTCACAGAGGCGCTCGGCAACGGCGCATACAGGTTGCGCGATATGGAAGGTCACGACCTGGCGCACACTTGGAACATCTGTAATCTCAAAAAATGTTACTTTTAGGCTACGGCCCTTTCACAAACACACTTGCATCCTACGAGGTGCCCAATAAGTGTTTGTCTTTCTTTTCTCTTCTAGGAATTGTATTTTCTATTTTTTCTAATTACTTGCAAGTATTAATAAAGTGTTATGGTTTCTAGCTAACTCCATAACGCATTTTACTTTATTGCATATATGTCAATATTGTTTATTTTATATTTCTGCCTACATGGCGTGCATGCACCACTTAAAGACCCACGAAGGCATAAAGGATGAGTTAACCTACTAATTTACTCGTTGAATAAGAGGGTTGCAAACCCATCAACATTGGATCATGTATCCTTGCTAAGCGCCTTACTCTTGAGACGTCAAAGTAAGTTTCACATGCGCACCCCACGACGGATGCGCATATGCCAAGTACACCGTACAAGCTTAGCAACATAACGAGCCAAGACACTTGGTCAAAATAATAAAACTTAGCAAACAATGCAAGTATACTTAAGTCACGCACTTAAAAGACTTAGTCAAATAATAAAACTTAGCAAACAATGCAAGTATACTTAAGTCACGCACTTAAAAGACTTAGTAAATAAACAAACTTAGCAAACAATGCAAGTATATTTAAGTTACGAACTTAAAACAAAAATGTATCTTATTCCATATTAATAAAATTACAAGGAAAGATACATAAATATACAAGCAGCCTATATACTATGGCGATGCTCATGACTCTCTTCTGGAGCGGCGGAACTCCCCGCTTCCTTAAGCTTACTCAAGATTATGGCATCCTGCATAGATACGGTTGGAACACTTACAGCCACGCCATCTGATCTAGGAAGGTGTGCAGCGCCAATGCCACACATCACGGCCTTGCCTTTGATGCCCTTCTTCACGGCAACCCTCTGCTCGTGACGCTCTAGCACTTCCTTCAAAGGAATTTCCTTCTCCAGAGCAAAGGGATTGAGGATGTCGCGAGGCCGCGCGAACACAGGGACTTGAAGCTGCGAGACATTAGGTTTTAGATAATAATCTAATTCCTCCTCTGCATTATCCTCAAGATGACGCTGCAAAGTCAGACCAGCCATCAGCACGTCTATGGGTTCATCCTGGCCGCGCTCCAACTTCCCTATGTGCGGCAATTCAAGGACTTTTAGCCCTGCCATCGCATGCATCAGCTCGTCATAGGCCGTAGAGCTGTAACCAGGGATTTCCGCCAAGTCCTTCTCCAGCAACTTGGCCTTATGCAGCTCCTCCATGGCCTGCGAACGGCCGCGCGCCATTGCGCAGTGCACAACCTTCCCGAAGGCTTCCACTACCTCCGCAGACTCTAAAGTGCTCAGGGCTGCCAGACGCAGCCCATGGCTGATCAACCATCTGCATTCACAAAGAAACAATTGTGTAAGATAAACAATATGGCGACGAAGTAATTTTAAAGACAAAGAAGTAAGGATACCTGCGCTCAGCTATGGTACACATCAGATGGGGGTACAACTCCTCGTCATACTCTATGCTGAGGGCGCGCAGCCTCTCCTCATGCATCGAGACCACCTTCTCAATACGCTCCTTGAACTCCTGAAGGCTAGCATAATGCTCCGCCCTCTTCTCCTCAAGATAAGACACCGACCAGGTAGTCTTCGCCTTTATCTGCTCGAGCTTCGACCTCGCATACTTCAAGTCAGCCAAAATGCTCATCTTATCTTGAGCAATCTTCTCAGCATAGGCCCTTGAGGCCCCCAGCTCCACTTGCGCATCAGCCAACTGCGCACGAAGGGTCACCAACTCCTCCTCCTTCTGGGCTAGAGCACGGCTCTCCCCAGCATACTTTCCCTTCAGCTGAGCAACAAGCTCAGCTTGGCGGACGGTAGTCGCAGCCAGCTCATCCATCAGCTGCTGCGCCTCACCACTATCAGCAGCCTCGGTATTCCCCTCCTTGTTTTCGTTCTGCGGAGAGGAAACCTCATCATCCTTCGCGCCGTCATCCCTACGCAACAAAGACAGTAAACAACAATTACAACAAGTAATTGACAAAAAAAAAATAATAATAATAAAAGTGCACACTTACAGAAACGGAGAAGCATCATCAACCTTCAACCGAGCGCCAGAGGTAGAGGTCTCTTCCGCGTTTGACTCTGCGTCTTTGACGACGTGTCGACGCCTTTTCCTAGTACCACTAGCCCCAGCCTCGGCCTTGCGCTTGGAACTCTGTGCAACCTCCTCTCTCAGCACCTCCTCAGGCTTCAGGATCTGGAGGCTGTCAGATGACCCTGATTGCGCTTCCTCGCGCGCCTCCTCTACATCAGGTACCGCCTCTACAGTGGGCGCCACCACTACCTCCGGCGCTACACTCTGGACGGGCGTCACCACAAGTGGTGGTGTATCTTCGGGGACCGTCGCGGGCAGAACAGTCAAATGCCCTGCGGTCGCCTCCAGTAAAGGCAGCTCTCCTTCCTTCAGAGGACGCACCCCTATGGTCACCTGCTTTGGCTTGTCTAACTTGACCACTGCGAACAGATCCATCTCTGCGCACATCAAATGAAGCAAGGAAAAACAAAAAGGATTAGTTATTAAAGGCGCGCAGACAAGAATAAAGGACTTACAAAGAAGGAAGTATAAGGGATGAACACCCACCCCGGCCATCCTCACTCAAGAAAGTGGGAACCTCATCTTCAGCGCCAAAGTAAGCGCGGCTCAACCCCACATGTACCAAAAACTCCTCCGGATAGGGGTTAATGGCCAGTCGATTGGCATCTAAAGTTTGCGCGTCAGCAAGATTGTAGGAACCGGGTGCGGGGCGCCCATCCCTTGGTAACGACTCCTGAGTATAAAACTCAAAGGGAGAGGGAAAGACTACGTCGTCCACCCAGAAGAAGTACTCCCTCCAATTCTTGAGGGCATCAACCTTCTCCGTATAACATTGAAGCGCCCCCTGGCGCTTCGCAAAGGAAACCCAACCATTTGACCACGTTGTGTGGTAAAAGGAACGGAACAAGTCTACGGTCGGCTTTATCGCAAGTAAACGGCAGTTTACTTCAAAATTCGACACCTTCGCCGCACCTATACAGTGCAGCTGAGAGATGTGAAGGCGATAGTGATTGAGCAAATCGCTCAGAAAAATAGAAATGGGTACGCGGTAATTCGCATACTCAAAAAATTTCGCGTATAGACCTATCTTCCCTTCGGGGAAGTCAGCTATGCACGCATCGACATCTGGAGCCTCTGGACGTACATCCAAAGGCACCATTTTCAGAGCGAAACGTCCTCAATGGACATCGCAGAGCGAAACTCCTCCAATTGAGCAACCATTTTCATTTGCAAAACTAACTAGGACACACACAAATTACCTACGAAAGTGAAGTAAGTTTATTTGCAAAAAAACGCTCTTGAAGAAGGTGAATAGTGAGTAAGTGTGTGTTTTACTGTGTGTGTGTAAAAATGGGGGGCGGTGACTCTTATATAGGGTGGTAAAAACCCTAATTTCTCTCCACGTGGATCCCACTAACGAAAACGTGTGGCTGGAACTGAACCGGTACACGCACTTTTTCCCGATTTACGAGGGCCACGTGGATACTACCCCCAATTTTCGAGGTATACATTTGAAATACCTATGACTAGGTGCATTGCACTTTAAATGGGCGGCAATATTTCAATGTTTTCCCGCTACGCTTACCGCTGTTAATATAAGTCTAGTATCTGCGGCTACGCGCCGCGCACACTAGACTGGGGGGACATGATGACGTATAGCCTATATTTGGGCCACAAGCCCAAATGATAGACATTACTTGCACCTAAGCCCACCATGAGTGGGCTACCATGACAATGGTACGGGCTGCAGTATTAACGCCTTGGGCCCACGAGGCCCAAAGCGCAACTAAACCCACCGGGTACACGATAAGGATTATCTATTCATAGAATAGATATCCTTTCCTTGGATAAGCACCACGAGTGCGAAGAGTAAGGAGCAAGAAACACGGTTTCTTAGCCCCTATATATAGAATCATACGATTCTCATTCAAGGTACGATTTACACAATCCCTAACTCTTCAACTAAACCCTAAATCGATTACTTACTCTCACGCAGGAGTCTAATCGGGGGAGACAATCCCTCGATAAGCCTAACGGTGTTGTTTATTTTCTTAGTGCGCAGGTAACAAAGTACTAAGAAGCTAATTGATATAAGAGCAAAAACCCAATAACCAGGTACGCCCAACTTTTGTATCAACATATATCGTCTGCCCACATGAGAAATTTTGGTGTAAAGTACCATGCATCTTTGAAATTGCGTTTGTAACGAAGCTCAATCATCTTTTGTTTCTCCAAACGAAAATGTAGTTGAAGCCTTTCTTTCAAGAAACTCTGAAACCAAACCAAATATATTAAGATAAATAATACTTTAGTGAACCCGAATGCAAGTTTAAATATAGTGATTTACCAAGCCCAATTTTTCGTTGAGGAGATTAATGGCTTCATCATATTGACGTTCAAAGAGAAGATCGTATACATCTGTTTGTAGTTCGTGAGGATAAACATCTGCAGTCCCCACAACAATAGTGGTAAGGAAACTTTAATCATAACGTATAGGAAAATAAATTCGATTAAGAAAAATACATTGGCAGCCAGATTCTTTAAGAAACGCATCAGCAACGTGTGGAAGTTTGTCTACAAGGAAATCCATGACCAACATATCCATATCGTCTTTCTTGATTTTCCCCTTTTTAAGCATTTTGTTCCAATCATACTCGGTTATTTCTTTCTTTTTTGGATCGTTTTCTGAATTTACCTGCACCCAAGATCAATTGACATCTATCAATACATGGACACAAATCCTTCTCTAAAAGAATATACGTGAGTACAAATATTGATCAACAAACGACTGAATTGATTGATACCTGTGGGATTTCTCGACCCATTGTTCTTGAAGGAAAATTAGCAGTTATTATTGTTTGTGAAACTTAGAATGAACTGAAGCCCCCTTATTGATGTTTCTTGAATCGAACAGATGAACTATATGATAGAATCATAGAAAGAGTGGTTTTTTTTTGGGGCGGGTAAATCTGTTTCTGAACAGCTGTTATTTTTGAAGTTTTTGCCAACATGGCATGCCAAGACTTCTATCAAGCAGACTTTTTTTTTTTTTTTTTTTTTTTTTTTTTAATTATTATTTCAAAATTAAATAAAATTATTTTCGTTCAAGTCTTGTATAGTTTGGCAAAGAATTTATATTTTTTTGTTTTTTGTAATGCTAATGAGTAAATAACTAGCAATAAAAAAAAAAAGTTAAGTAGCTACATTTTATAAGAGGGAAATTTGTCAGTATATCTTGAACAGCAACATAATAAAAAGCTTGGTAAACTTGTTATAGAATATTTACTTAAGTACTTGAACAGGGCAAGATACATGACTAAGGTAAAAATTCATTAGGCCTTAACAAAATGAAATCAAGCCCAAAACACCATATATCTATACAGACATACATACAGTAGTCATTTGGAAGTGATCAAGGGCCATCTAGGAGTTCATCTGATTTACTTGGACCTTAATTTATAGTTTTAGACCGGGTCATTTCCGAGATTTGGTTCTGATTCTTTTACATCTATCTTTTTTTCCTCAGATACGTGTTACACCGAGTTGATCATCCTTTTTACATGTAAGTTGATTACAGTTTGTTTATTTATTCATAATTTGAAACTTGTTTAGTTAACCTTTTTATCTTATTAACAATGTATGAATGTACGTTTTACGAATGCTGTGGAGTTAAACAATATTTACAGAAATGACGTTTGCCATTAACTACTAACGCAATCACTAACAAAAACTTGTTAAAAGCTGGATGACATTTAAGTATTGTTTATTGCAGCTCGATTACTCACATTGACCTTCATTACGGGCTGCAAATAAGCCAAGCTTTTATCAAGCAACTTGAGCTCGAGCTTGTGTTGGACTCGGTCGATTCGAGCTTTTATCGAGCTCGAGCTTAATTTTGATAGTTCAAGCTCGAGCTTTTCGAGCGTTCATATACATATGTATTTTTATTATACATATTTATATAAACAACCTAAAGGCTGACGTGTAGTATAATAATTAAATATGTGTTGTAGAAGGACTATTAAACCTTAATGCCTCCCAATATTTTATATAAGTTCTTTGCTCTTGAGTTTATCGTGTATTTTCTTAAATTTATTGATGAGCTTGGCTATTGAATTCAATGTTTATTTATAAATTCAAGCTTTTCGAGCCGAACGCAAGCCTGTATGAATAAAAATCGTCTAGCTATCAAGCCAAGCTCAAGCCTACCTATAATTTTCGAGTCGAGCTTAAGCCCTGTCAAGCTCGAGCTCCGTTTGACTCGATTACATCCCTACCTACATAGCAATCTTTTTATTATTATTATGTGTTGTTACTGCAAGACGAGAAATGACCGGTAAACAAACTGGCATTGTAGCCACAGATGAGTTAGTAACCCATGAATAAATGAGGATATAATTGTAATTTTACACAAGCCCATGATGTTAGTAACCCACTTCCTTCATCAAATATTGGAAGGAATAGATCTAAACACAAAAAAGCCCATAAAATTTAAGAACACCAACATTTTTGGATTTCCTTTCCCATACCATAATAAGGCTTTTGCTTTTTAGAAAATAATTAACGATGATATACAATATACTCTAATTCAGTTTTGTTGCATCTATAAATAAAAACAAAAAATGTGACAAGATTAAGACAAATAGAAATTATGTTTGATATGAAATGGTCTTAGAAATAAAAAGTTTATAGAAATTGAAAGATGAAAAAACTACATTATAAATGACATACTATTTGGTAGAGTAGATTTAAAAGAACGAATGGAATAAACCAGTGTTTGGTATATGACATCTTCCAAATCTCCATATACAAGACAATTGATTCGATCGTCAATAGTTACTGCATAGTACTGATGAATCCAGAACATCCGACTATCAATCCTTTACACCGAACAACATATTCTCTGGTAGGCAAGCAGCCCAATAAATGAAAAAAATGAAGCAAAGAAGATGATGGCATAACTTTATAAGGCATTAACAATAAAACTGGACGAGAATCATCTCCTATACGTGCCCTGCTAACTAGCTTGTGATAGAAAACGGGCAACGTCACAAGTATTTGCAGCATCACGATCAATTTTTCAAACGTCATGCTGTAATGCAAAATGATGAGCTCAGCGGTGGAGGCAGGACACACACCAAATGAGGGCTAGCAGGATTACAGCATATATTCGCCTTATTGACGTTTGGCAAGTGGAGTTGTGGTGGATGAACATATCCAGCAGCTAGTGGTACACATAATATCGTAATTTCAGTTCTTGAACCTGTCAAAGTGCAAGAAGTGCACAATTAAGCTCCGAAAAATAGTAGGAGATGGGATCAACCCAGACTCATGGCCATGGCCTAACTAATCTATAGAAGAATTATGACGCATATCAACCCAGACATGATTACATTCAACTAGGGGTGACTATTTCGGATACACAACACAAAATAAACGGGCTAGAGTTTGATATAAACAGGTCATACCACCAACCCGATTATAACTCTTAATATTATATAGCCTGAAATCCCGCTAGCCCATTTTGACCCATTTAGATCAAACAGGTTACATGGGTGGTAAACAGGCTATATGGGTTGAGTCATGAGTTTGTCCGGTTAAGGCTGCATTTTGTGATACGATTAACTAATTGGCTCATGTGGAGGTTGGGTGGTACCAACTCACCAATACAAACTGACACCCTACTTATAACGCACCTTGCTTTGTGGAGAGAGTAGCATGGCCACGTTTCCTTCCAGCAATCATCCAATTCTTTGTATTTGCATTTTCTTCATACAATAACTCCTCATCCGCATACTTCAACCTTTCCACTCTCCATTTCATTGTGATTATCTGCCCAACTCTAAGTCCATCCGAAGGAAGAGGAACAAAACCAACAACCAAAAAAGGTTCCAACACCGGCCTTCGTATAACAAGAACCCTCCTGAATGTCAACAACAATGGTTTGTCATCACCCTTCGAGTCTTTAGTTTCCAGAGATACAGGAGTATGAGATCCAATGTCTCTATCACCAGAAACTGAATACTTAATATTTAATATTGTATCAGGATGCACTACTTTCCCTTCATCTGCAAAACCACATAATATGTACAGGTAATTTCGTGTAAAGTTATTAAACCACATAATACTGATAGTCTATTAAAGAATATATTACCTTCGGTGGTTGTAGTTCCGATCGATATACCAAAGAAAATTCCAGTTCTAGATGTTGCAGGAACCACAAGCGGCAACAAGTTAGATGTTGGTCTCCCGTCACCTTTTCTGGTATGAGAAAAACCATCTTGTAGATCTAACCAAGCATCATGAATAGTTAACGAGGCCTTTACCTGTGAGTTTAGTATAACCTGCCAGTAAATAACACTATTAAAAGCAAACAATTATAACTCTCGTGATCCCATCTGTTGTAAATAATAAACTAAGTATATACATCTTTTGCAACTAATAAGAATCAAATTACTGTTTCATGACAACAAACCTGTAAAAGCAAAGCACCATCACTGCCCTGCTCTGCAACAAGTGTGTTGATGTGGAACGGGTCAGTGAAATGAACGGGCACAGTCCTATCAGTAACCACAATATAGTGTTACTAAAGTTAAAATACATCCATTAAGACAGCGAAGAGGACCTTGTAACTGAAACCTTTTAAATATCTGATTATGTGACACGCCAAATTCAAGTTTCAGATTTAACGTTCTTAGTCCATTAACCACACTCGTTCTTTGTGAAGAGATTGCCCCTACAAGAAAATATGCTAAAAAAGATTATTACATAGTCAAGGTATGGTCCATTTCAAAAAATATTATATATATACGGTATATGTGATAATTTTGAACCATTTACTCATGAATCCGTTGATTTGGGTTGTTTAATACCTCAAAGTCTCAAACGGATCAAATAGGAAAATTAAATGGGAAACAGGTCAAACGGGTTGAACGGGGCAAACCGAAAGTGGCCCAAAGTATGCATGCAACCTCTTAAATACTTTTTTCCTATGAAAATCGGGTTGAACGGGGTTTAACGAATTGATCATTTAAGAAAATACACAAAAGTGTTGTCTGGTCAAACTGACAATAACTCATTTCAACCCATGGCACACCTCCAGAAAATATGCATAGACATACAGAAACTGATAAATGATAGAAATTAACGTCAACAAAACCTGAAGATGTTCCTTTTGCCAGCATGTCACTAGTGGCACAAACCGGAATCCACATAACGCTAACTATACTACTGGCCCAGTCTGGTAACTCAATACTACCATCCCTTAAAGTAAGTTTTGCAAATTCTTTTGTTTCAGAAGCAGTGTTATTACTATCACCATTTGTATCCCTCAATCCATCCGCATTATATGATGTATCAACATAGTTTTCCATTTCAATGGCACGTGACTCCTCAATTTTTAACCCTGGACCACTTTCAATGTGCAAAATTGCATCCTTAAGGGAGTAATTTAATGGTGCAACACTTATACCAACCCACTGAGGCTCATTCATCAGTAATGCAGATGAAACCACTGCAGCAACATCAACAAGAGGCCTTGGTTTGGACACCTGAAATGGAAAATGACACGAATAAGCAAAAAAATATCAATATCATATTATCATGGTAAGAACATATTATAGTATCAAAGAGAACAGGTGGAAATCTCGACCCATTTACTTATGAATGGATTGATATAGTTAGATGGGTCAAATGGGTAGAACAACAACATAGCTTGAAAGAAATGGGTCAAATTTCACCTTAAATGCATTTTTAAGAGAAAAAGTGTTTATGTTTGACAAAATAATTATATACAGAAGGATACAAATGTTTAGACAAATATTGTTTTAAACTAAGTCAACCAACATGACCCTCCCATTTTTCACTTTTAAAAATAGAAATGTTGAATTGTATGTTTTTTGTTGGTTGATATATTTCCAGTTCTGAACTGTGCCTGAAAACAGGATAACTACCTTTAAAATCAGCCTCGTTGGCTTATCATAACTCATAAGATCATCAATATCTGCAGGTCCACCTCTGGAATAACCATGAGACCTAAATCGTAAATGACCAATCTGCCCTGTAAGAACACCCAAGACATAGGAGCCAGGTTTCTGTGGGGGCAACGAAAGGGTAATTGTATTTCTACCAGGGTTCAATATCGTCACACCACAGGTCCTGATCGCCTAAAAATCACAAGAATATTTCAGTTTTAAAAATTGCTAATACTGCTAAATAGCATAGCTATTATTTACCTTAACACGTTCATCGGCATTATTGGTAGCATTCAAAGTAAGACTAAGTGATTCAAGAGTGATGTCATCTGGGAATTCGCTACATAATGTTACAGGTAAGGTACCCGGATCACCGTCACATAGCTCCACAGGTGGACCCGAATTGCCAAAAAATGTTATTAATGATGACACATCTAGAGGCACGGGGTCACTCATTTCACCGTGTGCGAGACGAACTACTTCTGACTGAAAAGCTTGGCGCTCATTAGTCAAAAATAATCCTTTGTCAAGTGAAAGTAATCTCACACAGGATGATAGGTAACCAGGTTGATCATTAAGTATATTTTGGCATTCAGCTAAATTAGGAAGCAAGTCTGCTAATAAATCTTGCCATCCTTCACCAGAGTAAAGAGCACAAACTTTTTCGTATAATTTTGCTGCTAGATCGTAATTACCATGCTTAAATAAAATATTTGCAATTTCACCCTCGAGAACAACCCCATGTCTTTTCCACCATGAAAGATGATAATTATCAGAAGCACCCTTAGATAGCTCCATATACATTTTCTGTTGGAAACACGAATGATCTCAACAAAAGGCCTTGCTTTATACTAACGAATTAATTCAAATATGATTTGTACCAAATACCTCAAAGTCCCCTAATGATGATAATGATTTCCACAAACCAGGATCAGAAATAGTTTTACCGAGCGCATGCTTGGCAGCCACAAAAAATTCCGCTAGTCTCATGGTATCAACCGTGCTTTCAAAGTTTACTGGTATAGAGGTAGTCCTTGACACTGAAGATGGAGGTGGTGTAAGTGAAGAAAATGTCTCTGCTTCTGAACCTGAGCTGGCATTATATAACATGTTTAACCAAACGGTTGACAAACAAATGGAACAAATCTAATGTTAAAGTAATCATTTACTTGCCTGACAGTTCAAACATATTTCCAACAGAACAAGACGGTCTTCGACGGTTAGCCTCATGCGGAAGAAAAGAAGGTTCAAGAGGCAACGGTTTTCTATGAATACCAAAATGCTTCATCCTTGGTTTATCTTGAAGAATCATCTATAGTACTCCATAAGTTTATTCAGGTTGAGTGTTTAGAACATATATCATGAAAAGATAAAAAAATAAAAAAATAAAAATGAATATACATACCTTTTCTTGCGCAACAACCTCAGATGAAGCATCAGAAGGAACTGAAGGCCAAGTTGCTGGCTTAGGCCAAGGTACCATGCTAAGTGAAGCACTGTACACAAAAAGTTAATTGCAGATAATAATAGACTTGTATGAAAGCAATAGTCGAAATTGAGTGTCTACCTGTTGACTGGACTTCTTTCTATATTAGACATGTTCCCAATCAAATATGCAAGTCTCATGAACTGCCGAGCTCATAAATAAACTTCATCAAGAGTCCGTTTACTGGGAAGCTCAAGAAATGAAAGATTTTTACAGAATTTATTTACCTTAACTCGGCATAGAGAATATAACTCTCCACGCATACGATAATATTCTTTTTCTATTTCTGGTGTCACTATTCCATCTTTGTGATGGTTAGCAGTTGCATTAACCAAGCTCAAGCACGAGGTTAGGACCCATACTTCCCTTGTACAGAAGGGCAAGATACTCTAGAGAACAACCACAGACAATCAGCAACTATAAATGAGAAATATCAAGTACAACTAATAGATCAGGACTGCATGCCAACCTCATGTAGAGCTAATGCTTCCGAGAAACTAACCATGAACGAATACCCCCTTGATGCAACCTCAAATGGGCGTTGTAGATTAAACAACAGCTGCAAATACATGGGCTCATGAGATGATCAACATGATCATTTTGAGTTTATTTGTCTAACAAACTAATTCAAGTGGCATTATCTTGGATAACCTTAGCTTGACGAGCGAATAAGTACTGTCGAAATTCAAACTCCCTAAAGGAACTATCATGAACTATCTGTGTCAGCTGTTTGTTTCCAGCTTTTAGCATTGCAGATTGATCATCTCCATGGTCCATTCCTCCAAAGTCCTTACGTATGCCAGCAGCATAATTAACTGTATTTTTCAGAAGAAGAAAAAAAGACAGTTAACACAAAATAAATTAACATATAACTTATACTTCGAGCACCTGTTTGTAAGTAATAGATCTCTAATTCATCATATTCCCGCAATGAGTCTTCGTATAAATGAGCCATTTCAAACATGATAGCAAGGCTTTCCTGCACGTAGAATTAATAACTTGCTGAAAAGCCATCTCAAACATAAGTCTTAATTGTCTTATGCTAACAAAGTCTTATTATCACAAATATAGTTGGGTACCTTGAGAATAAAATAATTACAGAAGCTCCAAACTGGCATTAAACGTTGTTCACTGAGTTTACGAAGCTCGTCCTCATAGAACTGGATGCGCTTTTCAAAAGTGTTTTTGAGGCAGTCCGTGAGTTTTAGTTCCAAGTCATCCCAAAAAGTTGCTTCAGGTTCAAATTGATCAAATTTGACGCTTCTGGTGAACGATTACTCTTGAGTCAGAAAAGAGACCCAAATATCTACTGATTATGGGTATGCTATACATTTATATCTAACACAGATAAGCAAATTATGGGAGCTAATATGTAGGATACTTTTATAATAATCAGTCTAAATAGATTATTTAACACCTCCCAACCCAAGAAAGTTCTGATGGATTTTCACATAGTTCTTAGGGTTGATTTAAGTTTACCCGAGCTGAACTATGTAATATTGTTATGCATGAATTGGTGCGCTCACATAACAAGATAACTAAAGTCAGGCAAAGGGTAAATAATTTCAAGTGTTTACCGTTCCCTCTTTCTTGAGTTGAAATCAACTTCAATTCTAGCATAAACTTTTTTCGCCATCTTGTTTGCTTGATCATCATCAGGTTTAGCTTTGGACACAAATACAATGAACCACTCCTCTTCATTTTGCAAAAGTAATTTCAGACGTGGTTTTAGTATTGTTTTAAACTCGTCTAAGTCCTACAAAAGCAATATTTTGTCATTTTCAACCAACTTTATGCTAAGGAAAAACTCAACTTGTTCAACCAACACAATTCTTACCTCACATGTAACGAGAACCACAGTTGCAATTGGTTCTTGAAACCAAAAGACCAATTGCTCTGGAGAAAACTTGCTGCGGATTCTTGAGTCTGTTGTAAGTATAAACTCAGCTGGCAGGTTATTGACAGTTACAGTGTTATGCGTTTTGTTGTTTAATACAACTCTTTTAAATGGAAGCCGTTCCTCAAATTCCTTCTTGACAAGAGGCCACAAATCACTCACATCTTTAACTGAAAAACGGTTCAATACATAAAATTTCTTAGTGAACAGATGAAAAGTTACCTTATAGTGTTAGGATGAAAACAATGATTTAAAGATAACTTTTTGAAACATCTAATACTTATGAATTGGTTTTTGAGTAATCATGATTTCCGACCATAGTGTAAATAAATGAGCAAGAGGAGAGTGAGGGCACCCAGGTGCCTTGTACAATGGGTCGACATAATCTGGCCTCGTATCTCATATGTAATGATAAACCTTAATATATCCTATTTATTGTTAACGATTCAAGTGTAATTAAACGAGATAGTTATGTCCTCATAGACTATGATATATGTAATAACCATAGACATGTTTACTTTCACTTTAAGAGTTGTAAGACGAGTTTCAGATGCAAGTAAGTTGGTTGCAAGTGCCAATTAATGTTCTAATCTCTTTGCACGCATGGCGTGAATTACTCAAAACAAAACTCGAGATGCCAGACAATATAGGGTCGAATTGTTGCTTTAGGAAACTGATGATAAATAAACGATTTACAGAGATATTGAGGTCAGCTAAATCATAACCTAGTGCGATAAAACACGAACTTCTCCAACATTTATTGTATCGACTCGCTAGTGCATCCAATCAGGGACGTAGGTCGATCATATTTTTTGGTTTGAGTTGTCAGTTTGATCATTTTTATAACAATCAAGGTAAGCAACTCAACAAGCTAGCAGATGAATAAATTACGTATTTACGTGTTTTCATAACATAAAACATTAGATAAAATATACGAATGATACCAGCAATGACGAGGTGATCGCATGAGTTCTTGATAGATTCATACTGAGCTAAGAAATTTGCCATGTATAATAATAATTAACATCGAAATTGAAAGAGTATTTGTGTCGTTGATGTGTGCAGTTAATGTCGATTAATTTGCTCCGATCATAGTGGAGATTAATCTGTAGGACTGATTCTTGGACTAAACCGTTGCATGGAACAAAAGTTATTGAATGTTTTTTAAATTTGTTTATTACATCCTAATAAATTTTTACAAAGATTTATAAATGTGACACGTCACAAACTTAACACATAAACCATAGTACATCTATAAACCTATTTCTATTATATATAGACTAGCATGGTACCCGCGTGATGCAGCGGCGGGTACCCTGTGACTCTAATTTTTGGTAATGTA
Source organism: Artemisia argyi (assembly GCA_030686995.1). Taxonomy (NCBI): domain Eukaryota; kingdom Viridiplantae; phylum Streptophyta; class Magnoliopsida; order Asterales; family Asteraceae; genus Artemisia; species Artemisia argyi. The sequence continues at coordinate 42,652,083 of CM060676.1, read as the reverse complement.
ATGTTATGCGGTCATTTGTTTTTAACGATTAATTTACAAATAACAATAATTTTAGGGTTGAATCAGTTGGAAAACTCCTTACATCTTAACCTAGAGGTCAATGGTTCGATCCTCACTCCCTACAAAAGGCCGGAGGTCCTTTCTATCTTAGATAGAACTAGAAGCAACATCTCTACCTTAGGTAGGAAATTTTGATTCTTTCCTTCAGCACAATCACCTTTAAATTTTCTGACCTACATGCGATCTTTTAAGCATAGTAAGGCGACCGACATTTATATTTTTATTTTTATTTTAAAAAAATCCAATATTTTTTATGCTATATATATCCCTTACATTTTCATTTCTAATATACACTATTCACATGAACCAAATATCAAAATTAGCCCAAAATAAACTATACCATACAAATAATATACGGCTCAATTAGTAATTAGTCTAAAACCATTTTCAGCCTAAACAAACTTTAATCATCAATATCTATTAAGGCACATGATAAAAATACCAAACAATTTGTGATATCATTTGGCCAGCCCAATTAACAACCAAACCGGTATATAACCCAAATGTTAGGACTTATAAATACGTTTACAAATCCTAAATGACCTCATTCCTGCCCTAATTTCCCTCACAAAAATACGCAGCCATGATTTGCAGCCACACAAACATCACATACTCTTCCTTTCTTTCTTATCTTGATAACCGAACATAACCAACAATCTATCTTTGCAAGAAAATCAGACCCTTTTCTTGAATATCAAACAAAAACTCTCTATAAGGTTTTATGTTGTGTTGAGCGTGATGGTGGTTTTGAGATGGGGTTAGAACTGAGGTAGATGTAGATGTTGGGTTTTATTGTTGTTGTATACTTTCTGTTCGTGGACCATAAATGGAATAAGTTTAATGTTTGTTTTGGCTTGATTGATGATTGTTCTTTTCTTCTTTCCTTTTATCTTCGTTTTTGTTTTTATATGTAACGGTACATTTTTTTTCTTCTTTTGTGGAACGCATTAATTGGTCGAGGGGGTGACTGGTTTGTGAATTTTGGCGCCGTCCGACCTTCATCGATCTTGTAGTTGCAGTGGCGGCGACTCAGTCAGCGCAGGGGCGACCGGTCCGGTCGACCGACCACTGTGCCCAACCTAATGGCTTTATTTTTAAGTACTTGGCTTAGTAGCTTGATTAGTTGTACATTATGGTTAAATGATTGTATATTTTGGTGAATGAGTGAATTAATTAGTATATTAATTATATGTGTTGAATAGATTGTTGACCTTAAAATCATTGTGCTTTACATACTTGTGTTTTGTGTTTTAGGACTTGTATTTACTTAAAAGTTATTGTACATTGTGCTTAAATGGTTGTAATTTTTGGTGAATGGGTTTTTTATAGCATTAATGTTGTTTGGTAGAATTTTGGTCTTAAAATGACACCATGCTGTTTTTTGTTGTACACTATGCTTACTTTGTTGTAATTCTAAAAATTGGGTGCATTAAAGTGTTGTATATTATGGTTAAATGATTGTATATTTTGGTGAAGGGGTGAATTAATTAGTGTATTAATTATACGTGTTGAATAAATTGTTGACCTTAAAATCATTGTGCTTTACAAACTTATGTTTTGTGTTTTATGACTTGTATTTACTTAAAAGCTATTATACATTGTGCTTAAATGGTTGTAATTTTTTGTGAATGGGTGTTTTTAATAGCATTAATGTTGTTTTGTAAAATTTTGGTCTTAAAATGACACCACGCTATTTTTTGTTGTAAAATATGCTTACTTTGTTGTAATTTTCAAAATTGGGTGCATTAAAGTGTTGTAAACCATACATTATTTCTTGTAAATTTGAAAATTTTAGAGAGAGAGTGCTTCATGTATTATATGTAGTATAGATAAATTTGTTAAAGCATGTATAACATAACTCAATGTGATAAATTGTGAAATAGTTTAAAATATTGAACCTCTTTTTATGTCATTTAAGAATAAAATTGATGTCCGTTGTGATTTATGATATTATGAATCTCTTTATTTTTTATAAAAATTTAATGAACCATTATAATAGATGCCTTTATGATGCACTAGTTTTAGCTATATTTTGATGATATCGATTTTCACTTAGAAATAATAATAGTGATTATTCTTTTTCTTTTATATATATACTAGCAGGTACACACACATTGCAACAGCGGGTACTACACTATGATCAAAACTTTTGACGAACAATATATGATATTCAATTATATGTTTTTCTGTGATAATAACTTTACGCATGGCGAGAATTTTTGAGAATAACTTTATTGCACATTGTCTCTTATAAAAAAAGGTAGAGTACCCGTGTATCACGATGTAATGGCGATACAAAAACGGTAGCTAGTAGCATTACAAAGTGTGATAACTGACAGTGAAAAGTACTTGCTAATTAGCATAGGTCAAAAAATTTATAATAGATTAATAACTAATTTAGTTTGTAAGATGTGGTATACTAATTGTATATTTGAATGAAGGGATATTTTAAAAATAACATTAATTATAATTGTTCTCTAGATGTATTGGTGCATTAAAAAGTTGTAAACATAGCTTTAAAATTTATAATGCTTAAAATTTATGTTTGAAAATCTTAAAAAAAATAATACTCCGTAATAAGGAGAAAAGGTATAAAATGCACATATTGTAAGTCCAATAGTTAACGGGTTCAGTGCTTGACCATCACCAAAATTGAACGGTTCAAACAGGTTTAATTATTTTCTTATATTGTGTCAAGAACTATTATTTAAAAGACTTGAAAGTCGTTGAATAATTTTTTAGCAATAATTTTTTTCTTTTTGAAACCTCCATTAAAGATACCTAACACGATTGAGAGTACGTGTAATATAATCCAGGTTGTTTCAATTATTACGACTCAAGAATACACCTAATTCAACACCTTTCTCATAGACATTAACCGCTAACTAAAAATCACATCATATCTGAATCAAAATAAGTTAAGTAAGGCTTGGTCTATTATTACCGGAAGCAGTTATTGATTAGTGAATAAAAAGTAAAGAATAGATCACTTTCATCATATAAACAATCACGATCAAAAATTACACAAAATTTTTCTAAACATCCATTGACATAACCGAAAGCCTGCTAGGCGTAGGATGAAAATCAAGCCACCGTCTGGTCGGTTTTCGACCAGACGGTGACAAAGCTCTACGTACAATCTCTTTACTAGCACGCCTCCTTCTTGGGGCCATTGTTTCACGTCCGCTATTCCTACGAACCAACGTCGAATTCAATCTACGAGGCCTTGGTGATGGTGATACCATATCTTTGAGTATATTTCGGGACCTTTCGGCTGAGATTGATAATCTTTTAACCTCAGAAGGGTGTTGAACTGTTGTCATATTTTTTTTCTTTTGGTGTTATGTTTTTTTCTATGACAATGAATTGAATTCAAGGAGCTTTTTATATGGATGGATGGTAATGCATTTACTTTGACTTTGACTTTGACTTTGAACTTTGAAGTTGTATTAGCCGTTTAAGTTTGACTTTCAAACACATGGAAACGTTCCATTGTCGGTTTTGGACCGTTGATGGTTGTTTGGTTTAAAGACACGAACGTGGATTTTAAACCGTTAACGCCCAACGCGATATTGGATTTTTAAAGCTGGTGTTGTTTGAAGACATTTAGGTACTTTTACTTTGTCAAGGTGATCTTATTTGTTGAACATGATCATTATCTGTATGGTTTGCTTTTGATCCAACATGTATCGGTTTTGGTCAGTGTTTTCAAAACCAGACCAGACTGGCTAGTTTGATTGGTTGGACATTGCTTATTTGTTGGCTATCATTTGCGTTAAGCAGAACAGAAAAGAAACAAACAATTACCTTAACATGCAGGGCCGTCCCATGAATTTAAAATTTATTTAAGGGCCCTGGACGAAATTAAATAATGAGGCTTTTCCCTAAGAAATGCTATATATAAGGTGTCACTATGTATAAGATATACTATAATTAGTTAGATAAACGTTCTAACATATTATTTATTTAAGATACTTTTTCATCTATATACTTTTTTCTTTCTGAAAAATATGCGTACACATGCATATAATTATTAACGGGACAAATTTTGAGACCTTTTCAAATTTTGGGGCCCTGTGCGGTCGCTCACCTTGCACACCCTCAAAGCCGGCCCTGTTAACATGATAACCAATGATCGAACTATGTTCAATTACGAGTGGTACTATGTTAAAGCAAAGTGTTTCGCTATGGAACTCTAGTGGCTGTATTTATACATGTGTACATATGAGTTTAGTATATTACGTATGAAATACTCTGTATTAAATTGAAAAAGTAAAATGTGCTTGTTCTTCAACATTGCTTATTTGTTAGCTTGTAGATGACCAAAATTTGGATGACCTTCACATAAATTAGTAACTAAACGAAAATATGTTTTATCAATCTCCATCTCAAATGTCACAACATATCCCGGGGGGACAAGTATTTGGTTACTTTCTTTTCACAATAATTATTTTTGAAAATATGAATCACTATGGTTATACGACTTAATACAATTTTATATATCAAATAGTACGTAGTAGTTATTTTGCAAATATGTATTTAAGAGTTAATTTGCAAATAGTACGTAGTAGATAAGTTATTTTGCAAGTATATTCATTAATTTTTTTAAGAGTTAATTTCATATGTATTTAATTGAGTAAATTACATAGATGGTCCTTGTGGTTTGCCCAAAGTTTCACCCACAGTCCTTGAAAGTTAAAAGTTGCACGGATAGTCCCTATCTTTGAAAAGAATAACACTCATGGTCCCTCCACTTAACTGGTGTTAGTGGCTTCCGTTATCTTTTACACGTTAGTCCCTTTTTGTTATATATCATTGCATCATTAGTCCTTTATAATAACGGCCGTTTATAATTTGAAGTTTTTTGATTTTTTCTTACATTTTCATCCGTTTTTATACGTTTTCATGCGTTTTAATCCGTTTTCGTCCGTTTTTATACGATTTCGTCCAATTTTTTTACGTTTTCATCCGTTCTCATGCGTTTTTATACGTTTTCGCTCGTTTTTCTTATGTTATTGTTTGTTTTCCTACGTTTTCATCCGTTTTTATCCGTTTTATACGTTTTCGCTTATTTTTACACGTTTTCCTTTATTTTTCTTACATTTTCAAATGTTTTTATCCGTTTTCGTCCATTTTTATCCATATTCAAGCTTCGTATGACTATGCTCAAAACTTTGATCAAGGATCGAAATGGAGAAACGAGGTTGATATTTTGCCTAGATCATTTTCTGTTCAATTTTTATCCGTTTTTATAGGTTTTCATCTGATTTTATCAGTTTTCGCCTATTTTTATCCGTTTTTGTCCGTAAGCCACCACTGCCACCACTACCACCAATAAAAAAAAATCAATTTTTTTTTTCAAATTTGTTTCTTCTAAACAAAAAATTTTAAAAAATTGGGAAAAAAAATTCGAACAAAAAAATTGGAAAAACGTATAAAAACGGATAAAAACGTATGAAAATGTAAGAAAAATAAAGGAAAACGTATAAAAACAAGCGAAAACGTATAAAAACGGATGAAAACAAACAATAACGTAAGAAAAACGAGCGAAAACGTATAAAAACGCATGAGAATGGATGAAAACGTAAGAAAAATGGACGAAATCATATAAAAACGGACAAAAATGGATTAAAACACATGAAAACGGATGAAAACGTAAGAAAAATTCGAAAAACTTCAAATTATAAACGGCCGTTATTATAAAGGACTAACGATGCAATGATATTTAACAAATAGGGACTAACGTGTAAAAGATAATGGAGGCCACTAACACGAGTTAAATGGAGGGACCATGAGTGTTATTCTTTTCAAAGATAGGGACTATCCGAGCAACTTTTAATTTTCAGGGACTGTGGGTGAAACTTTGGACAAACCACAGGGACCATCTATGTAATTTACTCTATTTAATTTAAAATGACATATTTACCCAACTAAATATTATTACACATTATGATGTTCATGGGGTTTCCTTCTAAATGGATAGAGTGGATTATCATAGTTATGGCAATGGAAGATGTGGTAGCTCATAGTCTATTTCGAAGTGCTCAGATTGGTTATAATCATCTTGTTGTGTCGGATTTATTTTACGCTGATGATGCGATATTCTTAGGTGAATGGGATGCTGACAACATTAAAAATCTGATTGTTATCCTTAATTGCTATTTTCTAATATTATAGTTACGTATAAATCTTGCAAAATCCAATCTATATGGTGTCGGGGTAAGGCGAAGGGAAGTTGATCAGATGGCAGGATTAACGAGATGTGTGGCAGGCTCTGCTCCTTTCCGATACCTTGGGCTTTCGGTGGGCTATAATATGCAGAGCATCGTTAACTGGCAGGTTAGCTACGTGGAAGACAAAATTGTTATCAATTGGTTGCGGGCTTACTTTAATCCGATCCGTATTAGGGAGCTTGGGGTATCTATTATATGTCCCTTTTCCGAGTGCCTGAATCAATTATCAAATGTTTAGAATGTCTCCGTGCTCAATTTTTTGGGGAGGGAGTTAGCAAGAAAGGAAGATTGCATTGGTGAAATGGGATGTAGTGTTGAATTCAAAAGACAACGGAGGGCTGGGAATCGAAAGTTTAAAGGCTTTTAACCTAGCTTTATTGTATAAATGGAGGTGGCGTTTCATAAATAACCCGGATGCTATTTGGGTTAAAGTGATTCAAAGTATCCATGGAAGTGACGGGGGTATTGAGGCTAGGTGTGGCAATTCGGGTCGGGTTTGGGTTGTCAGGTTGGCGGGTTAGAAAATCCCAGCCCGAACCTGACCTATTTAAATAATCATGTCAGCTAGGTCAACCCTAACCTGTTTACACATAACCCGAACCTGACCCATTTAACCCATATATATACGTGGGTTGGCGGGTTAAATAGGTTACACGGGTTGAATAGGTTAAATAGGTTTCGTGTTGACTCATTTAACCCATTTTATATACAAAAGTTGGCACATTATACAAGTTAACCAGGTTAAACGAGTTTGCGGGTCGACCCGTTTGATCCATTTAACCCATTTAATAAAGTATGAATAATTTTAATTTAAGAAAAAAATCTTAAACGGGTTGGCGGGTTGACCCGCTTATTTATTCTCAACCCGAACCTAACATGTTTAATAAACAGGTTAGATGCGTCGACCCAGAACTAACCCGAAATCTATTTAGACTCAAACCGAATCTGTTAATTTTCGTGTTAGTTTCAGGTCGGGTTTCGTGTCGGGTCAGAAATTGCCGCCCCTAATTGGGGCATTAGATAGTAAACATTCTAGGAATAGTATTTGCAAGAGTTTTGTGAAAGTATTGAATCAAATGCTTGCTATAGATATTATTCAAATTGGATCCATGCACATGTGCCTAGAAAATGGGAGGCACATTCGTTTTGGAAAGACGTTTGGTTGGGGAAAAACGTTGAAGGAGTCGTTCTCTAGGTTATTTTGTAACAACTTGAAAATTTCACGTTAATATTTATTCAAAAAATAAACATTTTTGTCCCAAAATCGGATACAAATTTTAAACTTTAAATATAACCATAAGGTTATCCCGCGTGTAACAAAAACTGACTCTGAACATTTTTATTACATTAGATTAATTTTTAGTTCACTTATAATCATTATATGGAATTTTAAAAATTAATTTCAAATGTTACCAAATAGACCATGTGTTTTACGAATCTAAAATTTACGTTTTAAGCATTTTTGTTTATACGTAAACTTAACCTATAACTGCACCGCATTTTCTAAGACATTTAAACACTTTTACCTTTTTTAAAAATTCAACTTATTTCCCTCCCCATTTGACCATAAAATCATCATTTGTTTACTTACACTAAATATCACATAATATTCTACAAAACCTAACTAATTAAGTTTAGCCATTCTAGTTTATATTGTCAAGCTACCAAAGTCCAACACTCCTCCTCATTAGTCTATTATGTCAAGCCTAAAGATATCTAGATAATTACTTTACTGATTTTAAGATTCATGACTTAAGGAGTTAACATTTATGATTTTAGACTTAACATACATTTAAACACCAACCGACACTAGACTAGGCCCAGTCTACACATTATAAGCCTTTTAGGTTTATAATAATCATATTTGAAAAGTCACATTTCATTTTTTCCATTTTTATGTAAACTTCGTATGTTTTACGCGTATTTAACTATTTAAGTTTTAGAAACGTTTACGCGCTTCGTTAAACTTATTACTTATTTAATATACTTTTATAGAGTATATTGATAAGTTTTAACATTTCTTAGAAGTTTCACATTTTTACGATACCCAGTTTTAAGTTTCGTGATTTAAATACTTAACGTTATTAATTACCGGGACCAAATGACACTCCGTAAACACAAGATATTATCCAAACTACACATTCACCACCTCATACCCCATGTGGCCGGTTATAAGGAGTCACCAAGACACTTGGTGTCTTGGCGATAACCTTTGTCTAAGATCATTACACCTTGCTAACTTATGAGCTAAGTCTTGTGTAAATATCTTAAAGTTTAACCTCCTCATTATCTTATAAGACTATTATATCATCCATTTGATTAGAGAAAAACTTATCCATCTCATTTGTTTCATCACCATAATCGATCCATCAATAACTTCTATCCATTTGATCCTTTGATCTTCAAGTTCCAAGTTATATATCATTGTTGAAGCACTTGTCAAGCTTGACATGATCCTAGTTATAAGTTTCTTCATCCATTGGCAAGATTGCAAGCTACACAAGTAATCAAGCTCTTTCATAAGTCCTAACACAAGATCATAAGTGCACAAGAGGGTTGAAGGATTCCAAGGGAGGAATTGTTCTTTGTTCTAGTTCTTTGTTCTTATAATTCCCTTTTAATTAAGGCCAAAAGTTGTAAGATAAAATCATGATCATCATCCTTATTCCTATGATTTTATGCTTGTTATTTTATGATGTGTATGTTAGTTATATTGATCATGTTGTATACAAACTCTAAAACAAGTAAACATATAAAAACTTGCTTATGACAAATGTACTGGTGAAATCAATCAAATGACAAAATATACAAGTCAAAACAATACAACCGGATATATTAGGGAATCAAACACCAAAGTCTTGTGATTTATGCATATACCTGTTTCGAGAATTTACTTATAAAGGTTTTCACAATTATTTCAATAAACTCTGTGAACTCAATTACTTATAAAGGTTTTCATAATTACTACCGAATGTAATTGTGAAATCAATCAAATGATAAAATATACAAGTCAAAACAATACAACTGGATATATTGGGGAATCAAAACTAAAGTCTTGTGAATACCTGTTACGAGAATTTACTTATAAAGGTTTTCACAATTATTTCAATAAACTCTATGAACTCACCAACCTTTATGTTGACACTTTTAGCATGTTTATCTCAGGTCCATAATGATCGATGTTGGCACGGAAGGGCATGGATACATCAAGAAGGCTATAAATTTTATTATCATTTGAAAACTTATGTATTATGTAACCGTAAAACTATTGGGATCTCTATTTTGTAAACTCTGATATTTCAATAAATTGAATGATAAATGCTTTAAAAAGACTCAATTAAAGTTCGTTTTCTGTTATTATAACTGTTATATTATGAAGTAACACCTAGTTTGAATTCCGCTGCATTCACAAAATTGGGGGTTTTACATGTTTGATTTAGAAGCTCGAAAGGATTGCTACGTTGTAGACCGATTTATCAATGGCGTTTAGTCTTGGGAATGTAATAGGCCTATGCGGGAGGGTAGTAGAACTTCTCATCACATGTACGAGTTACTAGAGATGTTAACAAATGTTCAGATGGTTGATCAAGATGATTCTTGTGTGTGGAAGTTATCTAAGGATGGGGGGTTACTCAGTTAAATGTGCACGTCAGATTATTGACAACTCTTTGCTTGCAACAGGTCAACAGATTACTCGTTGGTGTAGGGTAGTTCCTGCTAAGGTGAATATTATGTCTTGACGTGCGATTCAAAACAGGCTCCCAACTAGAAGTCAACTAGCGGCGAAGGGCATCAACATTCTTTCAGTTTTATGCCCGTCTTGTATGTCAGCTATCGAAGATGTTCAACACGTGATCTTCAATTGTGATTTAATTAGCGATTGAAGTTTAGAAAAAGGTGGCTACTTGGCTTGATCTACAGATTTCGGCTATAAATGATATTTCAATGTTGCTAGATTGGGTGGAAGCTTCTATTTCATATGCAAAGAAAATAAAGGTAGTGGGTGTGATCATATATACTATGATATGGATGCTTTAGCGTTTTAGAAACAGTATCATTTTTCAGGATCCAAAAATGAAAAAAAGTCATATTTATGATAACATAGTCATTCATTCTTTTGACTGATATATGAATAGATATGGTAAGTGTAAACTTGCTTGGACATTGTGGTTACAAAACGCAATGTTCTAACATTCTTTGTAATTTTACTAGTTTATCTCTAGATTTTTAATATATTTTCACGTTAATGTGGGAGTGAAAATTTGAATGAAGATGCATCCATTTTTGTAGGTACATCTAGAATGTGTGGTTGTGGTTACTTCTTATCATTCTTATTTTTATTATTCTTCTAATTTGAACCTAACTATATATATATATATATATATATATATATATATATATATATATATATATATATATATATATATATATATATATAGGGGCGCGTTCTATGCAGTATCAATATTAGATGCAGTACTTTACAGTACTCATTTAGACCAATAGAAATTTAGTACTAATAAACATTTTTATTTAATTCAAAAGGGTATAATAGTAAAACATATTTTCAATTTCTTTTTTATTTTTTTAGTTAAAAAGATGTTTTTGAAATCCCCCAATTTTCGGATTTTTTATTATTTTTAATTTTATCTTTTTTTTTTCTTTCAGCATACATGTTTTTCAGAAAAAAAAAGAGGTGCATATGTGTTCTATTTTAAATATTGTAATTTTACATTTGTTTTTTCGTAAACTTGTTTAGATATCAAACTTGTTTTGCTTAAAATGATAATTGCACATATGTTTCTATTGCACAATTTATAACAAAAAACATAAACATATACATGTAACCTCTAAATTTATTACAAACCAAAAACATAAATAGTATACACAAAATTTGATATCAAATGAAATACAATTTAAATACAAATTTATCTTATTAAACATAGATGTGCACGTCATTAAAAAACATGGGTGCACTATTCCAAGAACATATGTGCACACTTCACTTTCTCATCAAACTCATTAAAACACGAGTACCCTTCCAAGAACATAGAACATACGTGCACGTTCACTTTCTCATCAAATTCATTAAACATGTACATGCCACTCTTTATATTGGTATTTCTCCACATCTTTAGCAAACATGTTCAAACCTGAAATTATAAACATTTATTATTATTTTTTATTAAGAACAACTGGAATGTGCATATGCCCAACATAAACACAAACGCACAAATTAAAACATATATGCATACCACTGTCATTGATTTTATACCGGCCACAAAACACATATGCACCCTCTTCTTGTTTTTAGTTCCGAAGAAGAATTTACAATAGATAAAAAGAAATCAAATATTATATGAGTCACTAACACATATTATTTGTTCGTATATAATTTAAAAAATGGTGGTTCCACATATTGGTGAAAAAATAACATATTATCCCAAATACATGCTACAGACCTACGCTGGTACTTTATTGCTTGTGTTTTTTACTTTTTTATAGTCTTTAATAAACCTTTGCAAAGCCCAGTCGCTTGAAACAATAATAACCATTTTGTTGTGGGTCTTCAAACAATGAAAGATTTTTCAATTATCTAAAAATCAAACACTTCTATAACTAATACTAATCGAATTAAACAATTAAAGAAACTATAACCAAATTGAATATTAATAAAAAATTGTTACTAACCAATGACAGCAAAAAGTTTTTAATTGTCTCTGTGGGTCTTCATGTTAACCAGCCAATTAGAGAAATAGTGCCGTCCATTTAGTTGTCTTCAAATCTGGTAGGATGTTTTCTTGGTTCGTCCATGGTAGGCAGGGACGCAGGGTTATAATTTTTAGAGAAATGGTGTCGTCCAATAAACCAATTTTAAAGATCGTCTTTTTTTTTGTTGGTTGATGGAGATTTCGGTGGTGGCTGACAAAAGGTGAATTAGGGTTTGAGAGAAATACGTGTGAGAGAGATATCCTTTAAACAAGGGACGGTTTTTAAAAATGATAAATGTAAATTTCATGTATTACCCTTACATCAATTATAATACTTTTTCAGCCTTAACAAAATAATACCCCATCTTTACATAAATTACAATTTTTGCACTTTTAATCTTGTCCATTGATTAACTAATTCAATGGCTCAGATTCATTTTAAGAGTACTGTAAAGTACTGTATCTAAGATTGGTACTGTATAAAATACAACACTATATATATATATATATATATATATATATATATATATATATATATATATATATATATATATATATATATATATATATATATATATATAGGGTCCCTTTCTTGCAAAAACCATTTTAAGTGCAAGAACTGCGAAAATCACCTTTTTACAACTAATAATACACAATGTACATCATTTAATGCTCCACAGCATTTTGTTATTTTTATTTAATTCAAAAGGGTATAATAGTAAAAAGCATTTTCATTTTATTTTTATTTTTTTAGTAATTTCCCGTTTTTTATAACCTTAATTTTTGGATTTTTTTCATGCATGTTTTTAAATTATTCGGTGCATATGTGTTTTTTTGAAATTAATTATTCTATTTTAATTTTTGAAATAATTTATTAACATGTATGTTTTTTCAAATTGTAAGGTGTATCTGTTCTTTTTAAAAAATGTAAATTTATAACAAAGTAATAACATAACTAATATACACAAAATTCAATATTAATTAAAATACAATCTAAGAATACAAATAAAAAATATGGACCTTTGTAAATAAATAAGATGCATATATTGATATTTTACATTTCGTTGATTACAATCAAAAAACACATATGCAATATCGCATCGCTTCAAAAATCGCAAATTATCTTCATGTATTTCATCAACTACTAGGTCTTCAATGGTCATCATCTTCATCAATCTGAAAAAAGTATACACAAAATTAATTAAACAACAAATAAATAGGAAACTAAATTTAATCACAATAACTATGATAACATATATGCACAATATAATATGCATAGACACAATTTAAAACATACATGTCTGCCTTCAAAAACATACATGTCCGCCTTAAAAACATACATGTCCTCCTTCAAAAACATACATGTCCGCCTTCAAAAAACACATGTGTACTTTGAGATTCTTATCAAATTCTTTAAAACCCATATGCACACCACTTTTTTTAAAACATATATGCACGCTACTAGATATACCACTTTTCTTAAAATACATATCCACCTTAAAACATATATGTTTTATACGTAAACATATATGCATCTTTTCAAAACATATATGTTTTATAATCATATCCGGTAATAATCGACTAAAAACTAACTAATTTCTAGAACCAAAACCAACTAAGCCAAATCCGGTGGAGCCAACATCATCTGGATTGGTTGATTTTTAGGTTCGAACCGTTTAATGAACACCCCTAATTTCAACATTCATTTGTTCACAAATTAATCGCCAGAATATTTAATATTACTCTCAATTACATAACCATATAAAAACAACATTTGACTACATTAATATGGAAATAACACTATCAGTTAGTGTGCACACGAATGACCTATTAACACCATCAATTAGTGTACATGCTAATAAAAGACAATATTTAATTGTTGGTACTCAAAAATATCATATGACTGTCATGAAGCAAACGAAACAAAACCAACATACGGCAACTGCATAATAAAAAAAACTAGTAAATTGACTTTTTAATCCTTTTTCATTGATCCATTTTACACATATATATTTTTTATTAGATCTTGATTATCCAAATGTGAAAATGAAAATCATAAGTCTTTTGATTAATTTAAGATTTAAATCATGAAGAATAAAAGAAAAGGAGGTAGCATCTCACGTCAACTTTTTGTAAGAAAAAAAAATTAAAAAATCAAACATACCTATAATACGTAGATCATCACTCAACGATTTTTAAACATTAACGGTTGGTGGCGGTGACGGATCCAGACGAACCATCACAGGCGGCGACGGATCTTGGTACGGCGGCAGTTTATATGATGGTGGTAGGAGGCGGTTACGTGAGAAAGAGAGAGGGTCGGCTTTTCATTTTTTCAATCGACTAATAAAAAGATAAACGGAGCTTGTTTTTAGATCGGTTGTTTTTTTTTATTCCGGTGAGGCTTAGTCATCCAGGTTTTTTTTTTTAATTCTTCATGGAAAGATGTAAAATCCCGTTTTTTATGTTACTGATGGGGGTTTTGTGTTTTTAGTTGGGGTGTGATCATTATATGGAGGAAAGTTTGAATAAAATCCCATTTTTTATGCAAGCAGTTAATGAGATGGTATAAAATAAAATGCCCTTTTTTACCCTTTCTCATTAATGTTCCAGGAAATGAGGTCTCAATTAATCACAAAAATGCCATCTTGCATTAAATTGTTGCACACTCTACTTTATTGATAGTACAAAAGTGGTTTTCGCAGTTCTTGCAGTTAAAATAGTTCTCGTTTGAAAGTTACACTATATATATATATATATATATATATATATATATATATATATATATATATATATATATATATATATATATATATATATATATATATATAAAAGACCATATATACACAATCTAAATATTTTATTTGTCATATTTAATCATTCCAGTATATAACCTATTAATTAGATTTAAATTAATAAATTCCTATTATACCCTATATCATATAAAAATTTAAATTCTCTTTCCTCTAAAAAAAAAAAAAAAAAAAAAAAAATTTAGCAATGATTCTGGAACAAACTTTTAAAACCACAACAACAAGAAAATAAACCATAACTACTAAATCTCTAATCCTAAACAAAGTGTGAAAGAATCAGAATTCACGTTACAAAAGAGATGCAAAATAATTTGTTCTTTTGTTAAAAAAAAAAAAAAAAAAAAAAAAAAAAAAAAAAAAAAGAAAAAAGAAAAAAAAAAAAATAATAATAATAAAATCACATTACAAAAGAGGATCTTGTAATTTTACACCATCACTTTCTGTACCTACATTTTCTGAATATCAAGCAAACATTAGAAGTTTCAAAACTTTTGAAGAGTATGTGGTTTCTTAAAATGTGATCATGCACTCATACAATTAGTCAACATATTTTGTGTAAATCTGAATGAGGCAAAAAGGAGTGAGAGTTTTCATAAGGGTATAATTGTCAATAGTTTTGGAATTGATAAGTATTAAGATTTTTAATTTATTTTTTTATAATAAACCTAATGAAATGGGTAAATATAACAAATATGATGTTTATATTCGGTATATATGACATTATGATATTTAGTTTGGTATTTACAAATAATTATTTTCTGAACAACAAATTTTTAAATCTGGTATTTCAGCTTAACAACAATTTTAGCAAGGCTTTTTAATCCGTTTATTTAACGTAAAAACCTACACTCTAACATATCGAGTCTAATTACGTACCTTGTGACAGGATATCCTACAAGCAATTTGTCTACTGTCCTCTCTTCTATATATATTATTATATATCAATTCTGGTTATGTACGCAGTACAAATACGTTTAATATATAAATTTATTAAACCAAAACCTACTACATTTCCAAAGAAATTAAATGATGTATGGGTCGGATGAGTAAGAAACAAAATGCGATTAGGAAATATCTTTGTGAAATGGAGATGAGAAAAATATGGTCCATATCAAGATTGTCGCATTATGATTTCCAAATAAAGACACTAATGATGCTAAACAAGTTAAAGTTGCTTTGTACACTTTCCTTAAAAAGGAAAGAAGTGCAACTTGTGTGATTTAATTTGTGTGGTTTTAAGATTATGATTTCTTTTCATGACAACCCAATTGGTCCCACTACCCTCAAAAAAATTTAAAAGATAGAGAAATATGACTTTGTGAGGTGTGGTTGCTAGACAAGTAAGTGTCTCTTCCATAGGAAAATGACTCTAATCTGACACTAATATAAATAATTTTAAGAGATTAACTTAGAGATAATATCAAATTAAAATACCACATCTTTGAGATGTGAAATAACATCACAATTTTGTCGGCTTTCAATAAAGTTGATTTTATCATCAGTATAACTAGAGATCATGTTATGTGGTTGATATGAGTTAAAAATGTTATTCTTTGCGTGTTTCTTTCTAATGATGTTGTTTGTCTCTTCTAATTAGAAATCGAGAGTGATCGAGTGATAGATAATGTGTGCCACATTGTAAATAGCCTTCAAGTTCGGATTTCGCTATTTTTTATTAAATTCTTTTCGATCTTTCGAGCCTTGAAAGGATGCAAAAGGCAATTACATAAAAGGTGTAAAGGCGATTGATCTTTCTCACGCCTACTTTGGCGAGACGTGCCAATATGTTATCTTGATGTAAAGATCAAAAGCTAACCTAACGAGCCAAGATTCAAGTAAGGCTTGTAGGGTTTCTTTTGCTCAATTATATTTCTCTTGTTACCTATACATGTACCCTTTTCGATCCATATACACATGAGTTTCTCCAACAATTCAAAGGGAAATGAAACTCAACCTTTTAGTTTTATCTATATAGGACCTAACAATATAGAACATACATGGCAATCACAATACCTAAAAGAACAATTAAGCGAATGCAAGTATAAATAAGATTTAGATAATGTGTAAGAGTTCGACTCCACATAAATGAATGCACACACCTACATGAATGATCAAGATATTTTTATTTTAACACGATTTTTTATCTAACTAAAGTAAATCCTTAGGATATATTTCTACTGTCAATGTAATTTTACACGGCAAAGCTTGTTGTCGTTAACATTTTTATAATGACCCCTATATTAATTTTAGATGTTTGTGTTGTAAAATGTAGTTCGTGTTCACATGTATTGATATTACTAATGTGTAATTTAACCGCAATTAATAATGATCTCTTAGAAAAGTTTTCAATATTGAAAAACCCTAGCTAGTAATTAATACTCCTATATATTTAACTCAATAAGTAGTTATTTAATCAACAAACCTAAAAAATACTATAGTTAAGGTATTTTTTAGCATATATGCAAGAAATTCATGTGACATGTATATGAAATAATAAACTATTTCTACATATATATTACAGAAATTAGTTAATTAAGTGCATATATGTTGTACAAGAGTAATTAATTAAACTGTTGCAGAAAAGTTTAAAGACCATATATGTTCTTACCTTTTAAGGTTAAAACTGATCTATGAGTACCAATTCATGCCTGGTAACTGATACGGTTGCCTAAAAACGCCATCTTCAAGCGATCCCAACATCGATTGTTGTTGCATTTGTGGTGCTTGTGGTAGCTGACCAAGTAAAGTAGCTATTGAACCACTGTTTTCCTCGGTTGTTCTTGTGGCCATGACACTAACATCACTATTATTATTACTCTCGTTAAGAAACCGTTTGGTGTATGTTTGTGAAGAGTTACCGGTGTTGTCTTCATTCCAGAAAAGACCCGGCAAAGGTCTCTTAACTGGAAGGAGATTAGATGTGTTGGTGTTGGTGTCAGTATCAGCGTCGTTTGAAGTCATCCTAGTATCAAACATAAGGTTGTGTTCATGGTTCTCTAGCATTGCATTGTACCCCATATGACTTGATGCTTGTTTAATGATAGTTCCTTGATGGCCACCACCTAGTGAGATAGATGGAGGTATAGACGATAGCATCCCGTTCATGTTGTGAAGATGATCACCATCGCTATCCACGGGTCTTTGAATATTGTTCTTCTTGTAGATTCGACATAAAACCCAATCATCTAGCTACAAAATTAAATTAAGCCAATATCAGTACATTTATGCCACACACAAAATATGCTCTATCGATCGACCAAATGGCACAAAATATGCTCTAACTACTATAAGTTGAGCATTCAATTAGAATCAAGGTTATTGTTTGTAAATTACCCTCAACGAGCCTTTTTGTTTGGTGGGATCACAACCGAGTGGTTTGTTGATTGATTTACCATCAACGAGTCGATATTCATGCATGATCCAATTAGTCTTGACCCCTTTTGGTGGCTTCCCTCCATAAAACACAAGCGCCTTCTTAACGCCAACTTTTTGTGATCCACCGGATGTCAACACTGGCTTATCTGTTCCAGTTGCTTTCCAATATCCCGAGTTCGCTGCCCTGTTAGGCCGGGCCCCATTTGGGTACTTACGGTCCCTTGGGCTAAAGAAATACCACTCTTGCTCCCCAAATGTCGCCTTAGCTATAACATACACAATCAGATGCCACAAAACAAAGAAAGTACATATATATCATGAAGTGATACTTTATAGAAATTAATATATAAAAAATATTGCGGTAAACCTGGAAGCTCCCATGGGTCGAACTTATAAAGGTCAATTTCCGCGATTATGGCTACCGGAATAGGTGCAGAGTCGGCCCGTTTCTTGAGGTAGTGAACGACCAACTCTTCATCAGTGGGGTGGAATCGGAACCCTGGTGGGAGGTGTGGTAACTGAGAACCAGTCGACGAATCTGTACTCTCCATGATTAACAAAAACCAATTAATTACTAAGAATTCTTTTTTGAATTAAAATTTTTGTGTTGGATTATGATGAGAGAGGGCTCAAGACAAAAGGGTATCTAGCATGCTAGAAAAAAAAAATGTATTCAAGGTGATCTTTTTATATGGGGTACATGAACATGGTTTTAACATAGGCTGCACCGTACAGAATCAAATTGTCTTCACACGATCACACTTAGAGCACTAGGTACCCCGAAGCCGTCCCGTTGGTGCCATGGAGAAAAGTACGGCCACATCAGCACATTATCTCATAATACCAGAATTCACCACAACACCAAAAACACCCCTCCCTCCTATATCACCAGTTTTGATGTCGTCGTGCACCCCTAACCCCACATCTTTTATTTTTTTCATTGATTTAAATAAACCGACACATTTAATTAAAACTACACATAAAAATATAAATACATAAACTAAACTGGTAGTTTGTGATGTTCAATGGTCCAAATATAAATGCATAAAACACACTCGCTTACGCTATTTCCTTATTTTTGTTCCATGGGCCATCAATAAGTATTTGGGCTTTGACATGCATTAAGAAACTTCTGAATATATAATTAGGGTATACAATTATTTGTCAGCCGCTTTTGTTCTATTTCACATGTTCTTCCTTTTTCTTTGTCTCCCATGGCTGGTTCTCAGTCTCTCCGGCAAACTGTTTTCGTCGGAGTATAACACACATGAATCTGAAACACCCTTAAACTTGTATACAATTTGAGAAAAAAAAAAAAAAAAAAAAAAAAAAAAAAAAAAAAAACGGGAAAACGCGAGGCATGGTACCCATGTGGCGCCGTCCGGTTGCGTTTTCCGGGACGATGTGGGCTGTTCACGACGGCTCAGGACGCGAAAACACGAGCCACGATACCGTGGTTGCGCCGTCCCGCTGCGTTTTCCAGGATAACACCAGCGAAAACGCTGGGTACCCGCTGCTGTTACTAGGATGTTATATTCTTGAGGGTCCGACAGTCATTTAGCACTCAGTGGTATAATTGGTTCTAGAATGAGGGGACCCCATGTAGTCTTAACCGAAATATATGTGTCGAATTTTAGACCCTAAATGATAATAGACTAATTTGATTGGTAGCTTAAAACTTCTTGTTTAAATAAATACATGATCTATAGCCTAGATATTTTAGATAATTATACGAGAATTCAAGCTTAGTTTTTCATTCACAACAATTAAAAAAACAAAAAGAAAATCTATTTAAATGAAAGTCAACTTGACACCTTATTGTGTAATATTTTTTTATAACTAGTTGTAAAAACAAATTAAACTTATGCTATTATTAGATACACGCAGCGTTAGATATTACTTCAGTTATCACTCAAATCCATATAAGTGTAACATCATCTTTCATTTTCTTTTTACAGCCATTTAAACATGGGTTAATGGCATGTAATAGCTACGTACTTTTCCACTTGTGCCATTATCAGATACCAACTCAAAATATTACAAAAATACCCATCAAACTTTAAAAAAAATTACCATTATCATACGTTTGCTTACGTGGCTTAACAGGCAACCGGCTACACCGGTAATAAACAATACGTGGATTTTTTTTGTTTTTTTTTTACTTTGAAACGGTATTATACCTTTGACTTGTATGTTTGACTATCATTAAACACACAACCATACACACAAAACGCACATAGTCATGAAATTCATTCATGAACCCTAATTTTCTAAACATAAAATTGATCTCCAAATCTGTTAAATTTCATAGGGCTTTTTAAAAGTAAGTATTCCAATTAAGTTATTAATGCATTAGATCAATTAAATTTTGTGTTTTTTGTTGTTATAACCCCTAACCCTGAATCTTGATTTTTTTTGTTTTTGCAGAATGGTTATCTTAACAGTTACGTTTTATCATGATGGACTCTTTATTGGGCCTCCGTTAGAGTATGCTGCGGGTAAAAAAGATATAATCAAAGATGTGGATTTTGGATCCATGACATATGATAAGTTATTTGATTTTATAGGTTGTTCTACTGAAACCCCTCCCGTTGGCCTTTTTTATTGTCTTCCTAGTTCTGACTTAAGTGATGGGGTTAGGGAGTTAAGTAATGAACAACAGTTTGGTGATTTTATAGAAGTAGGTTTAGGAAATGGTGGGAAAATTGATGTGTATGTTGAACATCATGGATATGATATCCATGATTGGTTTCCAAAAGATGATGTTGATTTAGAGGAATCTGATGAGGATGAGTGTCAATTAGATGATATATCAGCATATGTTGAACCACAATATGTAGGAGAAGAAGAAGTTGGCAAACCCAATAAGTGCCACAAATGATCCATTTTTAAATAGGTTATGCAAAACAGATGCACACAAAACTCCTAGGAACACATTTGGTACAAATGAAGGGGATACAAAAGCACTTCAACAAGATGAAATAGAGGATCAAAGTGTGAATCCTATTTACAAAGTTAAAAAAGGAGTAGAATATCCTGATTTTGATCCAAACCAGCCATGGAAAGAAATGAAACCCATCTTAGGAATGAGATTTAAAGATCATGAAGAGATGAAGATTATGTTGGCCAATTATGGTGTAGCTAACGGTTATCAACTTTGGTACAAAAGGAATGATTATAAATCATTACTTGTTTTGTGTAGTAGGAATGTTGAACAGGGAAGGTGTGCTAGTAAGGTTGGTAGGAAGGTGTGTTTGGGTAAGGGTAAAGAGGCTGAGTCAAAGGGTAAGGGTAAGTCACCAAAGGGTAAAGAGGCTGAGTCAGTTAATGTCTGCAGTTTTAGGTTACGGGGTACATGGATGCAGAATGAGGCATCTTTTCAGATAAAGACTCTAATTCCATATCACAATTGTGCTAGGGTCTTTGATTTTGGTGCATTATATGAGTATGAAGGTGGATTAATAGAACACTATGCTCAACTATGGGACTACCAAGCCAGATTATTGCATACTAACCCTGGATCAACTGTCAAACTTGATGTTGATGAAGGAGCAGGTGGTAGAACCTACTTCAAAAGGTTTTATGTTTGCTTCAAAGGTTAGTTTATAACATTTTGCTTGTTTGTTAAATTATTTCAAAAACTGTTCATTTGTATACTCATGTATATTTCATGTTAATGCAGCAATGAAAGATGGATGAAAGGAGGGTTGCAGAAAAGTGATTGGTGTGGATGGGTGTTTCTTGAAAGGGACAATCAAAGGAGAGTTATTGACAGCTATGGGCAGAGATGCCAACAACCAAATGTACCCGATTGCGTGGGCTGTTGTAACTGTAGAAAATAAAGACAACTGGTTATGGTTCCTTGTATCTCTTGGTGATGACTTGAATCTTAATAGAGGAGCTAATTTGACTATATTGTCAGATGGACACAAGGTATTAGCTAACTTATCAGCATGTTTTAATATGTATTAGATAGATAATTATCTTTATATGTAAGAATGTTGTTTTATATTGGATAGGGTCTTAAAGAAGCTGTAAGGGAATGGCTGCCATTCGCAGAACATAGACAGTGTGCCAGACACATCTATGCAAACTTAAAGAAGAGTTATCCAGGACTTCACTACAAAAGCCTATTTTGGGGAGCTGCTTCAGCTACTTTAAGAAGTGTGTTTGATGAGAAGATGACACTTCTTAACAACCTCAATGAAGAGGCTCATAAATGGTTGGTAGAAACGGACCCAAATACATGGAGCAGAGCCTTCTTTCAGATGGATAAGAGTTGTGGGGCATTTGAAAATGGAATTTGTGAAAGCTACCATGCATCAATAGTAATTCAAAGAGGTAAGCCTATTATTACCATGCTTGAAGATATTAGGTTTTATTTGATGCAAAGGGTAGTAGTAATGTCTGAGAAAGCTAGGCAATTAACTGATGTCATTACCCCATCTGTTAGAAAAGAAATAGAAAAATTGAAAAAATTTCTTAGGTATTGGGAAGTATATCCTAGTGGTTACCAAGAGTTTGAGGTTAGGAAGCTAAATGAAGGCTATGGTGTAAACCTGCAAACAAAAATATGTACATGTAGAAGGTGGGATTTGACAGGGGTCCCTTGTATCCATGCTATTGCAGCATATGCAATGTTGTTGAGGGATCCTGCTGAAGGTGTTTCTGAATGTTATGGTAAAGAGGCATGGGTAAAGGCATATAGTTATTTCATTAAACCTGTTGGTGGAAAGGCTTTGTGGGATAAAACTGGAATTGCACCTGCTCCACTGCCTCCTAAGAATAGAAAAATGCCAGGCAGGCCTAAAGGTAAAAGGGTAAAGCATCCAAGTGAGGTAGATGATTCTAACTCTCAAAGGGTATCTAGGTTAGGAAGAACTATGACTTGCAGCAACTGCTATCAGAAAGGGCATAATAAAACAAAATGCACCAATGAAAGAGTTGATCCACCACCCAAGGAAGTAAGAAACAAAGGCAAAAGGAAAGGTGGTCAGTGTGGTTTTGAGAATGCAGCAAGTGCATTAAAGAGGATGAGATTGGATCCAGGTGCTAGTGGCAGTGGTAGTAGACAAAATGAGGTAAGTACATGATTTTTTTTGATAAAATTTTATAGTTTATAATTGTAACATATAATTAAGTTATGAATCATGCTATAATGTTAGGAACCTGCAAATGTACCTGCAAATGAAGATCATGCCACTGAACAAGCCAATGAAACTAAAAGTCTTGAAGAACATACAAATGTGGAAGAACCTGCAAATGTGGAAGAACCTGTACAAGTTCCTCAATCTGCACAAGTACCTCAACCTCCACAACAACCTGTTTTGAGAAGAGGAGTAAGAACAAGAAGACCATCACAGAGGATCCTCTTGAACCAATGGAAAAAGCCTTACCAATTTGATGAAGATGGAACTGGTTCAACACCAGAGAATGCATTTGATATTAGTAATGAATGACTTATGTTTTAAGATAATGTATTATGGATTATGGTTGTTGCTTTTGAGAATGGTCAAATTAGGATTTTAGTATTTTTATGTATTGTATGAACCAAGACAGTGACTAGTGGAAATGGTCCACTAATTTTGTATACTTCAAGACATAATGAAGTTAAAGTTGCTGTCAATTATTCATTTCATAACTAGTGGAAATGGTCCATTACACCAACATGACCATTACAACATGTCAACATTTTACTGCATTACACTTATTCATTTCAGTAGGTAGACAATGATAAACAACAACATGACCATTACAACCCTCTTATAGAACAAAACATTCTCTCTACACTCCTTGAATTCCTTTTCCATGTTGCTCAATTCTGTCTTCAACAAGTGCAACTCATTCCCAATTTCTTGCATCTGTGTGTTCTCAGCTTGTTGGTTTTGTTTCTTTTGGATTCCAGCTTTTTGCATCAAATTATACATCTCATATTTGTAGTAATCACTTGGCAATTCATCATCAACAAAGTAGTAAGCCTTACATTGATTTCCAGACCACTACAAGTATCAAAAAGTCAACAGTAAAGGTAAAAAATTGTTTATGGGATCGTAAGCTGGGAAATTAAACACAAACGAATATCAAATGTTAACAAAAAACCACTTACACTTGGATTAGGACAACAAAGAAATCGTCTTGCAGGGTGGTTCAAAGTTGTTGATTTTCGAAGAACCAATGGTAATGGATTTTTGCAGTTACATAACCTGGGAAATTGACCATAGTACTGATTTGAAGAAGAAGAAGAAGTAGACATGTTTTAATTTGGTGCAATTTGGGTTGGGTATGTGTTTTAATTTGGGGTTTGAAGTGTTAGGGTTGTGGTGTTTCAATTTGTGGAAGAACACATTATAATATGTGTTAGAAGGCTTAGGTGGAATTAAAAAATATAAAAAATGAGGTGGAATATACAAATATCACGTGCATTTAATTTGTTGATATCAACACATAAAATATGCAGTTCGATGGGTATTTTTGTAATATTTTGAGTTGGTATCTGATAATGGCACAAGTGGGAAAGTACGTAGCTATTACATGCCATTAACCCTTTAAACATTAATATAGTTTCGTATCTCTTCATATGCATAAACCCCAAAATTTTAGATTACACGACAGACACACACCATACAAATATAGCCAATAGCCACACCTGCACAAGTCTTGAGTGGCGTCGCGTGGGAGAGGAGGGGGTAGTGGTCTGCACCACGTGGTGGAAGCTGCGACAAAGTTTTTTAATCAAAGTTTTGATAAACACAGTAAGCAGGAGGATTTAATATGATAATAATATAGCACTAATAACTTCAAAACTACTTCTCTTGAACAATAATTCTTAAGGAAACTCCAAAACACCCCTAACTTTAGTGAAATAAAGAATTAACCTTTAAACTTATTTAACTTTTTATTTTTGCACCTCTTAGGTTTAGTAAAAATATAGTAAATTCCAAAACCATTATATTTCAAAATCCAACTAACCCAACGTAAAATTTTGTCCGAAATTTGATAACACACCGATGTAACTGCGATAAGACTATTTGGAACCATTAGCATCCACAACTCACCATTATTTTACTATTTTATGTGATTGATCACCTTTACAAAAAGAGCTGTATTGGTAAATTTTATATGTCAAGTACTAGCTAGATAAATCGTCACACCACTATTCTAAAACAACAAAACTTTATGTAGTTGCCTAAAATAACAATCAATCGTAGATTGAGTATATTTTTAACCTTTTTGAATATGAGACATTTTTTTTTAGCGCAAAGGGTGAATTATATTAATTTCAAACAACAAATTACAAGTATTCCACTTATCTGAGATGGACATACCCCATTCAGATAGACTGATACATCAACTGATCAAATACAAAGAACTATCCAATATGAGACAACTCTAAACTAGATATCTAGTAGCACAAATTTTGAATATGAGACATCATTAAAGTTAAAAACATCTAAAGTGTATACACTAGTAGGATCAAATATGGATTTTGGTATGTGAAAACAATCGCCGAAATCATACAAAACACATATGGATTCTTAGATGAAAAAAATGTGTGTTCGGAGATTTTGGGAAGGAAAAAAGAATGAACCGACCAGCTTACCGTATTTTCCCTCTCACACATCTCATATGTAACAGAATCAGGCATGGTCACTAATTGCATGATCCTTAAACATGTGACCAAACACATGTATGTTTAATAATCTGTTTTACATAATTATCTCTCTTATCACACGTAATCCCCTCAATTAAATGTTTGGTATATGCCACAATTTATACCAAAGTCCCTATTTCTAGACATCGATTTGACTAGACTCAAATGTCCAAAAAAAAAGTTTGAACTGATTTGATTGTGTGACAAAAAATCATACTACGTATATGAACAAAGTATTAAACGTAAAACCCTCCAAGTTGCTTAACATGAAACAAAAAGTAGCTTGAGATTAGCATCATCTTCACTAAATTAAAAAGTAGCTTGTGAAAACATACTTAACTAGAGTTACAATGGTTTAATAGACTTTGAGTATATGATATAAAGTTCTAATGATGTTCGAACTTTATGATTTTTACGCGAGGAATTTTTTGAGATAACCAAGTATAGCATGTTTAATTTGTGTATTGTAAAAAACCAGAAACAGAATTTGTTGTAGTTTCAGAAATATAAATATAACATCTCATTTTGGAAACAGGTTTAATTAAGCTGCAATAATGTGGATCGCTGAACTTCCCTAACTAAAACTAAACCATATTTTACGATTAGTCTTAATTCAAATGATCTCGCTTCATGGTGGGTTAGAAAATACATATATCAAGGCATGTAAGTCAATTGCAACTAACAAATACGTTGCAGTATGAGCTGATTGCATTTATACTTATAGTATTCAATGTCGAGTTGCTAAGTAAACTTTATATGTTTAAAAGTAAGTTAAATGATTATAACTGGCAACAATGTATAAAAACGGGCAAACATTTCTTTTTCACATCTGCAATAATTTTCTTTCATATTTAAAAATATGGTAGTTGATTAATGAGGCCAATAAAGATGGTAAAACCCATAGCTCACAATTAATGAAAATGGGGATAATATGGTAATCAAGCGACCTAATTCTGTTTTGATTATACATGGAAATAAGGTATTGTGAAGACAGGTGGGGTAATGTTGCTTTCACAATCACCTTTCAGTTAACACTTAATTTCATTTTTAGTCTAAGTTCAATTCATTATTAACTCATTGCACATTGACATTATATGTGTACCCATGATCTGCTTTAAGTCTTGTTCACTTGGCGTTGAATTTGACAACGATGTATGTAGATTGGACAACTCGATCTTGTGAGTATCTGCCCCCGTTTCAATTCACGTTGAAACAAAGTATATCAGAACGAAGAATGACAGAACGCAATAAATACTATAACAGTGAACGTCGTCTACCCTTGTAGTACGTAGATATTAGTAATAATTTCGGCATTAAAACTTTGGTTAGTGATAATGTGATTCTTTGGTGTGTACTGATGCTCATCTAATTTTGGAAAATATTTAACAGAAATGATATCAATGTATTAGTGCGTTGCATATAAGAAGGATGACATGATATTTGAAAATGGCCTATATCATATTCGCTATTATTTCTACATCATCCCCACATGTACATCACACATAAACAAACTTACACATGGAATATATGTACATTTAAGCTGTCTTAACGTGCTAAAGTTTAGTTAAATAAGATGAAGCACACCAACAACCGTATGCCTAGCAAAGAATCATTCACCGCCTTTTGATTTGATTATTTGCCTAGCAAAGAATTGTTACTTGGAACTAGTAATTTCTACTGTGATGACAAAAACTAGTTTGTAGCATCGACGATGAATTATTTAATGACATTAACCCGTGGGGAAAAGGAAAGGTTTATAGAGAACGTACTGATCGATATTCAATTTCATTCATCTGGTCCATTCTTACACTGAATGGTTTTACCATTTTCATCCCTCATATCCAATTTCTCTGTAACAAACACTCACCAGCTAATTTTTTTTGAACATACTCACTAGCTAATTAACTTATGAAATCATTAACCAATTGAGCCTTAAAGTTACACCAATATTGGAACCAATTTGATGAACCCAATTTGCAAAATGGAAGGTCAAAAGGATTTCATTTGATAAATACAAAATAATAAGTGACAAAAATCTTGAGTTTAGTTACATATTTATAACCTTTTAACTATTTTTTTACAAAAGACCTGTATAATAATTGTAGCACATATAAATATTAAGTAAAAATCTTAACTATTAAACCCATAGCAGCATATCATTATCTAAAATACCTCCAAATTTTTTACCCAAAGATGTACCCAGTTTTATGGGTGAGGCCCAAAACATAAGTTAGGCCCGAAAGAGAGGGCTTCTTGTAACACAACAAAATTAACGGCAAATTCAACTTAAAACAGAATTACGCGCCAAAAAAGGTAAAGAAAAATATAGCCTCATTTATTTATTTTTTTCACATATACACATATCTCATTATTATCTCTTCATCTGTTTTGATTCAAACTTCAATCAGATATTACATGCTTCGTTTTACAAATCACTCGAAATCTTTCAAAGATATTCATTCAAGAACAATGGATCAAGAAGTTCCACAGGTATCAATGCTGTCATTTCCTTTAAAAAATAAATGTTTAAAACGCACTATGCTGATTCATCGACTGTTTATTTTGAGTGATTAGTAATATAGGTTGAATAACAATTTCAACTTACATGATTATTTCCTGGAGTGATTAAGGGTAATCTTGATTTTTGAAATATTGGAACCAAGACTAAGAACAAATGTTAAAGATTACTATACATTGTCAATATATAACAATTATTTTCTGGTGCAGGCTGAATCAGAAAGTTCATCAGAAGATGAACCACATGTTGTACCACAAATAGTACCCGTAAATGAACAAGGAAATGAGCAACAAGTCATACTTCAAATTGTTCATGGAAATGAACCACAAGTCGTACCACAAATTGTTCATGGAAACGAACCACAAGTCTTGCCACAAATTGTTCATGGAAACGAACCACAAGTCGTCCCTCAAATTGTACCAGGAAACGAACTAGCAAATGAGCCACAAGCTATGCCACAAATTGTACCAGGAAACGAGCTAGCAAATGAGCCACAAGCCGTGCCACAATTTGTACCCGAGAATGAGCCAGAATTTGTGCCCCACTTGGTAACTGAAACCGAACCAGCAAATGAACCACAAGTTGTACCTGAAATGAACCAGTAAATGAAAACTATCCAGTTAATGAACATCACTTTGTACCCATATCAGTTTTAAATTGAAGAACAGTATTTGTTTGAACTAAGTCGGCGGGTTTCAAATTATGCAGGCAAGTTGTTACAATTTTCTGAATATCAATCATGATAGTGGCTATCCTGATCATCTTCCTTTTTAACAAATTGGTGACTGTGAACCTTTTAATTCAGAAAGTGGAGCATGAAGATCAAGAAGATATACTTACTATAGCGAACGCTGCTGTCTAGATGGGTTCGCTTAATTTGATTTCTTTCTAAGGCATCATGACTTCTTAAGTTGTGTGTCAGGTTACTGGGTTTGTACGTATTCATTTTGTAGTTCGTTATACGCTATCTGAAACAAGTTAAATGTTGAGTTAAATAATACGAGTAGATCTTGTTTCTAATGGTGAAAAGGTTGTTGTTATTCAATATCTTTTATGTGCTTGAAGACGACTAAAAGTATATAAGTATGGAATGACTAAAGCCCAGTTTTTTATCTGATTATATATAACAACCGAACGTGCAGGTTAAGTGATTAACTATATTTTTGGAACTAGAGAGTTACTATTCAACATTGAGGTAGATTATATTAAACCATCCACAATATGAGAGAATCTACTGCATCTTGACTCAATCGATGAGAATCCTTATTTTTGAACAAAAAGAGATGCTATAGCACTCGTGACGAGTTAACATGACCCATTACAATGTAAGCCATGACGACCATTTTAAAAAAAAAAACCGAGTGATATATATAAGAGACTTTCTTCTCATTCAACTACAAGGTGCAACTTTGTTTTTGTATTATGATAACAGACTAAGGATTAAATGAGAAGAAAACTTAAAATGAGAAGGATGAGAAATAATTATAACTACATATTTGAGATGCATCGACTTGAATTATATGCATCCCTAGTCTTTTAGATGCACCATAATATATTTTCTAGCAAAAAATTAGATGCATATACATATATTAGATGCATTTCATCAAGTTAGACGAATCATGTACATTTTTCTTCCTCTGCGAGTCAAATTTGTTTTTAGTACTATTTTGCTTCATTTTCACTTCAAAATCACTTTCCAAACTAATTGGGATGCATCTAAATGAATAGAGATGCATCTAAATCAAGTCTATGCTTCTCAAATGTGTGGTTATAATTATTTCTCATCCTTCTCATTTTAAGTTTTCTTCTCACTGGATCCTTACCCTATGATAACATTGATACTTATAAATATGGTTTTCATATACCTTACCTATAAAGATTGGTATTATACATATTATTAAATCCCGTTTGAAACGACGCCGTTTTGCGTCCTGGGTTTCCCGCCAAAAACAATTGGGCTCCTTTAGCCTCGTCACTTTAATCCATTTGCCTCCCGGTTTGCTCCTCCACTTATCATACGCTGTAGATCAAAGAAGACTCATGTTCTAGAGGGTTCTTGCCTTCTTATCCTAAATCTCATCCACAAGAATATGCGACTCACCAACATCAACCTCATCTCCCACAACCCCCGTTACAAAACTGCCGACTAAATTCGAGTTTTTTGTAACCGATTATGACATCAAGAGGCAGTAATCCATCAACAACAGAGGTGGTGGACGATTTTAAATCAGAGGTATGTTTAGTTTATATAATTTTAATAAAATGATTGCTAATTTGATTATAGTATTTTGTTATTATTGATTATGTGATTATGGATAAAACTGGATTGTGGGTTTTCTTTAATATTCAATTTCAAATATGGGTTATTATAGGTTTTTGATTCTGTTAATTGGTTGGATTTAATTTTGGGTTTTGATTAATTTAACCTAATTTTATTTGTTGAAAAAGATTGAATCAATTTAAAATTTAGGTGATTTATTAAAATTTATATGTGATTAAGTTATTGGGAAATTGTAAAGTTTTGATCTTTTAAGTTGATATTGATATGGATGTTAACGAAATTGTGGGTTTATTTTTTTGGATCTCAGTTCTGATGCTTATGGTTTTACCTTTTCGATTTCAATTCCTTTCTTCTTATGATGAGGTACTTTCTTGAAGCTTATGGTGTGAATTTTGTATGTATTTTTTGTTATGAAACTGTTGTTCATCTACGGCGGTTCCGTTATCTAAAAAAATGATAACACCATTGTTAAATTCTACTTTTTTTTAACGATAATTCTTAAAGTTTATTAATTTGGTCTTTTACGTTGGTTTGTGATTCACCGTTAGTGCTTGCAAATATACCAGTTATACGGTTGTTGCTTCAGTTGTTGTGCCGCACCCTACATGGTTCATGTTCGACAAGTAAGTAACCGCTTATTTTTGTATATAAACCAACAGTACACTACTTTACCATGTCTATTATTATTTTGATACTCTTTTAGAGGTAGCACCATTGACCAGTTATGGTTTTAAAAAAGTTAAAGTCGACCAAAATAGGTTTTCTAAAAGAGAAATTTGGTTTCATTTCTATACGTGAATGATTATTATAAAATGATAACCAGGGTGATTTAAGTATTTTTAAATGTAAAAGAACAAACCAAAAGTTTTATTGAGCGAACCTAACCTGGCCCATATCAATAAAGACCCATTATGACCATTTAAGTGGTGTATTTTTCCAACGAGCATGAATTTGTTTAGAGAAAAGTATGAGTCGTATATGACAATAATGTTTCTCTCAAAGTTGAACAACCGTAAGTTCCAGTTACAACAATATAAGAATTTGACCAATTATAGTATCTCTTATTGTTCAACAACAGCAAGTTCCAATTATGTTTCTTAAGTCATTCAAGTTCATATTCTATCACACAATATAATACGTTTAAATACAAATATTTGTTTAAATACAAATGTTTGCTACAAACGGAAGAGTTATACCGAAGTTTGCGATGCGATCTTTAGACTATTGTTCGTTAAGCAGACTTTATTTTCATTATTTAGATTCAGTTTTTTTCTTGAATTTCATACCAATTTGCTAAAAGGCAATTATTTATATTTTTATGCTCTCTTAATAGGATCGATGGAGGCTCAGGTTGATGCAACAACGAAAAGAAAGTCTCCCAAACTATATCCATGAAGCTTTGTTGATTTGTTATCATCTTTAATTCTTAATTGCTTACTTTGTTTAAGGCACGCAAAACTTAGCACCTTACAATGTTATGATTTTGCAGGTATCATGTTGGCAGTTGTGCAAACGCGACTAGGTCGGTCTTTCGAGAATGCAAAGCTAGCTTCAGGAAGTAGCGGGAGTACATGGCTGTAAGATATGAAGCTGATGCTCATAAAGGTTATGTGATGCTACATAAAGTTATCAAGAGTACATCTACTAAACACTAAAGTAGCACAATTCAAGGTATCTCTTTACTACTTCATTTTATGAGTCTGAATTTTCCACGGAAGCCAGCATGTTAGTCCTCATGAATGTAAAAAGTTAATTCAAAAATCCTGAGATACACCAGCATCTTCAATTGTTCAGGATTGTTGGTCCATAGGTTTGCTATGATAGAGCCTTATAAGGAGGAATTAATATAGGTATGTTTGTCGTTCAAAAGTAGAGCCAGAGTTAACTAAACAATTTTGCTACTAACGGTAAAGCACGAAAAAAGACCTTTAAAGCTAATGAACGTTGAATATGTATGATATTTGTACACGATTGCTTATATATTTTTTAATGATAATGCTCACTGTGTTAACTCCTGAGTCTCCATTGAATGTTTGTTTGTCTTTGTTTTTTTAGGGTAACGGAACTTACCACCGCAAAATCTATTGATTCCCGTATCTTGGTAGTAGAAAGTTTGAAGAAAAAAAAAACTTTTGCAAAACTTGGAATGTCTCAGCTTCCGGTTGTTAAACAAGTAACTTTCTTCCCGTTTGATCCTTAATGCACAACTAATATTTCCCTTTTATTATAGATGTGACGTACTCATACTTGATTATCATTCCTGTATGATTAGGTTCCGTGTCCAGTATCCTATTGAAGATGAGACATGTACAATAAGGTTTACCATGTTTGGTAAGGCGGTTTATTTTGGGTTTGGGGTCCGTCGATTTGCACCTTCGTGATTAAATGGATTCAAGATTCATTTGATGATCCTTTTAGACCGTGACAAGCTTCTATCATTTGATGATCCTTTTAGAGGTCAATACCCTTTTATTTCATGTGGCCTAAATACATGTAATTTGTATTCAGTCGTTACATCATATGAGTTCAAGCCGACAACTGAGTACTTCTTTATATTTTGTTTTTCTAAACTGCTTTGCAACAACAGTACTTTATATTTTGTTTTTCTAAACTGCTTTGCCACAACAGGAGGACTACAGCTTTCAGGGACTCCCGCCACCTACTACTATTTACATCCTAATATTCCGGAAACAAAAAAGATAGTTGATGTGTGAGTACTGACAGTGCCTTTGAAACTGCTCAATACAAACTGCCTAGCAATTCTAAAAGTACTTTGCTTATTTTCATACGTGCAACGAGTTCTTGGAACCAATATCGCTGTTGGAAGTCCAAACAGAAAGGCGTGCAGACTTGGAAGAAGAAAAACTGACCAACCACCTATTGTTAAATATAATTATTAGAAACAAATCTAGACGCTAACAAGGTAAAATTATTACTTACACTCATACTTTGTTTTCCATTTCGTGTTTTACAATATTTTTGGTGTAGGCGGTATCGTATAAGGATCTTTCTTCTCCGTTTCGCTAGCATTTGTAGATTATATATATGATTAAATGTTTGTCCTGTGTCAAATAAATAGTTACTACATCTCCTGCCCTACTGTTGGTATAGGTGCATTAGAGTCTCTTCACGAAAGTTCAATAACAACTGATGCGGGCCCTACAGTGACTCGACACGCAGCGGCTATGCACGGGGAAGGCTATTTAGGGATCAAGATCAACAGTTGCGCCCACAGGTTAGTGTAACAACTGTTGATTATCTACGTTGCCATTCTTTAGTCACCCGGTTTATTGACCCATTGTGACCCATTGTAAAATATCCTGCAGTGAATGTTCAATGTAAGATCAGTAGGTGCCATTACAGTGAATGTTCAAGTGTATTTGGATATTTGTGTGTTATTGTGTTGTGTCGAATTACTGTTTTCCAGTCAATATTTAATTGCTAAGAAATCGTGGCTATTTAATTGGTGCAAAATGAACGGCCGTGATTTTTATTCATTGAATTCTTTTTATCAAACCCGAACTTGATTCGCAACTGATGTCAATTGCAGACAGCCGTGTTGGATCAACTTCTAACAGAAGCTCATGCACATCGATCAGGGAATGGAAGAGTTCTATGCTCAACATGGGCGCGCTTAACAGCTAACATCTCCAGGAAGTTGCAGACAGGAAATACCAAACTTTTAGGAAGGTATGTTACTGTTTGAACACATAAATGCAACGACGAACAGATTTGTAAACTTTAACTCCTAAATTAGCCCAATTGGAGTTGTTTTCTTAAGGGCTCATTTCTATAATCGTGTAACGAAATGGAGTTGCTTTGTTAAGCGTAATACAATGCTGAATACAGTATCTAGCTAATGCTTTGGTTTAACCTTATAGGTATTAGCAACGGCTTACAAAATAATTGTACCGGGTTGTGCGCAGAGTGCTCGATTGCATTCTTTGGACCAAGGTAACTGAAAACTAACCTAAGTATCGAGTATTGGTTGTGCTATTTTTGAAAACTAACCTAACATTCTTACCAGGATCAATACGGTCATAATGGGTGTAGGATTAGAGCTGAAGTGGAGACCAGAATGGGTGCAGTCGGGTGCTGATATGGGACCTTAGGTGGGTATAGTCAAGTTTTGACGCTCAAATGGAACAGAAATGGGTGTCTTTGGGGAGCTGAAGTGGACGCTAACATGTGTCAGATTGACAACTGAAATGGGTATTGAATTGGGGACTAAAATCGGGCCTGCCATGGGGTGCGTATGCGCCCTGAAATAGGTGGATTAAGCTGAAAAGTAGGGAGTGAATGGATTTCTTTTGGCCTTGAAGCGGAGACTAAAATGGATCGCTTTTGGAGTTCAACTTGCAGATACGTAATGTTAGGTTAGCTTTCAAATCTGGTCCAAAATTTAGATCTTTATTAAGCGATACGCGCCGGATTTAAAACAGTAATGACTCAATAACTAAAGCATTGTTGGAAGTTAAAGTCATGTGACTGATGTCTATTTATCATCGCTTAATAAATAACATTGTCTCATATGACTTGAGTTATCCTACTGATTTTGCTTTCTCAAAATTTTTAAGACTTCATTATATTGTATTACCTTTGCCCTCCATATACATGTAGATGAGTTACACATGTATATTCTACATAGTTGATGTCTTACAACGTGTGGAAAACTAGAAGGGGGGTTGAATAGTTTTACGTCTTTTTAACTTTATTTTGAAAACTTAGTTTAGTTTTAAAACCTTGTTTGCTTTTAAAACTTTGATTCAATCTTATGTGAACTTCAAATCTTGAACAATATGAACAAGTATATCTAAGTATGAACAATAATAATAATGTACGCTAAGTATGTGAAATCAACACATGCATAATATAAACAATTATAGCTATATATGAGAGATAAGTACGTAATCGTTTATTTTATAATCCTTAGTTATATTTTGTATGAAAACTATACTTGATCGAAATGATCAATTATAAGTATGTAACCTTTTTTGTTTGATTGTAAAAACTTTGTTTTGTGAATGAAACTTTCGTTTGATCTTTAAGTAAAATCAATACTAGCACTATATGAGCAACTATATATATACGTCTACGTCTATAAAAGTAATAGCGATATAAGCAAGATAATAAGTAAGATATGGAAAGATCTAACCGCGAGACAAAGGATTTATAGTGGTTCGGCTACAAGGACACCTTCCTTACCCTACTCCACTCCTCGAGTCACCTACTCGAGAGTTTTCTTCACTATGTCAACAAGCTCCTTATGGCGGAGAAACCTTACACACCAATTTACACACCACAACTACGTCACAACTTATTCACACCTTCTACACAACTATTTCACACCTATTCACTACTTGATCACACCACTTCTTCACACCAATTTCCTACACACCAATCTTCTTCACTCCTATCTTCTACACACCAATCTTCTTCACAACTATCTACCTCCCAACAATCTTCTTCACACCACTACTTATATCTCACTACTTCTATTCACAACTTCTACTCCTAGATCTATCTAGTTACACTACTATCACACCTTTACAATGAATATACACAACAACTAGACTATATACACAAATCTACAATACTTCACAACTTGATGTTGAAGGAGTATTCTTCTCTTGCATTTTGAGAGATGAGAGGTGAGGGAATGAATCACTTGAAACAAGGATTAACAATTATATGATCAAAGGGTTTTTAGGAGGATGTTTAAAGAGATTTGGATCTGAAAATTTTCGTGCAAGAGGTGAGAAAAATTCCCGGTTTGAGGTGGTATTTATAGGGAAAAATTTCTGACAGAATCTGACAGGGGAGCGTGGCCGGTCCCCTTAATTGTGTGCCGGCCCCCTTAAAATTAAGGGGGCCGCCCAGACGAAAACTGCAGTTTTCTTGTTTTTTTCTGGGGAAAGTTTATTTAGTGAAAAACTAACTGATTTTGGTTAAAATTTTGAATTCATATATTTATTATGAATAAAACATTTTCCTTTATTACCAAAAATGTTTTTCAAAAATATATAATAAGTTTATTTAATTTTATAAACTTTTTATTATTTAAATAAACATCCCTTTGATCATAAAATGTATTAGTCACTTGTTTATTCATACCTTAAGTGATTATGTTGGATGAGATGATATAAACTTGCTTAAAACTTGTTTACGTATTTACTTTGCGTTTAATGTTCTTATATTTTGTGATCGTCAAAACTTAAGGATATCGAAAGATATTAATAACGTTTTTATACATTATTTATATCAACAATCTCCCCCTTTTTGATGTTTACAAAATCTAAACTCATTAAACTAAAAATTAATATTTATGCAAGTTTTTAGTGTGAGTTTATATCACTTCTCTCCCTTTTTGTTAACATCAAAAAGGTTATCCCGACGAATGTATAGCTCCCCCTTAAAGTATACTCCCCCTTGTTTTGAGGTCATAAGAGATCGAGATATGGAATGCTCGCAAGAAAAATAATAGAAGCGCAAGCATATACAGAAGAATATGCAATATACAAATAACAAGCATAGCAAAAAAATATTAAGGATGCATAACAATTAATTCAAAGTGATTATGTTAAAGATCCTAATTTGCCAAAGAGAGCCATCAGACTTGCTTGTAACAAAAGGTTGGTTGATTCGTATTTGAGAGTGAAAATCATAAGCATATGGTATGATTAGATGGTTGATGATGAGGTGTTTGAAATGAAGATGGTTGAGTTAGGGTAAGGTTGTTGGATTAATGGAGGTATATGTTTGGGTCATGAATGTTGGATAGTTTGGTGGTGGAGAGTTTGTAGCAGAAGAGGTTGATTAAGGTTTTGGATGTTGTTCAAGTGAGGGTATTGGATGTGATCTAGTGAGAAGATATTCAATCTAAGTGAAGTGTTCATTGAATGCAATGGTTTTTAGGAGAAAGATGCAACAAGGTCAATTGTTGACATGTTTTTCAACTTGATTCAAGTTGTGGGGTAATGAAAGGGGAGCTAGAGGAAAGTTGTTCCAAGTTGCATTGAGCAAGGTATCAGGCAAGAAGAGCACAAAGCTCATGGGCTTCCTTGAGTTCTTCAATGAACTTCAAGTGTTCGTAGGAAGGTGATAGGACATGCAACATAGGGATAACATGTGTGTTGGTAGAAGGTGGTGGTGATACTCTTGGTGGTGGAGATATTTATGAGTTTGGGTAATCATGAATGGATGAGAATGAAGTTGTGGAGGATGTATCATGAGTGGAGGATGTTTTGGATGGTGGATTGGTAGGTTGAACAAAATGTGAGGTGTTAGGAATGAGATTGGGATTGTTGTTTCGAGATTGAACATGCTCTTCATTTGGCTTATGTTGGTAAGATGAAGGTGTATTTTTAGGAACAAGGATGGATGTTTGGTTATTATGATGAGGTTTGTGAAAGGGTTTATTTGAGTGAACATGAGGTTTGTGTATCATGAAATATGGTTTGACCTTCATGGGTTAAGTTGTAGTGGAGATGACCCACTTTGTAGAGTGTAGGAAATGGGTATATGGTTGAATCTTTAGTGAGGATGACTAGGTTGAGTTATTGGTGAAGATGGTAAATGAGTATCAAGTGATGTAGGTTAGAGTGAAAGAGCGATGTTCATGGAAGGGATTACTTGGTAGGAGGGTGTTATAGATGGTGCATTAGGTGCACTAGGAGATGAAATTTGAGGTTAGGTGAGTAAAGGTTATGAGGTTTGAGTGTGTAAAGGTTATGAGGTTTGAGTGTGTAAAGGTTATGAGGTTTGAGTGTAATGTAGAAGGATATGGGTGAGTAAAGGTTGTTGATATGTAATGTTGAAGACATAGGAGGATTTTGGTGTTGGATGTTTGACAACATCATTTGGTTTGATGGGCTTTTAAAGGAAGTTAGGCTTTCTTCTCCAAACAAGTTTCTTGGTGGTTTTGGTTTAATGGGAGAGGAAATGATGAGATGAGTGGAGATTGAGAGGAATGAGAGTGTTTATAATGTAGGATTGGTAGGATCAAGGATGGATAAACTTTGATGGAAGGTTTTGGATAGAATAGGTTTGTGAATTTTGGGAAGTGTAGGATGAAATGGGCTAAAAAATAGAAAAAGAAAACAACACCTTCGACCATCAGATGGCCGGTCCCCTTAATAATTAAGGGGACCGCCTTATGATTTAAGGGGGCCGCCCATCTGGTGATTCTCAGATTGCCAGAAAAGGGTTTTTGGTAGTGAATTGCAGAAAGGTTGTGTTTTTGGTTTCAAACAAGTCCAACTCTTTGAGGTAATTAAGCATATACTAATTATGTAGGCAATTATGTAGCCAAAGCATGTTAATCAAAGAGATTAAGTAAACAAGCAATTTCATCTAGCATGCAAACATACTCATCAAGCAAGTAAAATATAAGTGCTAGGAAACAATAAGCAACATCAAGTATTTCATAACTACATAACTAGGAGGATTAATCCTAATGTGTATCAATGTGCAATAAGTGGGTAGTTATGATATCATGGGTTTCTAGACTTGTTACAAACAAAGTCTTAATGAACAAACCATGGTCCTCTTGATTTGATTTAGTTCACTTATAAGTGTCATTTATATAAATATAGATGACAAATATGAGATCACCATGCATGATTTTAAAAGAGACGTTTTTAGCATTATTCAACAATGTTTGAAAGTAAGTTTTCACTTAGATGTGAGAGTTATTTGAAGAAAATAGATTGGGTTTTTACTTCAAAATGTGTGAATGAATGGTAAAGAATATTTTCCCAATCTTTAGTTTTGATCAAAACAAAATTGTGGATATTGATAGTGAAAACATGTTATTTAAAAGTGGGATAGTTATTTGAAAAACTATTTTTCAAAATGTGAGGTTTTTGCATATTTTTAGAGATATTAGATTTTTGACAACAAATATCATAAATCAAATATAAAAAAAAAAAATGTTTATTAAAGATCTCATGCTCAAGAGGATTGGTTAAGCCTATTATTATCTCATGCTATCGTTTCTATATATCCTATGATCCTAAAGGAAATGAAGACGATAATTTATATGTTAGATACGAGAGTGTTGAATGGGGTATAACCTAACATCTATAGTTCCTTTGTTTTCGCACGCTTATCTAACTTAATGCCATAGTCTACGAGAGCTTGTTTCATCCATAGTTTTCTTACACGAGGGATCTAATCCTACTTCTATATTAACGATAGATCCACTTAACTCATTTCACTTCATCACCATGAGTTTGCTAATAGTGGATATAGAAGATTTCCATTTTCTATTTCGTTCGGCAATGAACAATTTTATCTTATTCATAGGAGAGTCAACCAATGATGTTTCTAGGTTATAAGAATATAAGAAATTATGTACTAAGCATTAATCTAACTAATCATTTATCTAAGCATGCAAATTAAAGTGATGAACTTAAAAGAAACGCGTACCTTTTAGTCTTCAATGGAATATCTTCAAGCACTTCAAGTGACCATGTTGACTTATAGAAGTCATTTGTAGATGATATTCCAACTTCTTCCAAGATTGACAACTTAGCCACTTGGTCCCCATTGTCTCATTGATCCAAAGTTGTTTGGTCCAAACATATTTAACATTTGGCTAGGATGCATGTATGGTGGTAATATTTCCCAATGATTGTAACTTGGTTGATAATTCCACATTTGATTTCTAGTATTATTGTAATATTGTCTATTTTGATTTCTTCTAGGTTGAGGTGTTTTAGATCTTGGATGATGATTGTTAGGTTTTCTTGGTGGTGGAGTTTTAGATCTTAATCTAGGTTTAGATGATCCTACTTCGGTCTTTAAGGATGGTTTATAAAAAGTTTTTACTTTTTCATCATTTGCAATGGGTACTTTTCTATCTTTTGTAAGTATATACTTAAGATTTGATTCTAATGATTTTTGTGTACTAGATTCACATTCAAACTTTATACTTTTATTTTCACTAGTTGAAACATTAGTTGAAGTTAATCCTAGACCGGTTTTATCTCCCGAAGTTTCTTGAACACTTATTATTTTCTTAAGTGGGTTACTACAATTTTTAAATTTGTCAAGTTTGAAAATTTCATTTTTAAGTTTTTCGTTTTCATTTTTAACCTCTAAGCATGTTTTACATTTTATAAAAACTTCTTTTCCTTTTTTCAAATGTTGTAGTTTAATTTTTAATTCGAGTACTTCATTTTCTAATAGATTATTAATATGTTTTAGTGACTTATTTTTAGCTATAACATTTTGACCTAATTTGCATAACCTATTATATTCACTATCTAGGTCTTTTTCGTCTAATGATAAATTTTTGTCATTAAAGTATTCGGTTTCGGAACGTACCTCGCTTAATGTCTTAGCCATAAGACACTTTTCTTCATTTGTGGTTTCTTTCTTGTCCTCATCGCTATCACTCCAAGCACCTCCGATAAACGCCTTTTGATTTTGATCTCTTGACATCATTGGACATTTTCCGTTGAGATGATTTGGATTGCCACATTTAAAACACTTCCTTTCATTATATGGTTGCCTAGCATATCTTCCTCGTCTCTTGAAGTATTTCTTGAAGTCTCGTACGGCCATAGCATACTCTTCATCGTCACTTTTGGAGGTTGAGCATTCTTCGTCACTAGAGTCCTTTTTAGCTCTCAACGCAATTGATTTGCTTTGCTCCCTTTTTCCTTTGACCATCTCGGAGTCTTTCTTTATTATTTCTTCGTAGACCTTTAAGTTGCCGATCAATTCGTCAAGTTGTAGAGTTGACAGATTCCTTGATTCTTCAATAGCCGTGACTTTAGCTCGCCATTTTGGATGAAGAGCCCTAAGAAATTTCCTAACAAAATTCTTACTAGAAGAATTCTCATCAAGTGCTTTTAAACTTGTGATAATAGTGTTAAATCTAGCAAAAGCATTATCTATTGATTCCTCCTCCGGAATCGTAAATTGTTCATATTGTTGAACAAGACGATCTATTTTGTTATCTTTAACTTGACTATTACCTTGGTGAGTGATTAGTAAATAATCCCAAATTTCTTTTGCGGTTTTACACATAAAAATTCTTTCGTATTCTTTACGTGGTAACGCATTGTAAATAACCATTTTTGCTTCATTGTTTTTAGAAAGTCTTCTTTTTAAATCATCATTTTGTTTTTCAAAAGGTACTATTTCATCTTTATTTGTTTCGGGATTATTTTGAGTAGGTAAAAAATCACCATTAGTAATAACATGCTAAAGATCTAGATCCTTTGATTTCACATAAGTTTCGAATCGATTTTTCCAATATAAAAATCCATCACTTTCAAATCGTGGTGGTCTTTCCATAGATTGCCCTTCTAAATATTTTTCAGATTCCATAGATCGTTACAAGTTTTAAAATACAAAATATTTTAAAAATCTTGCTAGACGTGGCTCTTGATACCAATTGTGGAAAACTAGAAGGGGGGGGGGGGGTTGAATAGTTTTACGTCTTTTTAACTTTATTTTGAAAACTTAGTTTAGCTTTAAAACCTTGTTTGCTTTTAAAACTTTGATTCAATCTTATGTGAACTTCAAATCTTGAACAATATGAACAAATATATCTAAGTATGAACAATAATAATAATGTACGCTAAGTATGTGAAATCAACACATGCATAATATAAACAATTATAGCTATATATGAGAGATAAGTACGTAATCATTTATTTTATAATCCTTAGTTATATTTTATATTAAAACTATACTTGATCGAAATGATCAATTATAAGTATGTAACCTTTTTTGTTTGATTGTAAAAACTTTGTTTTGTGAATGAAACTTTCGTTTGATCTTTAAGTAAAATCAATACTAGCACTATATGAGCAACTATATATATACGTCTACGTCTATAAAAGTAATAGCGATATAAGCAAGATAATAAGTAAGATATGGAAAGATCTAACCGCGAGACAAAGGATTTATAGTGGTTCGGCTACAAGGACACCTTCCTTACCCTACTCCACTCCTCGAGTCACCTACTCGAGAGTTTTCTTCACTATGTCAACAAGCTTCTTATGGCGGAGAAACCTTACACACCAATTTACACACCACAACTACGTCACAACTTATTCACACCTTCTACACAACTATTTCACACCTATTCACTACTTGATCACACCACTTCTTCACACCAATTTCCTACACACCAATCTTCTTCACTCCTATCTTCTACACACCAATCTTCTTCACAACTATCTACCTCCCAACAATCTTCTTCACACCACTACTTATATCTCACTACTTCTATTCACAACTTCTACTCCTAGATCTATCTAGTTACACTACTATCACACCTTTACAATGAATATACATAACAACTAGACTATATACACAAATCTACAATACTTCACAACTTGATGTTGAAGGAGTATTTTTCTCTTGCACTTTGAGAGATGAGAGGTGAGGGAATGAATCACTTGAAACAAGGATTAACAATTATATGATCAAAGGGTTTTTAGGAGGATGTTTAAAGAGATTTGGATCTGAAAATTTTCGTGCAAGAGGTGAGAAAAATTCCAGGTTTGAGGTGGTATTTATAGGGAAAAATTTCTGACAGAATCTGACAGGGGAGCGTGGCC
The DNA here is from genome assembly GCA_030686995.1 of Artemisia argyi. Classification (NCBI taxonomy): domain Eukaryota; kingdom Viridiplantae; phylum Streptophyta; class Magnoliopsida; order Asterales; family Asteraceae; genus Artemisia; species Artemisia argyi. The sequence goes on along the minus strand of CM060676.1, from coordinate 42,608,863 downwards.
GGTCCCCTTAATTGTGTGCCGGCCCCCTTATAATTAAGGGGGCCGCCCAGACGAAAACTGCAGTTTTCTTGTTTTTTTCTGGGGAAAGTTTATTTGGTGAAAAACTAACTGATTTTGGTTAAAATTTTGAATTCATATATTTATTATGAATAAAACATTTTCCTTTATTACCAAAAATGTTTTTCAAAAATATATAATAAGTTTATTTAATTTTATAAACTTTTTATTATTTTAATAAACATCCCTTTGATCATAAAATGTATTAGTCACTTGTTTATTCATACCTTAAGTGATTATGTTGGATGAGATGATATAAACTTGCTTAAAACTTGTTTACGTATTACTTTGCGTTTAATGTTCTTATATTTTGTGATCGTCAAAACTTAAGGATATCGAAAGATATTAATAACGTTTTTATACATTATTTATATCAACACAACGCCTAAATATTCTACTTTATTTGTGCAAAATTGCCTCGGCCAAAAAACAGGCACGCCCGCAACGCGGCGATCGTCGTCATTCTAGTTTTCTCTTAAATGATGATACATTGCATTTCATAACATATATAGATATTACAATTAAAGTTGCCCTGCTAGCTATATAAAATGAGCTCGGGCAAATGGGCCGATTACACTATACATATATTGTATATGTCTTCTAATACGCCCCCGCAGTTGGAGCGAAATATTTACGGCCGCTCAAATTGGATCGGAAATCAATAAATAGTAGGTATGGAAGGCCCTTCTTGAATATATTTACGTACTGAAACCGTGATGGAACATGAAGCACTTGAACATGCTCGCGTACAAATTGAATGTCAATATCTATATGCTTTGTACGCTTATGTTGCATCGGGTTTGCAGACATGTAGATAACACTGACATTAGCATAATAAACCAATGTCCCTGTCAAAAGTGGAATATGAAGCTCATGAAGAAGGTTACGAATCCAAGATGTCCCAGCTATGACATTCGCAACCCTGCGGTACCCAACCTCGGCACAAGATCTAGACAACGTGTCCTGATGTTTAGAAAACCACGCCAGGAGGTTGTCACCAAGAAAACAATGTATCTAAAAGTAGAACGACGTGTAGCCGGACAGCCTGCTCAGTCAGCGTTAGACCTGGTAGTGAGCGGTGATGTAGTAGACCAAAATAGTTGTAATCCAAGATCTATGATTCCTCAAAGATAACGAAGAACACATTTCATAGCGTTCGGATGTGGCTCTCGAGGATCATGCATGTAAAAACATAACTGCTGAACTACGAAGGATAAATCGGGTAGGTTAACGGTGAGGTATTGAAGTGATCCAAAAAGTATGCGATATAAAGTAGGATCAATAACAGGTGATCCTTCAGGTCCAAGCTTCTTTTCGGTGTCAACTAAGGTCCTACAAGGGTTATAGTTGAGCATCTTGGCGTGATCAATTATCTTGGTGGCATATTTTGATTGAGATATGATTATGCCAAAAGTAGTACGAGTGGTAGAGATACCGAGAAAGTAGTTGAGGGGGCCAAGGTCAATCATAATAAACTCCCCATGTAAAGAATCGACGTCCGAAAATCTCCATCTACTCTAAGTGGGTGAGCTAGAATCCTTATTTCAGGTTGCTTGTTCAAAAGACTTTCTCTTTACCTTACCCTTTGCATATTCATCTTTTCGGAAGCCCAGACCCATTTTTCTAGATCTGCATTTGTCCTATTCGGGTGCAAAGCCTCTTCAATAAAGACCTCCTTCTTTTCTTTCTCCCCCATTTCTCATTTTGTTGATCTCTTTTCCACTCAATCCAAAAACAAGATCGGATGTTATTCCGGTCGTCTCCATTTTAGTGAAACTCTTCCTCAAGCAAGGCAGCCGATAAGTCATCGAAGGCTTTGTGTGAATAATGTAATAGTCAGCATTACTTCTTTTCAAGTTCCCCGGCCAAGGTCAATCATAATAAACTGCTGATCCTTCGGGGACATCCGATAAAATTGGAACGATACAGAGAAGATTAACATGGCCCCTGCGCAAGAATGACACGCACAAATAGAGAAATGGTCCAAATTTATTGTAACACCCTAGGCAAATCCAACATCCTCTGTGGCCTGGAAAGATGTTGGGTTCATAAGATAGCATTCGCCTTACAATGACACAACGCGTTTTGTGGTCTACTGCGGGTATAATTCTTAGGAACTGGCAATTAAGCATGCTCATGTGAGAGTAGTACTGGCTTGGGTGACCTGCTAGGAAGTCTTCAAATGAGGCCACAAAAACAAAGCCGTGAGCCTGCAGGCAAAGCAGATAATATTGTGTAACAGTAGGCAGGATGTTACAAAGTGGTATCAGAGTCACTCCTGAGCCGTTGGGGATGGTGGGGCAAACCTCATCAAGGACGATGAGTCCTTAAGGGGGTGATTGTAACACCCTAAGCAAATCCCACATCGACTGTGGCCTGGAGAGATGTTGGGTTCATAAGATAACATTCGCCTTACAATGACACAACGTGTTTTATGGTCTACTGCGGGTGGAGTTATTAGGAACTGGAAGTTAAGCGTGCTCATGTAAGAGTAGTACTGGCTTGGGTGACCTACCGTGAAGTCTTCAAATGACGCCATAAAAACAAAGCCGTGAGCCTGCGGACAATGTTGTGTAACAGTAGGTGGGATGTTACAAAGAGATAATACATTGCAGAAGCAAAGTAAAAAAAAAAGTTGTAAGAATGATATTGTCGACATATAGTAGTAAGTAAGCAGTGTCGGCCCCCTATGAAAGATTAAGCAAGACAATTCGGTTTTGCTGTAATGGAAACTGGCTCGAATGACATAGCTGGAAAACCGTTGAAACCAAGCTCAGGGGCTTGCTTAGGGCCATAAAATGGACTACTGGAGAAGGCAAACATAATCAAGGTTAGCATGATCATTAAACCTGGGTGGTTGATGCATGTAAACGGTCTATATGAAATGGCCGTGAAGAAATGCATTCTTCATGCCTAACTAATGAATCTGCCACTGACGGAAGCCAGCAAAGCTAAGAACAGTCTGTATGGTAGCAGGTTTGACAACATGGCTAAGTGTCTCAACGCAGTCGACGCATTGTTGTTGACTATGGCCATTTGCAACTAGTTGGCTTTGTACCGGCTGAAGGACCTATCCTCATTATATTTGTGCTTATATAACCACATGGAGTGCACAACGCTGACGTTTGGCAGGCGAGGAACAACGACCTAAGTGTTATTCTGAATGAGAGCTTTATATTAATCATGCATACCTTATTTCAAGTTTGGATGTTGCACGGCATGGAAAAGAGTCTTGGGGATAGGAGAGGAAATGGTAACATGGAAGTTGTATTTTGCGTTAGCTTTCACAGTTCTAACTTTGGAACATGTGACCATAGGGTGTTGCGAGTTGGATGGTGGCGGTGATGGTCATGTATTTGGTGGTAGCAGTATGTTTGGTAATGGTGTTGTTGTTTATAGTGATAACGTAGGCAGCGTGTAGAATTATGTGCATGATATAGCATCATTAAATAATTTCAAGCATATATGAAACTACGGGGTCGCACACAATAACATGAGACTTCAATTTATACATTCATTGTAAATATATGAATAATCAAATAATACGAAATCAACCTTGGGCTTAACCAGTTAGACTAATTAAACAAGTAATGGGCCTAAACCATACAACCAGATGGAAGCCCATCTGGGCTGCCTAGGTCATACCCCATATAAGGAGGATATGGGTTTTGGGCTTGATCCATTACTTAGAGAAAAAGACATGTATCTTATTAGATAAGATCATATATGATAACATTTAAATTGTACATGTTTTTATGAGCGTTATCATGGATTTTATGCATATATTTTAATTACTTTTATGAACTTATGGTACTTAATGAAGTATAATTTCTATTTTAGGTTCATGGAAACTCACGACAAAGAAAATGAAGAAAAAGACGAAGAAACGATCAATAAACGAAGATTTATGCATGTACGAAGAATTCCCGACAAATTCAAGTCTTGTAGAGTATATTCGAGAAGATAAAGTTATAAAGTTATTGGTCTAAAGACTCAAGAATAAAGCACAAGATGGGAAACGAGAAAGAAATGAAGAAAAGAAGCTTGAACGAAGAAATAATGGAAGACTCATTGTTCCCGACACACCTCCACCAATTTGGCCTTAAGTTGAGCATACCAACTCCGATTTAGTTGATGCCACAGAAAGCCAAGAGAAAGTTCTACAACTTTGGTCTTTATCATTTTATGCAAAAATGCTCCATCTGATCGGTATGAACCCGCATACGATTCGAATGGAGCCAACATTTCAGCAAAATTCATCCATCCGATCGGCATGGCCCCGTAGCCGATCGGATGCTCCAAGCTGACCTCCCCAAGTTATTTTAATGCATAATTAAGTGTCATTAAGCCCCAAGTCCGATCAAATGGTCCTAATAACTCATTCCCTGTCATCTTTATGACACTTTGTGCCCAAGAAACTTACTTGTTGGCTAAGGGTGGCTTCTACCTATTAATACGACCATTTTGGCTTGGTTTTCATTGTGAAATTCTACCCTCCACCCTCAAGGACGAATTTTCAACAACTTATCTCCCCCAAAAGACTACAAACCTCTGCCATTTCCAGAAGTAATGCTCAAGTGCTAAAGAAAGTGTTCGGGTATAATTTTATGGCTTGGTTAGAAATTGTAGTTGATTGGAGGCTTGAAGGTTGATGTAATCCTTCACATTTGCCTATTGTAATTCATACTTTGGGTAAACCTTGTTACTTTTATAATTCATGATGTTTATGATTACCATGATTGTTGAATCTTTGTGTTTGATTGAAATAACCATGGAGTAGTTTTATTAACATGTTTGATTCATATGATAACTTGTGATAAATGGAAGTTTGGATATTTGTAGTGTTTGTTTGTCTTATGATGATAACATCATATTTGATTAAATTGGAACTTGTCTTATTTATTGTTTTGATTAATCATTATTGAGTCTATATGTCGAAAGGATTCTCAATAGTTGTTGATTTCAATTCATTAGTCGACGAATGTTTTGGTCTTGTACTTTGTAACGATTGTATGAGAAACTTAATAAATATAACAAGTAAATGTTTAATTTAGATTATAGGTCGAAAGACATATTTTGAATATGGGTTCTAATCATCTTTCAAGTAAATGGAACTTCACGAATTAATAACATCAAAGTCTATAGTTCGAAAGGATTCTTTGTTGTTGTTGGTATAGGCATAAGGCTCATGACATAACCATTTTATTGAGGCTTATGCATATTTGATTTATAAAACACTAAACTATTATTATTGGTTCTATAGGTCGAAATGATTGCCTTTGATAATATGTTTTTCAAACTAAACATCATAATATCCATGTGACCATTAGTCCAAACATGTATGTTCTTTGTGTGCTTATTCTTATATTGTTTTTCTTGTTGGTTTGATCCATGACAATCATAACCATCAACTTGTTACTTGCTTAAACAAACAAACAATACTTGAGTGCAACCAAGTCTCATGGGACGACCTTGACTTACCAACCCCTATACTACATACAACTAGGGTATACTTGCCCGAATGTGTTCCTAGTTAACCGGTAATTCTTGTTTATAAATTTAAAGCTTCGTGCGAGCACATCAATATCTTTTAGTTATAATTAAAAAGTATATATTTTATTTGAATAAATGATATTCTTTAAATTTCTAATTATGAATTAGATTTTTTACCACTTTTTTGTTGAGATTTTCAAACCCCTTCTCCCCTTCTCTTTGTTTCAGCCGAGCACCACAACCACACACTTATGTTTGATTATACTGAAAAAGATTGTTGTTTTGGAGTTCATAAGATCAAACACTAGCACCTCACTGAAGTTGCTTGAGTGTTAATGTGGACTAACCGTAGATAAGATCATACAATTGATCTTTTGTTCCATGATTTTTCTCCTCTTAAAATCACAAGGTACACATGTAATAGTTTTTATGATGTTTTGATTAGTCATATACGTGTAACTAGATCACTGGAATGGAAAGGCTTTGATAATTTAACTTGTAAATCCGACTAATTTCTATTAAAATGTTAAAAATAAATTTAAGTTTATACTTAATGTTTTGCATCACATGGGAGTTGGAGGTGTTAGTATTGGTTTTGTATGTGGTGGTGTTTGTTGGGGAGGATTAGATGTGGTAATGAGACAAAGTGCAATAGGGGGAGGTGTCATGATTATTATCTAAGAATTGTTAGGGTGGAGGTCGACTGGGATTCATGCAACCGAAGGGAAATATAAATTCGTCAAATGTGACATGACGGGAAATGATGATTTTGTTGGTGTTCAGATCAAGGCATCGATAACCACGAGTCCACGATGGTTGGAGGTGGTACCAAAGAAAGATAAATGGTGTTGCGGAGGGGGGGGGGGGGGTTGAGGTGGAAGGTTTAAGGATAACAAAGGAATCCAAATGTGCGAAGATGGGTGTAGGAAGTTTGCTTACTGAATAATTTCCTGCAAGGGACATCATTGTTTATAGAGGTGGAAGGAAGGATATTAAGTAGGTATGTATTAGTGAGAAGAGATTTAACTTAATATTCATGAGGAAGACTGAAATGATTAGTGTGCAAAGAACAACGTCTTTCACAACTGGTACTTATAGAAATGCCAATGGGTCACACCGGTGCACACTAAACGGCACACGTAAGTTGTTAATGAGAAAAGATTGACGAAATTAAATGGAAATGAAGAGGAAATGAGAATATGTAACTATTCTTATAGAGGGGTATGTTGTCCTATAATCAAAGCATAAATATGATACAATCTAAAGAGATAAAGTAGTGTTCACACACATATTAAAGAGAGAAAGAGAATGGTGGCACACCTCACATTCTATGAGGTGAATGGGTATTTATACGTACAGTTACAAGTGAATCTCGAGACTTTACACACGTCATAAAGGTCACGAGACATGAAACCAAACGTGTACAAACAACCATAAACCTACATATCCAAACCTTAGGGTGGTGGCAACCTTGCCTAAGGTTGCCTCAACTTTTTATGCAAACAACCAATCACTTACTCCCAACATATTTTATGACTAAGGTTGCCTCAACATGAATTTTTAGTGGCAACCTTGCCTAGCCTTGCCTCAACATTAAACACTCCAAGCATTTACTCCCAAACAAGCATTTCTTCCTTGTTTTTCTCCCCCACCGAATCGGTATAACCTACCGCTTGAGGCACCGAAATCCCTTTGCCGATCCACTGGCAATCCTCCTTGCCGATCGGCAACCATTGCCGAGACCTCCAAACCGCAAGGTTGCCACCCCCTTATAGATATGACCCTAAACTATGATTTAAACTTTTACTAGACAAACAATCTCCCCTAAACTTGATTTCAATTAAAATCGTTTGTAAAGAATCTGATTTAAACTTCTGTTTTAATTTCTTATGTTTTTCCATAGAAACACTATCGAGGTTTCAATGTATAGAGTTAGTAAATAAATTATTTAAAAGCTAGTTTTAATAAAACGGTTTTAATTCTGTTAGGCAAAATCTGTTCTAAGATTGTAAGAAAACATGTATATTTTATTAATATAAACCAACATATACAAATAAACATTAAACTGTAAACAATTAAAGAAAATTGATAAATAGACAGAAGGTGTAGGAGATCTAAATAGACATACTCGATTACAATAATTAAATAAAGAACTTACTAGTAAAACTGAGGATCTTTTTTAATAATCAAAAGCTAAGGCTCGTGTTTGATACGATTGCCGTAAAACAGATTCATCATCTATTTCCTAGGGTACATCAGCCAAAGCAGTATGTATTGCCGGGCCTGATTAATATGCCATAAAGATCACGGAAACGTTGGCGTGTTTATTGATTATGTTGGGGATAATTTCGTCTTCATGGAGGCACCATAATGGTGCATTTTTAGGTTGTTGGATAATGGAAGAGAATCATTATTTATACAAAAAATGGCAACTGTTTTAAAAAGGTATTATACTGGCCACTATTTGTTTTTCTGTGTAGCAAATAATTTTTTTTTTAACTTATACATGTACTTTTTTACAAATTCGACATTTTTGATGTATTTTGCGAAATTTTGTGACATTTTTGCCCCTCTCATCTAATAGGATTTTTTTTTCTTTTTCTGAAGGGCAAAAATGTCACAAAATACTTTAAGAAAGACGAATTTGAAAGAAAATTACCTGTATAAGCAAAAAAAAAATTATTCGCTACCTAGAAAAACAAATAGTGACAAATATGGTACATTTTTAAAACATTTGCCCTATAAAAAACCTATCTTTTCCACAAAGAAAAGATTGCAACAAAAAATAGACAATCTTTTCCACCAAAAATATATCGCAATCAAATATGAACAAGATATGCAAATATGTTATTATTTAACATGATTTGAAATATGAACATAGAAAATGAATTTGTATTTGCATGTTGAATAAGTCCCAACCAGTTTATAAAACAAACTTATACAAAAAATATAAAGAATTCTATAAAAGGAAACAACCTCGAACTTCTTTCATTTTCCACACTACTTTTGTTGCGAAACTCTTCAAGAAGAACGCTAATCTATAAACTAATACTAATGTATATAACATACACATATGTTATAGTGTCCAAAGTTTAAAGATAATTATATTTGTAACAAAATTTTCAACATTTTGCTACGGTCAATAATGTGTTACAAGTGACAACATCGTCAAAACATGATGAAATATCATGTCGGTTTGGTTAATCGGTTGGTTGAATTTTTCTTTTTGTCATCACCGACGTGCCAATGTGTACTAATGCAATAGTAGTGAGTTGAATAAAAAAAAAATGGCGCCTTAATTAAGGTATCTTACTACAGTATATTCCATATTTTAGGTTTGGACTTGTGACTTGTTAGAAGTGTTTGAAGAGTAAAAGGGTTTATATTACAGTATCAAACTAGTTTTGTGAGTATGATTAGCTGGCGCCGCAAAAGATAAAGGAAACGTGGGCAATTACGAAATGACGGCTGTCGTAGGTAGCGTCTAGCTGTACATCACGTGTGGTTTTATCTTACGACTAGTCAATGCAAATCCCTAAATCAAGCCCCAATTATTCCACCTTATGAACCCACGATTCCACGAATAAAATGACAATATTCTTTGTCTTATGTATATCGAATTAGCGAAAAGTCTAAAAAGCTTCTCATTCTTATCGTCAAAAAATATTCTTTTTTCTTTTCTCTTGTTTCAGTATTATGGCGAGTGCTTTTTTCCGCTTCTCATGTCACATATGTGTGGGATCTACTTATAGTTTCCTGTATTAATAATTACTTTCATGATCAATGTATTACATAATTTGGTTAATTTGAGTATGAGTTGTGATACGTATGTCTAAACTATATGCCTCAAAACATTATTAATCATATCATTAAATGACACATGTATTACATAATTTGGTTAATTTGAGTATGAGTAGTTATATGTATGCTTAAAAATTTGCCTAAAAACATTCTTAATCATATCATTAAATAACACATATATTTCACATTTTCTTTTTCTTTATCCCTATTTTTTATCCTTTCACATATCGGAATCTTATACTCAAGCATATTTTTAAGCATATAATTTAGGCATATAAATCATTTCCCTTTGAGTATAGAATATACTTTTGGATCGCACTTTGCGCTAGAGCTAAATTTTTTATCTTAAGAGTTGTGCATTTTGAAATCCTAAAATTTGTAAGAAATGACATATATTTCTCGCAGACCGATGTTAGCGTAAGTAACTAACGTAATTGTAACAATATAAAATGTCTTTACAATCGATGAGAAAATGTTATGTATATATAAGTTTAAATTTGAACTCGTGATCTCTATTGTAATGATGTTACAATCCATGAGAAAATGTTATGTATATATAAGATTGACATAGCCAAATTAACATAAATAAAGTCAAAGTTTGGCAAAATTTAGTCAAAGATGCAAACACAAACTGAAAAGCTATTCTATTCTCGTAATTGAGATTACATTGTAACAAGACTACAAGACAAGAGAGAATATCTACTTTGAATATGCCATTACCAAATTTCCCAACTTCTAATTTTTCTTTTCTCCAATTTAATTGTCATCAAAATTGGGTATCACCTTAACCTCATGAATCTACATTCAACACCCTATAGAATCAAGTATTTACACGCCGCCCCCTATACTTTTCTTTCACTGCCTAAAGCCCATTCCACCTTGTTGGGTCGGGTAGCGAATACCAAAAGGGTCATTCGTGATGTTTTGATTATGTGTAAACAGGTTTGAATTCGATTGAAAGTAACCCGGATGATCAACACGTTGGCTTCTAATTCCACTTTGCACTTCATCTTCTAATGATCTTCCAAACTTTGTGTCCGTTGGGTAAATAGGTGTCATTGACGTAGCAATATTCATTGGAGTTGTAGTTGTACTCGGAGCTTGGCTTCCGGGTACAGGTTCGGCCAATCCTTGCCCGAATGCAGCTATGCTAGCCCAATCATAATTACCCGAATCATATTTTTGAATATTTACTTTTTGGTCTTCATTTATCAAGGTTTTTATGGAATTGACCCTTGGTAAGTTAAAGTATCGGTCTTGAATTTCGGGTAATGATTCGAGAACATCATCAAATTGAGACGAGCATGATGATGATGAGTTGTGGCTTTGTTCGGTTGTTTGAGCCTCCGAAATTTGCTTTTGTGCACTTGAGTTTTTCTTGTAGATTCGACAAAGCACCCAATCATCCAACTATATCAAATCAAAAACGAAATAAGACTTCAGTATTTAAAAAAACAATTATTGAAGGACTATATATCATACATTCACTAAAATTGTAAAGCTAGCAAATAGTTTTACCTAACATTTGAAATATAGGTAATTTTACATACAAAAATGATTTCTATACACCAATAACTTGTATTCATGTAATCACTTATAAAATAAAAGATAACAGCATAATTAAGTAGTGAATTGGTAAACATACCCTTGTGCTACCAGTTTTTCTTTGTGGGTCAGATAACCTATACTCATGCATGATCCAATTGGTTTTGTTCCCTTTAGGTGCTTTACCAACATAGAACACCAAAGCTTTCTTGATCCCCACTCTTCTTCCATTAGTGGTAATCACCTTATCAGTTCCTGTAGCCTTCCAATAACCCGACCCGGCTACTCTATTGGGTCGTGACCCATTTGGATACTTTCTATCTCTTGGACTAAAAAAATACCATTCTTTCTCACCAAACATAGCCTTACCTAGAATCAAATAATTAAAAAGATTACACCATTAGTTACTACACAAAATATAAAAATATATATATATTTAAAGTGTTGTTAGCAAAACCCGTAAAAAATATACTTACTTGGTAGCACCCATGGATCAAACTTATATAAATCAATATCAGCAATAATCTGAAGACTAAAATCATAACCAGCCACTTTTCGGCATAGATATTGCACCAAAAGCTCTTCATCAGTTGGGTAAAACCGAAAACCCGGTGGTAAACTTAATTGGGTCATAGGATCCGTTACTGGCAAACCCATTTTTGAAATTCTATTTTTAGAAAGTTGTGGTATGAAAGAAATTTATTTAAAAGAAGTAAATTTCTTTTTTTTTTTTTAAGAAATGTGAACTTCGATGGGTATTTATAATGATTTGCTAAAGAGAGATAAGTACGGTCGTCCTTTTCTTACTGTTTTAATGGTGGGGTAAAAGATGGTTAAGAATTTGACACGTGGTTATACTTATTGGTATCAATAATAAGCCGACCTTATCTAAAAGGTAAAAAAGATATTTAAGTGCATGAATCTTATGGACCATATGAGACAAAAGAGATGTAGTGAGTCATGGGAATAGATAAGATCCTGGCTGTACACGTATGTGTTCTAGAATACTAAGTCGACTCGAAGTGACAACATAAAACGACAAATATTTTGTTTTATAGAATACAGAGTGAGGGTGCCTTTGGTTCGTAGGTTTTGGAATAGGGTTCTCTTATACAAACTCTGTTTATATTGTCTAATTAGAAGGTTTAGTTAAATCGTACAACTCGTGATGTGGGTGAGTATTGGGCCGGTCTTGACTCGTCACGACCCAAAACTGATTGATCCAGATATTGAATGTTTTGAAAATCAAAACCGAATCCCGAATCCTAAACCAAAACCAAATCCCGAATCTCGAACCGAATCCTGAAACCAGTCGATTTTGTTTGTATTTTTTTGGTTTTTGACTCGCCTCGACCCAAAACGGATTGTCCCGAGTCCTGAATGTCTGAAAAACCAAAACCGAGTCCTGACCCGAGTGTGGTCGGCTCTGTTTCGGGATGCTCGTTTTCGGTCGGTTTTTTTCAAGAATTCGGGATTCGGTTGGAGTTGCTCACTCCTAACCTTCGATGCACACCGTACAAACCGACGATGCATACAATAATTGAAAACCTTCTCTATGGGGGGTCCAAATAACTTGCCCTTTAGAATAAAGTATAGGAATAGGAATTTTAAAAGAATGTTCGGTGAGAAATATAGGTTTTGATATTAAACTCACAAATAAGGGTGTTCTGATACCTTCTTATAATGGGTTTTGATATTTGGTTGAGAAATATATTCACACCCATTGCAACATACTATCAAACACATACAAATAGAGCTTCGTAATTGCAAACCAAACGCACCATGAGATACTCACGAGCTTGCATTATTTTACAGAGAGAAAATAAAATGACTAGAAGTAAGTGACTATAATTTTATATTTTTGCCGGTTATCAAATTTAACTATTTGATTTTTTTTTTCTTTCAGTTGAGCCAAATTATCTCGCTATTACAAACACAACGAGTAGTTTTTTTTATACAAGTAGGGATGACACCAGTGGGTAATGGGCACGGGTATCTCTAACATGTCACCTACCCTAGTGGTTTTTTTCTCACCAGCCTCCCCCTCCCACCCACCAATATGTACCAATTGTTCACAAAATACTTAAACATATGCTTCAAACTAGCAAATTAAACATAATTACACCAAATCAATGAATCAAGTCATATTAGTTCACTTTCAAGAGATAAAGTAAAATGGTTTAAAATTTCTTTAACAAATCAAAAAATTAGAGTCACTTAGCCAACATCCTACTTCTACAACAACTTACAAAAAACCTTCTAATTGTTTAATATGTTTTCTAGAGAGTTGGGTATTATTAAATATATACCATTAATCTTACAATTATTTAAGTATTATAATAAATTTTAGTTTAACATAAATGGATTCACATGTACACCTTTGGTATTTGTCAGGTACATATGTGGGTATTTTAAAAGGGTGTCATGGGTTATCGTGACGGGTACATTACCCGACACACACCTATGGGTATCAATTTTCACTCACAACCCACCCGTGGATAAAAATTGACAGGGTTACCCACTCATTTACGTGCGGGTACCCGTGAGTTATGGGTTTTTTTCTCGCCCATTGTCATCCATGTATGCAAGTAACAAACATCCTTGAAATTGCATATTGAAGAAAGTTAATCTGCGAGTAGAGACGATTTCCGAACCTAGTTATCTAGCTTGCTTACTATTGTAATTGAGCTCACGGCATACTATACTATAAATGTATTGAAATTACATCCAATTTCACCAAACATTTTATATCTTTTCAGGTAGTTGAAGTAATATTGTATACAAACCAAACTGATTCACATACAAAGAAATCATTCAATTTGGTAATTTACCTAGGCATAGGAACAATTTTCTTTGCCTTCGAGATATTTATTCAAAACAAATTGATTTTGATTGTATATACATCTCCATGTCTACTAGACGTAAAGGAAACAACAACTAGCTTATTACATCGGTCAGATCAGACCAGGCACAGTCATAAAAAGTCTTCTAGTTTTTTACTGCTGGACAAGTATTTTAACCTAAGAAACCAGTCATAGATAAACATTAGGATCGTTTACTTAGGACCACGTGAGCAAATAGAGAGTGTGGGTTGCAAGGCAAACACGTGGTAAGTAGAAGTTAGGTCGATATTTCGTCAAAAAGGGGCTGTTTATAATCCAATAGAGTCACCATTTATTAACACGTATATGCCTTTTTTATTTGTTTATTCTTATTTTATGCTCTTTTCTTCATCTTATTAGTTTTAGGCTTTCTTACACTCTTCTAATTCCTACTTTTCTCCACTTTGACTTTTGACTTTCCCTTTAAACCTACATTCTTCTCCAATCTTTACTCTTTAGGATCAATCTTTATACACACTTTCTATTTTGATAAACCATAAAGTTTAGAAACTTTCACTAATCTAATTTATATCGAGAACTTTCAAGACTTGGTTGATACGATTTTATTATTAATTTAATTCATCTTTTAATCCAACTAAATAGTTTCTGCGAATAATTAATAGTAAAAGTAAAAGTGTTGCTTTAAATATACAATCAGTTAGTAGATATTTTTGAAGTTATTGTTGAGCTTATTAGTTTCATATGTGCTACGTGATTAATTCTTAACTTTTTTTAGGTAGAAAAGCACTATAATTTATATAATTAATTATTGTTCAGGTGATTAGGTATGCTAAAAATAGCTACGTGTTGTAAAATAAAGTGAAAATAAGATCACTTCCTAAAGAGAATGAAACAAAATAAAATTATTAGAAATATCATTACCGCAAATGACGGATCATGTTATTGCATGAAACTTACCTGATAACAAACTATTTAATACTTGGAAAGATTATAATTATAAAGGTTTGGTGTGATATTAGTGTTACATTTATATTATATGAAATTGTAACTCTACCAATCAAATATCACACTACTAAAAAGTCAAAATTTTCATTAAGGATAAATAACAAAATTGATACAGTATATAGTTATAGTTTGTTGCATCACTAAATCAACCTTACATCTGTACAACAATATATCACTACAGTTTTGTTGTTTACGAAGTCATTTCTCAAAGAATTTTGCTACATCCACTCAAATTCATCCATAAACTTTCTCAAATAGCAACACTACAGATTTGTTGTTTACGAGGTCATTTCTCATATAGCAATGATTAAGTTTTACAACAAAGATCGACAAAGAAATATGATGACAATAAAACAAAACAATCATATCACAGTCGCTTAAATGGAAACGTTACATTCAATTCTTTTTGGTGTCAAAATCGTATAAATGGAGATGTAAAGAGAAGAAGATAGAATTACAAGTGGAAAGTGATGATGTCATTAGTGATGTTAAAATTCCAACTCTATGAGTAGTCTTATATGACAAGTAATCAATATTGTTACGTGGCCGACAATGATTGGGTCTGATATAGAAATACGACTATTTTGGACCAGCCTTGGGTTTGACATGCAAATACGACCATTATGGATCGTCCTAGAAGTGTGTGCACGTGGCCACGTACTAACTCATAGACGCAAAGTGTTTTATACGTGTAAAATATACTGATTAGAGCATACTTGTCACTTTATGAATTTTATATTATATTTCTTTTTTTTGAAAGGTGACTTTTTTCATATATGATTTAGAGTCGCACCTGCTAAATAGCAGGCCCTCATCCACTACATACCCAGACTATGTTGTCTGAACCGGGCCCACGCTGGCGCAGTGGGGATTTAAACGGCTTTCGCCCGGAAACCGTACCGCCTCCACACGAGATTACTCGCTTGAGAAACGGCCGGATGAAAACCGGGGCCGGCTTGGATTTGAACCTGCGCAGCTAATGGCTTACAGGTTCTCCTCTTCATTGTCTGATATTTCCGGAACATATGGTCCACAAGTGGACCACAAGTGAGGACTTCCCGGATGGTCACCCATCCGGTACTACTCCCACTTGTGGCTCGCTTAACAAGTTAAGCCCCACCCACTAGACCACAAGTCCTTTGAATACCAATAATAGTAGGGATGACGATTTTCATAGCGCAAAATCAAAAGGGTATTTGCACTTTTTAGTGCAAAAATAATAATTTTCAAATTAATCAGGGTGATTTTATTAAAATTTTGACACGTTTACTTTTTTTTAATAATAAAATATAATTGGTGGAAGAGAGGTGTAAGCTATTACTAAGTTGATTAGGCTTTGTAATTTTTATTTTTATGTGACTGATGGCTTATATATCTTGTGTGACTTCATGTTTTGGCTATGTTTGGTGCGGAGCTTTTTTGAAGCTTTTTTGGGTAATGAGCGGTGAGAATGAGCTTTTTTATTTTTTATGTTTGTTTGGCATGAGAGCTGTGGGCTTTGCTATTTTTTTAGAAAAGCTCATTTTCTCAATGCTTCTTTATGAAGCTGTGAGCTTTTTTGGCTACTGCTCACAGCTCATAGCTACTGTTCACTGCTATTGCTCAATGCTACTGCTCGCAGCTACTTTTGCCAAACATAGCCTTTATCTCTTAGTGTCAAAAGTCAATCCAAAGTTAATACTAAAGTAATCAAAAAGGCTATAATTTTATTAGAGGATTAATATGGGCCAAACCCGCCATTAGAGTTTCATTATATATTTGTCTCCATATATATTGTATCAATAAAATGTATCATTTACGGGGTTTCATTAATCAACATGATATCAGAGCGAGTCTGATTCTCATACCTAGGTGGCTAAGTTGAGCCACCTCTATTATAGCACCCCCGTCAAACCCTAGCCGCCATTTATCAGTTTTCCAAAAAATAAGTCTAATCTTTGCTTTTATTTTTTGTTTGTTTGCTTATGCTTTTGTTGTTGCTGCATGGTGAAGATTAATCTGCGTTTGCTATCAGACGTCTTCATAAACAAATATGTTATGTGATTTTACTATTGCGTTTATTTACTTTTACTGCTACTTGAAGAATTGATTCCGCTTGCTTCTGAAATTCTTCATCAACAATTTATGTTTTTATTATGTTAATGTTCTTTTTAGTTACTACTTCAATCCAAGCTTTCGAGATTTCGCCGCTCGGAGTGCGGGAGAATTATTAGAGGATTAATATGGCCCATGCCCGATTGTGGGTTTAGTTCCATTATGTCACCACCCCAAATTCGGGTCGCAACGGAAGGTTTCCGGGGCGTGACGTTCATGCTACAATGTTACAGTTATATCGAACGAGCTATGTGAGTCGTTTGGAAAAATCATTCGTTGATTCATTAAAACATTTCAGAGTACACAAAAAATAGGTCCCAAAGGTTTTCCCAAAAGCAAAAGTAATAAGTTTAGTACAATCAAACGAATATATTAAATGAATGAAATCTTCGTGAGTGGGGTCATCAATGCCGACCAAGTGAAAAGACTATCCATGAAATGCAATCAAGCAAGCTAATCACCTGAGAAAATACATGCTAAAATGTCAACATAACGTTGGTGAGTTCATAGGTTTAAATCAAGGTAAATCAGGTATGGAACATAAGATTTCAATAAGGAAAATAAACAACATTGCACTAAGCTCATGACACCGACGCTTAACGTATTTGGTATGGAATCAAGCATAAATAATTGCCTCGAACAAGTGTTCGCCAGACACTTAAGGTAATTCCTCAAATGGTGCACGTCCATTTATCCAGTTGGCGCGACCAACCCGGGACGGGGGTGTCAACCCAATAGATTTATTCACAACATTCGCGCTTACAAGTAATTAACGGTAACCTAGGCAATGTAACGGTTTTATACTCATGTCCGCATAGAAAACAAGCATTGTATTCTCACTCCGAGAGTTAGAAATATAGTAAACAAGTAAAAACGGGGCTATGAAACTCACCTTAAAAAAATAGTCTAAGTAGAAGGAAGTCAAACGGTAAAAGTATATGTCATCGACACGCGACCTAGATTAGTACGGCAATTCTTAGTTTATCGATTTAATCACAACTTAAATAGTCTAAGTATTCTCTAGAGTTTGTGTTTATTGTTGCTTGTTTGGTAATGGTTAGATTTAAATATAACCCCCCACCCCACCCTTGTTAGCCGTCCACCACACCACACACACAAACACACTCTTCATTCAAGTTTTACTTCAAGTGTTGCAAGAGAAATTGAAGTCCAAAGTAAACTACCTCAAATCCTTTGCAAGTCTAGATGATCTTCTTGAGTTTAAATCTATTCAAGTCACTTAAAGTCTCATCACAAATCCTTCAAGAATACAAAAGGTGTAGAAGGATTTCTAAAGTGTGGGAGAGTGCTCAAATCCTAGTTCTATTCCTTGCTTGTTATTCCTTTCTTTCGAAAGCCAAAAGTTGTAAGAAAACCTAGCTCACTCATAATCAAATCTATTTACATGTTTTCTCATGTTTAATCTATGTTATATATGTCCAGGTATATTGATCACATGATGTACCAAGCCTTAAAAATCAAGTTAAACTTATATGTTGTCTTATGAAGTGTACAAATGAAACTAGTGATTTATGCTATAAAAAACGACCAAACTAACTAGCCATGACATTGGAAAATTATTTACTGTTAAAGAGGACCTTGCAAGGAAACCGTAGCAATTTGAATCACCCAAAATGGACACACAAGTCGAAAGTTATGTCTAAAAGAAGTGAACGAAATCGAAAAACTAAAACTGTCAAAAACTTCCCGTAACGATTCTAAGGTAACTTTTAAAGGCCCTTCTGGTCCGTTTTGTCAAAAAGTTAAAACACGATAGTTGTCCGGAATGACGTTTTCTTCAAAAACTCGGGAGAACATGTCCAGAAAAAGCAAAACAAAGGCAATTTCTGTCACAAATTGTAAAGACAGTTTCGACGTCAAATTTTGGTTTTCACAGAACAAGTAATTAGGAACCATGTTATTTTCAAGACTAATTACTTACTAAAACATAATAAACCTTATAAAATAACAATCTTCATTCAAAATAAATTTTCCTAAGTCTATTTGACCTTCGGAAGAATTTTTTTCACATGTGAAAGCCATTTTTTCACATGTGAAAACCATTTTTTCACATGTGAAAAAACAATAATCATAACTTATAAGTTTTTCACAAGTGAAACCATATTCCTAACTTATAAACCTCATAAGTTTTCACATATGAAACTATACCCATAAACTTATAAATCCTTACAACTATTATAACTTCATGTTTTACATATTGAGCACTACAAAACTAGGGAGCTTCATGTGAGGGGTTTCATTTGGGTAAACGTATCGACGAGTTGCTGAATTTATGAATTAAAGTGTCCTAGCTCCTCGAACGTTTACTACATGACCTCTGAATTAAAATGGCTCGAACGGTAGTGTGAGATATATAAACTAAAATTTTTCATAAACCGTTTCTATAAAACGACGTACACAAACTAAAGCATCATGATCCATATAAATGACATATATAGACTCGTTTATGCTTTCGCATCATTATTCCATAAACTAAGACACGATACAATATTATAGGTTGCTCATAGAGGTAAGGTTGTAAAAATCGTTAGGCGCTAGTGAGGCGGTCGGGTAGGGCATAGCGATTAATCAGTTAGACGTGGATTAATCGGATTGGAATTTTTATGCAAAAAATTGTAATTTTAGATATTATATTATATTATATTATATGTATGCGATAAGCATAATACATCAAAGTTCAAATATAAACATAATACATAATTCTTCAAAGTTTAAAGTCAAACATAGATATTACTCAGTTTGTTGACTATTTTTAAGCGATCTTTGACTGATTTTGTCGTCTGATTAATCGGTTTGTGGACCTATCTTTAAGCGATTTTGACTGATTTTTAAGCGATTTTGTTGACCAATTTTTAAGCTATTTTGTCCGATTAATCCGATTAGACCGATTTTGTCTGATTAATCGGTTTGTTGACCGATCTATAAGCGATCTTTGACCAAAATGATTACATAGGCCGATTATGATAAATCAAGGCGCTTAGTGAGCGATTATGCGGGGACTAATCGGCTGCCTGGACCGATTTTTACAACAGAGCATAGAGGTTTTCACAACTCGACCATCAGTTTCACTACTCACTAAAACATCAATAACTCACGGTGAGTTCGTAGCCCCACTTTCTATTGTTTAACTATTTAATAAACCCGTGGGGGGATGCATGCTATTATTTTTCTACTCGAACACAATGCTTTCAACTATATGCTTATCTGAATGTTTTATTGTCATTGAGTAGCAATTGTCATGTTCAAAGTTCCTATATCGTGAACCATTAGTCATTAGCTTAGTGAGCGTGAATATTGTGAATAGGCCTATTGGGATTGATGAATCCCGTTTGTATTGACCGGTTAGGCAATCGAACGCAGTATATTTTAGATCGATAGGTATAATGGCAAAAATTACCTTTGTAGGGCTACGATGTTACTAATATGCCAATTTTTATTGGTTAGATGTTAACGCATTGGTTGCCACAAGCTTAGTGAAATAATAACTATTTTGTTTTCAAACTATGAATGTGAGATTAGTTAACTCACATTACGAATATTGCGTTCAATGATTTAACTAAACCTATGAATTTCACTCAACATTTGTGTTGAATTTTTAAAACATGTTTATCTCAGGTCCATAAGGTACAAAGATGGTATGGAGGAGCACAAATATTTAGAAGGCTATAAACTTTATTTATCGTTCGAAACTTTGTACTATGTAATCCACAAAACTACTAGGACCCCTATATTTTGTAAACTCTGATGTTTAAGTAAATCGAATGATAAGTGTTGGGACAACATTGACAAGATCTCCTTATGTTTTAATGATGACTAATAAACCTTCGAAACACATAAAATCACAAACGTTAGCCAAAATTCTCCGAACTTCATGTCTGCTCTTGACGCGCTGACGCGCCATCAGCGTGCCAGGCATGTGAAGTTCGGGATGAATTTTGAAAATCGGTTTTCCCCTTACCCGAAAAATGTGGATCTTTCAATACAGGTATGAATATATTATGTGCTTAGTTGAGAACACTCAAAATGAGTTCTAGAATTAGAGGATTCCAACTTTTCAAATACCCGTTTTTGGCAAAACGCAACTCAAGTCTTTTGACAAATGCCTCTAGCCAAGGCTTTCTAAACCTAGGGAACTTATATACTTCACGTAACTTCAAGTGAAGGTATTCATATGGCCATAACTCGTGTTTACGTCTTCTCTAATCACGTTGTTAATACAAATTTCGCCTAAAACGTTATTTATATTTTACGATCTTCGCTAAGTTTTGTTAATGACAAATGTAAACTTTAGTTTCTAAGTAAAACATAATCTTAGTTTTAAAGACTTGCATAAACTAGACTTTTGCTACATTTTACATTTCATAAAACACAACACTTCTTATTTTCTAAAAATATAATTGTCACATCACATTTATGGTAAGTTTTGTCATTATACATTTATGAAAAGAAATGTGTTTGACTTACTTAGATGTTGCTTGTAAGTTTAGTGTTTGACTTGATATTATGTGATGTGACATTGTTTGGTTTGCAAGAGTAATGAGATGTGACTTGGTTTGGTTTGCAAGATTTATTGCAAAACCAACTGCAAGTCCGGCGGTACCCTGGAGGTACACGGGCGGAACCCTTTTGAGGGGTCCGCCTGATCCGCCAGACCTGCAGAAGGTTTGGCTATAAATATTGAGCCACAAGTTGAATTTTGGCTCATCACTTGACATTACATTTTACACACACTTTCATTCTTTCATCTAACCTCTTAACATTTCATATGTGAAGTTTCTTTTTGTAGCAAAGAGATTCACGAGCTTACTAAAAGTAACAAGTATTCAACACAACGTTGCAAGACTTGTTAGCTTAGCATTGTGTAGACTTGTGTAGTTTACACTTCATTTGATTGTGTATTTTCAGTAGTGATCGGTTAGTATTTTAGTCCTCAAAATACAAAGAGTGTTGGGAGTTGTTGTACCCTAGTAAAAGAACTAACGGGAGTGGCTGTGCCCTTGTAAAAGAACTCGACATTTAGCTTTGTGTCGGTAAAAGTATAAGCGACGTGTAAGGTTTTCTCCGCCGGTGAAAGGAGCTTGTTGACTAGTGAAAGAAACTCTCGAGTTGGATACTCGGGGCGTGGACGTAGGGCAAGGAAAAAGAGTCCTTGTAGCCGAATCACGATAAATACTCATGTTGTGGTTTGATCGTTTCTTTCATTTACTTTCATGTTATTTATTGTGTTTGTGCATATATCTTTGATCAAACGGAAAGTTTCAAAGCTAACTTAACAAGTTAAAAAGATTTTAATCGGTAAACTATTCAACCCCCCTTCTAGTTTTCCACAATTGGCATCAAGAGCTACGTTACTCAAGCTTTTAAAATATATTGTGTTTTAAAACTTGAAACGATCCATGGATTTTGAAAATTACAAAGAAGGGCAATCTATGCAAAGACCACCACTCTTTGAAGCAAATGGTTTTATATATTGGAAAAACCGTTTTGAAACTTACGTGAAATCTAAAGATATAGATTTGTGGTATATAATTATTGATGGTGATAACGTAGTTACTAACATCAAAGATGATGATCAAAAGAAGTTAATAGGTAAAAATAATGAAGCTAAAATGATGCTTTACAATGCTTTGCCTAAGAAAGAATATGAAAGAGTCTTTTTGTGTCAAACCGCCAAAGATATTTGGCAATCTTTAATTGTCACTCATCAAGGAAACTCGCAAGTTAAAGATAACAAAATTGATCTTCTTGTTCAACAATATGAACAATTTGTTATTTCCGAAGATGAGATTATTGATAATGCTTTTGCTAGATTTAATACTATTATTACTTCACTTAAAGCACTTGACGAATCTTTTTGTAGTAAGAACTTTGTCAGGAAATTTCTTAGAGCACTCCATCCGAAGTGGAGAGCAAAAGTGACGGCAATTGAAGAATCCAAAGATCTTTCAAGCATGTCACTTGATGAGCTAATTGGAAACCTCAAAGTTCACGAAATGGTAATGGAAAAAGATTCGGAACTAGTTAGAGGCAAGAAAGAAAAAGTTAAGTCCATTGCCTTGAAATCTAGAGTCCAATCTAGTGATGATGAAGAATCTACTTTGGATAGTGACGATGAGGAATATGCTATGGCCGTTAGAGACTTCAAGAAGTTCTTTCGTAGAAGAGGAAAGTTTGTAAGGCAACCTAAAGATGACAAGAAAACTTTCCGAAAAGATCGTGATGATAGGAAAGGAAAGGTTGAAAGAAAATGCTATAGGTGTGGAGACACAAGTCATCTTGTAGGAGAATGTCCAAAACCACCCAAGAGCAAACCTCAACAAGCTTTTGTGGGTGGTGCTTGGAGTGACTATGAAGGAGATGATGATGAGCCAAAGAATGACGATATCGCTCTCATGGCTCACAACTCAAATGAGGTATTATCCGACTCATCTTACTCCTCTATTGATGATGACATTTTACAAAAAGAATATAACAAACTTTGTGAATTGAGCTTAAAAATCATAAACAAAAATAAATTTTTGAAAACTAAAAAAGAGTTTTTAGAAAATGAAGTTTATGAGTTAAAAGAAAAAGCTAAGAGATTAGAAAAGAGTAAAGGTATTGACACACCTTGCAAATCATGTGAAGAGCTTAAACTAGAAGTTGAGAAACTCAAAATTACTCAAAATGATCTAATAAAACAATCCACAAAGTTTAAGAAGTTCGATAAGAGCACTTCTTGTGCGGATGAAATTATGAAACTTCAAAAGTCACCCTTTGATAAAACAGGACTAGGATTTACGAAAATTGAAACTCCAATGGGTCAAATGAAACAAGAAAAGATTGCACAAGAAACAAATAAAATTGCTACAGCAGCCTGCGGATCAGGCGGAACCCAATTTAGGGTTCCGCCCGTTGGCCCCGAAGGTTCCGCCAGACCTGCTGCAGCAGTAACCTCATCCACTTCGGATCGTTCAAAATTTGTTAAAGTTACATACAAAAGTGGAACAAAACCTGTGTTTAAAATTGGAGTAGGATTTAGTAAAAATGAATTTAGAGCTAAAACTACTCAACCAAGACCTAAGACTCCAATTCCCAAACGCCCCTTTCCAAAGAGCAACTTCAACGCTTGACCAAACTACCAACATGTTTGGAACCAAAACACTCCTAGACATTACCAAACTCCAAACCACATGCCATGGAACCCTTATGCTCTATTTTCATACTTGGAACAAATTAATGGAATGCTTAACCAAAATGGACCCATGAGAAATTGGGGACCAAATGTTTGAGTGTTTTTCATAAAATAGGTGTGCCTCAAAGTTTGTTTGGAACCGGATAAATGGATTAAAGATAGCGGTTGTTCAAGGCACATGACGGGTAACAAAAGCCTCTTCACTTCTTATCACAAATGTGACGGAGGTAATGTTACGTTTGGTAGTAATGCTAAGAGCAAAATCATCGGAAAAGGTACAATCTCTCATGACTCCCTTTTTATTGATGATGTAGCTCATGTTGATAACTTAGGTTTTAATCTCCTTAGTATTAGTCAACTTTGTCGTAATAAGTATAATGTTCTTTTTAGTGAAAACGGAAGTAAAATACTTAAAGATGGTATAACCATAGCCAAAGGTGTCCTTAAGAATAACGTATATGTCATGAAGATGGATCCAACATCTAGAGACAAACTTTGTCTTACCTCATTAGATGAATCTTCAACTTTATGGCATAGACGTTTAGGACATGCTAACATGAGACTAATCCAAAACCTCTCCTCCAAAGACTTAGTTCGAAACCTACCTAAGTTGAAATATGACCAACACTTTTGTGATGCTTGCAAAGTCGGTAAACAAGTCCATAATAGCCATAAGGCTAAAAACTTGGTTTCTACATCTAGGTGTCTAGAACTTTTGCATATGAATTTATTTGGTCCATCCGCTATACAAAGTTATGGAGGCAACTTCTACACTTTGGTCATAGTTGATGATTACTCAAGATATACTTGGACAAAAGTTTTGAAAAGTAAAAATGAAGCTTTTGATAAATTTGAGATTCTAAGTAAGAAAATTCAAAATCAAGTAGGGTCTAATATTGTGTCTATTAGAACGGATCACGGTCGTGAATTTGATAATGAATTTCAATTTGGAAACTTTTGTGATAATAATGGTATAACTCATAACTTTTCGGCTCCACGTACTCCTCAATCTAATGGTGTAGTAGAACGTAAAAACCTAACATTGCAAGAGATGAGTAGAACAATGCTTAATGAACAAAACATTCCACAAAAGTTTTGGTGTAATGCCGTCGACACTTCAACGTACATTTTAAATCGAGTCCTAATTAGACCATTTTTGAATAAAACCCCTTATGAACTATATAAAGGTAAAAAGCCTACATTAGGATACTTTAGAGTGTTTGGGAGTAAATGTTTCATTCTTAACACCAAGGATTATCTCACCAAATTTGACCCAAAGTCTTATGAAGGTGTACTTCTTGGATATTCACAAAATAGTAAAGCATACATTGTTTTGAACAAAGAAACCTTAAGAGTCGAGGAATCGTTGAACGTAATATTTGACGAGAGTCCACCTCCCTCTAAGACATCACCTTTGGTAGATGATGACTTAGTTGAAAGCCAAGCAATATAAAATCAAGAAATTTTAAGTGATGACAAAGAAGATGAACTATTTAACAAAGAAATTGTCAATGTCAAAGAATCTAAAAGTCATCCATTAGATAGTGTCATTGGCAACATTAACGAAAGAACACTAAGGTCAAAAGTTCAAAATGAAAGCAACTACTTTTGTTTCGTGTCAACCATTGAACCTAAAAATATTAATGAAGCAATTAAAGATGAGTCTTGGGTAATTGCAATGCAAGAAGAGTTAAACCAATTTGTTAGGAATGATGTATGGACATTAGTTCCTCAACCAAAGAGTCAAACTATAATTGGAACGAAATGGGTATTTCGTAATAAAATGGATGAAAATGGAATTGTGTCTAGAAACAAAGCTAGGCTAGTTGCACAAGGTTATAACCAACAAGAAGGCATTGACTACGATGAAACTTTTGCTCCGGTTGCTAGGCTCGAGTCAATTATAATCTTACTTGCATGTGCACACAATTTTAAACTCTTTAAAATGGATGTCAAAAGTGCATTTCTAAACGGAGTCATTAATGAAGAAGTGTATGTTGCTCAACCACCAGGCTTCATCGATTTTGAAAAACCAAATCATGTTTACAAACTTAAAAAGGCTCTTTACGGACTTAAGCAAGCTCCAAAAGCATGGTACGATCGACTTAAAACATTCCTAGTTGACCATAAGTATACCATGGGCTTAGTTGATAATACTCTCTTCACTAAGAAGAAAGATTCACATATTATCATAGTCCAAATCTATGTTGATGACATTATATTCGGATCAACTTGTCAAGAATTATGTGTGGATTTCTCAAAAATCATGCATGACGAGTTTGAAATGAGTATGATGGGAGAACTCAACTTTTTCCTAGGACTCCAAATCAAACAACTAGAAGATGGTATCTTCTTTAACCAATCTAAATATATTAAAGACATGCTTAAGAAATTTGGACTAGAAGATTCGAAACCTATCAAAACTCCCATGTCCACGGAAACTAAACTCACCAAGGATGAGGAAAGTGAATCCTTAGATAGCACTAAATATAGAGGTATGATTGGTAGTCTACTTTACCTAACGGCTAGTAGACCCGACATTATGTTTAGTGTTTGTCTATGTGCTCGTTTTCAAGAAGATCCTAAAACTACCCATCTCGAAGCCGTTAAAAGGATTTTTAGGTATATTAAGGGCACTACACATTTAGGTTTATGGTATCCCAAAGGAACGGGAATAGACACCATAGTGTATGCCGACTCGGATCATGCCGGTGACTATGTCGATAGAAAAAGCACAAGTGGTATTTGTACTTTTGTTGGACATTGTCTCACCTCATGGTTCTCTAAGAAGCAAACGGCTCTTGCTATCTCAACAACGGAAACCGAGTACGTTTTGGCCGGAAAAGCATGTCAACAAGCTCTTTGGATGAAGCAAGCTCTTGTCGACTACGTAATTCAACTCAACGACATCACAATTCTTTGTGACAACAAAGGTGCCATTGATCTTAGCAAAAACCCGGTTCAACATGCTCGTACCAAACATATTGAAATCCGTCATCATTTCCTTCGTGACAATGTTCAAAAAGGAAATATCTCAATTGAGAAAGTTTCTTCCGAAGATAACATAGCCGACATTCTCACAAAACCTCTTAAACGTGAACCTTTTAATCTTCTTAGGCTAGGCTTAGGACTCATGGAACCTACATTGTAGTTCTGGACATTAGACAAAAATCACAAAAATCAAAACAAATCCAAAACCATTTTTCTCAGCAGGGTCGGCGGAACCCTCAGCCATAACGGACGGAACCCAACTCAGGGTTCCGCCGTGTCCGTCGACCTGCAGAATCATTTTCTTTGTTTATATTAAACCAAACACCCATTATCTCATACCACCACTTCCAAAATGCTACTATTCACTTTACCATCCATCCATACCTACGAATTCTTGGTCTTCCATTCATTTACATTGCAACTAAATCATCATTGTAAGTATTCTAAACATGATTATAATCCTGATCTGAGTCTAGGAATTCTATTTCTTGCACAAAAACAAAAACTTGGGGTTATGCATTAACTTGAAAAACTCATGCATTAGATTAGGTGTTTAATAAAACTAATCATGTTTCCCATAGTTAGGAATTGCATCTTTAATTAGTATAAACATGTTTGCTAAAACACCCCATGTCAAATCCTTCCAAAAATTTCTCACAAGTAGGACAAAAATTTTTTCGTCTCACATTGAGAATACAAAATCAAAACGTTATGTTTAAAACATCACTTGCATAATGTCTCTTGAATGCTAAAGGGAATACATAACCAATATGTATTTTCGGGGTACATTCAAACGAAGCTACATTGGACTAGGAGCGTTTGGGTTATCTTTTGTTTTATAACAAAACTTGCATAAAACGATTTTGAAGCATCAAAATGAGTCAAGATAACCGCACCTCCACATTGTTTTCATATAGGCACACACTAGAACATCCATATTATAATAGTTGTTTACGTAAACTAAAATGTGAAATTTTGTTGTTCTAGGAATCATCATGCCTCCTCTAACCCACTACGACCACAAGGACATCATTAAGTATCTACCAAAACACCACAAAACCAAAGGCCTTACCCCAAACCAAGTAAACGTTTTCAAAGCCCTAGAAAAACACTATGTCCATGAGGGTAGAACCATTGACCCGTCTTTTCTAGAAGGCACAAACCTTTAAGCCGATCTTGCCACAATCAACTTTGAGTGTTTTTTGAATATCGACGAGCCTATTTGTCCTAGGTTCATTCTAGAGTTCTATGCATCCTCCGTCCTCTCCACGGATGACTATGGTCATATGTCTATCAACTTTAGGGTTATCGGTCATCAATACTCCTTCACTCTTGATGGGAGGAAGTCCTTAGAGCCAATGTCATTAGCACAATAGGGAACCGTGACCATATCAACCTTTGCTTTTGCTACATGCTCTACTCCTTGTCCGTTAGGCAACCCTTCAACCTTGCCTACTACATGGCCAAGAGAATGGCCGACATTCCCGTGCATGGCACAACGGCTATGCCGTATGGAATGCTCTTGACCCGTCTCTTTAGGTTCATCTCACCCATTCCACCAACTCCAAATGGTCTTCGCCTTAACAACTCTCTCATCCCACACACCTTTGTCCCACTAAGTGATAAGAGAGTGTATAAAGCCCAAGGAAAACGTCCACATCCTCCTACCTCATATTCGTCTTCCTCAATGAGTGAAGATGACAATTTGCCAAACTCTAGGCTCCCTCCTCTCGAATACCTTTCTCAACTTCCGGATATTCCTAATGAGTCAGAGGAATTCAAGCAAACAAAGGGGATGTTTAAGAATCTTGGAAGGTTCCTTGGAAAGCTCAAGAACAAGATCGACCGTCAATGAGTGTGGGTGTGTAGAAGTGTTTGGCACTAGGTGCTATTTGAACAAATTTGGTTGTTTAAACAATATTTGTGATGAATTTGTGTGTTAGTACAATGTTTGATACAATTTGGAACATGTAGTATCTAACTTTGATGCAGGTAGACAACTCTTGGCAAGTTGTCAAATTTTCAAGTTTATGATATTTTCACTAAGTATAGTGAAATTCTCGACCTCAAGGTCAAAGTCCTATGAAATGCATGTTTACGTGTCTATTTTTTGCATTGCCCAACCAGAAATGCCTTATCTATTTGATTTTAGGAGTTTTCAAAAATTTTGAAAATCGTCTCGCGGGTCAAAAACGCGGACTGCCAACTTTTTTAGGTCTGGCGGATCTGGCGGTACCCAATATTGGGTTCCGCCAGTGTAAATTCTGGGAATTCTAGAATTGGCCCAACGGACCAAGCGGCACCCTCAAATAGGTTCCACCTGTGTATTCTGAGGGTGCCGCCAGCAACCTCAAGAATTTTTGTTTTCATTTTCACCAATTCAACATCCAAACACCAAAATCCAATCCTTTTAGGTAGAAACCCATTACTTGCAATGTGTTTAGCATAATAGGATACTCATTCTTCCATAAACTTAACCAAAACCAATTCCAGCCAAAATTCAAATTTAGCCATAACAACCTCAAGGACCCATCAAACATAAAAGAAGGAACCCTTTTAAGGGATCCTTGAAATCCCTGAGATTTATACTACCACAAATCCACCAAAACCACTAAGCATTTAGTGCAAAACTTGTCTTCTCACTTTACCATTTTCATTGGATTGACTTCCATGATTTGACAACCCACAATTAGTTTTCCAAATCATTAGAAACCTTCATTTTTGTATGGACTAACATCAAATCCAAACACTCCTTTCCATAATCCATCAACACTATAAATTAAGCCATCCTAAACACCATCAAATCACACCTTCCTCAACACAATTTCTGAAACTTATAAACCATTTTTCACCATGACTAAGTCAACAAACACCTCTCAACCATCAAGACCCATCCGGAAAACCGCCCGGATTAGTGTTAAACCACTATGGTCCAATCAACCCATCAACCTAAGCTCCTCATCCTCGGATGAATTCACATCACCCATAAAAAATGAACACTTTTTTAACCTTGCATCTCCATCACCATCACCCAATGAACCAAATGAGCTCACTCCACCACCAACTAAATCACCTATTGACCCAACTCCACCAAGTGCTCCAACTCAACCATCCAAAACTTCATCACCATCACCATTACCCAAAATTGAGCCAATGGAACTATTTGGGTCTCCTCCCACATCACCACACCCATTTGTCCAAGATCTTAATGATCTTCCACCAAGACCAAAACAACCACCACCTTTTGCAAATGAATCACCAAGGTCAATTCTTGACCAAGATAACCTTTTTAACGACATTCAACCACCATAACAAGTGTACCATCCACCTAAACCATTATTGTTTCACCCCATCTACCATGACATCCATGGTCCTCTATATGAAGAACCAAACTTTGAAAACAATGATCACCCAAATCCACCACATTCTCAAGCCCAAACCTTTGAGACTTTCTTCCCCTCATATGAGGAAATCCAAAGCATGGTTGAGAACCACCTTCATCAAGCAATGGAATTTCAAACCACCTTGCTTGACTCAATACCAAATCCATCCTCCACCCAAGATCCAAAAACCAACCAACCTTCAAACCAAGAAATCAAAACCAACCCATTTCAACCCACTCATTCCCATGCTTGCTCAAATTGTGAGCAAATGGGTGAAACCATCAAAACATTGCTTAACCAATTCCAAAATGAAACCCGTTTTGCATTCCAACACGTCATAGAACGTTTGGATGCTCTTTCCCACCCCAACAAATCCTAGACAATCCTTGGAGGCCGTTTGCGCCAATTTAGGAAAGTAGGATTTTATTTTTTTTCTTGGTTATTTTTTAGTTTTTGTTTAGAAGTAGAAGAATAGTTCTCATTTCTGGTCTTTTGACTTTTAAAAGTCAAAATTTTACTTGGAATGATATTTCTTTCTACTTACTTTAGTACATTGTTGGTTGATTATGTTTGTGTTCTCATTGTGGTTGCAATGTGTGTGGTAACTACATCCTTGACTATATATATCACCAACTAACAATTTTTTTGTAGGGTCCAAAATCCATGTTTCCCATCTTGGCACTCCATTTAGGGGGAGTATCGACCAAGGGGGAGCATGGGAATTATTCCGCCTCGCCACTCTTCTTTTTGTTTCGAAAAAAAGGGGGAGAAATATATTAAACTTTCAAAACTTAATATGATTTTCATAACTTAAGTAAAACAAGTTTAATATTAATTTTTTTTAAGTCTTAAAAACCAAGATTTTGTGAGTTACTTAAAAACAATGTTTATGTTTTGTCATCAACAAAAAGGGGGAGATTGTTAATACAAATATCGCCTAAAAACGTTATTTATATTTTACGATCTTCGCTAAGTTTTGTTAATGACAAATGTAAACTTTAGTTTCTAAGTAAAACATAATCTTAGTTTTAAAGACTTGCATAAACTAGGCTTTTGCTACATTTTACATTTCATAAAACACAACACTTCTTATTTTCTAAAAATAGAATTGTCACATCACATTTATGGCAAGTTTTGTCATTATACATTTATGGAAAGAAATGTGTTTGACTTACTTAGATGTTGCTTGCAAGTTTAGTGTTTGACTTGATATTATGTGATGTGACATTGTTTGGTTTGCAAGAGTAATGAGATGTGACTTGGTTTGGTTTGCAAGATTTATTGCAAAACCAACTGCAAGCCCGGCGGTACCCTGGAGGTACACGAGCGGAACCCTTTTGAGGGGTCCGCCTGATCCGCCAGACCTGCAGAAGGTTTGGCTATAAATATTAAGCCACAAGTTGAATTTTGGCTCATCACTTGATATTACATTTTACACACACTTTCATTCTTTCATCTAACCTCTTAACATTTCATATGTGAAGTTTCTTTTTGTAGCAAAGAGATTCACGAGCTTACTAAAAGTAACAAGTATTCAACACAACGTTGCAAGACTTGTTAGCTTAGCATTGTGTAGACTTGTGTAGTTTACACTTCATTTGATTGTGTATTTTGAGTAATGATTGGTTAGTATTTTAGTCCTCAAAATACAAAGAGTGTTGGGAGTTGTTGTACCCTAGTAAAAGAACTAACGGGAGTGGTTGTGCCCTTGTAAAAGAACTCGACATTTAGCTTTGTGTCGGTAAAAGTATAAGCGACGTGTAAGGTTTTCTCCGCCGGTGAAAGGAGCTTGTTGACTAGTGAAAGAAACTCTCGAGTTGGATACTCGGGGCGTGGACGTAGGGCAAGGAAAAAGAGTCCTTGTAGCCAAACCACGATAAATACTCGTGTTGTGGTTTGATCGTTTCTTTCATTTACTTTCATGTTATTTATTGTGTTTGTGCATATATCTTTGATCAAACGGAAAGTTTCATAGCTAACTTAACAAGTTAAAAAGATTTTAATCGGTAAACTATTCAACCCCCCTTCTAGTTTTCCACACACGTAATAGGTTTACTCCTTTATTGGTCAAGCTAAGTCAAAGGTCTTTTTGCGTGAACACATCCTTTCTCGTATGGGATATGCTTTACAATGATGAAAGCACTTAGCTTGTTTGCATCAAGGTGATTATTGAATATGTCGAGTCTTGGAAATTCATGAGGTTTGGGATTATGAATACTCGACGTTGAGTTACTTGAGATTATAAGTAACCTTTGATTTTCTAATCCTTTTCTCAACCCATAATCATAATTGTCAACTCTTTTCTTTCTTAATGACACTATGATTATCTTCTAATCAATCCTTTGATTATTCCTCACTTCAAACTAATCCTCCAACCATTTCAAAATCCTCCCAAATCTTATCCCCAACATCCTCTTATATTTCTTATACTTTCATGTACTTCTTGTCTCATACGTTCCCACACCAAATCTCCAAAACATTCTCCTTACAAAATTCCCTTTCAACCACTAGGATTTTAACACATCTTCATCTTCATCATCCAACCCTTCATTTCAAACACAAATAAACCTTCCTCACATACACTTACACACACTCACTTCGGATTCAAAATTCACACACACTCACTCATAAACCCTCTCCCACACACACTACGTTACTCACAACATTTCAAATTTTGAATCCCTTCCAAAGGCACCCCATCACTTCACTCTTACACACTCCAACTCATCCTTACACACATCCCATCCTATACAACTCATATCCAACCTTATCTCTTTCCCCCTCTTACATTCAAATTCAAATTTGAATTCACTCTTTAGGCTCCAAACAATCATATCATTACAACTCACCCAAACTCATCTCAACCATCCATCACACCCAAACTCATCTCAACCTTTCATTTCACCCTCTTTTCCAAGAAATGGAATATCCTCTAGCATATCCCCTTCTTAACTCAACAATGGTTTCTTTTCTAACTCAACCATGGTTTATTCTCAACACACTCCTTTCTCACCCAACCATGGTTACTCTTCTAACTCAACCATGATTCAACCTTAATCCAACCTCACTCTCTCTTTTCCCTCTCACACTATTTGAATTTCAAATTCAAATTATTCCCCCTCTAACATCCACACTTCTTTTCCAAGCAAATGAATATCCCATGACATATTCTTTCTCTCTTTTCTATGTAATGTGAAAAATACCCATTCTACTCCTATTCAATTTTCCTTTCTACTCTTCCCTTTTTGATAATTGGTTTCTCTTAAATACTTCACAAAATATTTTTACAAAATGGCTATTTGAGTTAGTAGATCTTTAGAATGATTAATATTAAGGTCTAAATGTGTGAAGTATAATTGGAGGTTTAGCAAGGTTGATTATTTAAAAGACAAAATTCCCAAGAAGAAAATGTTATAGTGATTCTGGCGCGCTGCCTGCGCTCGGACGCGCAGGCGACACATCTGTCTCGTTAACATACTGCTCGAATCTATTTTAAAATTTTGATTAATCTCTAACTAGAAAGTTGCCTATCTTTTAGATTTGGGCTGAATTTTCTCTACAAATATAACTTCAGAACTAGAAACTTATTTAATATATCAAGTTATCTCTGCACCTGTCGTTAATGAGTTCCTAACATATTCTTTTGAGCTATATAAAAACAATAGTTCCCCGTCTGTATAACATGAGATATGAATAAAATAAAGATAACAGATTGCATTCTGATTTCCTTGTTCATTAACGATATTGAACGTATATATACAATAACTAGATACATAACCCACCCCAGATGGGTTAGTTCTATGAATTTTGAGAATAAGAATTGATCAACCACTTTTACAAAACTACTTGATAAGATACCTTAAAGTTATACGACACTTCCATTCTCTGTAGCACAAATAATTACTTAGAATGTTGTTTAGACTATGTTATTTATGTATTGTATGTATTTAAATTCGTATGGGTCAAATAGGTTTTAGTTTGGGTTGGGTTAAACCTTAACCCAAACACCCCGTTAGTTAAATGGCAGTTATTTATGGTTATGTCAGTTATGCATGAAATGTTGCAATGATCAATGTATAGTCACAACGTTTCATCCTAGTATATAAGGTTTAGAATCGAGTCATTGTAAACACCTTTTACAGTTTTATGAAAGTCTTATTTATATTATCAAGTTCTTATTTGATTTACCATTACTGTTTTATTCAAACTTGAACCATGGTGAATTATAACCAAATTCTCAAACGTAATTGGCTCCAAGCCAAACCTGTGAAACCAATCCAACATTGGTATCAGAGCTCATGTTCTGATTCCTGGATGGAGCGATCAAAAAATGATACCACAAGCACACCACACAAACAACCCATGCAGAATGATTTGAAGTCTTGGAACAAATCTAAAAAGAAAATCTCCCCTGAAGGAAAGAAGATGTTGAAAGAAAAGGTACAAGAAATCGTGTCTTACAACTCTACAAAATTACAGAAAGAAAGAAGGGATGATGGCAGTTACAAGAAAAAAGATAAAAGGCCAAGATGATATGCATGTAGGAAACGTGGGCATATTTTCAGAAACTGTCCAAAGAAACTAGAAAAACTACACATCAATCAAAACACTTCAGAAACTTCCAATATCTCATCAAACATGAACCCTTCGTACCCACAGAATCATGGAAAGGCAAAATATCAAGAACAAGTGCATGTTCTCACAGATTACATGGTTGAGGGGACTGAAAAAGAAAGTTGGGACAACATTTGGTATGTCAGTTCTGCATACAAACGACATATGTCTCCTATGAAACATTTGTTTAAAAGAATGTTTAAGAGATTCAAAGTGGAAGGTGTAGAAGAGGATGAAAGGAAATTTATTGTTTCATATGGTGTGGGAGAAGCAGTTGTGGGCACTGGAGATGGAGAGATCATAATGGCAAATGTGTTATACACTCCAGAGATAACATTAAATGTACTAAGTATGGAACAACTTGAAGAGCAAGGATTTATAGTGACTTATGGGACAGATCGATGCAAGTTGAAGTACATGTTTGATAGTTTTGAGAATCATGGAAATGAAGATGTTATGATGGAAGAACAAGATGATGAAAGCATAATCACAAGCCACAACAAATTCTTGGATGATTACTTCAAATCATTGGATATTGAAGAGGAATGCTCACTGATCAAAGGTTTAGAAGAACTGAAAATGGATCATCAGGAAGATCATGATTACATAGATCATGACTACATGAGTTTGAATGGCACGTTGTATGCAATGAAGGTCAATACTTTTCCCAGGTTTATTGCTTTTCTGGATTTGATCAAAATAGATAAATTAGTATTTGAAAATTGGGAAGTATTGAGTAAAAGGTTCTTAGAAATGCTTGAATGGTTTTATTTGGGATTTATGAGGCAATGTGCATTAGGAAAATTACCACCCATCATTGGGGTGATAAAAGAACATGTTAGGTTTATATAAGTTTGTTGATGATCTGGGTGGGTATATGAATATCACTCTCAACAATCAATGGTAACAAGTTGCAAGACTCTTAGGATTGGCAGATGAAGAACAAGAAGTAGTTAAAGAATGTTACAAAGAGTATATAGGAATGGTGAAAATTTATTATGAAGATGCACTTAGAGCAAATCTAGGGAAGGCAGAAAGTGATGAAAATGGCAGAGGTGCTGCAGACATTAAACCACAGCCGGATGCAGATTTGGAAGATGCAATGGATATAGTTGATGAATCACCAAAGAAAAGAATCAGAATTGAAAGAGAAGAAGTCATGAAAGAGAGCAACAAATCAAGTAAATGCACAGAAGAAAGTGATGACTTTGTTTTCATCATTTGAAGAAATTCAAGCACAGCAAGATGGAAACTTCAACATTCAGTAATTAGGAGGGAGATGTAGCACAAATAATTACTTAGAATGTTGTTTAGACTATGTTATTTATGTATTGTATGTATTTAAATTCGTATGGGTCAAATAGGTTTTAGTTTGGGCTGGGTTAAACCTTAACCCAAACACCCCGTTAGTTAAATGACAATTATTTATGGTTATGTCAGTTATGCATGAAACGTTGCAATGATCAATGTATAGTCACAACGTTTCATCCTAGTATATAAGGTTTAGAATCGAGTCATTGTAAACACCTTTTACAGTTTTATGAAAGTCTTATTTATATTATCAAGTTCTTATTTGATTTTCCATTACTGTTTTATTCAAACTTGAACCATGGTGAATTATAACCAAACTCTCAAACGTAATTGGCTCCAAGCCAAACCTGTGAAACCAATCCAACATTCTCATGCATCTAAAAAACCATACACTAAAATTTCTTTGAAATAAAATGCTAAGCAAATCAGACCTTTACTTTAAACAATTATTTGGCTGATTCACCCATCAGCAAACTGTCTTCGATTTTGTCGGTTAGGGTTTATCTCTTGAAACACAGTACATGAGCGTTATTCCATTTGCACACTCTCTTTACACCATGGGCCAATCACCATTTTCTTTAGTTAACATGACCCACAAATATTATCATAGAAGTCACTTGTAGGGCCATCGTCTTCCATTAATACAGGCAGCACCTATTATATATCACTTGTAGGGAAAAAGTTCACTTGCATGCAGGGCCATCGTCTTCCAACACTGGCAACTGTAGGCATGCAGGTCGCGTAAAGGCCGGTATCAAGAAACACACACAAATGATTATAGAAGACTTATTAATGAACTCCCACCCCTCTCAACATGAGAGAGGACATGTAATATAGTTTACAAAGGGGCCGAAATTGGGCTTTGATGGGCCGGGCTTATGGACTAGCTTGTATGACTAAGTATTTTAGCATTACTAAGCCCGTAAGCTCATAACTAATCTATTACATGTTTATCATACGATACAAGGTTCGTTAAACTAGTACGTGAGCATTACCCCGACTTTAGACGAATACTCTTATCCCCGGTCTTTACCACTAAGGGAAACCGAATATACTAACTTAATCTCACACCATAAAGTTGTACCAATACTTGCTTGCTTTATATACTATACGCAAACACCTTATTTTCAAGACCCTATGATAACATTTTTGTTGAGAGCATATACGTCCAAATTAAAAGGTTGGCACCAAAAAGTTACTGCATGTAGAGTCTGAACTTAGGTCTCCAATAAAGAAACCTGGTCTTCACCACTTGGCTACACCTTCAGATACTATGTCACAAATGACCCTCCTGCCCAACGTTTGTTTGGAGAAATATACATCTGTTCTCAAAGTTATTGTATAAAAGGTTTGAACTTGTGTCTCCAGTAGAATATCATGAAACCTCTATCACTGGGAGTGGGTATATCAAGTTCGACTACTTAAAAGTATAAAGTAATGGGTACCGTTCGTGAAAAACCTAGTTTTCTTAAATGTCTAGTTGATGTACGTATTTAAAAAATTTATATGGAAATGATTGATATGTTAATGTTTATCTAGTGAAATCTTACGCAAAGAGTAAACCAGAAAATGCTAGTATGGATATGCATGCACTTACCATCATCTTTAGAAGTATTAGGTGACAAGTTTATAATCAATGACATTAAAGAAATTAGATATACCAAACCCAATGGGCCCAATCCAACATCAAGTTGGGGTCTAAATGTCATTTTCTGATAGTAAACTGTGCTCCACTTTTTTCATCACAAATAGCGAATGGTGACTTCATTTCCCAAATTTTGGCAAAAATATCTGTTTTAGTTTCATTCGTTTACTTATGTATTCAACATCTTTTAATGTAGCTTGTAACACTCTCTAATCTTGTTTGGATAAGTACACATAAGGTTCTCTTTCATTTTTCAGTAAAAAATAAGTTATTTTTATAACAAACATTTTCTTGTAATTGTTTTAAACAAGTTATTTGAATCAAGGATATTCAAACAAATATAATTCAAATCAAGAATTATGTTTTGTAATGGATAAACATGCATGGGTCTCTTTCATATCCCCAAAAGGCATTATTGTATAAATTTATATTTATTTTAAGACAAAATAATGTTCATATGTTAAAAATCTATGATATCCACATGATTCATGATGAACATGAACTGTGTGTGAGGTAGGTGGAAACGTTAAGAAATATTTTATGTTTGTATTTGCCTTGCTGGAAAGAAACAAGACAATTCATGTAAACCTTTTTTTTATTTTTATTTTTTTTATTTTTTTTTATTTTTTTTTTTATTTTAGGCCTATAAATTATAAACATATCTTACTTGTCACCGTATTTTCTTATATATATCAAGTTAATTAGTGCATTTTGTGGTATTTTGTGACTTTTTTGCTCTTCAATTTATTAACACTTCTATTACCCGTGAGTGGCAAAAAAGTCACAAAATACATATAAGTGACACAAAATGCAAATCGGATAAATGAAATAGCAAAAAAATTAGTTTGGTACATATAAAATGATAGGGTGACAAATAAAATACATTTATAGACTAGTATTTCATATATTTTTTTCTTATCATTAGAATTGTTTAAATATTGAAACAAGCTAACTAATGTCGTATATTGGATTCAGCCAATATGAATTAGGAAAATAAAAATAAAAAATTTGATAACGTCATAATACGAATATCTAGTTTTTTTGGACCGAGACTCCCCACCGGATGAGCTTCGATGGAATTGGAGCTTCAGATGTGTCTTTCGAAAGACAAACCGAGTATCATGACAAATGGGTTTCATATATATATATATATATATATATATATATATATATATATATATATATATATATATATATATATATATATATATATATATATATATTCACTTATGAGGTGAGATCCGGTAAGATTATGCATTTCTTAAAGAACAAACCAGCACATCTTGGCCTTTGATTCAACTTTGATCAAATGGTTGTGATCAAATCAGCTAATCACACTGTAAGGGCAGATTTGTCCATTATAAAAGCTAAAAATATCCATTTCACTGCTATTTTCGCAACAACAAAAAACCTTCTCTCTCTAAAAAAAACACACACACAAACCACCGTAAACCGTTGTCTTTGTCGAGCCGCCTTCTATCTGCCGACGATCCGCTCTCTATCCACCGACCATCTGTTGTTCCGCTGTGTCGTTCGGCCGCTGATCTATTGTTTCGCCGCCGATCTGTCGTCCTCCGCCTTCCGCCATTGAACCTGATAACATGTATGTGTTTCTCTATTTCTTTTAACATCGGTGATTGTTTCTTTTCGACTATGCGTAAAAGTGTTGTTGTGACAGTGATGAAACGACGTCGTTTGGGTTTGGTGACATCATTGTGAGGGAGTGAGTGGTGGGGTGTAAAAGAGATGGATTTCATTTAGTAAAGGTGATGGTGGAGGCGGGAATGAAGATATGTGTGTTATGTGGTGAAAATGGTGATTAGGGTTTTCGATTTAAAATTCACTGGTACAAAAAGTTCTGTTGGTCACACCAAAAATGTGTGACGATATGCATATAGTCACGCACGTTTTTTTCGTCATGTGTGACAAAAGGTCCCGCCACCGTAGGTGGCATATGGTCACATTGTTGAGTTCGTAGCCTTATCCATCGAAAAAGAGTGACCAAAACCCCGAATATATGTGACAAATTAGGCACAAGTTTTGTTGGATTAGTCATTATCAGTGACCGTAAACACCTTATAGCCACACAAATGTTTTTTGAGAGTGACTATTGTTCGTCCTTTGACCACATAAATATATAATATATGTGACATTTGAGATGATATATTCAAGTAAATGTGTATTTTGTGTGACTATTGATAATCCAATTGCCACATGAATATACAATAAATGTGACGTTTGTGATGATTTAGTCACACAATGAGTGTTATTTTTTTGGAGTTAGTCACATACAATTTAACACAAAGTGGCCAAAAGTGTGAATAAGTGTGACCATATGCTGTTTAAAGTGAAGAAATGTGTATTTTGTGTGACTATTGATCATCCAATGGCTACGTGAATTTTATGTTTGTGTGACCTTTTGTAATATTTAGTCACACAAAACATGTTTGTTTTGGGTATATAGTCACATACAATTTAGGAAACAGTGGCCAAAAGTGTTAATAAGTGTGACCATATGCTGTTTAAAGTGAAGAAATGTGTATTTTGTGTGACTATTGATCATCCAATGGCCACATGAATTTTATGTTTGTGTGGCCTTTTGTAATA
The DNA here is from genome assembly GCA_030686995.1 of Artemisia argyi. Taxonomy (NCBI): domain Eukaryota; kingdom Viridiplantae; phylum Streptophyta; class Magnoliopsida; order Asterales; family Asteraceae; genus Artemisia; species Artemisia argyi. The sequence continues at coordinate 42,568,279 of CM060676.1, read as the reverse complement.
TTTAGTCACACAAAGCATGTTTGTTTTGGGTATATAATCACATACAATTTAGGAAACAGTGGCCAAAAGTGTTAATAAGTGTGGCCGTATGCTGTTTAAAGTGAAAAAATGTGTATTTTGTGTGACTATAGATCATCCAATGGCCACATGAAGTTTACGTTTGCGTAGCCTTTTGTAATATTTAGTCACTCAAAGCATGTTTGTTTTGGGTATTTAGTCACATACCATTAAGCAAACAGTGCCCAAAAGTGTTAATAAGTGTGACCATATGCTGTTTAAAGTGAACAAATGTGTATTTTGTGTGATTATTGATCATCCAATGGTCACATGAATTTTATGTTTGTGTGGACTTTTGTAATATTCATGTAGGACCTTAAAACTATCAACTTTATCACAAATATAAGCACTAGATGAAGTAAAGATGGTGACTTGAATATATATGTGTGGCGTTAACTATTGTAAAGAGAGGTAAAAGATGAAGAGAACTTTTATTAAAAACACACACAATACACACACAAGCACACCTTACAAATGAGAGGTAAGGTGCCTTTTATAGTTTCATACATAGGCTTTCTATGGGCTTGGGCTTGGACTTGGTTTACATGAATTATAAAGGCTTATGAAACATAACTAATAACATATTAGCTTACCAAGACCAAGGCCCAATGACTATTCTTATAACACAAACTACGACACATTACAACGTTAAAATAAATGAGAATGACCATCACTTTTTAATATAATTTTCAATGCTAACAATCTCCCCCTAAGGGGTGGTCATTCGAATGATGCTCCACGTGATTAGGTCTTCTTTGTTCTTTGTTGTTGACCATTGTGTGTCGTAGTAGAATAGTCTTTAGTCTTTGTTCCTTCATGCTTTGTGATCTTTGATGACTGACTTTTCATCGTTCTTTGTTTCTTTGAGATGTGGAGCAATCTGCCTTTCGTCACTTCTGCGTCTGTGGTGGTTGTTCGCCATTCCAACATGCTCATACATCTTTGGACTTTGATATTCATATGCACGTAGTTCCCTTTCTTTCACTTTGATCTTAAGTCTTTATACTTTGTAGATTCTTCTTTTTGGCGTAGAATCTTTCTTTGAACTTTGTGTTGTATAGATCTTTGAGGGAGCTTTCTTTAACTTCCAGATGTATGTATGAGCATGCGGAATCTGTCGCCATGGAGGTGATGTGTAGCTGCATGAAAACAGTTAGCAATAAATCAACCGGTACTTACAGATTCGAATTAGAGATCGTCAACAGCATAGTGTGAAGACTCTTTCTAACCCTTACCAAGGCCGTTCCCATGTCAGATACTCCTGAGGGAGCTTACAAGACCTACTTAGTAGCTCAATGACTGGGTGAGTCGCTGGGGATCACTCCACGACTGTAGACCGTTTGAAACCACCGCGAACACTAAGCGTAACCCATAAAGAATTACCGAAGTGACTTGCTGTCAGGGCTGCTTGATGTTGACCCTGGCAGGAATTTCCATTCAATCATTAAGAATCACAAATGTGAATCCTCTCATAAATGTTCTGGCAGATTGCTAAGATCTGCGTAGGACTCTTAAGTTTACATCTGGCATCCTTATTGTTGGACAACCAGTGTAGAAATATCATGTGTTCCTATGAGATCTTTTGATGAATCTCGGGGCTCTAGACTCGATAAGTGCACATTTGGTTTCCTATGCGGAGATTAGGGAGAGGTCTCCTGCTTCAATATCAACCATCTCTAAGAGACAGGTCGATAGATTACACCGGTTCCCCGTGAGAATGAAATAAGCTCTTTTAAGAGAACTTGAGTGGTTAAGAAGGTTTAGTGCAGTGCGTCACTGGGTCCATGACGTCTTGTCTTCAATACCGGTGTCACCTTAGTAACAACCAGTAGCATACGAATTGTACCCGGTGTCTGCCCTAAGGTTGAACATATGGAGGGCTATTTCTTTTCACCCTTTTTCATAACTTTTCTTTTTAATTCTTCAACCCCTTCTTTCTCCTTTCTCATTTTCTCCTTTTGTCAATCATACCTAAGGACTTCTAATTCTAATCTATTGGATTTGTCCTTGGGTATATCCCTCCGGCTCTGGCGGATCATAGGACGGTTTTCCCTAACCTTAGTCACCTTATAACTCCATGACTATCCTATCATTGCCATGAAACCGTTTATTGAAAATCTCTCAAAGTGTTTATGAAAATTAAACACATTGTTGTTACCACTTCGAGAGTTTTGCAATTTTGAAGGACTCCCCCTTCACATGTGCTCATGTAATTTTTAAGAAATTTGCACATGCGTGAGGAGTTTGCACTTTTTGAATTGATCCACTTTCAGTGAATATGACCGATTCGAGACACGCTTACATCACTAGTTAGACTAGTTTGAAATTATTACCCGTCCTGGTCAAGTCCAAAGAAAGTCTCTCGATACGGTACATTCTACTCAGACAAGTCCTATTCGAGACACGCTTACATCACTAGTTAGACTAGCTTGAAATTATTACCCGTCCAGGACAAGTCTTTTCGATTACTGACATTTTAAGCTTCGTCAATTCATTAGTACTTTCTGAGTCGAGCTCTTTTGAGATTCAGCCACAATCTTTAAACTTCTTTGATCACATTTTAATCATGTCTTCTCCCCCTCAAAAATAGCATAACGTGATATTTTTGATATCAACTGATTAAGAAAAAAGCTTTTGGAGAGAAAGACAGATTTGATTATGCACGAAATCGGAACATTTTAGTTTTTTATACTCTCCCTTAATGATAGCTCATTTTAAAATCAATTTTAAGGGTTTAAAGGGAGTTTTCTTGAGCACTATTTTGAGAGATTTTGAGAAATCTTTTGAACAATCTTGAAAAAGTGCTCAAGAATTTTGTTTTGAAAACGAGTTTATGCTTGAAATCTTTTTCGTTTATTTAGACTCGAACTTTTTTGAAAAAGATTTCGTCTTTGAACGTACGAGTCCTTGATTTGAAAATAATCAGAAGTCATCATTTTAAGTCCGGGTTTCGTACTGAAGTATACGAAAGCCATTGTGAAGAAACATTTGAGAAACGACATGTTTTAGAAAAACATTTGAAAGAACTCCCGTTCAAGCATCTGTACATCTCCGTATCATTGTTGAATGACATTTCTAGAAACGTACAGAATATTGATTTATACGAGAGACATGTCGTGAGAAGAATATTTTTGGATTTTTTGATTTTATATTGTTTTTGTATTTTTTGAAAATTTTATATTTTTGTATTTTGTTTTTGTTGGTTTTTCAAATTTTGTATTTTGTTTTTTCAAAAATATTTACAGCGAAGCGATTTTGAAAACTTTTTCAAGAAGATTTGAGAAGACATTCTAGCTCCTCAGGAGTTAGGCTTCGCATGCCAATTCGTCGAACTAAATAGTCAAACCGTTCTTTTGGAAGAGCTTTAGTATACAGATCGGCGAGTTGGTAATCAGTCTTAACGAAAAATAATTCAATAGTACCCTCTTCCACGTGTTCTTTGATGAAATGGTAGCGGACTTTGATATGCTTCGTCTTAGAGTGGTGTACGGGATTGCACGAGATGGCTATGGCACTTTTTGAGTCACAATACATAGGTATTCTGTCAAAAGTAAAGCCATAATCTGTGAGTTGTGTCCTCATCCAAAGAACTTGGGCACAACACGCAGATAGAGACACATACTCAGCTTCGGCGGTTGATAGTGCAGTACAATCCTCTTTCTTTGACGACCAGCTTACTAGCTTTTCACCCAAAAATTGTGCTCCACCTGATGTACTCTTTGCTGTAACTTGATCACCGGCATGGTCTGCATCTGAAAATGCTGTCAGATTAAACCCCGAATCCTTCGAATACCAAAGTCCCATGTTAATGGTGCTTCGTAGGTACCGAAAGATCCGTTTAACCTCTTTGAGGTGAAGTTCGGTAGGCTTTGCCTGAAACCGTGCTAACAAACAAACAACAAATTGAATATCGGGTCGGCTTGCAGTTAGGTACATGAGAGAACCGATCATGCTCCGATATTTCTTCGGATCGATAGGTTTCCCAAATAAATCAGCACCTATTTTTGGTGAAGTGACCATTGGTGTACCAATAGAATCACAATTTTCCATTCCATGTTTTTTCAAAATCTCTATCGTATATTTAGCTTGATTGATAAAAATACCACGAGGGGATTGATGGATTTGTAAACCAAGAAAGAATTTTAGTTCCCCCATCATGGACATTTCAAATTTACTTTTCATGAGATTTTCAAAATGTTTTGAATGGTTAGGATTGGTTGATCCAAAAATAATGTCGTCCACGTAAATTTGAACGATCAAAATGTCATCTTTGAATTTTTTGATAAACAAGGTGTCATCAACCGTTCCTTTTGTGAAATTGTTTTTAAGCAAGAAAGATGATAGTTCGTCATACCACGCTCTTGGAGCTTGATTTAAACCATAAATTGTTTTCTTAAGCTTGTAGACGTAGTCTGGATGATCTTTGTCGATGAATCCCTCTGGCTGACTCACATACACTTCTTCTTTCAGAGTTCCATTCAAGAAAGCAGTCTTAATATCCATCTAATAGACTGTGATGTTTTTGTGAGCTGCATAGGCTAAGAAAATCCGGACTGCTTCAAGTCTAGCTACAGGAGCGAATGATTCCTCGAAATCTATCCCTTCTTCTTGTGGATAACCTTTAGCCACGAGACGAGCTTTGTTACGAATAACAGTCATTTCCTCATCCAATTTGTTCTTCCACAACCACTTGAGATCAAGAACACGTTTATCAAGTGGTTGTTCAACAAGTTCCCAACTATCATGTAACAGGTATTAAAGAAATTCCTCCTGCATCGCTTCAATCCAAGGGTTTTATGCCATTGCTTCCCGAATGTTCTTTGGTTCTTTGAGGCTGATTGAGCAAATGTAAATGCACAATTCGAGATCGGTGGCAAGTTGTCTCCTTGTTTGAATTGGCTTTGAAGGTTTACCAATAACATGTTCTATTGGGTGGTGGTACCTTGGGTGTAACAAATGTGTGTTAGATGGTTCTTGTAACCTTGAAGAAGATTCAGGAGAGTCTGTTGCAAATGGGTTTTCAAATACTTCTTCTTCTTCTTCTAACGCAACATCGTTTGAATTATTTGTTGGTTCTTCTTGAAAATTAGTGTTTTGATTTTGCTCATCAACTCTTGGTTGAACAGTTTCAAGTACTGGAGTTGCTTGAGTAGATGTAGATGATGTTGATGTAGTTGGTGCTTCAGCTTCGATTGTTGTAGATGCATCTTGTGGTGGTGGTGGTGGTTGATGGTTTTGAGCGGGTGCAGCGGAATGTTGTTGAGATGCATTTGTCGAAGTTCCACCATAGTATTCATCAAACATTAACTCGAAGAAATTTTCTAGTTCTTGTTCTGAAGGTTTATCCATGTTTGTTGACTGAGCTCCTTGAGGTACGAGTCTTGAACTGATGTGTCCAGAAGTCTGCTGGTTTGGTGCGGGTCCTAATCCGTTTTGATTAGAAGCCATTGGATTAAGCGCGGGTTCTAGAGCGTATCTCTCAGAAGCCATTTGTGAAATCTCGTCAAACTTCACATTCATCGTCTCCATTATCTTTTTCGTTCTTTTATTATACACCCTGAATGCCCTCGAGTTTTCTGAATATCCAATGAAGATTCCAATATCACCCTTAGCTTTTAACTTTCCTAGATCTTCTCTATCATTCGTCGGATAGCACAAAGCGCCAAATACGTTAAGGTAAGAGATGTCTGGTTTACGGTTGTTCACTAGCTCATATGGGGTTTTATTGAATCTCGGATGGAGTAGGGATCGGTTTTGAGTAAAGCAAGCAGTGGCTACAGCATCAGCCCATAAGAATAGTGGTGCACTAGAAAAAATCAGCATTGTGCGAGCAGCTTCCACAAGAGTTCGGTTTCTTCTTTCAACTACCCCATTCTGTTGTGGAATTCTAACAACTGATGTTTGATGTGTAATTCCAACATCTTCGAGGTAAGTTCTTAACTCCTGGTTTGTAAATTCTGTGCCATTGTCTGTTCTTATAATCCTTACTGGAGCTTGAAGTATAACTTGTATACGCTTCAGAAAGGTGATGATGATGCCTGGTGCTTCGTCTTTTGATCTCAAAAACTTTACCCATGTATATCTTGAATAATCATCAACAATAACAAGAATATACTTCTTCCCATTAATGCTTTCAACTCTCATTGGGCCACATAAGTCCATGTGCAACATATGTAACCTTGCTTCCGAACTAGGTACAGTTTTGGGTTTGTATGATGCTCTTTTACTTTTTCCTTGTTCGCATGATGGACATAGGTGTTCCTTGGTGTATTTGAACTTAGGAAGTCCGGTGACGATGTTGTCTTTGGCTAACTTGTTGATGGTGTCGAAATTGTGATGGGATAAACGTCTATGCCACAGCCAGGACTTAGTTTCGGTTGCCCTTGTCATAAGACAAATTGGTGATGTAGAAGCCATTTGGTTGATGTCGATAGCGTACAAGTTTGTACCACGATTACCAGTTAAGAGATCATCACCAACCAAATTTCTAATAAAAACCGTGTTTCTCCTTAAAGCAACTTCTAAGTCTGCATCACAAAACTGCCCAACTGAAAACAAGTTGTGTCCCAACCTGATGCGTGGAAATCGCAACAGGCTTTACCTCTCAAGGGATCTCGAGAAGCTTACAACCCCCACCAGGCAGTGTACCTGATCGTTGTAGTATAGTATAGTGACAAGTACCGGGGGATTGATCGTTCAGCTTAGGAATAGTGTCGCTAGGATTAGAAAACCTAAATACTAGTTCTAAAGGTGAGGGATGATTATTTTTGTGTTTTTATATTTTATGGAAAGCAAATTAAAATCTCGGGTTTGAAGGATTTGGGCGGAATTAGTTGCTATTCAACTAACCCAATACTAAGATGCAATCAAAATAAAATACTAGAAATGAAAATAAACTAATTTATACTAAGGTTGTGGGCAGTAATTGGAGAAAATGTGTTTACTTAGATTTCACTACTCCCTAGATATCTTTTACACGTTAATTACTTGTTATAATTGCATGGATGACGGATTGTATTCCTTAATACCATTCATGGGGTGGCACACATAACTCCCCAATTCTATGAGCTCTTATCTCCTCCTACACCATGCCCAACACAACTATAGGGATTGTAAACAGTGGCTCATGCATTAAATACAACCAATAAAGACCTAGTGCGCGTTGGTTCATGTTTCTTAAGACGCTCAAGCATGTTACCAATTGGAGATTTGCCAGTTTTCTTAAGCCTAACATATAAATCATTCATCCAAGACAAGAATAAACAAGTAATCAACACATAATCAATATCTAGGTTTCATTAGATCTAAGCAAACACAAGATAGATCTAGCCTAGCATGATGGAATTAAGACAAGAACAAGATATAGACAACCAACACATAGACATATTGATTGAATTAGAAGAACACTTATCTTGATTAATCATGCAAGGTGTCAAGGGGTTGGAACCCTTGAAAAACCTGTAAAGTTACACCAAAATCGTACTTAGGGTTTCTCCCCAAAACTTCTCTTTTTTAATGTGAAAAACTAGAAAACTATATATAGAAAAAGGGGTCTTACGGCGTCAAGACCAAATAGGTGACGCCGTCACCTCGCCGCCAAAACAATCCTCGGACTGCCTAGATCTACATTTGACGCCGTCAAGAACAATTCATTTCCAGGCCGTCATGACTTTTACTCTTGACGCCCTACCTTCATGACGCCGTCAAAACTCTTCTGGGTCGTCATGGAATTTTACTCTTGACGCCGTCAGGGAACTACTCTTGACGCCGTCATGCACTGTTCCCAGCATGGAAAATTAAGACTTTGGCGTTTTCTTCACTTTTATGCTCCAAAAACGTCTGAATTGCTTCCTTTTCCAGATTCCACTCCCAAAGTACCTAAAATCACAAAAGGAACGATTTAGGGCAATATTTGATCAAATAAATTCGGATTCGGGCTTAAATGACCCCCTAAAAACGGATCATTTTTCGCCTCATCACAACCCTTTGACGTAGTAAACTCGAGTGATTAAAAAAATCTCAAACCGAAGATCTCCATAACCCTGAATAGCTGCTACATGATCATTTCCAAAGCGTACAGTTCCCATGAATTTCCAGATGAAATTGATCAGCAGCTTTAAATTCCCGGTCATGTGCTTGGAGCAACCCGAGTCGACGATCCAAAGACATATTTCGATAACCTGCCAAGAACAGAAGAGTTTGTATTTGGAAACCGTTTTGAATTTGGTTCCATGGGGTTAGGAGTAAAATCTAAATCACATTTTGAGACAGTTGCTACTTGTTTAGCTTGAACTATTTCTAATTTACCGTTCTGAAGAGTGAACTCTCTACCCGTTGGAAATACATACAAAACTTAAGGTAGTTCCTAGGCATTCGACTAATAGTGGTAGACCTAAAGCGTGCAACTAATCTTTCTATAGATCTAGATCTAGCACTAGGTCTTTTTGGAACATTCTTCTGTTCAGGCGTAACATTCACATTCTTAGAAACACATTCATCGTGAACATCATTAGTTAAACATTTCTTGCATATTAAACAAACAGAGTCATTACATGCATTAGAACCAGTACTTTCGACATTACATTCAGATGAATCATGTTTCTTATTACAAAGCGATAAATTCCTAGGGTGTTCTTCTACTTCTTCAACTTTATTCTTGCTACTACTCGTAGAGGCAGACGAGACTCTATTGTTCCTAGGCTTTAGTCTGCTACTCCTAGAGGTGCTTTCTAATCCTGTAGAAGGTAAGGCACACGCATTAGGATTTATATTGTTGTCCTTTTTAGCATTCCTAGATTCTTTAGAATTAGCCTTTATGCATTTGTCATTTGTCTTAGATGTGGAGGCAAACGCATTAGTGGGACTAATCCTAAAAAGGCCAGGTGCTAACACTTTAGGAGTTTCGACAACCTCTTTTTCTTTATCAACAATCTTTTCATTTTCACTTTTCTTGGGCAAGGGTGTTGGAGTGACTGGTTTTGTCAAATTCTTTTTCTCATCGACTTTTGGAGCAAACCTTGAAATTGACATCTTTGGTTTTTGAACCGTGTTTGAAACATTTGGTTTCTCCGAAGTCGACGGTTTTGCAAACTTAGTTTCCTCACCCTTCCCTTTTTGACTTTCAAGCTGAGCCCTCAAAAGATCATTTTGCTCTTTCATGTTCTTTAAGGCACGCTCATACGACAATTTGTCATACTTGCATTCTTCCTTTTTTCGATCAAGTTGTTTAAAATATGACACATATTCTTTTTCAAGCTTTATAAGAGCATTTTTCATATTTTGAAACAATTGCGGAGGTCTCAGCTCTTAGTCTTTCATCGTCTTGAACAGAATATGTTTGTAAAATGATGGACATAATATCAGTAATCATAACAGCTTCGAAGAGAGAATCATTTAGGTTTTCCAAAACATTCATGTTTTCACGAGTTTCATTAGCTTCGTTTACCAGGGATTTGTGGTCCTTGACAAAGTCGGCCGTTTCTTTTAAGAAAGCTTGTTCAAAATGGATTATCCTCGCACTGATGTTATTCAGTGGGATAGTAATTTCGTTTTCAAAAACCTTTTTCTGCTCAATATGAAAACTGGAATGCCAGTTGTTAATACTGATTGTAGTTTTAGAATTAACAATATTTTGAAGTTCTTGAATTCTCTTTTTAACGTCATCCAGAATGTCTCTAGCCTCACTTGTATTAAAAGTGTTGTTAGAAGACATTTGTTCCATTTTTGAAAGAGATTTGGAGACAATTACTTTCTTAGAAAACATTTTTGAGAATGGTCATTTTATGGAAAACACAGATGGTTCTTTTTGTGGAACAAAAGTAATTCCCGAAAGTTTGTTCAATTTGTTGTAATCAATGGGTTTCAAATCCTTTTGTTTCATTTTATTTATGCTCTCTTCGACATGTTCTATCGTTTGCACAGAATCCCGAACGATGGGAGGATCATGTTTGGTGTAAATCACATTACCATTATACAAAATATTCTGTTCTTGCTGAGCTTTCTTGAGATTACAAGGGTTGTTGTTACCGAGAGCCACTTTATGTTTCGTATGGTAAATCGGATTAGTTTGATTTGAAATCATTTTCATTGTTTGACTTGACTGACCCGACTTAACCACTAATTCTTCTAAATGTGCAATCATGTGTTCTGACTCTACGATTTCGGCCAAAAGTTTGTCTTCTTTCTTTGCAAAGTCCTTTTTCAGCTCGTCCCTTTCTTTTTCAAGATTGGTATAAGCTGATTTTTGTTTAGAAAGTTGGTTTTGTAAATCAGAAATTTCCGCGTTTAAAGATTTTATCTTTTTGAAAGAAGTAACATCAAGTGTATCAAACTTGAGTTGCAATTGTTTTTCCCTTGCAATGGAATTTTGATAACCAGTTTCTAATTCAGACAATCTTTTGTTATGAAATTCAAAAGCTTTAACGTTTTCTTTGTAACTCTCAAGCTCAGCGGTCAATTTAGCATTCGCGGCCTTAACATCGCGATTGACCTTTTCACATTCTCAATTTCAATACGACAATTATTCAATAATGATTCAAACAAAGCACGTGTTTCCTCATCATTCTCAGCATGCTGTGAAACAAAGCCTCCATTATGATTCACATCTGGAGTTGCTAAAGAAGTATTGCTACTACTTGGCGTGTCTAGATATGTATCATAATTGTATGCTTGCTTCTCAGAATGCTGTTCCTCATGAGGAGACATATCAAATATATCATTATTGTGACATGTGTTGAAATTTTATACCTCAGATGGTGCATTGGTGTCATAAACAGGAAGTGTGTCAGAATCCGTGTCATACTTAGCTTCCTGAAGATTCGCCATAAATATGCAGTTCGCATCGATATCCTCTCTATCTTCCATGTCATCCATAAGAGCCATAAAATCATTCTCCTCTGCGTTCAACTGAAACCCTGCCTCATTCTTTTGTGCCAACAGTAATGCTTTCTGCAAGTACACTGTGTGTTTCTTGTTCGGCTTAGTAGGACAATTCCTTGCCATATGACCTACACCCCGACAGTTGAAACACTTTACCGGATTGCCCTGATTCACATTTCCCAAATTCCCAACTACTGGAGCTGCAACATTTCTATTCTGATTACCCATTGCCTGATTACCAACATTCTGACCCCTCTGATTTCCAACAAACTGACCCATCTGATTCCCTGCATACTGACCTGCATTCTGCATATTCTGATTGCCCATATTAAATCCTGTAGCATATCCTTGTTGATTCCCATAAACTCCAACCATTTGGCCTCCGTTGCCCATATTGAAACTCGGCTGAGCAATCTGCTTGTTGCGAGTGTTCGATGAAATCCTTTGGTTGTTGTTTGTTGGTGTAGAATAACGTCCTTGGAATGCCTTTGACAGAAAAGCAAACGCTTGGGTCAATGCTGCAGTAGCTTCATCATTTTCAGTGAATTCTGGTTCTTGGAATTGTTGGTATTGCTGTTGTGGAATAACATGTTATTGTTGATGTGGGTAGAACTGTTGTTGGTAGACCGGTGTTGTTTGTTGAATGTATGAAGGTTGCATGTAGTTGTGAGTGGAAGATGATGATGGTTGTTGTGTGTTCACTGGTAGCGGTGTAGTAGCAATTAATGCAAGAGGATCATGATTCTTTGCCAATCTTTCTTTCCTTACTTCATTAGCCTCAGCTTGGTTTTGCTTCAGAAAGTCATAGAGTTGATCATAATTCACCTTATGTAAATCCTTTGTTTGATTGACAATTGTAACATAACGACCCCATTCTTCTGGAAGGTTATTGATGAATTTGATGTTTGTTGCAATTGTTCGAGGTGTCAACTTGTTTCTGATTAACTCATTCATCAAAGTGCAAAATCTTGTGTAGTAGGATTCAATCTGTTCACCTTTAGTGGATGTGAAATTCTCCCATTCAGTAAGAAGTTTGTTCTCAACGTCTTGTTGTCCAATCTCTGTTCCATGACATATCCTTCTAACACGTTCCCACATAGCATAAGCAGTTTCACAACTGTCGACCGCAGCAAAGATCTCCCGTGGTAATCCAAGTTAGATTAAATGCATTGCCATATCATCTGCGGCGATCTGCTTCTTGTCTTCCTCTGTGTAATCTGCTTCTGTTTGTTCACGCACAAATGGTTGAGTAGGAGGTGTTGTATTTGGATTTCCTTCAATTTGAACTTGTCTTGGCTTGAATGGACCATTTGTAATGGAGTTGATCATTAATTTACCATCAGGCTTTGTTTTGATGTAACGAAGCATGTGGCTTGTCCATGGGAGATATCCACCTTTTTCAAGCATTGGAGGTCGGTTTTTCGCACCGGCTGCATGAATATCTTGCTGAGTAGCCATTGATGAAGTGTAGATTGATAAAGTTGATACTTGGATCGTTCCAACGAAATAGGAGTTGTGATTAGTGTAACTTGATGCAAGTTTTTATGATGAAAAATTTGATCTAAAACCTTAAAACCTCAAAACCTCAATAACTTCTTCTCGGAGCGTTTTTAGGCCTCGAAACTTGGGTTGAATGAATAAATTGTTCAACGTGTCCTTTTTCTCTGTTTCACGGTCGTTTTGACAGCTGATTCGTCGAAAACGGAGTTACGGTTCAAAAGTTATGGCCGTTTGAAGTTTGGTTGTCAAAAAGTCAAATTCTTACCCGTAAAGCTTGATTTTACGCGTAAACCTTGAATAATCTTACGCGTAAGATGTTATGCGTAACCTTTAAGTTATGCGTAAGATCTAAAGTTATGCGCAAACAATATTGTTTATGCGTAGACTATGATTTTACGCGTAAACTTAGAGTTTATGCGTAAAAATGTTATGCGTAAGGTTTTTTCAACCAAATTGATCTCTCAAACTTATCCAAGTTTGAAAGATATCCCGTGTCGAAGTATTCCACAAACTTATCCAAGTCAGGGAAGTACTGAGTAGTCTCTGATCGTTGAAGAAAACTTATGCGTAGGATCTTTTGCGTAGAAAAACTTATGCGTATGATCTTAAGCGTAGATCTTATGCGTAGGATTTTCACCTTATGCGTAGAAAATCAATCTTATGCGTAGGAAGGTGAACTTATGCGTAAGAAGAGGGTTTTGACTAAACTTAAGCGTAGGAAAGGGGTTTTGACTTAATCTTATGCGTAAACAGTACTGTAGACAGCTATGAAATCGTACTATTCACCCAAGTTACGCGTAAGATGTCCAGAAAATGTGAAAAATCCGATTTATTCAACCAAAACCACTTTTTCCACTTGTTTCTATTGATCAAATCTTTCCCAAAACACTTAGAATCACTAAAACTTCAATAAAAACAACAACTTTAACACTAAAATCACATAAAAATCAAAACTTTTTGAAGAAAAAGTGCATAAATGAATGAAGAATGCAACTTTTTAACAAAAAACTTGATAAAAACACTCCTAAATCATTGTTAGGCGATTGATACCACTTGTAGGACCTTAAAACTATCAACTTTATCACAAATATAAGTACTAGATGAAGTAAAGATGGTGACTTGAATATATATGTGTGGCGTTAACTATTGTAAAGAGAGGTAAAAGATGAAGAGAACTTTTATTAAAAACACACACAATACACACACAAGCACACCTTACAAATGAGAGGTAAGGTGCCTTTTATAGTTTCATACATAGGCTTTCTATGGGCTTGGGCTTGGACTTGGTTTACATGAATTATAAAGGCTTATGAAATATAACTAATAACATATTAGCTTACCAAGACCAAGGCCCGATGACTATTCTTATAACACAAACTACGACACATTATAACGTTAAAATAAATGAGAATGACCATCACTTTTTGATATAATTTTCAATGCTAACAATTCAGTCACACAACGAATTAAGAAAACAGTGACCAAAAGTGTGACTATATGCATCATTTAGTCACATTTAAAAGATCAATATATATCAAAACAAATTCAAATACAATAAAATTGGAATGTATATAACTGAACCAAATATAAAATTAGCCATCCTTTTATACACCAAGGAGTTCTAGTCGGATTACAATAGTTTCCTAATTAAGTATCTATAATCTTTTCCAGAAGCAACTAGCTAGCAACTTCGAGCCGTCTTGATCTCTGAGCAGTACCAACTGTCACTAGCAGTAGTAACTTTTGTACTAGCATTAGTAAATACTTAGCACATTTTCTTTGAAGTTCATGAGCAGCACTAAATCCATCTAAGCAATATTAACACAAACATGAGCAGCAGTAATTCAAACAACATCATGAAAACTTTTAATCCAAAACAATGAACATAATAATAAAATCTGCAGTTAAACTTACAAGTTTTTCTCCATTGATCTAATCTCATCATCTGGATATAAAAGCCTTGAAAATGTAGGCTGCTGCATATCAACAATAACCACATCAGGATGAGAGCAGAACTAGAACATGTCAAAGGACACAACATGACAGAAGTAGATGAGCATACCGGAATAAAGTTCTTGATTAGATGCTAGAAAACCTTCCTCTCTAAAAAGTATGTGGTTATATATATTGTTGACGGGTGCATCTATTTCTTGACATTTGACATAGAGACACTATTGCCTTGTCTTTTGTCATGTGCATCTAGTTTGTCAGGCGCCACTAGTTCAACTATATGTTGTTTTGGTGCTTTTGAGTCGCTTGATTCGCCACTTATTCAACTATCTGCTTTGGTGGTTTTGAGTCACTTGATGCGCCACTGGTTCAACTATCTGCACAAACAAGGTCTATGGTAATTTCCTCGAATAAAGTGAAAGTAAAACAGGGCAAAACGCATAAAAAAAGATCAATTACCTGTGCTCTTACTTTTTTCAGATCCAATGTATTTTCATCTGAAGTAGATTTTATACGATATAAAACTTACTATATCTAATGTATATTTAAAGAGTTGTATATATTTGACATTAACTATTTAAAAACAAAATCACAAAGTTCAGAGTCTTTGGAAGTATAAGTGTATCACCATTGGGCCAATCTAACCTGACTCCCACCCTACCAAAATTTGAAGTTTTGAACTATATTACCTAACCTGCCTAGCTATTTTGCCACCTCTAACTATGAGCATATGAAACAAAATCGTAAGGTGTTGTAAAGAAACAGGAACCCAAGCATATAATCACCGATGTACCCAGGAACCCAAGCATATAAATTATACTGACCCAGGCGGACCTTCTTGATCTCAAAGTAACCTTTATTGTCGTTTTGAGTCCAAAACTGATAGCCCTGATTATGTAAAATAAGGTATAGATTAAACTCTAGGAATGGTTTACAAAGGTACAAGTAACTTTGTCCCAACCACCCAACTAAAAATGGAAAAGATAAGCTGAAAAAATCTAATAGACCAACGTAATTACTTGATTAGAAACAACTATATTTTTTGATAGTCAGATCTTGGTCTTTTTCCGATTTTTGGCTTTCTTACAATCGATTCTGCACCTTTTATTTGTAATAGTGAGCTGAATACCGCCACCGCCATATATTATCAGTCGCAACCATCACCGCCATTGTAATTGAGACCCCAAATCCAGGAATCAAAACATTTATGCTACATGAGAGAATTAAAAAGACATGGTAAGATTTTAGACATGAAATACCATAAGTTTACATTTAAAACCTTACTAAGTGATCCTGTAAATCTCTCGTATTGTTCATACACCTGTCCTATCATCACCAGACTTGCGCACACTGTGTGTGTGTGTTTTGGTGAGGAGAGTGTTGAGGAGATAGAAGAAGACCAGATCTAGTTTTGGTGGATATATATTTGGGATGGAGTATTGAAAAACATTGGCGGGTTCAATGAAATTAAGTGGAGGAGCAATTTAAATTTGGGAAAAAATTTAGGCGGGCTCTTTGGAAAAGTTAAAAGTGAAAATTTATTTTAGGCAATTAAGTGAGGGGACATGTAAAATATTACATATAAATTTAACACATGAAGTATCTTAAGAGGCGGAAATGAGCCGACCTTATAAAAGTTCGACTCGAGTTATTGTTGAGTTTTCGAGCTTGTAAGTGATATAGCATATGTTTTTTTTAATATATATATATATATATATATATATATATATATATATATATATATATATATATATATATATATATATATATATATATATATATATATATATATATTGTATGTAAGCGTACTAAGTGTAAATAGTTAATTATAAATGTATCGAGCATGGTTGTCAGGATCGCGATCCTGATATTAGGATCTTACAATTTTACGATACTACAAAGCAAAAACGATCCGGATCTTATGTAGGATCTTTGAAAGCTTAAGATCATATAGGAACCCGATCCTTGTAAGCAAAAAACAAGCGATTATATTTCAATTTTAATTTGTGTAAGACAACACACCTTTACAAATAAACCGAGCTTTTCGAGTGATCAAGCTCAAACCGAGTTCATTCATGATCGGTGATAATGGCTATAATTCACATGGTTCATGGGTCATATGCGTTAGGTTATCATTGGTCACATTCAATAATGGTATTTGACATCATATGGGTCATATGCATTAGGTTATCACTGGTCGTCACATCCATGACTGTTGATCATGGGGTAATTAACATGGGTAACGGGTCATGTGCATTAATAGTGGGTTGTAGTGACATGTCATATATGTTATCGACCAATACGTGATTGGTGATCGACAATGGGTAATTAACATGGGTCATGGGTCATGTGCATTGGATTTTGTAAACTAAGACAAATACTATACAACATTTTCTACGTTTTGTATTTTCTTTAACGTTTTCATCCGTTTGTAACGTTTTTCATCCCTTTTTGACCGTTTTCAATCAATTTTGATTGATGTTGCTAGTTTTCGACCGACATTGACAATTTTCGGCAGATTTCGACGGATTTTAGACCGTTTTAGTCCGATTGCGACCCTTTTCGACCGATTTCATCCATTTTGAATGTTTCGGCAACTTTCGCTCGTTTTCATATGTTCTTAGCTTTCCTAAATGTTTTCCTCTGTATTAAAACGTTATGAAATGTTTATTACATTTTTGTACAATTTTTTCATAGCAACGAGATTTTTTATAGCGGTAGATAGTTTATTGATAAAAAAAATTATAGGTTATAAACGAAAAATAATAAAAGTTTGAAGATTTGGGAATTAAACATAATGTTTTGAAACCCGGTTCGACTCGGGTGGTTCAACCGGTTGAACCGTTCCGGGTGAAAAATGAGTCGATTTAAACCTGGTCAACTTGCTAGGTTGGGTCGAAAACGGGTCAAATTAAACTGGGTCAACCCGCCGGGTTTGAAGAGTCCCGGGTCAACCCGGTTTGTGTTTATTTGGTTGTACTTAATTTGCTAAATCTGTTTTTAATTGGTTGTACAATGTGAATAAATCATTATACTTTTAAGTAATGGATAATGTTTTGAAACCCGGTTCGACCCGGGTGGTTCAACTGGTTGAACCGTTCCGGTCGAAAAATGGGTCGATTTAAACTGGGTCAACTTGCTAGGTTGGGTCGAAAACTGGTCAAATTAAACCAGTTCAACCTGTCGGGTTTGAAGCGCCCCGGGTTGACCCGGGACTCTTACAAATTACGATACTACAAAGTAAAAAAATTAATACAAATCACATACCGGGTTTACCCAGGGCGCTTCAAACCCGACGGGTTGAACTGGTTTAATTTGACCCGTTTTCGACCCAACCTAGCAAGTTGACCTAGTTTAAATCGACCCATTTTTCGACCGGAACGGTTCAACCAGTTGAACCACCCGGGTCTAACCGGGTTTCAAAATATTATCCATTACTTAAAAGTACAATGATTTATTCACATTGTACAACCAATTAAAAACAGATCTATCAAATTAAGTACAACCAAATGAACAAAAACCGGGTTGACCCGGGACTCTTCAAACCCGGCGGGTTGACCCAGTTTAATTTGACCCGTTTTTGACCCAACCTATCAAGTTGACCAGGTTTAAATCGACTCATTTTTCACCCGGAACGGTTCAACCGGTTGAACCACCCGAGTCGAACCGGGTTTCAAACACACTTCACTCGGATCTAGGGCTTTGATCCTCTCTTTCTTATCAAACACACTTCGAACACTTGAATATAATCCTCTCTTTCTCTCTCACACTCACAGTTGCAACTCACTCGGATCTAGGGTTTTGATCCCAAATCTCAAAAAGCTGATAAGATCACAAATTAATTAATATAATACAAATACCCCCTTAGAGCTATTTATTCTTAGGCTTAGGTTGATTATCTGTTATAAGAATTGCATTGCATTTGTATTGATAGAATAAGGAAGAACATGCTGTGTTGTTTTTGCGAATAATTAGAGCAAAAGAGATATTAAGGTTTGCTTGGATTAGCTGATTTTATCTTAGGCTTAGGTTGACTATCTGGTATAAGAATTATGTTGCATTTGTATTGAGATAATAAGGAAGAAAAGTGACGGATGTGTGTGCGAATAGTTAGGCTAAAATATCCAAGTATCAAAGATGGAAGAAGTATCATCGATGGATGCAAAGACACCACTTTCAAGTATGAACATAAACTTGTTCTGGTGTTTCATCCATCGATGATTCATCTTTGCTCTTTGCCAAAATACATAAACAATTATCAAGTATAATTTGTAGGTTCGATGCTTGAATTTAGCGTCTTCGTCTTCCAGCATGTTGGTAGGTTAGAGATTCAAGGCTGAATAATATGTTGTTGTTGGCTAGGGTAGAAAGGATGGTAGTTCATTGCATTGTTAATATAAATTTTATATGATTTCATTCATGCACAATTAGCTCTCTAATGTCGTAGAATCTACATAATTAATATGTATGTTCGTCACATCTAAGGGAGCAATATAAATGATAGTAAGAATCTGTTTTCTAATAACTTAAAGCTCAATGATTAGGGCGCTCTATATAGCGTTGTAGATGGTTCCATTGCTTAATTTGGAAAACGTCTACTACTGTTTGTGTGGTTATTAGACGGTACTGCAACGTTAGATAGATCTGTCTTGATCAATGCAATAATGATATAGTGTTTACTGTTCATGACATGCCACACTCCATTATCGCATTCAAGATGAGTGATGATACTTAGACTCTATTCTTTACTCAACATTTGTAGATTGTTTGTATTACTTTGAGTCTGGAATTTCAACATACCTTTCCATTCTAACTTCCCATACTCTTTCTTTTGTTTTTTCAACAATATAGCAATGCGGCTGGTGCAGTCCTTTGCTCAAAGGGAGTTGAAACGACAAAAGGAGTAGTAATGGGAAGTTAGAAGGGTTACGTATATTGGTTTATTGCATTCCATTCTTTTTTATGATCTAAAACCAACCATCCACCAAGTAATGTGGCCATTGGAGTTCCAAGAACAAAGGTTGTTTCAAAAACACCCTGAATTGTAACATTATCTTTTATTTCATTTTCACTATATTTTTTAAAATTTTAATATATTTTTTAATTTTTTTTGCAGCAAATCCATGGTCAGACTACTTTCCAAAGGGATATTTGGATCAGGTCAATTATGAAATTTTGCAGATTTCTTCAAGTCAATCATATTCCATTGTGGCTAGTCTTTGTTGGCGACTAATATGTATATAGTTCTGTCAAGAGTTATATATAAGCATTGATCCCTGGCAAACGCTCGTCCCAATGGATCATGATTGGCCCGAAGATGTTGAAAAGGTTCAAGCCATCAGTGGGAAATATCAATCCTTTCCTGCATTAAACATAGGTAGTTTGGTTTTCCCATATCCCCTTTTTATACTCGTTTCCATGTGTATCTCAAATCAAAAATCCAAGTTTAACCCCTTTTTATATTTTATATTTTTTTTTTGCAGAAATCATTAAAATTGACAGCAGTGACTCAAGTTCATTTCACATATCAAGCAGTTCTGAAGGTCCTCCAAATACATGGGCAGACTACTTTCCAAAGGGATATTCTGGATCAGGCACAAAAAGGAAGATGCTAGGAAGGTTAAAACTCCAAAAAAGACTGTCAAAGAGCTTTTTGATGAGAGGGTTCAGGTGCTAGGCCTGCTGTATGCTAAGACTTGTGAAGACAAGGCTATAAAACCATGGGAACCAAAAATGCCCAAAGTTTGTTCAAAAGGGAAGGGTAAAAAGAAAATGTATTAGTTGAGTTAGGAAGTAATTTGAATAAACATTGTAATCCTTTTGTACTACTTTATTTGACTTTATGAATAAACATGTTGTAATCCTTTTAGATTAGTAAAATTTAAGAATGTGTACCTTTTGTTACCAGTATTTTGTAATTTTTCATATAAGTATTAATGGAATATGTTTAATTTTAATTCCCGTACTTTGTCATTGCTAAATTTTCTCATTAATTATTACAATATTTTGATTGTTGTGTTCATTAACAAGAACTTGGGATATATTTTGTATCATGTTAATCAAAAGTTATCAAAATCAGAAGTTTCTGCTGCTAAGAAAACGTTACTGCAGGTGGGTTTGTACTGCTAGATATGAGAGTGCAGGGGTGGATTGGTAACATTTACACTTAATTGTTACAATATTATTATTGTTGTGTTCATTAACAAGAACTTGGGATATATTTTGTATCATGTTAATCAAAAGTTATCAAAATCAAAATTTTCTGCTGCTAAGAAAACGTTACTGCAGGTGGGTTTGTACTGCTAGATATGAGAGTGCAGGGGTGGATTGGTAACATTTACACATAAGGGTTTAAATCCCCAATTAACTAATTATACGGCCGTATAAGCCGCTTTCGTACAATAATGTCAACCTGCATAGTTTACTACATAACATTGTCTACGGATAAACCCATATGGTTCATCCTACATTAGCTAATTACATACCATTGTCTAGTGACAAACCCATTTGGTTTATCATACATCAGATACTTACAGAAAAATTTATCCAACTTACAAAAACTTTCAACCATTGTTTCACCCATCAACAAACATAAAACCATCAACAACCATCAAACCATCAACACACATCAAACATTAAGACTCTTTGGGACAAGTTTGTGTCATCTGTTAAAAAGAAGCGGACCCTTGCAGCTGCACCAAATCCGGCTTCCTGTCTCAACTCCCTGAAACCAGAGCATGAAACAATAAACACCTTCCTCCTCACCTTCCCTCGACCAGGTACCACCACTGTTCTCTCACGTACTTGGAACACTTTCTGTATCATTTGGTGCTTCACAATAGTGACAGAGTACCCATACAAGTTGTACTTGTGCACAATTTTTGCTGGTATAGTCTGTTACAAAAT
The DNA here is from genome assembly GCA_030686995.1 of Artemisia argyi. Lineage (NCBI taxonomy): Eukaryota > Viridiplantae > Streptophyta > Magnoliopsida > Asterales > Asteraceae > Artemisia > Artemisia argyi. The sequence goes on along the minus strand of CM060676.1, from coordinate 42,546,988 downwards.
GTACAAAGTTACAACTGCTCTAGATTGATAGTTGTTTAGTTTGTAATCTCATTGAAATTGTAGCATAATTACTATTTGACAAATTATCAAAGTTTTCAAGACACTTACTAGTTGTCCATTTCTACAGAAGCATGCAATCAGTGGTCGGTAGAATGCCCTATCTTCTTGGTCGTGGACAGTGTGAAACGACCATCTGCACATCCAGTTCATCCGTCGGGCTTCAAAATCTGAATTTAATATTACAAAATGAGTAAGTTATAGATAATCCAAAATGTTACAAAGATATCATATACTTGATGTAGTTAGAGCTAATAAAGGAAAAAAAATACCATAGTCATATGGCTGGTGACACAAGGCATTCATGGCAATATTGGTGTTGTATGTCTCCACAGTTGTGATGGCCCCTGATGAGTGCTCAAACACTCATCATTTTTGGTCTAATCTGAACTGCAAAACATACAAAAACACTCAGTAATGCATCAAAATACTGAAAATATTCCAAAATTGTGTTTTATATGTTTTAGATGCAAAACGAGTAAAAACAAATGAAAAACGCACAAAGTTTGCAAAATTGGCAGTTTCAGTCCCCCAACTTTCATAAAATTACAAAACTAGTCCCTGGATATTCAAAATATGGAAAATTATCACCAAAGGTCATTTTGAAATCATAAAATGTCATATTTAGTCCTTCGGTGAAAAATTGGAAAGTTTTGGAAATTTACAGTTTAAGTCCCTGGAGTTTCAGATTTTGGCAGTTTCAGTCCCTGGTGGGATAATTTTGAATGAAAACTCAATATTGGTCCTTGGGAATTCATAAAAATCACTTTTAGTCCCTGGGAGAAAGTTTTGGGGAAAATTACATGTTTGGTCCCTGGATTTTGCAAAAGTGACAAATTTGGTCCCCGGGCGTTTTATTTTGGAAAATTACATTTTTGATTCTTGGTTTATTGAAGTTAACAAGTTTTGGTCCTTATGATATTTATGGAAAGGTTTCATATTCAGTCCTTGCATTTTCTATAAATTGCAAGAAAGATCCTTGTAATTTTAGTACTTAACCAAATACACCCTAAACTAAATAAACCAAACAAACACCCCTTTTACCTAATCCATTAATCTGATCCAGCAAACACCCAGCCCACCTGCTACCCAAGCCCACCAACAAAACAGATAACCCACACTGGGCGTTGACCCCAGTCAGCTCACCCCTAACCTCCATTACCCGACCACTGTTCACCACCCTAAACACCCCTAATTCCCAGGCTTATGCCCCCCCATCCTCTCCAATCACCCACCAAACACTCAACTACACCCATACCTTCCCCCCTCCTCATTTAATGCCCACCAAACCCACTCAACTGCTCCAAATTTGTTTTCCCGCCAAATTTGAATAGATGGCTCAGATGAAAGATAGCCATCCAATGGCTCACAAGCATGGTGGGAAAGTCAAGTGGAAGCTCAGAGGCTATAAAAAGAAAGAAAAAAGAGAAGAACAAGTAGTAGTTAATTTAGCCTAGTCTAGTGTCGAATTTAGATTAAGTTTAATTTTTACTTGTATTCTCTAGTTTAAAATTAGGTGTTATCTTCATTCTCAGTTCATGTAAACCTTATTCTCATAATAAATTTCTAATTTCATTATCAGTCATTGCAATATTCTTACTCAAATTCTCTTAAGTTTGGTTATGGTAATTGTAGTTGTTGTTTTAGATTTCTAAGCTATCACATCTGTTCTATTAAGCCTGTTTAAGGTAATTCATAAGCTTTTATAAGCTCTGGAAGGTTTAAAAGAGATTTTAGTTCAAAATGGTTCCAGTCAACAAAAGTCAAACATGGGACATATGATGTTTTAGCTGATTCAGAAATGGATTTTGTGGGTTAAATAAGCTTCAGTTGGTTATTACTAAGTTCATATAAGCTCTATGCCATTATTTGGAGGTTAGAATCACTTTTCTCCTTTCCATTTCCAATTTCAGCTTATATTCTATCTTGCACTCACTGTTTAGTTAAAATCTATTACAAGTGCTTATATTTGGTTGTTATTTGTTTAACTCAGTTAGGTTTAGCTTAGTGATCAACTGTGTGTGTTTAAATAGCCAAAATCAACTCTGTTGTTTTGCAAAATTTCCATTTCAGTTTTTAAGGGTGTGTTTGGATCAGCCTATCCAGCAATCTTTTGGTTGTTGTTTTGTTGTTGTCTTGTTTTAGCCATACCACATGAGGTATATTTAGGTCTAGTAAGCTTTGAAATCCAAGTTTTATTCAGCCAAAGTCAAAATCCCATCTCCTTACCCATATCAGTCCACTGTGGGTCAGTGGACAACCCAAACTCACCCACTTTGTTCAAAACTTGTAGTTTTATCCATATTTAGTTTTCATTTAACCTAATATATCCATTCAAGTCAGATTTGATCACCCAAAGTTCAAGAAAGTCAAAGATTCAAGTTTTTAGAAAAAGTCAATTTGTGCACTATCAGGTTTTTCCAAAACTTCAAGTAATTTTAATTATTTTTGTGTTTGCTCTCTGAGCCTAAAACTTGTTTGTGATTGTTCCCCCCCAGCTCAACTTTGAGTGTCCATCTTTATTACATTTTTGCTATTTTTCTTGTGGGCCCCACAAGTCACCAAAGTGACTTGCAGGCTCACTGTGTGCCCTGCTGCACAGATACATGCCCACCACCACCACTTGGTGGTGGTTTTCTGACTTGCTCAGTGGTCCACAACCCCCCAAAATTTGTTCCATTCAACCCCCCCCCCCTGGTAGGCATCATGGATTGACCAACCATTTGACCTCCTACCCACTGGGTCCCACCTAAACCAGGCCACAAAAGTTGTCCCAGTTCTGAGTTTTTCCAAAGTTCAAAGTGCTTTTTGATTGCTTATTAGCTTATTCTGAGTACCCCAAGTCCTTTTTCTTGCTTGAACTTGTTCCTTCAACTTATTTGGATCTGTTTTCACCCTTGTGGGTCCCACCAAAGCTGGTTTAGCTTATTTTTCCACTTTGGTCAACCAAAGTCAACTGTTGACCATTTTAGCTTATTCCAGCTTATTTTTAAGTTTTCAAAAAGTTTGTTTTTATTAAAGTTTGTTGTTTTTAAGTATTTAGTAGATTTGTAAAATAAAAATCAAGAAAAACAAATTTAAAATTAAGTGATAGTTTCTATTTAATGTAATTTAATTTTAATTTTCATTTTTAAATTTTAATTAAGTAGTTGTCATTTTTATATTTTTATTAATTACCTAGTATATTAAAGTATTTATATTAATTTTCTTAGATTTTTATTTTCTCATTTAGTATTAATTAGAATTAATTTTAGTTTTATTAATTATTAATTAATATCTAGTTTAAAATAGCATAATTAGTTTTTATTAAGTAAAATCAAGTTTTTATATTTTTTATAGCTTTTTTATGTTATAAAATAATTTTAGAAATTTTCTTAGCATTTTTACTGTTCATTTGGTACTTTTCCTAATTTAAAATAGTTAATTAGATAATTAGTAATTAATAAGTAATTAATTAATAAGAAAATCCACAAAAAGACAAAAACACTTATTTTTATTTTTAAATCTTATTTTTAGTTATTTTATAAGTTTAGGAATTTTATTTTTACCTTTTTATTATTTAAATAATATTATATTGTATTTTAGTTATTTAAGTATTAATAATAAGTATTAAATAGTTTTTATTTAATATTAAATAATTAAATAGTGTAAAAAAAGTAATTAAAATTTTCTAAAAAGTTTATTTTATTATTAGGATTGTATAAATGTAATTTTCACTTTTGTAAGTATTTTATTTTGTTAAAACTCGCGTTTTATTTCGTACGTCTACGTTTATTTAAACGTAACGTACACGTTTTTAGGTTTTAATCGTTTCTGGTTTTTCCTCCTTTCCCGTCTTATTCACATAGCTTGTTTAAGCTATTTTTTCGTATATTCCTTAGTTCAATCACTCACAAATCCCTTTTCATCCAAATTCACCCGATCAAATAACCGTTTTGTTTACAATTCACACCTCGTCGGGACATACGACCCGGGGAAACCTTATACTTCCGCGGAGCATTGATCTAGGAGTTTGACTTGTTTGACCACATCCGTGGTTGAATTAAGTTGACTGCTTTTGCATCAATCAGCCCCTCCATCAGGTTCAAACAACATCACATTAAATTCCTGGCCCAGGTAAACCTGAGTAAAAACCATCCACTGACCAGCCTTCAAATTCAAGTCTCGAGCGAGTGTCACCCAACCACCGCCATATAAGAAGGAGTGAACGTATCGACCATTTAGATGATCACTGGCCACCCTAACATTGTAGTCAGTCGAGTTACTGGAAACCATGACCGAATTAGTAGGGGTTGGACCATCCAGATATCTCAGAAAGTCTTCCTCCAACGACTGCATAAGCAGAGATGTGTCTGTCACAGGCACTAAACATCTCCAAAATGGGGCACTCTCGGGTTCATAAATGTGAAACTCCAACCCATTCTCACCATAACAAGTTACATAAAAGACATCCTCACCCTCTTCAACAAAATGTATGTACTCAACAGCAGAACAAGAGATGTTGTGAATCACAAAATCATTCCACCTTACTCCCTCAAGAACACACTTAAATTGTTAGACTCTCCTTACACGAATTTTCCATCTAACCCCCCCCCCCCCCCCCACACACACACACAGTTAACTAAGAAAATAAAACCATTGCCAGTATAGGAACCTCCTAGAACATAATCATTATGCAGTTCCTATATATGAAAATAAAGTATACAAATGAAAATACAACTAAAAACTTAATCCATTCATATATCTTGCATCAAGTACTATATAACACAGACACAAAAATTTGAAGTCAAAGCTGAAGAAAAAAGACTTGAAAAAGTCATAGTGGACACTTAATGTTTGACTTTTTAAGTCTTCATTTGGCAAATTTGACCTTATATATTTTTATTTGTGTTATATAATAGTTGATAAAAATTATACTAATGGAAAATACATTCAAAACTTAATCCATTTATATATTTTGCATCAAGTAATATATAACACAAATAAAAATATTTAAGGTCAAAGTTGAAAACTAAAGACTTCAAAAGTCAACAGTGGACTATAATTATGGGAAGGAGTAATTAAACTAGTTTCTTAGAGAAATAACAACTTGTCAATAATGGTGTTAACTTACAAACTCATCCAAAACATCAGGATTGTCCACAGCGCAAATAAATTGATTACCAAACATGGTTACTGCATTAACGATTAGGGTTATAAAACAATGCAAAATACCGTTTGAATGAAGTAAAAATCAGTAAATGTGGTTACCTGGTACGTGTGTTTTTTGAAGATTCACGACTGCTAAGCACCGACTGTATTGTTTGAGATATTAGGTTGAAAGAAGATAGAGAGTTTATGTGAGTGTGATTTTGTTGTGTTAAACACGACTTAGTTTTGTTATTTGCAAAAAATATCCTCGTCGATTTTCGTGAAAGGGAGGTAGCTGAAGTGTGTTAATGTGTTATAGCGGGAACAGTGAAGTGACGAAAATACCCTGACGTGCAACGCACATGAGGGCACTAACGAGCTAGCAGCATTAAGTTCTGCCTAGCAGCATTAAGTTCTGCCTTAGCAGCATTAAGTTCGGAGTTACTAGCATTCACCCATATTCCAATCCAAACAACTTTTTCTTTGCTTTTCCTGCAAAATTTTAGTCTAGAAACAAAGAAAATACAAGCCATAACATATGCACAATCATCCCAACATCTAAATATACTTAACAGTTCTAAGTATAACTAGGAGCATTGTAATGGGGCAAATGAAGAGTCATGACTAATAGTCTGAACTCAATTCATGCGGTGAATATCAAATTAGACTCAAACTAGCTAGATAGAGTACGTAAACATAAGTTATCAGAAATGTGTGACCATATGTATCAAACTGTGACTACATTTAAATAATGTGTGACAAAATATGACACTATGATTTAGCCACCTAAATAAATACTTCATGTGACCATATATATAGCATCTTTAATTTAGTCACACAAAAACTCAATGTGACTAATATCAAGGTTAATGATAATTGACTTCACATTTTGCTATAAATAATAGTCACATGAATATTTCACAATGTGACTATTTTGAATGTATTGGTCACATATAATACCCATTAGGATTTGGAAAACAAACACACACTAAACTTTAGACACACATATTGACTTACGTGATCGAATTTTAGTTACACTTAATCATGTTTCTATGGTTTAGTGTGACCATATATGACATTTGGTCACACTCTTCAAGTGTGTGACATATACTTGTCACTCTTAAACGCATTTCGTGATAACGCTTCAAACTTACTTTTCCGTTGTCACACATTTCAAATGCTATGTGGCTAAATATTCAGCAAATAATAGCAGTCACATTTAAATAATGTGTGACAAACTTGACTATATAATTTAGCCACATACACAATTACCTCATGTGACCATATATCTATTTTGGTCACACTTTTAAATTGTGTGACATATATTTGTCACATATGTATATCTATAGTGTGACTAATGTTTCGAGCTCATTTGTATCTGTCACACGTCTTGAATTAAAAGTGACCAAATAATCCAATTTTTTTTCCAGTTACCTCTAGTCACATAAATATTCAAATGTGTGACAATAGAATTCCGAAATGGTCACACAAGTCGGATCAAGTGTGGTTGTTCATTTTATTCTGGTACATTTAGTCACGTATAAATGTTACAGTGTGACATTTCAAAATCGACCATGCGCGACCAATAGAACTTTTTGTACTAGTGATTGTAACGACCATAAAAGCACGCCACATGTTTGATGAAACGCCTAAGTTGTTTGGATTGGTTAAATTGATGTAGTTTATGGTTGTCTTGCTCCACCATCACTTGTTTTAATCCGAAAAGATTGTTGTGCGTTGTTTTCGGGGTGTGATGGACTTCCATCTTTATCAGGTTGATGGTCTTGTAAACAATTGTTGTAACTATGAAATTACATTCCATTGATCTTCTCAACTTCAATATAAGTTAAAAAGTAGTATCATGTTAGATGGTGAGTGTTGTGTAGTTTGTTGTAACACAGTGATTTTCTACTTCCAGTTTATATTCAAAGTAAAAAAGAATTTTTCTCATAACATTACACAACTAAAACTGAATCTCAAGTGATTGATACAGAATCCTATGTGATTTTCTCTGATTCCTTGTGATTCATATAGAATCCCATGTGATCCATAAAGATACTTCACGAGTATCTTTTATGTGATTCATACAGAATCTCATTGAATTCTTTGAGGAATCACTTGCAATTCATCCCTAATCGCATGTGATTCATATAGATTACCAATGTGATCAAACAAAATATAAGTAACGAACATGATATATTCAAAGTAAATAAGATATATTCAAAGTGAACAAGAATTTTTCTCATAACATTACATAACTAAAACTGAATCTCAAGTGATTCATATTGAATCCCATGTGATTCTCTCTGATCCCTTGTGATTCATATAGAATCCTATGTGATCTGTAAAGATACTTGACGAGTACTGATTGAGGCAAAAGCAGTCAACTAAATTCAACCACGGATGTGGTCAAACAAGTCAAACTCCTAAGGCTCAATGCTCCGCGGAAGTATAAGGTTTCCCCGGGTCGTATGTCCCGACGAGGTGTGAATTGTAAACAAACGATTATTTGATCGGGTGAATTTGGATGAGAAAAAGGGTTTATGATTGATTGAACTGAGGAATCTACAATGAAATAGCTTAAATAAGCTATGTGAATAAGACGGGAAAGTTTGAAAACCCAGAAACGTTTAAAGCTTAAAAACGCGTACGTTACGTTTAAATAAACGTAGACGTACGAAATAAAACGCGAGTTTTAACAAAATAAAATACTTACAAAAGTAAAAATCACATTTTTACAATCCTAAAAATAAAAGAAACTTGTTAGAAAATTAAAATTACTTTTTATACTACTTAATTATTTAATATTAATTAAAAACTATTTAATACTTATTATTAATATTTAAATAACTAAAATACACTTACAATATTATTTAAATACTAAAAAAGGTGAAAATAAAATTCCTAAACTTATAAAATAACTAAAAATAAGTTTTAAACTTAAAAATAAGTATTTTTGTCTTTTTGTGGTTTTTGTATTAATTAATTACTAATTAATTACTAATTATCTAATTAACTATTTTAAATTAAGAAAAATACTAAATGAACAGTGAAAATTCTAATAAAATTTCTAAAATTATTTTACAACATATAAAAGCTATAAAAAATATAAAAACTAGATTTTACCTTATAAAAACTAATTATGCTATTTTAAACTAATTATTAATTAATAATTAATAAAATTAAGATTAATTCTAATAAATACTAAATGAGAAAATAAAAATCTGAGAAAATTAATATAAATACTTTAATATAAGATATAATTAATAAAAATATAAAAATGACAAGTACTTAATAAAAATTTAAAAATGAAAATTAAAATTAAATTACATTAAATAGAAACTATCACTTAAAATTAACTTTGATTTTCTTGGATTTTCTTTTGGAAACTTATTTTACATCTAAAAACAGTAAACTTTTACAAAAACAACTTTTATAAAAATCAAAAATAAGCACTGAATAAGCTAAAAGTCAAGACAGTTGACTTTAGTTGACCCAAATGGCAAAATAAGCTAAATGACCACAAGTGGGACCCACTCTGGTTGAAACAAGTTCCAATAAGCTATTTTAACTTATCAAAGCTGGAATAAGCCAAAAGGGACCACAGAATAAGCTATAAGCAATCAAAAAGCACTTTGAAACTTTCAAACACTCAGAAGCTGGGACAGATTTGGTGGCCTGATTTAGGTGGGGCCCAGTGGGTAGGAGGTCAAACCAAGGGTCAAATGATGAACCCTACTAGGAGGAGGGTTGAATGGTGCAAGGTGAGGGGGGGGGGTTGTGGGACCCACTGGGTGGTCAGAAAACACCACCAAAGGGTGGTGTTTGGTGTGGTTGCTGCTGATGCAGGGGAGCAGCTGAGCCTGCAGGCTACTTTAGGGCAAGCCAGGGCTTATGGAAAAAATTGAAAAAATAAAAGAAGCATGGAAACTTGAAATCTAGCTGATAGACAACAATTAGAAACAGATTTCACATCATAAAAGCAAATACATAAATCAAATTAAATCTTTGAACTTTTGTGAAAATCTGAGCTTGTGCACAATTGACTTTTTGAATGGAACTTGAAAATTGACTTTGTTGAACTTTAGATTGATCACTACTGATTTGGAAATATGTAATAAGCAATTATGAACCTATTATAAGCTAGAAGTACAAACTATAAGCTAACTTGAGAACTTATGGCTCCTATCTTCCACACAGTTAACTGTGGGAAGCCAAAAACCAAGATTTTGACTTTTAGAATAAAAGTGACCAAATTTCTGAGTTTATTTAGTCCAAATGTAATCTAAGGGATCTAATTATGCAAAGAAACAAGCTCTTAACCCACTGGAATAGCTCAAACAAAACAGAACCAAACACCCCTTTGCAAACTGAAAATGGTGATTATTCAAAGCAGACACATGATGCAGGGTATCCTACTGAATCATAAGGTTATACTAACATTAAATAAGCATGAATAAACTAGGATAAGCAACAAACAACACCTATGGTTAATAGAAACAGATTAAGCAAAAAAAAAAAAAAAAAAAAAAAAAATTGAGGAAGGATCTTACACTCTCCCAAGCTGAGAACCAAGATATCCAAACCACATAAACACACTTATTAGATTCCAAAAGCTTCTAAACCATGATCATCTCAGCTCCCTTCTTCTCTACACACTGATTTTTCATTTTTCATATTTTTCTTGCATTTTTGGTATTTTTGAATTTTTAAACTAAATCTATCTTAATTGCTTTAAATACTTCAAAAAGCTAATATTTGAACTGAAATAATCTCAGAAAAGCAATAAACAACAATTTTAACAACTATCACAATGAAATGAGATTTTGAGTGAAAATGAATGAAAACTGAATTTAACATTAAAGATTGGAATTACTGGATGAAAACTGTTCTTATTACACTGAAATCATACAAATTACATCTTAGAAACCAAAATAAACATTGGAAATTTAAAAATTAATTAAGTCGACATTTAAAACTACATTACACTACTACATAAGCTAACTAACTGCTCCTTTGCTTCTTTATCTTCACTTAAATAGATCCTGGGGGGTTCCTTGGACTTTCCCACAGCTGTTGGATGAGAGAGGGCAATCCTAGCCCTCCATTTGCTTTTTGGCGGGAAATGGTTACCTGGCAGGTTTAGTGGAGTGGTTGAGGTTGGTTGGTGCATTAATGGAGGAGGGGGGATGTATGGGTGAGGTTGAGTGTTTGGGGAAAAAGTGGAGAAGGGGGGTGGACAGGGTTACAGGTTTTAAGGTGTGGGTTAATGGTGGATTAGGAGGGAAAATGGGAGGTTAGGGATGGTTGTTTGACCTGGGTTGACTCGTTGACCGGGTTATATTAACAAAAGGGGATGGGGTTGGGCCGGATGTGATGGGCCAGGGAAGTGGATCAGGTTGTGGTATTGGGTGGTGTTTTGGTTTGTTTGTATTTTGAGTCCATTTGGTAACTAATAAACAACAAGGACCAATAATGTAATTCTGAAAATCCAAGGGCCGTTTTTGTAAATTTTTCAAACTTGTTTCAAGGGTAAAACATGCCATCTTTCAAAAGTCCAGGATATAAATTACATTTTTTTTTCATTTTTCAAATTCCCGGGGACCATTTATGTCAAAATTCAAAATCCGGGGACTAAAATTGCTAAATTGTGAAAATATTTTATCCAAGGACCAATATTGAACAATTTGAATTTACAAGGACCAAAAAATGATTTTTCTCTCAAAAATACCCCACCAGGGACCAAATCTGCCAATGTTTGAAACTCCAGGGACCAAAAGCGTAAATTCTCAAAACTTTCCAATTTTTCACCAAAGGACTAAATATGACATTTTATGATTTCAAAATGACCTTTGGTGATAAGTTTCCTTATTTTGAATATCCAGGGACTAGATTTGTCAATATTTGAAACTTGAGGGACTGAAACTGCCAATTTTGCAAACTTTGTGCGTTTTTCATTTGTTTTTGCTCATTTTGCATCTAAGACATATAAAACACAATTTTGAAATATTTTTAGTATTTTGATGCATTACTGAGTGTTTTTGTATGTTTTGGCAGTTCATATAAGACAAAAATGATGAGTATTTGCACACTCATCAAGTACCTTTTATGTGATTCATGTAGAATCCCATAAGATTCTTTGATGAATCACTTGTAATTCATAAGATTACCTATGTGATTAATACAGAATCCCATGTGATTCTCTTTGATCCCTTGTGATTCATATAAAATCCCGTGTGATACATAAAGATACTTGACGAGTATCTTTTATGTGATTCATACAGAATCTCATAGAATTATTTTAAAAATCACATGTGATTATATAAATCACAAAATCACATGTGATTTTAGACGGCTCACAATGTCTAGTCAGAAACACAGTTTACAAAAAAAAAAAAAAAAAAAAAAAAAAAAAAAAAAATCAAGTTTGATTTCATAAGTCACATGTGATCTTCAATGTCAAATCAACTTATTTCTTCTTTTTATAAAAACAAATTCGTGAAATCACGTGTGATTCTGTTATTGTTTTTGTTCTGTTATGAAAAGATGTAAATCACGTATGATTTACTCTTTGTTGTTGTAAACTGAAGCACATGTGATTCTATTTTGTTTCAATAACTTGATCACATGAGTAATCTGTATGAATTACATGCGATTAGGGATGAATCACAAGTGATTCATTAAAGAATCCCATGGGATTCTGTATGAATCACATAAAGATACTTGACCAATAAATATCATAAGAAGAAATATGTGACTTTGTATGAATCACAAAGGATTCATCAAAGAATAACATGGGATTCTATAAGAAACAAAAGTATGTGATAATCATGCCACATCACTTGTGATTTGTGGTAAAATAACTTGTGATTTGTTCTAAATCAAACAAAAGTATGTAATAATCATGCCACATCACTTCTGATTTGTGGTAAAATAAATTGTGATTTGTTCTAAATCAAACTAAAGTAGAAAATAGTTTGTTACTATAATTGTCCATCAAACTCTCTATCCCTAAACGCGTTCCTTCTCAGCCATTATCATGTTTAGATTTTCTTGGTTATGAAAATCGCACGTGCTTCTAAATAAATTACATGTGATTTGTCAAAAATTTAAAACATAATTCTGGATTCAAAGTCAGTGTATATAATTGAGAATTCATTAATTGTTTTTATGGCAAGTGGTTAGTAGAATCATACGTGGTCCACCAAAGAATCACATGAGATTTTGTGTAAATCACATGTGATTGTTGTAAAAAAAATATCAATACTAATAAAAGAGTGTATGCTTTAACAGAATCCCATGTGATTGTTGTAAAAAAAATCTCAATACTAATAAAAGAGTGTATGCTTTAACAGAATCAGACTTATTTACTCCATTCCAAATCAAAATACAATCAAACTTGATTCATGTTAAATAGTCTAATAACTACCATCCATGTAGGTCCACCTTAACCTCAAACATGAAATATCTATAGACATTAAACTATAAAAAACTAAAAGTTGTTCTCAACTCAATCTTCACAAGAAAGATGTCTGCTACATCACTTCTTCAAACACTTTCATTATCAAACAAACCATTTGTCAATGGCCACAAGTTGTATGCACCAACTAGAGTCAAATCTATAAACATGAACATAAATAGAGTATCTTTAACTGTGGTTGAAGTTGTTGGTGATGTGTCCTCAAAAGGCACAACTTACTAGATCACTGGTGCAGCCTGCAATGTTAGTTAAATGGCAACTATTAAGGCACGGAGGGAGTATTTGTATATGTGATGCTTCATGACGGCTTCTAATAAGGCGTGTTTGTTTGTTTGCATATCATGTAGTACTAAATAAACAAAAAAGAATGTAACTGGATCTATTGCAATGTGACATTGAATTATTAGTTGAAGGTGATTGTTTATGAGGCTAACAGAGAAAACAAGGGTAAAATAAAGGCTGATAAGTAATATTAGTATACTTTTTAGAATCAGTTAAAGCTTATTTGGTCCCTAGGTGATTAGATAATCAGTTGCTTACCAACTGAAGTTGTTTAGTAAAACATAATTAACTGATTATTGCTACTTATTGTTTAGCTAATCAGATGCTTATTAGTGACGGGATTTGGATTAAATTTGTTCTATGTGATTAGATTCCAAACTTTATTACCTTAGAAGTAGATCAGTCATGGAAGATAAACTTTATTACCTCACCGGAAAAAAATTCCGATCACTTTTCGACGACAAAACCATCGTCACCGACCTCACCTTCGAATGCACCAAATGACATCTTCAACGTCACATCTTCACCTTCACCTAAACCACCGGGAGATATTTGGAAACCGACAGTTATTTTTTGTTATTTTTCGGCGGTTATTTTTTGGTGGTGATCGGATGTGTGTGTTTTTCTATGAGAAGGAAACTGAGAAAGTGAATGGTGGTATAACAGACCCCTGACATTGAGTTATTGAGATAGTAGAATTACCAAAATGCCTCTCGTAAAATAATTAAATTAAAATGTCAATTAATCTTAGTCATTGGATTGAAGTTGGATGGGTGGTTGAAATCTCTTGATTTTTTCTTTAGATAAATTTTGTTCCGCATTGAACTTTTATCATTCACTTATACTCATTGATATCTTTGGTTTCTCTCTCTGCATACGGTTATTTAGTTTAAGAGTTTAGAATTGACTTTTGGAGGATGGTCTTGGGGCTTCGACCTCAGGACCCGTATAACTAATCGGTTCCCTTTATTTTTGTAGCATGTTTTTGGTTTAGAATATGAGTCGTCAAACCAATCTCTGCGGTAAATTGTTGTTGCCACATAATAATAATAATAATAATAATAATAATAATAATAATAATAATAATAATAATAATAATAATAATACAAAAGTTCGAAATACATGAAAAAGTTAAATATTTTAGATACATATCAAATTTCGAAAGAAAATTTCTCTTTACATATAAAGCAAAAACCTTTTTATTAAAAAACATGCCAAACAGGAAAAGATTTCACTAACCCACAAGATTTTCAAAACGTTTACTTCTCGCCCTACGACATAATTTAAACATCACATTCAACGTTATTTTCAAAGTTTCAATTATTTCCTTGAAAAACTGTTATGGTTCCTATGCTTATTAATGGAGATGATATCAAGCAAAAAAGATCAAAAAAGCATATTAAAAGAGAAAACATATATGCCGGCGTCATATCAAACTATATATACGACACAAAATCTAAAAAAGAATAATCAGCTCTGTGTAACAAATGTATTGCTCTTTTTCTTGATTCTTTTATTTATCATTGATTTTGTCATGTGTTTAAAGAATAAGATCTTTGTTAAGCATGAAATTAGTCACATGAAGTAGTCTTGCCTACAACCAAAAAAAAGAAAAAAAAAAAAAAAAATGCACAACATCGATATACCATCACTTCTATGCGCGGCTATATATTTTTTATATATAATGAAATGACGGATGGGATGTAGAGATGTTCCTTTGTGTAAGTTGCTAACTATTTACTTCCGACAGAAATAGGGTAGTGTTATACAAACTCTCCATATATTGTCACATCAGGAGGCTTTGATCAAATCGTACAACCCGCAATACATACCGTACAAACTGTCGATGCTTACAATGATCGAAAACCTCCCCGCGCGTTCAAATAACTTGCCCCTTCTTTTATATCCTTCACAAATTGTCATTCAACTAAACAAACTTTAACTAAACACAACATCAGTATCAATAACAAAACATTCAAAAATGAAACTATGTTCCCTAGCAATATATTTCATTCTTGTAATATTTGCTTCTTTTTCAATTCTTGATGCCTCAATTAATGGCGGTGAAACAAGATTTAAACAACAAGACCCAATAGAAAGATCAGATTTTCCATCTGCTTTTATCTTTGGAGTGGCCACTTCTGCTTATCAAGTATTTTCTTCTCTGTTTTTTTTTTTAAAGAATTTAGCTTCTTTTTTGAAGCTCATAAACATGTTCTGTTTGTAGGTGGAAGGTGCATATCTAGAAGATGGTAAGTCTTTTAGCAACTGGGATTATTTTTGTCATACACAAGGTTAGTGTGGTTTTCATTGTTACTTTGTTATTCTAATTATATACTACTCTACTAATTTGTGTTAGAGTTGGTTTCACTTGAGTTTTAAAGATAATGGAACTAAGAACTAGACTGAATAGTACTGGTTTAGGACAGCTAGCTTTGGCTTTCAACTGGAATGGCCCAAACCAAACCGACACTTTTTACAATGGGTAGAGAAGTGATCCATATATAACTTGTCTAGTCTCAGTTTGGTTTCTCGGTTTTAATATCGGACAAAGTTTTACATGTAAATGGGTAGTGGACAAGTTGGTCACTTTAGTTGAATTTTGGTTCCAGAACAATAATTTGCGCTTTGGCGCAGCAATGTTTGTTTAGGTGAGTAAAATGGTCAATTAGTCGCAGCTTAGGCATTTCCTATTTACCAATAACAATAAAAAGTGCGGTGACTAATCATATATCAAGTGACATATTTGACCGTTACTCTGTTAGTAGAGTGTTCAAATTCAAAATGAAAAAAAGGAGTAAATGTAGAGAATTATTTTTGTCAAGTAATTATTTGTGTGATTTTTAACTCGATGTATGACATTGTTATTAGGTTGTGCCGAAAATGGGGAAGATAATGGGGATATTGCAGATGATCACTACCATAAGTTCATGGTATTAATCTTTTACTTGCTACTTCATTCTTATGTAGACTTATATCATACCACTCGTAGTGGTATCACTCCCTCACCGTAAAAACGTCCAATTGACCGGTCAAGGAGGGTTTTGAGGAAATATATCTTAGGTTCAATCATAGCTCCTAACTAAAAGGTCACTCTAAGAGTGCTTATTGCGATGATTGCTAGCTCCTATGATTCGAATACACATCAATTCTCGAGCCCTGCTGTTATCTGCTACATTCAAATGGGTCTGAGGTTGAATCATATCATTTTTTTTATCTGTTTTTACAATACAAAGGTCAAAGAAAAAAAGAAATATTATTTGTCCAAAAAGAGAAACCTGCATCCGCTATTTTTAATTAAGGCTACTTTTTTAGCCCGAAATTATAAATTGAGCTCGTATAGGCATTTTGGACGTCGCTATTGAAATAGCCCTTCGGGCTATATTTTCTGTTACTCCACCCATTTCATAAAGAATTCGACCAGACTTAACAACAGTTACCCAATATTCGGGAGAGCCTTTACCTGGGCTACTTCCTTGGGGAAAGGTTAGTCGACACCCAAAAGGGTGCACGGGTCAGGGTTTCCCCGCTGATCTAAACCTTCAAGGAGACTTACTATCATTGTAACAAACTGCTCTTATTGTTTGATTTTGGCTTTGATACAGGAAGACATTGAGATGATGCATTCTCTTGGTGTAAAAGCATACCGGTTTTCGATTTCTTGGACTAGAATTCTTCCAAGTAAACTAACAAATTTCCAAGTTATTTTTTATTTCATCGTCCGCTTGTTATATTCATAAAATCTTACAAATGTTGTTTTGTTTGTGATAATTCTTATAGAGGGAAGATTTGGTCGAGCCAATCCTTTGGGAATCATGTTCTACAACAAGATCATTGATAATCTTATACTAAAAGGTAAATATTGATGCATTATGACTTCTATCATCATTGTAAAATTCTAAGTGTAGTTCATACAAGCAACTGTTTTGTAGTCAGAAAAACCTAAACATAAAAAAGGTAATTGTAATTAATTTCCCAGAAAAGTTGTAAGATGGTACATTGTAAATATCTTGGTATGAAATCCAAAATCATCAATGACAATGAATCTGTTTAAGGATCTCGATTAATAAGGTGAAGTTAATTAATTATGCAGGAATTGAGCCTTTCGTGACAATTCACCATATGGATCTCCCTCAAGAACTCGAAGAGAAATACGGGGCTTGGCTTGACCCACAAATGCAGTATGCTCAAATATCTATTTTACCCTCAAAATCAGCTAGTAACTTGTTTTGGAGTGACAGTATTACTAACATTGTTCATGCAGGGACGATTTTGTACATTTTGCGGAAACTTGTTTTAAAAGTTTTGGAGACCGAGTGAAGTACTGGATCACAATCAATGAACCAAATCTAGTTGCGGAAATGGCTTATGAAAAAGGGACGTATCCACCCTCTCGTTGTTCACAACCGTTTGGTAACTGTCTTGGTGGAGATTCAGATGTGGAGCCTCTGCTTGCTATGCATAACATGTTACTGGCTCATGGCAAGACTGCAAAGCTATATCGTGAAAAATTTCAGGCAAGTTACTAACTTTTAACTTAATTAGACTCTTTGATAAAATAAAATATAAAGACTGATATTCTTTAGATTTGGTTGTTCAGCCAGAACAAGGGGGGTCTATAGGACTAGTTGCACATTGTTTCATGTATGAACCATTAACAGACAGCGATTCAGACCGTAAAGCTGCGGAAAGGGCCATGATCTTCAATATTGGCTGGTAATATTCTGGAACACACATTGCATACACAAAAAAATCATCTTTGTTGACTTACTATTCTAGGTCGACTTTATAAAAGAAGAGAAAACCATCAAAGCTTTAAAAAATATCACTTAAGGTAACCAAGCATTCTTAATGAAGACGTGGAAGCATGCCATTTCATAACTTTAAAACTTGAAACTTCCATGGTTATATAATACGGCCTAGAATAAGTTGGTTACCCAAACTAGAAAGTCAGAACAAAAATTTATTACCTTTTTATGCAATCATTTAATGATGGAGTATGAGTCCATTCCAAGCTTAGTTACCGAAACGCATTACAAAGTTGCAATCTTTTTCTACGAACAGGTCGTTTGATCCGCCGATATTTGGAGATTACCCTAAAGAAATGCGTGAATACCATGGAAGTGAATTGCCAATATTCTCTCCAGAGGAACAGAACTTAATGAAGAATAGTATCGATTTCATTGGAATCAACCATTATTCAGCTATATATGCCAAAGACTGCACCTATTCTAACTGCATAGAAAGTGCTAATCGTGTAATCAAAGGTTTCGTGGAAATTACTGGAGAGTGTGATGGCGTTCTGATTGGTGACCCAGTACTATTTTTTGTTACAAACTTACAATGTCATAATTCTCAGTTTTTTGCATTTAGTCTTTTGTGTTATTGGTATATAAATAATTTTTGTTGCATTTAACAGACGTCAATGCCAAGGTTTTTTGTAGTTCCTAGAGGCATGGGCGAGATTGTGAATTATTTCAAGAATAGGTACAATAACAGACCCATGTACATTACGGAAAATGGTAAGTTTTTTTGGTTAAGAACATTTTTGATTGGAAATTATGACATTAAATTGTTCATATAGCTGATGTTTGTTTGTTTGTTTTTTTTTTTTGTTTTTTTTTTTTTTTTTGTTTTTTATTATTATTATTATTATTATTATTATTATTATTATTATTATTATTATTATTATTATTATTATTATTATTATTATTATTATTATTATTATTTATTTATTTATTTTTATTTATGTATTTATTTATTTATTTTTCAGGATATTCGTCACCAAACGTGGAGAATGTACAAGTTGAAGAGATAGTGAACGATGTGAAGCGAATTGAATTCCATAAGTCATACCTTGCTTCTTTAGCCCAAACTATAAGGTGAATTTAGTACTCTTTGACTTTTAAGTCAAAGTAGCTACTTTTTTTTGGAAGATTAATGTTGGTTCTCATTGCATAATAGATAAACTAGTGACCAAATTGACTTGACATTAAAAAGTACAAATTGTATGATCATGACTTGATGATCTTCAACCATTTTTGTGTCACCTGTGTATTTGACAAGTAGTCAATTTGACCGTGAAAGTCAAAAGAAAGCTGACTAATATTTGTAATGCAGGGGTGGAGCCGATGTACGCGGTTATTTTTTATGGTCATTGTTGGACAACTATGAATGGGCGCATGGTTACAATGTGAGATTCGGGCTACATTATGTTGACCGCAATACATTTGAAAGGATACCAAAATTGTCAGCAAAATGGTATCAAAATTTCTTGAAGAATGACAGCTTGGTTGATATTCAAGCAATCAGAACAGTGCACAATCAAGCAGGTTTTTATGATGTTTGATTTGCACTTGCCATTAGTTATATCATACTCATTCTTATACAATAGTATATTTTTATATGTTACGGTATACGTATTTGTTCCTGCAAAGCACCCCCGACTTGGAAGCCTGTGTAAAAAACTAAAAACTTCATAATTACTATATTTGAGGCCATAAAAACAATTTCTTGATTTATTTATTAATATTTACTCTAATCAAACCCTGTGCAACTAACAGTTTTGATCCAATTACTAATACTGTAGAAGATACTAAACTATTAGTCCGTAAATTGTATTGTATAGATATACTAGCATTGCTTGTAAATACTGAAGCCCAAAAAATTCCGAGGCCATGCCAAGCACTGGTGTAAGAAATTATTGCACTCATTCTTCTGGTTCTCATGTAAAACCATAATGGCCTTGTGTTACTCTATTCAATCATATGAAAACGAACAAAAGGCTTTTATTAAAGGATATAAATAGAATAGGGTACAACAAATTGTCAGTATTTGCAACTAATTTACATTTACCAACCAAATACAGCAGGTTATTATTATCAATCAAAAAATGAATCAAATTGTTATAAATAGTAGTGAAACATCAGTTCTCGCGAAGGCTTGTTTAGTACAAGACTTTTGCAGGGTATGCATGATTTTTTTCATTTTCGATCTCAATCAAGCTTTCTTTTACCAAGTCTGTTGCATATATTACCACGTCCGACCAATTCCTGTTCCAAAATATATGTGTTTAGTACGTTCAACTAAAAAAAACATAAGAAGTGTAAGAAATGTGATATAGTGAATAATAATATACCCTTTGGTTGTGTCGAATGCGAGTCCCACAGTGTTCTTAGCCTCCTCAATTGCATAGCTGAACCTTTTGATCTCAGAAGGCGAGCATATTTTGTTATCCATGACTTGAAGCTCAGAAGGCTTCACGTCGCAAAATATTGGAATAACTTTTTTCCCTGACTCCATCATCAAGGCAAGCTCATGAAGACAAAAATAAGATTGACAATAACGTGGTGAAAATACCGCTACACCAATCTTGCATCCCATTATTGCATTATCGATGTGATCAAAAAGCTTGTCCCCCGGTTTCATATTCTTGTTGTCAAGAAATGATGGGATTCTTGACATCGTAAGGTTGTGGTATAGCAAAGATGCGATTGATCTTTTCGTGTCTATGCCACGATGGTTTATAAAAACGTCACAAGCCGGTTGGCTCGTGAGTCGGGATTTTTGCATTACCATTTGGCGTTTGATGGTGTTCAACATGGCTGATCGATTCATGGTTTCTAGCTGTTTTTATGAAAGTGAAAGTAGAATCTTAAAAGCTTGTGTTTCAAGTTAGGTTTGATTTTAAGGTTGTGCAAATGGATATATTTATAGGTGGTGGGTTCGTTCAGGAATGTATTTTTTTGGAATTATTAGAATACAAGTAAACATGACTAAATTTGTAAAGTAGTGTCATTTTGATTATTATCACAATAATAATCACTTCTTATTTTCTTAATATGTTAAAAAATGTTTTCTTGGCACTTTTTATTTACTAACAAACAAAAAAAAAAAAACAGTTGAATGAATCAATGTCGAGGCATGAGAATTGACAGGAGACAAAATCTTCAATAGACCCTTTGAATGTTTTTTCAAGTTTCAACTTACATACACTAACGGAATTTCCAAAGATCCTTCAAAGACGTTTTTCAAACATTTTATGTTCATATATGCGTTGGTAAAAGTTTTCTAACTATTTTATTACTTTACTATCAATATTAAATATATTTAAAGTACAAATAAATGGTCATCATTCTTATGTGTTGAAAAAGTACACAAGTTAAGACATGTTAATAACATGTTTAGTTTAATAGTTGAACATGTATTTCGGGTATATATTACATTTTCATATTTAAATTGGGTATATATAAAAGGATTTATCTAACTTGTGCCCTTAGGCACATGATAAGGAGCCAGGGACCCACTAAAAAAGACTTAGGAACCCGTAAAAAGGACACAAAAGAATAGTTTTTTATTTGAAAAGTGACAAAAACCCATACAAAATAACTCAGAGACCCACTTCTTAACATGTGCCTAAGGGCACATGTTAGAAAAACCCTATATAAAATTATCATTTTAAAAAAATAACCATTGGAAAGAGTCGTTATGTTCAAAATTTTGAATTAAAAATAAATGTACGCATTAGACTTGGCAATGCGCCTATGGCGCGGCTATAACGCCAACCCCGGTGTAGGTGGCGGTGCCATAAACCTTGTTTTCGGCCGATAATGGGTTCCTGCAACCCCTTGCACCGTTCCTGCTTATATGTTCATATGCTGCAGGTATGCTTGCAGTATAAGAAGTTAAGAACAGACCATGTAACTTCTTTGGATATATATTTTGCTCTCTTTAACCAAAAAACAAAAAGGCAACACCATAAAATCCCTTTTGAGACAATAAATCATGTTCTTATACTTGTAGGATAATTGAATGTTTCGTATATTAATCATAATTGGTGTTTACAATATATAGACATGTAACACTAACACATAATATTATCAGGCCGTAGCCTATACAAACGACTAATGCACTCTGCGAACAATATGAATAACTCTCCCCCGCAATTTGAGCAGGAGGATACCGGACACTCAAACTGGTATGAAACTCCTCAAACAAAGCTGAAGGTAATCATTTGGTAAAAATATTTGCATACTGATAATGTGATGGTACATGAAGAACTTTAACTTGACCAGCAGCAACCAAATCTCGTACAAAATGAATATCAATCTCTATATACTTCGTACGTTGATGTTGAACCAGATTAGAAGATAAGTATACTGCACTAACATTATCACAGTAGACAAGCGTAGCGGACGACAAAGGTGTATGCAGCTCACGTAGCAGGTTCCGCAACCAACAGGTCTCAGCAACAGCATTGGCAACACCACGATACTCTGCCTCTATACTAGAACGAGAAAGCGTTGGTTGAGGCTTAGAGGACCAGGAGAGGAGGTCGTTGCCAAGAAAAACACAATAGCCAGAAGTTGATCTTCGAGTAATAGGGCAAACAGCCCAATCAACATCCGAATAAGCAACTAATGAAGAAGTAGAAGATGAAAACAATTGTAATCCATAGTCTATTGTACCCCGAACATACCTCAAAATCCGCTTTAAGAGCCGAGAAATGAGGCTCCCGAGGATCATGCATAAAAAGACAAACCTGTTACACTGCGTAAGAAATATCATGTCTATTAAAAGTAAGATACTGTAGAGAATCAGCAAGACTCCGATATAACGTAGGATCAGAAACCGGATCACCATCATCACCCAGTTTAGACTCAATATCAACAGGTGTCCTACTGGAGTTACAACCAACCATATGAGCCCATTCAAGAATCTCAATAGCATACGATAGGAACATCCCTGTAGAATCATGTGTAATAGAAAGCCCCAAAGCGCACCCAGATCCATCATAGAGAACTCCTGATGAAGAGAAACAATAATCTGCTATAACAAAGACTCAGACGAAGCAGTTAGAACAATATCATCAACATAAAGTAACAAATAAGCAGTGTCTATCCCCTATCGCTAGATAAATAAGGATGAGTCACACTGACTATTACTAAACCCAACCCTAGTAATAAAAGTAGCAAACCGCTGAAACCAAGCCCGAGGAGCCTGCTGAAGACCATAGAAAGACCGTTGCAATAAACAAACACAATCAGGATGGACAGGATCACGAAACCCAAGCGGCTGGTGCATATAAACTGTCTCAGCCAAATCACCATGTAGAAAGGTATTCTTGACATCTAGTTGATGTACCGGCCAATGTCGAGAAATAGCCAAACTAAGAACTGTCTGAATAGTGTCAGGTTTAACAACCGGACTAAAGATCTCATCAACATCAACACCCTCGATCTGAGTGCTACCATTCGCCACAAGGCGAGCCTTGTAGCGACTAAGGGTACCATCTGCTAAATACTTGTGCCAAAACAACCACATACACCGAACAATATTGGCATCCGCGGGTCTAGGTACAAGAGTCCAAGTTTTGTTTTTAATAAGTGCATCATGCTCATCACACATAGCATTTTGCCAATTGGGATCATTAATTGCAACATTATATGACTTAGGTAACGGAGAAATAGAAGACACATGAAGAGTAAGACGCTGAGTGGGACGATTAGTCCCTACACGATAACGTGTGACCATAGGGTGAATTGAATCTGGGTTCGGGTTAATAGGTTGGGTTGGTTGATCTGGGGAAGCAAAAACGGAAGTCGGTTGTGATGGTATAGAAGTGGGAGTATTGAGAGGGTGTTGCAGTGGCGAAGTAGGGGTAAGAGGCTCAATGGGCGCATCAAATGTAGGTTGTGGGGTTATAATGGTAGGGACAACTTGAGGATCAGTTAGAACATTGGGTGAAGTGATGGGAGATGATCGTATGATGTTGGAAATGGCATTAGACGAGTCATCCAAGAAATCATAAGAAGGACTGGCAGTGAGTGTCTTTGAACCAAACGGGAAAACAGTCTCATCAAAAGTAACATGACGTGAAAGGATAATTTTATTTGTGTTCAAATCTAAACAATGATAACCACGATGATTGGTGGCATGACCTAAGAAAATGGAAGGTGTCGCCCGAGCGCCCAGTTTGTTATTAGTATCAAGGTGTGAATAACAAAGACACCCAAAAGTACGTAAGAGGCTATAGTCAGGGGTTGATCCAAAAAGGCGAGTAAATGGGACTTCATTGTCAATGGCATGTGAGGGTAAAATATTTAATAGATACACAACCATATTTAGAGCCTTAGTGCAATAATTGAGAGGGAGATGAGCCTGAAATAATAAGGTACGTGTAAGGTTATTGATAGTTCTAATCATCCTTTCAGACTTCCCATTTTGTTGAGAGGTACGAGGACAATAAAAACGAAACTGAATCCCATTATCAGCAAATATCTTATGAAAAAACATGGTTGTTAAATTACCCACTATGGTCACACTGAAAAGACTTGATTTCACACTTAAATTGAGTGTGAACAAAGGTATGAAACAACATAAATTTTGACAAAACATCATATTTATTAACTAAAGAATAGGAGGCTTCTCTTTATTACATGAAATAGAACTACTTGAAAGGACACGATGTAACACTTCACTTCCTGGATGTCCAAGATGTTGATGCCATGTATACTAACTTGCTAGAAAAGCATGCGGAATGGTGGAAGGCTGAGTGACAGGGTAAAGATCTCCATTGCTATCACAGCGAAGCAGCACCCGACGCGTTTGAAACTCCTTAACAAAAAAATCAAAAGGGTCAAACACAACAGTACATTAATTATCGCGAACAAATTGACGAACATAGATCAAATTCTTTACAATATTAGGAGTAATTGACGAACAAATTGCAGTGGTATCCATGTTCCAGTTACCTGTAGTAGGATCCTGGAGTGTCGCAACAGTAAAAGCATTTGATAAAATAGTTTCTTGACCCGGAAGCGAACCCGACTGCCCAACAACAAGATATTGAACAGGCTAACTATTTTGACCTACTACCTGAACTGACTGGTGTGACCCGGTGGACCTACTTGACCCAGTTGATTAATATATGAAGTCGTGGGGTTATATTGTGCAACATTTGGTGTATTAATGAAACCAGGCAGTCCACTATTTAAACCATGTGGCCCACTATTAAATCCAGGCGACCCATACACTTGAGCATAAGATGGGCTAGAATAACAGGCCAAATGAGGAGTCTATTGCACAGGAGGGGTCGACACACCATTTACCATACCATTACATCCTAGTTTTTGTACCAAGTTTTGCAAAGTTATAAGATCAGTTTGTGATAAACTAGACGCGCCATTACTAGATGCCCCAAAATTAGAACGAGAACCATGAGTAGGTGGCATGATAGCATTACCATGAACTCCATTATGCAAAACTTTCAATATTCAGCAAACCTACAAGCACCTTTATTAAAGTTGAAACATGGTGATTGAAGCTAAACAGTCAACCTTAAATTGACCAAGTCAATGGTCAACAAGGTCAAACTCCCTAGATCAATGCTCCGGGTAATATAAGGTATCACCGGGTCGTTAAATCCCGTTGAGGTGTGAATTGTAACTTTAGCGTATTCGCGATCGGGTGTTTATTCACAGAAAAGGGTTATGATCAGAATTATTCGGAAATTATTAACAAATATAGCTTAGGAAAGCTACGCGAGTGATTACGAGAATTAAGATTACAAAGATCTGAGCTAAAACCTAAAAACATACGTTTTAATTAAAAAACGTATACAGACGAACAAAACAAAAAGTAAAACTGATGAACGGAGAGGGTTAAAAGTGTAAAATTAATATTTTTACAATACTAATAATTAAAGAAAATTTTAAGAAAAATAAAAACCATTTTTACACTATTTAATTATTTATTATTAATTAATTACTAATTATCTATTTAATACTAATTAATTAATTTAAAATTAATAAAAATACTAAAAAGACTTAGAAAATTAAGAAATTTTTTACAAATCTAATTAACCATCATGGGAATCTTAGAAAATTATAAAAAGTTAATTTTAAGTATTTTTAACCTAATTAATTAATTATTAATCTAATTACTTATTAATTTCTAATTAAACTAATTATATTATAAAAAATAGAAAATGAACAGTAAAAATTCTAGAAAAAATTTATAAAAATGTTTTAACTAAAATAAAAGCTAAAAAAATTATAAAACTAGGTTATACTATATAAAATCTAATTATGCTATTTAGTTGATTAATATTAATTAAAACTAAATTAAACTAAAATTAATTAGATAAACCACTAAAAGACAAAATAAAAATCTGGAAAAATTTATAAAATTATTTTAACCTAAAATAGAATTTCTAAAAATATAAAAATGATATATTACTTAGAAATAAATTAAAATGAAAAATAAATTGATAAATCATATTAAATAAAAGCTATCACTAATATTAAAGTTGGTTTTTTTGGTTTTTTTCTTTTCCTAAACTGATTATAAACTAAAAATAACAACTTTTAATAAAAACACTTTTATTTTAACCCAAGAAATAAGCACTTGAAGTGCTTAATACTCCCACAGTTGACTTTTGTTGACTGTGGAGGTTTTATGGCTCAAATGGGAAAGTGTGGGGTCCACAAGGATGAATTATGGTTTCTCTGAGTTCAAGGAACAAGGACAAGCAAGTTTCAAGCAATAAGGTGGCCTGAATAAGCCACAAATCTCAAATAAGCACTTGCTTATTTCCAACAGAGACAGTTTTTGGGACAAAGTTTATGACCAAATACAGGTGGGGTCCACTAGCCTAGGGGTCAAACAAAGAGTCAAAAGTCACTCCCTGGTAGGAGGGGGGTTGAGGAAACCAACTTATGATGTGTGGGACCCACTGGGTCAACCACAATGGACCACCAAAGTGTGGTGGTGTGAGGCTGAGCTGCTGAGACAGAACAGAGGTCTCCCCTGCAGCCCACTTTGGGTGGCTGTGGGGAACACAGAAAAAATCTTAAAAATGCAACACAAGTGGATATCTTGAGATGAGGTGGGGGGTTACTGATCTTAAAAATTTCAAAGCTTGAAACCCCATACACAATTCTCTAAAATTCTCACCATTTTTGCTAAAACTGAAAATTGCAATTTTGACTTTTGTATTTTTGTAACTCAGTTTGACTTTTGTAAGTTTTGGATGGAACTTATTGACTGATCATGCTAAAACAAGTTTCAATGAAGTGATGTGAGGCTCTTTTAACAACTATTGAACTGATTTGAGTGACCTTGGATCTAAAAACTACAACAGTGAACACATAAGGGGCAGTTGAAAGAGATCTCTGACTTTTCCATACCAAGACCAAGTTTTTATGACTAATATGGACTTCTACACCCTAAATGGACTTGCAATAAACAAAAACCACCAGTATAACTGTCTGAAACTGAGTGGTTTCTCTTATTCCAAACACTCCTTTGTACACTGTTTTTGCAAATTTTCAAGAGAAATGACTAATTCAACAAGAAAAAATGAATGACAACTACTTAACTAGCTACAATAAGAGTGAAAATATTAAGGAACATGTGATGAGCAGTCTGCTAAATAAATTACAAAAACCTATATTAAGCTAACAATGGGGGTTAAGCAATTAAACTAAACACAGCACTATCTAGGCTAAAAATCAAGCTTAAACAATAATAAGGATCATACATAAGCTTATGGAAACAGGAAACAATGTCAAAGAAAATGTGCTAATAAGCAAATGAACTTGAGAAAATAGGCTTACAATATGCTTGTGAGTATCCAAACCAAGAACCAATCAAAACCAAGAACATTACCCTATGCTCCCTGAGCTCTAAACCATGGCCATCCTTGTTATACCATGCTCCCAGATTGATCAGCCTTCATCCTTTGAATTTTTTTTTATTATATTTTTATTTTACTGATTTTGTTGTATTATTGATGATTTATTTAGTTTGCTGAGTTAAACCAATCTAAATGCCTTTCAAGGTTTTAAAAACTACTAAGTGAGCTTAGTTTAGCTTGAATGAAACCTGTGAGATAACAAGCAAGCTCGGACCAACATTTAGGCAAATCTTGAGTTTTATTATGAAACTAAAAATTGTAACAACACTGAAATTAATAACTAGAAAGTTTTTTATTATAAAAAAGAAACAAGTTACAAACTAAGGTCTTTAACTGAAAATTAAATTACAAAATAAGCTTGACATAATTGAAATTAAGCTAAAATTCTACTACCCCTGCTCAGCTGCATCTCTTTCTTTAAATACTTTTCAATTAGGGTTTCTGAGCTTCTCTTGTCTCTTTCCCAGCTCCAATGTACACCCTTGGATCATTTGCTTCAATCTTGACCATTTAAAATTCTTGGCGCCCAATTTCTCTTGTTTGTTTCTTTGAGTTTGTGATGCCAGAGATGTTGTCTTGGAAGCTAGTGCTTGTTTTGGAGTACCAAGGGGGGGGGGGGGGGGTTGGAGTGTGCAGGTGGTGAATAGGGGTGATGATGAGGGGGGTTTTGGTTTGTAGCAGGGTTGAGTGGGGGTGTGGAGATGGTGGGAGTTGACCGAGGTCAAAGAGGTGGAGTGAGTATTATTTAAAACGGGTAAAGGGTGTTGGGCTGTGAGATGGACTGGGTCAAGAAGTGGAGTGGGCTGGATAGGGTGGTGGGTTTGTTTTGGGTAATAATAATTAAGGGATCCGTTTGGTTTGTTGAAATTTAAACACAAGGACCAAGATTGTAATTAGCCGAAACATGAGGGACCAAATCTGCCATTTTCCAAAATTTGTTTAAAGGACCACTTTTGCCAAGTTAAAATATCCCAAGGATCAAATATTGCATTTTTTCATTTTTTCAAATTCCTGGGGACTAAAATTGACAAGTTGCCAAACTTCGGGGACCAAACATGTAATTTCCACAAATATTTTACCCAAGGACCATTTTTAACATATTTTGACTTTCCAAGGATAAAAATGATTTTTTTTCTTTCAAAATTATCCCACCAGGGACCATTTATGTCAATTTTGGATTTTGAGGGGTAAAAGTGTAATTTTCTCAAACTTTTTCACCCAAGGACTTATTTTGATAATTTTTGACTTTTCTTTGCCTTGGGTTGACTTTTCTTTCATTTTAAACTTCCAGGGACTAGTTTTGCCAAATTTTGAAACTTGAGGGACTGAAACTGCCAATTATGCAAACTTTGTTCGTTTTTCATTGGTTTTTAAACATTTTTGCATCTAAAACATATAAAACACACTTTTGGGATAAATTGTGTATTTTGATGCGTTTTTGGGTGTTTTTGGATGTTTTGGCAGTCCAGATACGATAAAAATGATGAGTGTTTGAGCACTCATCAATCCCCCACACTAAGCTATTGCTAGTCCCTAGCAATCTTTTGAGAAAAACTTGATGGATTTGAAACTCTTTACCAAAAGCCATCACTTCTGGAGTAGCCAGGTGTAAGAACTGTGGCACACCTGATAACCCTGTGATTTTGAGCAAACCACCAGCTGTTAACGGATTTGATTAGTCTTTACCAGGAGCCGTTTGCTCCTGGACTAGCCAGCATCTTGATGGAATAGTCAAAATCTTGGTGAGCTGATTACCAATTATGGATTTTCCACGGCCTTTACCACAAGCCATAATCTTGCGGGCTAGCCAACTCATTTGTTTTTGGGGAGTTGAGTTTCCGTACAATTTTGGGCAAATTGCAAGCCGTAAACGGATTTGAGTTGTCTTTATCAAGAGCCGTTTGCTCCTGGACTAGCCAATCCTTTTTGTCGTTTAGACACGGCGGACTGATTACCACAAAAATTTTGAAATAAAGTGAAAAATTTTTGAAAAATTTGGGCCAAAGTGGGGGTATTTAAAAGTATTTTGCGATAAAATTCGCTAGAATTTCCCCCCCACACTTAGAAATGAATATTGTCCTCAATATTCACAGTCCCGACTATTATGCCGAAACTATGAATGTAAAAAGATAATATTCGAAGCTAACTGTGGAATTTCTGTTTTGTATTTTTCACTTTATTTGTCTGTACATACAATCACACGTTTTTTTTTTTTTTTTTTTTTGAACTTATATACATATATACATTTTCAAATTAGCGGGGGGTTGGCCATTCCCCCACACTAGGGTGGTAGAAAGTAGAAAGAAGTCAGAAATACGGGTGAAAACCCATATATGTTGCTAATTTTTGTTCATCGAGTCGCTAGCTTGACTCGATCCCCGAATTCAATTGTCCTTGGTGAAAGTTTAGAGATCCGGGACAACCATGGATGGTATGTCCTGTCCAAAGTAGTGCTTTAGACGATGTCCATTCACTTTGAAATTAGGGCCGTCATTTTGAGATAACTCGACGGTGCCATAAGGATAAACCTTAACGATAGTGAATGGACCAGTCCATCGGGTCTTGAGCTTTCCCGAGAAGATCTTGAGTCTAGAGTTGAAAAGAAGGACTCGATCACCAACGTTGAAAACGCGGTTTTTGATTTTTGAGTCATGAATCTTCTTTGTCTTTTCCTTATAGATCAAAGAGTTCTCGTAAGCTTGATCACGAAGTTCATTTAATTCATTCAGTTGAACTTTCCGATGATCACCCGCAGTTTTGAGGTCGAAATTGGCATGCTTGAGAGCCCAATAGGCTTTATGCTCAAGCTCGATCAGAAGATGGTACGCTTTCCCGTACACAAGCTTGTATGGCGTACACCCAATGGGTGTTTTATACGCCGTACGGAAAGCCCAAAGTGCATCATCTAATTTATCCGACCAAGATGCACGATTTTCCCCAACGGTTCTTTCCAAGATTCTTTTAATGCCCCGATTGGACACTTCGACTTGTCCACTCGTTTGAGGGTGGTACGCAGTGGAAAGACGGTGAGTCACACCGTACTTTTGCATGACTTTGTCAAATTTGTCATTACAGAAGTGCGTACCACGATCACTAATAATAGCACGTGGAGTTCCGAATCGAGCAAAGAGAGCTTTCAAAAATTTCACAACTACTCGGGCATCATTTGTGGGTAAAGCTTTTGCTTCGACCCATTTTGACAAATAGTCAACTGCCACGAGTATATACTTGTTTCCATGAGAGGATGGAAATGGCCCCATAAAGTCGATGCCCCAAACGTCAAAGATTTCACAAACTTGGATTGCATTTTGTGGCATTTCATTCTTTGGTGAAATATTCCCGTGACGTTGACAAGCGTCACAGGACTTGACCAAATCTTGGGCATCCTTGTAGATCGAGGGCCAATAAAAGCCGGAATCAAACACCTTTTTGGCCGTGTAGTTGGGATTGTGGTGGCCCCCCGTGGGACCAGCATGGCAAGCCTTTAAAATTTCAGTGGCTTCCTGACCATACACACACCGCCGGATGACTTGATCCGCGCATATCTTGAACAAGTAGGGGTCGTCCCAAAAGTAATGTTTGACATCTTTGAAAAATTTATTTTTTTGTTGGGACGACATCCCTTTCACAATGAAGTTACCCGCAAGATAGTTTGCAAAGTCGGCAAACCATGGGGTAATCGAGTCTCCACGAAATGAAACCACATTGAGGGTTTCGAGAGGAAATGTTTCATTTATTTCCTTTTTCTCGAAAGCATTTTGGTGAGGGTTTTCAAGACGGGAGAGATGATCAGCAGCTAGGTTCTCAGCTCCTTTTTTATCACGAATGATGATATCAAATTCCTGAAGGAGGAGAACCCATCGGAGGAGTCTCGGCTTTGCATCTTGTTTTGCAAATAGATACTTCAAAGCCGAATGATCCGAATACACTATGCTTTTTGTCAGAATCAAGTATGGCCGGAATTTTTCAAAAGCATACACCACAGCTAATAATTCTTTTTCAGTGGTGGTGTAATGACTTTGTGCCTCGGTCATAGTCTTGCTGGCATAGTGTATAGGCTGAAAATTTTTTGTTTTGCGTTGCCCCAAGACTGCCCCTATAGCATAATCACTAGCATCACACATGAGCTCGAAGGGCAAGTCCCAATCGGGGGCAACAAGAATCGGTGCCTCGGTAAGCCTTTTCTTTAATGTTTCAAAGGCTTCGATGCACTCAGGGGAGAAGATAAAAGAAGCATCGTTTTCGAGGAGATGGGTCATAGGCCGGACGATTTTAGAAAAATCTTGAATAAACCTACGATAGAAACCGGCGTGACCCAAAAAGCTCCTAACACCTTTCACAGTCGTGGGATGAGGCAATTTTTCAATGACGTCCACTTTGGCCCTGTCAACCTCAATCCCGTTTTTTGAAATTTTATGGCCGAGGACAATGCCCTCTTTGACCATAAAGTGACTTTTCTCCCAATTTAGACATAACTTTGTGTCTTCACAACGTTTTAGCATGCTGTCTAAATGGGAGAGACATGTTTTAAACGAATCCCCAATGACCGAGAAATCGTCCATAAAGACCTCCATACTTTTCCGATCATGTCGGAAAAAATGGCCATCATACATCTTTGAAACGTGCCCAGAGCATTACATAGGCCAAATGGCATACGTTTATATGCGAAAGTTCCATAGGGGCACGTAAAAGTGGTCTTTTCTTGGTCTTGCGGGTCAATGGGAATCTGAAAGTAACCCGAGAAACCATCGAGGAATCAATAGTACTCGTTCCCCGCTAATCTCTCGAGCATCTGATCCATAAAGGGGAGAGGAAAATGATCCTTACGAGTGGCGTCATTCAATTTACGATAATCAATGCAGACGCGCCAACCCGTAACTAAACGAGTTGGAATTAACTCATTTTCCTCGTTTGTGACAACAGTAATGCCACCCTTTTTTGGAACGCAATGAACTGGGCTGACCCAAGGACTGTCCGAGATAGGGTAAATCAATCCGGTATTAAGAAGTTTTAAAACCTCTTATTTGATAACCTCGTGAATTTTTGGATTCACCCTTCTTTGATGTTGGACTGCTGGTTTGAAGTCATCCTCCATCAAAATCTTGTGAGTACAAAATTCAGGGTCAATGCCCTTGATGTCGGAGAGTCGCCAAGCAATTGCTTGTTTATGCGACTTCAAAACCTTTATGAGAGGAGCCTTTTCCTCATCACTTAAGTCTTTGGCAATTATGACGGGTAATTTATCATCACCCTCCAGAAATGCATATTCAAGATGAGGCGGCAAGTCCTTAAGTTCAACCGCAGGAAAGTCATCAGTTTTCTCAACATTTTTTACTTCCTCCTTATGAAGTGTTTTGGTAGAACAGGAAGAGGAGAGGGATCTTTGTTTAATAACTTCTCAAGCAGGAGAATATCCCTCTCGAGGTCAATCTCTTGGTTATTGACTCCATCGGGAATCGAATCACTTTTGAGAAAGGCCTCAATTTCTTCTAAGATGAAGTCACTTCCCTCAAACGGAGTGAGGGAAGGAGTAGAATTGGCAACAATGGGGTGAGAAGATGGAGTGAGGTTTTCACTCGGAGAATCATCGACAAAACCTAGAACCTCTTGAGCGTACTCCCCAGACGCAACATCAATGACATCAATTCGGTTAACCGTTTCGGCGTCATAATTAGAGGAGTACCTCAAAGTTTGATCGAGGTTAAAGGTTACAGCTTCATTACCAACACGAAGAGTTATTTCCTCTTCGTGCACATCAATTAACGCACGACCCGTCCTTAAGAATCCTCTCCCAAGAATGAGAGGAACTCGTGGGTCAGCATCGAACTTAACAACAACGAAGTCAGCGGGGAAATGGAACTTTCCTACTTTCACGAATACGTCTTCAGCAATGCCGAGAGGACGAGAGATTGAATGGTCGGCAAGCTCGAGAGTCATGCACGTAGGAGTAAGTTGAGGAAGAGAGAGTTTCTCCCACACTGAGTAAGGCATCAGGTTGATGCTAGCGCCAAGATCGGCTAAGGCGAAGCATTCAACCATCCCAGGGAAAACACATGGAATGAGAAATCTCCCAGGGTCTCCAAGCTTCTTAGGAAGCTTCTTTAAGATAACTACTGAGCAGTTTTTGTTCAATGGAGTCTTTGCCATTTCGTACAATTTTTCTTTGTTGCTTAACAAGTTCTTGATCATCGATGCGAATTTGGGCATCAGGATGATAGCATCCGCAAGGCTAACGTCAAAATGCAAATCTTGAAAGATTTGATAAAATTTATCCATTTGGTGACTAGCCTTTTCGCGGAGCTTTTGCTCATTAAGTCGTGACGGGTATGGTAGCGAAGGTTTGGATTTAGGGTTCTCAACAGGAGTTGTTGATGGTTCAAATACAACTCCCCGTTTTGGTATAAGTCCAGATTTTGGTACAATTTCTGGAACAACCTGAGGGTGGACGTGTGCGGTACTTCGTGGACTAGGAGATTGCACCTTGTCCGTGGTTGCCTCAGGCTCAATTTCTACTTCCTCGGAATAAAGAGGAGGAGGAATAAGAGGAACTGGCGGCTCTTCATAAGCTTGACCACTGCGTGTAGTAATAGCTTTGAGTTCACCCTTGGGGTTAACAACTGTATTAGCCGGGAGACCTCCTGATGTAGAGGGTGGAGTGAGATGATTCATAAGACTGGCAAGCATATTCTCAATCTTGCTTTGAGATTGATCAATTTTGTTGTTTGTTACCATCAACTCACTCTTCAGCTCTTGACCCTGTTTGGCTATTGATGATTGGAAATCATTCTTCAGATTCGAGATTTGATTTTGCATTGCCCTCATTTTGGTCTCATTAACTTTGATGTAGTTATTGAGCTCGTTTGGGAGGGGATCTTGATAATTTGGAGCTGAATACCCTTGATTACCCCTTTGGGGTGGGTACTGATTGACGGGGGCAGGATTTTGATTTTGCATATTAGGCCCCTTCGGTGGATTAGGATTAAACCTATTTGGATTTTGAGGAAACCCGGGTGGTCCACCCTGATTGCTAGCCCGGTAATTTGGTTCCACTTGAGGACGGTATTGGCTACCTCCTTGGTTGGAATTGCCGGCTATTGCATTTACTTCGAATGGATTGCCTTCGGTGGCAGGGCAATTATAATATGAATGTGGACCACCACAAGTGACACAAACTTCTATCTTTTTTATTTCAGCTTGTGGAGAAGGAGAAGAATCTTTCTTGCCTTGGGCGAGAACCAATGCATGGACAGCTTCCGTGAGTTTGTCAAGTCTAGCATTGGTGCTAGACTGAGCCACGGGCAATGAGGAAGAAGGAACAACATCCCTTTGGGAAACAACCGATTTGCTTCGGGGAATGTGGACCTTAGATTTATTCTCAATGATTGCTAAAGCATCCTTTGTGGTGCGATTCAAGAAGTTACCTCCAGCAGAGGCATTTAGAGAGTCTTGATCGGATTGGCTTACACCATTGTAGAAAGTATCAAGTGTCATGAGATCGGAGAAACCGTGGTGAGGACATTTTCGGAGCAATTCCTTGTAACGATCCCATGCCTCACTAAAGGATTCATCAAATTTCTGCGTGAATTTCATGATCTCATTCTTGAGACTCGTGGTTTTGGAAGGAGGAAAGAATTCATTCATGAACTTTTTCACAAGATCTTCCAATGTCTCAATAGATCGTGGAGGTTGTTTTTCAAGCCAAATCCGGGCTTGTCCCTCCAGGGAGAATGGGAAGAGAAGAAGTTTGATTGCTTCACAGGGGACATCTTTGCATTTGATGGTGTATGTGATTTTATTGAACCATCGAATGTGATCTTGAGGATCGTCCCTCTCATAACCGTAGAATTGACGTGATGTGGCCAGGTTTATCAACCCTGTTTTAAGCTCAAAATTGTCGGCCATGATTGCCGGAACAACGATAGCATCTCCGTAACCCTCGACGGGTGCTTGGAGAAGCTCGTTCATAGTGGGTTCAGCCGCCATGATGACAGCTGGAGGTGGAACAGTTCGGATCTCAGATCCGACTGTTGGTGCAGAACGTCGACGAGGTCTTCGAGGTTTCCGAACCAGCTCACGTAATGGGCTAGTGGACCTTGAAGAACGAGTGCGCATGCACTAGGGATAAAAACTTTTTGGACAATATTTTTGTTATCGTCCCGTAATCCAGAATCGTTTCTCTTTAAGAATCACCTTAAAAGAAAACCGAATCAGAAAACGTTACGATATGGTTTTGTTGTTTTTTACTTTTTTTTGGTGTTTTAACACTTTAGGAAAAGTGTTAATGACTTTTTTATGTGTTTTGATTTTGAAAATATTCACAAGTGATGGAATTTGTACAGTGAGTGAAGTGAGATAACACTAATCTCAAAAGACGTTACAGAAACGCGCACACCTCCCCGGCAGCGGCGCCAAAAGTTGATTGAAGCTAAACAGTCAACCTTAAATTGACCAAGTCAATGGTCAACAAGGTCAAACTCCCTAGATCAATGCTCCGGGTAATATAAGGTATCACCGGGTCGTTAAATCCCGTTGAGGTGTGAATTGTAACTTTAGCGTATTCGCGATCGGGTGTTTATTCACAGAAAAGGGTTATGATCAGAATTATTCGGAAATTATTAACAAATATAGCTTAGGAAAGCTACGTGAGTGATTACGAGAATTAAGATTACAAAGATCTGAGCTAAAACCTAAAAACATACGTTTTAATTAAAAAACGTATACAGACGAACAAAACAAAAAGTAAAACTGATGAACGGAGAGGGTTAAAAGTGTAAAATTAATATTTTTACAATACTAATAATTAAAGAAAATTTTAAGAAAAATAAAAACTATTTTTACACTATTTAATTATTTATTATTAATTAATTACTAATTATCTATTTAATACTAATTAATTAATTTAAAATTACTAAAAATACTAAAAAGACTTAGAAAATTAAGAAAATTTTTAAAAATCTAATTAACCATCATGGGAATCTAAAAAAATTATAAAAAGTTAATTTTAAGTATCTTTAACCTAATTAATTAATTATTAATCTAATTGCTTATTAATTTCTAATTAAACTAATTATATTATAAAAAATAGAAAATGAACAGTAAAAATTCTAGAAAAAATTTATAAAAATGTTTTAACTAAAATAAAAGCTAAAAAATTATAAAAACTAGGTTATAGTATATAAAATCTAATTATGCTATTTAGTTGATTAATATTAATTAAAACTAAATTAAACTAAAATTAATTAGATAAACCACTAAAAGACAAAATAAAAGTCTGGAAAAATTTATAAAATTATTTTAACCTAAAATAGAATTTCTAAAAATATAAAAATGATATATTACTTATAAATAAATTAAAAAGAAAAATAAATTGATAAATCCTATTAAATAGAAGCTATCACTAATATTAGAGTTGGTTTTTTTGGTTTTTTTCTTTTCCTAAACTGGTTATAAACTAAAAATAACAACTTTTAATAAAAACACTTTTATTTTAACCCAAGAAATAAGCACTTGAAGTGCTTAATACTCCCACAGTTGACTTTTGTTGACTGTGGAGGTTTTATGGCTCAAATGGGAAAGTGTGGGGTCCACAAGGATGAATTATGGTTTCTCTGAGTTCAAGGAACAAGGACAAGCAAGTTTCAAGCAATAAGGTGGCCTGAATAAGCCACAAATCTCAAATACGCACTTGCTTATTTCCAACTGAGACAGTTTTTGGGACAAAGGTTATGACCAAATACAGGTGGGGTCCACTAGCCTAGGGGTCAAACAATGAGTCAAAAGTCACACCCTGGTAGGAGGGGGGTTGAGGAAACCAACTTATGATGTGTGGGACCCACTAGGTCAACCACAATGGACCACCAAAGTGTGGTGGTGTGAGGCTGAGCTGCTGAGACAGAACAGAGGTCTCCCATGCAGCCCACTTTGGGTGGCTGTGGGGAACACAGAAAAAATCTTAAAAATGCAACACAAGTGGGAATCTTGAGATGAGGTGGGGGGTTACTGATCTTAAAAAGTTCAAAGCTTGAAACCCCATACACAATTCTCTAAAATTCTCACCATTTTTGCTAAAACTGAAAATTGCAATTTTGACTTTTATATTTTTGTAACTCAGTTTGACTTTTGTAAGTTTTGGATGGAACTTATTGACTGATCATGCTAAAACAAGTTTAATGAAGTGATGTGAGGCTCTTTTAACAACTATTGAACTGATTTGAGTGACCTTGGATCTAAAAACTACAACAGTGAACACATAAGGGGCAGTTGAAAGAGATCTCTGACTTTTCCATACCAAGACCAAGTTTTTATGACTAATATGGACTTCTACACCCTAAATGGACTTGCAATAAACAAAAACCACCAGTATAACTGTCTGAAACTCAGTGGTTTCTCTTATTCCAAACACTCCTTTGTACGCTGTTTTTGCAAATTTTCAAGAGAAATGACTAATTCAACAAGAAAAAATGAATGACAACTACTTAACTAGCTACAATAAGAGTGAAAATATTAAGGAACATGTGATGAGCAGTCTGCTAAATAAATTACAAAAACCTATATTAAGCTAACAATGGGGGTTAAGCAATTAAACTAAACACAACACTATCTAGGCTAAAAATCAAGCATAAACAATAATAAGGATCATACATAAGCTTATGGAAACAGGAAACAATGTCAAAGAAAATGTGCCAATAAGCAAATGGACTTGAGAAAATAGGCTTACAATATGCTTGTGAGTATCAAAACCAAGAACATTACCCTATGCTCCCTGAGCTCTAAACCATGGCCATCCTTGTTATACCATGCTCCCAGATTGATCAGCCTTCATCCTTTGAATTTTTTTTATTATATTTTTATTTTACTGATTTTGTTGTATTATTGATGATTTATTTAGTTTACTGAGTTAAACCAATCTAAATGCCTTTCAAGGTTTTAAAAACTACTAAGTGAGCTTAGTTTAGCTTGAATGAAACCTGTGAGATAACAAGCAAGCTCAGACCAACATTTAGGCAAATCTTGAGTTTTATTATGAAACTAAAAATTGTAACAACACTGAAATTAATAACTAGAAAGTTTTTTATTATCAAAAAGAAACAAGTTACAAACTAAGGTCTTTAACTGAAAATTAAATTACAAAATAAGCTTGACATAATTGAAATTAAGCTAAAATTCTACTACCCCTGCTCAGCTGCATCTCTTTCTTTAAATACTTTTCAATTAGGGTTTCTGAGCTTCTCTTGTCTCTTTCCCAGCTCCAATGTACACCCTTGGATCATTTGCTTCAATCTTGACCATTTAAAATTCTTGGCGCCCAATTTCTCTTGTTTGTTTCTTTGAGTTAGTGATGCCAGAGATGTTGTCTTGGAAGCTAGTGCTTGTTTTGGAGTACCAAGGGGGGGGGGGGGGGGGCGTTGGAGTGTGCAGGTGGTGAATAGGGGTGATGATGAGGGGGTTTTGGTTTGTAGCAGGGTTGAGTGGGGGTGTGGAGATGGTGGGAGTTGACCGAGGTCAAAGAGGTGGAGTGAGTATTATTTAAAATGGGTAAAGGGTGTTGGGCTGTGAGATGGACTGGGCCAAGAAGTGGAGTGGGCTGGATAGGGTGGTGGGTTTGTTTTGGGTAATAATAATTAAGGGATCCGTTTGGTTTGTTGAAATTTAAACACAAGGACCAAGATTGTAATTAGCCGAAACATGAGGGACCAAATCTGCCATTTTCCAAAATTTGTTTAAAGGACCACTTTTGCCAAGTTAAAATATCCCAAGGATCAAATATTGCATTTTTTCATTTTTTCAAATTCCCGGGGACTAAAATTGACAAGTTGCCAAACTTCGGGGACCAAACATGTAATTTCCACAAATATTTTACCCAAGGACCATTTTTAACATATTTTGACTTTCCAAGGATAAAAATGATTTTTTTTCTTTCAAAATTATCCCACCAGGGACCATTTATGTCAATTTTGGATTTTGAGGGGTAAAAGTGTAATTTTCTCAAACTTTTTCACCCAAGGACTTATTTTGATAATTTTTGACTTCTCTTTGCCTTGGGTTGACTTTTCTTTCATTTTAAACTTCCAGGGACTAGTTTTGCCAAATTTTGAAACTTGAGGGACTGAAACTGCCAATTATGCAAACTTTGTTCGTTTTTCATTGGTTTTTAAACATTTTGCATCTAAAACATATAAAACACACTTTTGGGATAAATTGTGTATTTTGATGCATTTTTGGGTGTTTTTGGATGTTTTGGCAGTCCAGATACGATAAAAATGATGAGTGTTTGAGCACTCATCACATGGTTTGTGACTTGTGTACCTTCTCCAAAGACGTAGTAAAATGCTTAGTGGTCGAACCGGAGTTTGCCAACAACACCACGAGTGACGAGGAAGTAGAATGAACGAAGGCCTCATGCACACGTGTCTTTAACCGCATCTCCTCCTTATTGAGCATAGACCGGACCGTTTTAAGGTCCGGGAAAGGTTCCCGATGAACAATAATACCATAAACATTATCATACTTAGGAGGCAACCCCTCGAGAGCAATATTCACCACATCCTCATCATTAATAGGCGACCCGAGACCTTTCAATATAGTGACAATGGATTCAATTTTGCGGAAATATGCATCAATGCTCAAGTAAATCTCCTAACTTCAATGACCAAAGTTTAGCTTTTAAAGCAAGAGAACGAGCATGTTTATTATCTTGAAAATTTTTGGCAAGAAGATCCCAATCCTTCTTAGCCGATTGAGGATCTTCAGTAACAAGTCGGGATTGAAGGGGTTTAGCTAAAGTGGTGAATATCCAAGATAGAATGATCGAATCGATCTTCAACCATTCTGTATCAGGAGGGGTGGAGTGATTAGACTCGGCACCATCAGTAGAGGGTTTACCTAGGATATGGTCCAAAAGTCCATGACCCTTGCAGAGATGTTTGAGAAAGTAAGTCTATGAAGAGTAGTTCATCTCATCAATGTCGAGTTTAATGGGAACAAGGACATTAAGGTTGTTGATGGTCATTAATTTATCCGAAAGATAGATAACACGTGCGGTTGGAGGTGGGGTATCGTTAGTCATTGTGGGAAAGTAGGAAGTAACGATGATGGTTAGGGTTTACTGAAAACTTGCACAGTTACAGTGGAGAGTAGAACGTGGTAGGGTATTCAATGTCTTAAGACAACACAGAAGTAACACAACAGCAGATAGCCACACTGTTCAGCGAATGATCAGAATAAAAGAGATTAACGAAACCAAACTTGAAAACGACGACTTGTTATCACGTAATACCAACGATCGTCCACCAAACTTAAACAGGCGACTGGTTATCAATAACTAACGATCGACTAAAAACCGAGAAAGAAAGTTTTAGGGTTTGAAGAGGATCGACAAAGTAAGGCTTGATACCATGTAGGATAATTGAATGTTTCATATATTAATCATAACCGGTGTTTACAATATATAGACATGTAACCCTAACACATAATACTATCGGGCCGTAGCTCATACAATATGACTAACAACACTTACAATGTTATATCGATTTTAGCAACTCTTATGATAATATAAAGGGTATATTTATGATAGGTTAATTTAGTTGAATGATTGTATCGTAATTTTATAAATGTACAAAGATAATTTGTACATCAAAAATTACTCTATAAACATAAGATACAAAATTTTATGACAAATTTACGCATTATATTGTACACCTTTAGTGATTTCCATGGATTATTTATGTACAAAGACCATGGATTATTTATGGCATTAGAGGAACTTTGAAGGCATTTGGCAATTAGTTGTGTGGGGAATGTATGACTTTACATGTTGTGAGTCATGCTTGTCACCACCCTGATGGTCTTGTCTATTTTTCAAATGGGTCCGACAGCATGAGTAGATACATTGTTGGCATTTCAAAGCCGTCTAATAAGGAATATGAGACAATAGTAACTCAGGGGTTAGTTTTGGATGTTGATCTTCTTGATCGTGTTTTTAAAGTGCCTATCACTACTGTCAAATGTATCCCTCATGCTTGTCGTCTCGCCTTCTCTCAGGCATTAAAAACAATTCTTAACAAGGTGGTGGCTCAGCCTGGTTCTGTCGATGCGTAGGTTAGGTTGTTACTTTTTCCACGTTGTATGTTGTAGGTGTGTAGGCCCAAGAATAGACGAGAACGTAGATCTGGGAATAGAAAATCCTTGCAACAAAGTTCTATCTTGAAGTCTCTGGCTACATGGGGGAAAAATGATGGTAATACAACGTTAGTTAAAATTATGTTAAACGATTCTCGGTTAGGATCCTTGGGTCACGACGGAGGTGATTTTCTAGAGGAGAGAACAACGGGTAACACCAACATCAGGTAGTGTCTTCGCAAAGTTGCAGATGGGCATTTTACGACAGCAGTGAAAGTGTTATCATCCTCAGGTGTTGCTCCATATTGTGATGATACCGTTAAATCCTTGGAGGCTAAGCATCCTTACATGCAACCCCCATCCATGCCGAGCAACACATTTTCTGAGCCTCCCTTGTAGCAAAGATTGATAGTGTCTTTGGTTGTATTAAATCTTTCCCTAAAGGTACTTCATGCGAAAGAGATAGTTTGAGGGCACAACATATTTTAGATGCTTTATGTGGAGAGGGGGCTACTACCTCCACAGATCTCTTAAAGGAAATCACTTCAGTCGTTAATTTATGGTTAGCGGGAAGGTGTCCACCTGTTTTAGTAGAGTTTGTGTATCTGCTCCTCTCACGCCACTCCTTAAACCGGATAACGGGATCCGGCCTATTGCAGTAGGCACTGATTGGATATGTTTGGTTTCTAAGTTTGCTATGAGAGGTGTGGGTAAAGAAATGTCAAAGTACCTTAGTGATTTCCAGTTTGGAGTCGGAGTGTCGGGTGGTGCTGAGGCTATTTTACATAGCTCCAATAGGGTTTTGAGTGAATATCACAGTGATGGGGCGCTTGATATGCTTACTGTGGACTTCTCGAATGCATTTAACCTTGTTGATAGATCAGCATTACTCCATGAGGTTAGGGTGAGGTGTCCCTTTATTTCTTTGTGGGCGGATTTCTTATAAGGGCAAGCAACGGGGTTGTATATAGGAGACACACATATATTGTCTGCCACTGGGGTGTAGCAAGGTGACCCGTAGAGACCTCTTCTTTTTGCTCTTGTATTACACCCATTATTATATAAGATCCGAGACAATTGTAAGCTTCTTCTTCTTGCTTGGTATCTTGATGATGGGGCAGTTATTGGAGATTCAAAAGAGGTGGACAATATGTTAGACATTATAAGGGTGAGTAGTCCAGGTTTGGGTCTTGAACTTAATATCAAGAAAACAGAGAAATTTTGGCCCGCGTGTGATGGTATGAAGCTTCGTGAAGGTTTATTCCCTGTTGATATTCGAAGGCCGTCATTGGGTGTGAAGCTTCTTGGGGGAGATGTTAGTAGAGATGTGGATTTTATTAGTGGGTTGGCTATTAGGAGAGTTGCGAATGCTGTTGATTTGATGAGTCTTCTTTCACAGTTACGTAACCCACAGAGTGAGCTCCTCTTGCTTCGATCATGTTTGGGTATTACGAAACTATTTTTTGGTTTCAGGACTTGTCAACCTGTACACATGGATGAAGCGGCCTTGCTCTTTGACAAAGGGTTGCGTGGGTAGATTGAAAACATGGTGGTTTGTGGAGGGCCTTTCTTTGGAGAATTACAGTGGCTACTCGCTTCTTTACCCATTCGATTTGGTGGTTTAGGTTTATACTCGGCAAAAGTGGCTTCCTCTTATGCTTTTGTGGCCTCGAGGGTCCAATTTTAGGTGCTACAAGACCATATCTTATGG
Organism: Artemisia argyi; assembly: GCA_030686995.1. NCBI lineage: Eukaryota > Viridiplantae > Streptophyta > Magnoliopsida > Asterales > Asteraceae > Artemisia > Artemisia argyi. Next base: position 42,503,512 of record CM060676.1, on the reverse strand, counting down.
GAGAGTGGCCTATGTGGTATGGATGTTGATTATGCTTGTGCTCTGGATTGTCTTCGTGATACGATTCCAAGCTCTGATTTTAGCAATTTACTAATAAGGACACCGTCCCCTCTAAACCCCAACAAACATTGGTGAGTGCACTTTTTAGTGAAATGGTCAAGGATATGGAAGTCCACTTTGACATGACTGCGAGACAGAAAGCAGTTTTTGAGTATCTACAAGCCCCACATGCCCAAGATTTTCTACTAGCTATTCCTATAGATGGGCTAGGTCAACATATGTCACGGGTGGAATATTGTACTATCCTTAAGTATCACCTTATGATTCCTTTATTTCCGGTTGATGAGATATGCCCAGTTTGTGGCAAGGCATGTTTGGATTCCTTTGGGGAACACGCATTTCATTGCAAAGAGCTGTCGGGTTTCAAGTACAGACACGATATGGTTAGGGATGTCATTTTTTACGTTTGCAGGTGTGTTGGGATCTCTGCCAAGAAAGAAGCACCTGTGAACTTTTTGACTAATTCGTTAGATGGAAGATCCACACTCAGACCGGTAGACGTTTTGGTGTTTGGATGGGTTGGTGGGAAACATGCATGTGTGGAATCAACAGGGGTTTCTCCTATCGTGGCTTTGAGTAGCCGGGGTTTTATAGTAGGACAATCTGCTTTGAAAGTCGTCTCGTACAAAGTGGCAAAACACGAGAAAGCGTGCATTGAAAATCAACATGTTTTTATTCCTTTCGCATTTGATACTTTTGGTTTCCTTGCATCTGAGGTTGTGGAGCTCCTCAACAGAGTACAACGAGTTATGCATAGCAATGTTATGACACCTAGATCTTCAAATGCAGTTTTTAAAAGAATTGGATTTGCACCTCTGCGCAAATCGAAAGAATGCAAATAAAAATGACCTTTACCTTTAGTTAATTTAAAAAAGAAAACGAACGACGCCGTTTTGGCGTGCCGTTTTTTCGCAATATTTTCCGTCCTGGGTTTCTGATGAGTGCTCAAACACTCATCATTTTTGGTCTAATCTGAACTGCAAAACATACAAAAACACTCAAATATGCATCAAAGTACTAAAAATATTTCAAAATCGTGTTTTATATGTTTTAGATGCAAAATGAGCAAAAACAGACGAAAAAAGTACAAAGTTTGCAAAATTGGCAGTTTCAGTCCCTCAACTTTCATAAAATTACAAAATTAGTCCCTGGTCATTCAAAATATGGAAAATTATCACCAAAGGTCCTTTTACAATCATAAGTTGTCATATTTTGTCCTTTGGTGAAAAATTGGAAAAGTTTTGGAAAATTACAATTTAGTCCCTGGAGTTACAGATTTTGGCAGATTTAGTCCCTGGTGGGATATTTTTGAAAGAAAAATCATTTTTGGTCCTTGGAAACTCAAAAGTTATCAAAAAAATGGATTTTGGGTGAAAAGTTTTGTGAAATTACATGTTTGGTCCCTGGAATTTTGAAAAATGACATATTTGGTCCCCGGGAATTTTAAAAATTGGAAAATTCACTTTATGGTCCTTGGGATATTGATATATGGCAAGTTTTACCCTTGAGACTACTTTGGGAATAATACATTTTCAGTCCCTCATATTTTTGAAATCTACAAAATTGGTCCTTGTCATGACTAAAACCAAACGGACCTTGTGTATTATTAATACCCACCACCACTTCACCTAGCCCATTTCCTAAATAAATAAAACATACACCCCAAGCCCACCACAAGCCCAAAACCTAATCTAATACCCACCCCAGGTCAATCGGTCAAACAAGCAGGGTCAACACAGTCAACACCCATCACCCCTAACCTCCCAGCCTTAACCACCATTACCACCCCTAACTTCAGGCCCTTGTCTCCCCCCTCCTCCAAAGTCTCACCAACTCCACCAACTTCAATAAATGTTACCCAACCTTCCCCCTCCTCATTTAATACACCAAACCAAACCCCCAACTGCCCAATCCAATTTTCCCGCCAAAAGGTGTTTGAACGACTGGGATTAATTCAAAGTCATCCAAGGGTCAGAAGCAAGTGGGAAAGACTGAGACAACCTCCAAGGGCTATAAAAGTGAAAGAAAGAGAAGAAGCAGGGGCATTAGAGTAGTATTAATGTTTAGTTAAATTGAGCTTATGTCGTTTTTAATGTAGGTATATGTATAAGTTGTAATTCCTAGTTTTAAATAGTTGTATTCACCATTCTCAGTGTTTGTCAAAGTTTTAGTTACTTATAATGTCAAAGTTGTTTGTTAGATTCAGTTTATGCCAATTCAGTGAAAAATCCATATGAACTTCAATGTTGTCAAAAGTTGTTGATTAGTCTTCATTACCATTCAATTAAGTTCAATTATAAGTTTTTCAAAGCTGTCCAAGCATTTAAATCAGTTTAGCTTAATGATTGAAAAAATCTCAAAAATACTCAAAAAATAGGAAAAATAATAAAAATAAGAAATCAAGATGAAGAAGGAAGAAAGTTGTGGAAGCAGGGTTTAGTGCTCCATGGGGAGTGGTAGGTTTAGTTTCTTGGTTCACCCTTTGTGCTTTGACTGGTTTGTAAGACTGCTCTCATTTTTTATTTGTATTTGCATAACTTGCTTATGATAGTTCTAACTACTTTTTATTGTTCATTTTGGAATCCTTTATGCTTATCTCATGTTTCTGTAAGTCAATGTATCAGTTTCAGGGTTTGACTTCTTCAAATACCCCTTGAATTGCCCTAACTGTTTTTAAGGGGGTGTTTGGATCTTCCTATCTAGCTATTCTCTGGTTGTTGTTTTGTTGTTGTTTTAGTTTAGATATATTACATTAGGTATATTTAGGTTTAGTAAACCTTTAAATCAAAGTTCTAAACAACAGAAGTCAAAATCTCACCCAATCCCACCCAACAGTTAACTGTTGGTGTCTTGGGGTCTTAAAACTCACCATTTTGTTTAAAAGTTGTTCATATAGCCTAATTTAGCTCTAATATAACCTAAAACATCAATTTCAATCAGTTAGACCAAATCAAAGTTCACAAAAGTCAAGGTTTTAAGTTTTTGCAAAAAAAAAGTCAAAAGTGGCATTTCAGATTTTTACCAAAGTTGCATGAATTTTCTAGATTTGTGTGAGATGATTTAGACTCTAAAACTTGTTTATAATTGTAGTCTACCAGCCCATCTTTGAGTTTCTTGCTTCACCTGATTTTTGTGATTTTTGTACTGGGCCCCACATTGCCCCAAAGACACTTGCAAGGCAAGCATCTGCCCTGCTGCATCAGTTACACAGCCACCACCACGACTTTGGTAGTGGTTTCTGACCTCCTCAGTGGGCCCCACTACTCCCAACTTGTTTCTTTCAACCCCCCTGGTAGGTTTCACCTTTTGACCACTGGTTTGACCTTGAACCCACTGGGACCCACTTGAAATCACCACAAAAGTCTGTCCCATTTCAGTGTTCACCACAATAATCCAAGTGCTTATTTATGGCTTATCTGCTTATTTTGTGATCCCCTTTTGCTTTTTATGGCTCAAACATTTCCACACAATTAGTTTAGATCAGATTTCACCTTAGTGGGTCCCACCTAAGCTGATTTGAGCTTTATTTCCATCTTGGTCAACAGAAGTCAACTGTTGACCCAATAAGCACTTCAAGTGCTTATTTTTGATTTCCATAAAAGTTGTTTTTGTAAAAGTTTCATGTTTTTAGTTGTAAAATAGTTTTCCAAAAAGAAAATCATGAAAAATCAACTTAATTCTAAGTGATAGTTTCTATTTAATGTAATTTAATTTTAATTTTCATTTTTAAATTTTTGTTAAGCACTTAGCTTTTTTATATTTTTATTAATTACCTTTTATAGTAAAGTAATTTTAGTAATTTTCACAGATTTTTATTTTGTCATTTTGTAATTATTAGAATTAATCTTAGTTTTATTAATAATTAATTAATATTAAGTTTTAAATAGCATAATTAGTTTTTATTAAGCAAGACCTAGTTTTTATATTTTTCCTAGCTTTTATATATTATAAAATAATTTTAGGAATTTTTCCATAATTTTCTAAGTTAATTTAGTATTATTTGTAATTTAAATTAGTTTAAATAGTTTAATTAAGATAATTAGTTTTTAATTAATAGAAAATCCATAAAAAGACAAAAGTATTTATTTTTAATTTTTATACTTTCTTCAAGTTCAATTAGAGGTTTAGAAAATATTTTTGTAAGTTTTTAGTTTATTTTGTAACCTTTATTATTTTTAGTTTATTTTAAATTAGATTTAAAATAGTTTTAATTAAATAATTAGTGTTTAAATATTAAAATAATCAAGTTAATAACTTTATTTTCATTTTAAATTTTCTTTTATCTTTTAGTTTGTAAAAAAGTCATTTTCACCCCCTGGGGGTTTTCAGATTTCAGTTTTTACGTTTTATTTTGTACGTTTACGTTTTATTTAAACGTGAACGTACGCGTTTTAAGTTTTAAACGTTTCTGGTTTTTCCTAATTTCAAGTCTTGTTCATATAGCTTGTCTAAGCTATTTCATTGTACAAATCAGTAGTGTAATCAATCTCAAACCCCTTTCTGTCCAAATTCACCCGATCACAAACCCGTTTGAATACCTTTGCACGCCTCGTCGGGACATAACGACCCTGGGAAACCACTATATTCCGCGGAGCATTGACTCTGAGCAGTTTGACTTAGTTGACCATCCCTGGTCAATTTAGTTTGGACGTTTGGAGCCAATCAATTTTGGCGCCGCTGCCGGGGAGGTTGTGTGCGTTTTCTAAACGGTTTGCTGATTAGTGCTTTTCGAATTCGTTCCATTGTACATTTATCCATCATTTGTTCATATTTTTCTTATCATCAAAACAAAACCATTCCCGAAAACATTTTAAACTCAGTTTTCAACGAACACAAAAAACACAAAAACATTTTCTTTTCTATTTGTACAAAATGTCTATCCAAAAATCCAAAAACATTCACCTTTACCCTCTCACATCTTTGATTCTCATTTCCTCACCCTCTATACACATTTGATTCTTTCTATGTCTCATCCACACTTTCTGGTTTGCCAGTGGTGTGGTAGTTCTTATAATGGTGGCAATTGCCCCGGTTGTGGCATGGTAGTGTCAGGAAACGGGTCTGTCTATAACCAAGATCCCTATTCCTATCATGACACCACTGATTCATTCCACCAGCTACCACACCATCAGTCTCAGCAGTTTTACTGTTGTGAGCACTGTGGTGGTTCACACTACAGTTATGATTGCCAATCGGGAAACACGCTTGTCTATGAGCAGTTTCCTGATAACGGTTATGACTCTAGCACGTACAACCCACAGCCACATCAGTTTTACTATTGTGATTACTGTGGAGGTCCACACTTCAGCTTAGATTGTCAAATGGGTAATCCATATCCTTGTGACAATTTTGACACATCGTATTATGACGAACCTCCATCTCCACCAATTCCTCAAAGTCTTCTCCTTGATCTTTTGGATTTAGTAAAAGACTTGAGAGGAATAACACACACCCCAGATAATCCAAACCAAAAATCGATGGAAGAATTATTAGCTGACGAACAGGCTGCTAAAATAAATTCCCAAGATGCTTATGAAAGATCTATTAGGGAATCAATAGCAAAAGAAAAAGCAGCCAGATCTAGCTCTCGATTTCGTTTCATTACTGATGACAGTGATGATGAGGATACACTTGATATCCTTGGATTTTATAAAGATTCATCAGGTTCATCAGATGAGATTCCATCAGTTGAGATTCCATCTCAACCCACTCTTATCACACCCGAGGTTCCCACTCACTCTTTGATCATGGGGGACGAGCATCTTGACACTGTTCCTAATAAGGAATCGGACGAATTCATAAAGTCTAGTGTTGAGGACCTTGTTCCAATCCCAAGAGAGTCACAGGGAATTCTTGATCATTTGTGTGATATTCCTCCTCCTCTTATCTTCCCGAATGATGATGTTCAGATGTTCTACGATTCTACTGATGACGATTCGTTATCTTGTGGAGACATCGTTTTTATGGAAGAATTACCTTCTAAGCTAGTCAGCTTAGAAGAAGAGAATGATGAGACTGACACTGAAATCAAGGATGAAGCACTTCGTGCAACATTATTGAATGTCGATCTCCTCATTTCTAAAATCGAGGCTTTCAATATGAAACCTATTTCATCTCCTATCCCCATAAAGGATAGTGACATTGTCTCCGATGATCTTATACCGGAGTTTGAAGCCTTTACCTTTGATCATATGGGAGAGAAGATTAGTAGCATTACCACTTCTCATTCTCAAATTTCTCTCCCCGAATATGATTTATTCACCTTTGAGGAGTTCTCCGGTGAACTCACTCATATCATATCTCCACCGGAGTATGATAACTTTCACTTTGATCTAGACAAAGTTGATCTTTGTTTTCCGGAGGGAAATATTCTCAACCTTGAGAATTTGATTGATATCAAAATCCCAACCCTCCCACCCATAATATGTCTAGATCATACGAACTTTACTGATCAGATTCATGATACAACAATCATGAATTCTCTTTCTGATGATGATGAATCAATCTTGATTGTCATCAAGATCTTTCTCACTTTCTTCACCTATCGGGTGACTTCTCCTGTTCTTCACTCCTTCGGGAATGAAGACATTATATTTGACCCCGGCATCACCGCTTATAGTTTATACTATTTTAAGCCTGGGTCTACTTATCTCATCGGTGTGGAACTTTCACGTGCTTCAAATGTTTGTCCAAACATCTTGAATGAAAGTCCGATGGAGATTGTTTCTTCCACATCATGCTTCCCCAAGGACAAATGAATTCGGGGTCGAGTCAAGCTAGCGACTCGGTAAACAAAAACAGTAGCATGCTTATAGGGTTTTCACCATAAGTGTGGGGGAGTCCCCCACACTGTGGTTACAAATAAAGTGAAAATACAAAATGGTGTTTTCCACGCTTAGCTTGTAATGTTGCCCTTTTACGTTCAAAATGTCGGCATAATAGCCGGGATTTTGAATATTGAGGACAATATTCATTCTAAGTGTGGGGGGTATTTCACTATTCTAGCGAATTTTATCACATTTTACTATCTTATACCCCCGTTTTTGCCAAAATTTCAAAAATTTTAAAAAGTTTTTCACTGGTGCTTCAAAATTTTTTGTGGTAATCAGTCCGCCTTGTCTAACCGACAAAAAGGATTGGCTAGTCCAGGAGCAAATGACTCTTTGTAAAGATACATCAAATCCGTTTATGGCTTGCAATTTGCCCAAAATTGTATGGTTCCTCAACCCCCCATATCCCATAAAGCGAATGAGTTGGCTAGCCCGCAAGATTATGGCTTGTGGTAAAGGCAGTGGAAAATCCATAATTGGTAATCAGCTCACCAAGATGTTGACTATTGCATCAAGAGCTGACTAGTCCAGAAGCAAACGGCTTTTGGTAAAGACTAATCAAATCCGTTGACAGCTGGTGGTTTGCTCAAAATCACACGGTTATCAGGTGTGCCACAGTTCTTACACCTGGCTACTCCAGAAGTGATGGCTTTTGGTAAAGAGTTTAAAATCCATCAAGTTTTCAAAACAGTTATTGCTAGGGACTAGCAATATTTTAGTGTGGGGGATTGATGAGTGCTCAAACACTCATCATTTTTTGTCTAATCTGAACTGCAAAACATACAAAAACACTCAAATATGCATCAAAGTACTAAAAATATTTCAAAATCGTGTTTTACATGTTTTAGATGCAAAATGAGCAAAAACAAACGAAAAACGTACAAAGTTTGCAAAATTGGCAGTTTCAGTCCCCCAACTTTCATAAAATTACAAAATTAGTCCCTGGTCATTCAAAATATAGAAAATTATCACCAAAGGTCCTTTTACAATCATAAGTTGTCATATTTTGTCCTTTGGTGAAAAATTGGAAAAGTTTTGGAAAATTACAATTTAGTCCCTGGAGTTACAGATTTTTGCAGATTTAGTCCCTGGTGGGATATTTTTGAAAGAAAAATCATTTTTGGTCCTTGGAAACTCAAAAGTTATCAAAAAAATGGATTTTGGGTGAAAAGTTTTGTGAAATTACATGTTTGGTCCCTGGACTTTTGAAAAATGACATATTTGGTCCTCGGGAATTTTAAAAATTGGAAAATTCACTTTATGGTCCTTGGGATATTGATATATGGCAAGTTTTACCCTTGAGACTACTTTGGGAATAATACATTTTCAGTCCCTCATATTTTTGAAATCTACAAAATTGGTCCTTGACATGACTAAAACCAAACGGACCTTGTGTATTATTAATACCCACCACCACTTCACCTAGCCCATTTCCTAAATAAATAAAACATACACCCTAAGCCCACCACAAGCCAAAAACCTAATCTAATACCCACCCCAGGTCAATCGGTCAAACAAGCAGGGTCAACACAGTCAACACCCATCACCCCTAACCTCCTAGCCTTAACCACCATTACCACCCCTAACTTCAGGCCCTTGTCTCCCCCTCCTCCAAAGTCTCACCAACTCCACCAAATTCAATAAATGTTACCCAACCTTCCCCCTCCTCATTTAATACACCAAACCAAACCCCCAACTGCCCACTCCAATTTTCCCGCCAAAAGGTGTTTGAACGACTGGGATTAATTCAAAGTCATCCAAGGGTCAGAAGCAAGTGGGAAAGACTGAGACAACCTCCAAGGGCTATAAAAGTGAAAGAAAGAGAAGAAGCAGGGGCATTAGAGTAGTATTAATGTTTAGTTAAATTGAGCTTATGTCGTTTTTAATGTAGGTATATGTATAAGTTGTAATTCCTAGTTTTAAACAGTTGTATTCACCTTTCTCAGTGTTTGTCAAAGTTTTAGTTACTTATAATGTCAAAGTTGTTTGTTAGATTCAGTTTATGCCAATTCAGTGAAAAATCCATATGAACTTCAATGTTGTCAAAAGTTGTTGATTAGTCTTCATTACCACTCAATTAAGTTCAATTATAAGTTTTTCAAAGTTGTCCAAGCATTTAAATCAGTTTAGCTTAGTGATTGAAAAAATCTCAAAAATACTCAAAAAATAGGAAAAATAATAAAAATAAGAAATCAAGATGAAGAAGGAAGAAAGTTGTGGAAGCAGGGTTTAGTGCTCCATGGGGAGTGGTAGGTTTAGTTTCTTGGTTCACCCTTTGTGCTTTGACTGGTTTGTAAGACTGCTCTCATTTTTTATTTGTATTTGCATAACTTGCTTATGATAGTTCTAACTACTTTTTATTGTTCATTTTGGAATCCTTTATGCTTATCTCATGTTTCTGTAAGTCAATGTATCAGTTTCAGGGTTTGACTTCTTCAAATACCCCTTGAATTGCCCTAACTGTTTTTAAGGGGGTGTTTGGATCTTCCTATCTAGCTATTCTCTGGTTGTTGTTTTGTTGTTGTTTTAGTTTAGATATATTACATTAGGTATATTTAGGTTTAGTAAACCTTTAAATCAAAGTTCTAAACAACAGAAGTCAAAATCTCACCCAATCCCACCCAACAGTTAACTGTTGGTGTCTTGGGGTCTTAAAACTCACCATTTTGTTTAAAAGTTGTTCATATAGCCTAATTTAGCTCTAATATAACCTAAAACATCAATTTCAATCAGTTAGACCAAATCAAAGTTCACAAAAGTCAAGGTTTTAAGTTTTTGCAAAAAAAAGTCAAAAGTGGCATTTCAGATTTTTACCAAAGTTGCATGAATTTTCTAGATTTGTGTGAGATGATTTAGACTCTGAAACCTGTTTATAATTGTAGTCTACCAGCCCATCTTTGAGTTTCTTGCTTCACCTGATTTTTGTGATTTTTGTACTGGGCCCCACATTGCCCCAAAGACACTTGCAGGGCAAGCATCTGCCCTGCTGCATCAGTTACACAGCCACCACCACCACTTTGGTGGTGGTTTCTGATCTCCTCAGTGGGCCCCACTACTCCCAACTTGTTTCTTTCAACCCCCCCCTGGTAGGTTTCACATTTTGACCACTGGTTTGACCTTGAACCCACTGGGACTCACTTGAAATCACCACAAAAGTCTGTCCCATTTCAGTGTTCACCACAATAATCCAAGTGCTTATTTGTGGCTTATCTGCTTATTTTGTGATCCCCTTTTGCTTATTATGGCTCAAACATGTCCACACAATTAGTTTAGATCATATTTCACCTTAGTGGGTCCCACATAAGCTGATTTGAGCTTTATTTCCATCTTGGTCAACAGAAGTCAACTGGTGACCCAATAAGCACTTCAAGTGCTTATTTTTGATTTCCATAAAAGTTGTTTTTGTAAAAGTTTCATGTTTTTAGTTGTAAAATAGTTTTCCAAAAAGAAAATCAAGAAAAATCAACTTAATTCTAACTGATAGTTTCTATTTAATGTAATTTAATTTTAATTTTTATTTTAAAATTTTTGTTAAGCACTTAGCCTTTTTATATTTTTATTAATTACCTTTTATAGTAAAGTAATTTTAGTAATTTTCTCAGATTTTTATTTTGTCATTTAGTAATTATTAGAATTAATCATAGTTTTATTAATAATTAATTAATATTAAGTTTTAAATAGCATAATTAGTTTTTATTAAGCAAGACCTAGTTTTTATATTTTTCCTAGCTTTTATATATTATAAAATAATTTTATTAATTTTTCCATAATTTTCTAAGTTAATTTAGTATTATTTGTAATTTAAATTAGATTAAATAGTTTAATTAAGATAATTAGTTTTTAATTAATAGAAAATCCATAAAAAGACAAAAATATTTATTTTTAATTTTTATACTTTCTTCAAGTTTAATTAGAGGTTTAGAAAATATTTTTTATAAGTTTTTAGTTTATTTTGTAACCTTTATTATTTTTAGTTTATTTTAAATTAGATTTAAAATAGTTTTAATTAATTAATTAGTGTTTAAATATTAAAATAATCAAGTTAATAACTTTATTTTCATTTTAAATTTTCTTTTATCTTTTAGTTTGTAAAAAAGTCATTTTCACCATCTGGGGGTTTTCAGATTTCAGTTTTTACGTTTTATTTTGTACGTTTACGTTTTATTTAAACGTGAACGTACGCGTTTTAAGTTTTAAACGTTTCTGGTTTTTCCTAATTTCAAGTCTTGTTCATATAGCTTGTCTAAGCTATTTCATTGTACAAATCAGTAGTGTAATCAATCTCAAACCCCTTTCTATCCAAATTCACCCGATCGCAAACCCGTTTGAATACCTTTGCACGCCTCGTCGGGACATAACGACCCGGGGAAACCATTATATTCCGCAGAGCATTGACTCTGAGCAGTTTGACTTAGTTGACCATCCCTGGTCAATTTAGGTTGACCGTTTGGAGCCAATCAGTTTCCCGCCAAAAACAACTGGGCTCCTTTAGCCCGGTCACTTTGATCCATTTGCCTCCCGGTTTGCTCCTCCACTTATTATACACTGCAGATGAATCTTATCCTAAATGTCATCCACAAGAATATGCGACTCACCAACATCAACCTCATCTCCCACAACTCCCGTTACAAAACTGCCGACTAAATTCGAGATTTTTGTAACCGATTATGACATCAACAGGCAGTAATCCATCAATAACAGAGGTGGTAGATGATTTTAAATCAGAGGTATGTTTAGTTTATATAATTTTAATAAAAAGATTGCTAATTTTATTATAGTATTTTGTTATTATGGATTATGTGATTATGGGTAAAACTGGATTGCGAGTTTTCTTTAATATTGAATTTCAGATATGGGTTATTATAGGTTTTTTTTAATCAATCTAATTTTATGTTATGCATATAAATTGTTTGGTGAAATGTGTGGTCTTTTTTTAGTTTTGTATTTGTTTTACTAATTATAATGTTTAAAGAACTGCTCATGTTCAGCCATAATTATAATTATATAACCTCATTATTCGGATTTGGTTGTCGGTTTCAAGACATAGGTATGAAAGGGTAATAAAGAACTGCTCATGTTCAGGCAAACGACGCGTTGCTATTGACATTGTTGTCGTTTTTGTGGAAAGTTCCAGGTTATCCAAATCCTAATTTCTACGACGTTTGTAAATAGTGTTTCATCATCTATTTAATAGCGTTCTTTTCTTTTTTTTACCTGTGCAGGACTTTTGGTGGACAGAAATAGGTTGGTGCATAATGCAACCGTAGCTCTATGTGGTCATGATAATGACGCACGATGATTAGTCGCAGGTAAATGGTTACATACCTTGCGCTGCTCTTAAGCTAATGTTGCTTTAACTGTAATTTTTTTCCCTTTTAAACAAGGATTGTGTTTTTATAGATCTTCAATATCAGCTTTTTCTATGTGGCGGCATTAAGGTGGTTCATGGTTATTTTGGTCGTACTATATGTTATGAATTGAATTTAGGTTTTGAGAACTTGATTTTTATTGGTTATAAGCTTGATTTTGTTGAACCAAGATCAAGCCCAATCTAGGATATAGAAATAATGATTGAATACACATCGGAATAATAAAGAACAATCAAAGTTTCACAAGGTTTTTCTAATAACAATGATCCTCTATGGATCTCTATTGCTTCCTCTCAAAATATTTTTCCCGGAGTTGTGTTTTTCTCACAAGAAGCCTCTCTAAAATAAAATTTTATATGTTCCTTTTATACACAAGGAACCCTAATACAATAATAAAATATAAAATAAATGCATATCACTACCTAAAATAGCTCATGCATATCCTAACAAACTAATAAATAACACGGAATAACTATATCCGTAGAAACATAATATGCTGAATCTCTACTTCAGCAGATTCACTTCTTCAGCAGAATCTGTCTCTTCAGCAGAATCCATCAGCAGATTCTTCAGCAGAATTCTCTCTTAGCAGAATTCCCAACAATCCTCCCCTAATCTTGATGTTGACTGTGTTAACTTCAAGATTCCTGGATAAATCTTTGAACATATGAAGCTTGAGGATTGTAACAGTAACACCTCGCCTTACGCAGACCACAATATTGTCCGCTTTACCCGCAAGCTCACGGCTTTGTTTTTGTGGCCTCATTTGAAGACTTCCCGGCAGGTCACCCAAGACAGTACTACTCTCACATGAGCACGCTTAACTGCCAGTTCCTAAGAACCCCCTCGCAGTAGACTGTGTGGTCTACTGCGAGGGGGTTCTTAGGAACTGGCAGTTAAGCGTGCTCATGTGAGAGTAGTACTGTCTTGGGTGACCTGCCGGGAAGTCTTCAAATGAGGCACAAAAACAAAGCCGTGAGCCTGCGGGTAAAGTGGACAATATTGTGGTCTGCGTAAGCAGGGGTGTTACAAGTGGTATCAGAGCCACTCCAGAGCCGTTCAGGATGGTGGGGCAAACCTCATCGAGGACGATGAGTCCCTAAGGGGGGGGGGGGGTGATTGTAGCACCCTAGGCAAATCCCACATCGGCTGTGGCCTGGAGAGATGCTGGGCTCATAAGATAACATTCGCCTTACAATGACACAACGCGTTTTGTGGTCTACTGCGGGTGGAGTTCTTAGGAACTGGCAGTTAAGCGTGCTCATGTGAGAGTAGTACTGGCTTGGGTGACCTGCCGGGAAGTCTTCAAATGAGGCCACAAAAATAAAGCCGTGAGCCTTCGGGCAAAGCGGACAATATTGTGGTCTGAGTAAGGCAGGGTAAGTGTGTAGCAGAATATGAGAACTAGCAGCAACTTCTATAGCAGCAACAAAAACCATCTTTGAAGAACAAGGTACCATAAGCAACTCCTAAGTATGAGCAGCAACAGAACCAGCAGCAACAAGAGTAGATTTGATAAGCCTTTACCAAGTAGCTACTCACTCTTGGGCTAGCTAGTCCTTTGGTGGAATCATGACATCACCCTGGTGAACTAGTGACCAGTTCAACAGTTAGAACGTGAATCATCGGTGTGTTGAAATACCCTAATGATTTTTGGCAAATCATCACAGCCATAAACGAATTTGAGATGTCTTTACCTGTAGTCGTTTGCTCAGGACTATCCAATCCTTTGATTACTCAATAGGGCAGCAACCATGGTGAATTGATGACCATTTCAACTCTCAGCAATGAAGCATGGGTGAGTTGAGTACCCTATGGTTTTGAGCAAACCATTACAGCTATCAACGGAATTGATGTGTCTTTACCAAAAATCGTTTGCTTTTGTACTAGCCAACTCTTTGATGGAATGTCGTCATCATCATGGTGAGTTGATTACCATTTATGGATTTCCGCAGCCTTTACCACAAGCCATAATCTTGTGGGCTATCCAACTCTTGTGTCAGTAAGACATGGTGAGTTGATAACCATGTGTTGTGTGGTAATTAACCAACACCAAAACCTGCAAACAAGATAAAACAAAAACTATACAATTATATGTTTTTTTTTTTTTTTTTTTTTTAATATTTATTTTTAATAATAAAAGAAAGAAAATACAAAACATGTAAAATATACCATTAAGCAGCAGCAGAAACCAAAGAAATATGTAGTGTCAGCAGAAACACTAAGCCTCCCCTTAGGCTTATGAGGATCCAGCAGCTGCAAAAATGGTTAGTATACAAAGAATACAACAATAAGCCTCCCCTTAATCAGTTAACCTGACAAAGACTATTGTTCTTGGGTACCCAGAATGAACATTTTCTTTTATTTGTCCAAGAACAACCTGTTGAGGGCTTAACACCAGTATCCCATCTTGTCCCCCACCCCATATACATTGGGTCAAAATAACTAGGCCAAAAACCATTTTGAAAGTAAGTGCTAGTAGGTCTATAAAATGGTCTAGCAACATGTCTTTTCCAACCGGCTGGAAAAGGTCTACCAGCAGAAACTGGCTTACCAGCATGAGCTGACTTATCAGCAGAAACTGATTTAGCAGCAGGATTGGGTCTGCTGGTTTTTACATGTGCTTGTGGAATATATGGGGGAATATCATTAACATTGGTCCACATTGGTCTAGGTCTCTTTTGGTCAACACACACACCCATTCTCTTCTCATGAAAATCACAATCCTTAATGAGATGAGACTTACTACCACACATAAAACAAGTTTTCTTCTTAAAAGACTTATCCTTAACATAACTTTGTTTATTACACACAAACTTATCAGAAACAGAACTAGAAACAAAATTATGTTTAACAGAATAAGTAACTGTTTTTGTTTTGGGTTCATTATCAGCTACTTTGGACTTGGGTGTGGTCTTGAGTGACTGCCTAGGTGAGTCAGACTTTTCACTTGAATCACAACTGGTATATGTAGTAGACCCTTGGTCAGAGGACTTGTTACTTTCAGAACAAGAGACAAAGTCAGTAGATTTAGAATCAGGGTCTGGCAAGTCACTTGACTTTTTGCTATATAGATGGTGTGATCCATCAAAGTCTATTGTGATGGAAAGGTCAGTGGGCATATGTTCTCCTCTAATAGGTCCAGGTACATAATGTAATTTACCTTCTTTTACATAGTTAGCTAATCCTGCTGGTGTTGATTTACCTAGGTCATTCCTAGATTCTAAACCAACATATTTTTTAAATCCTAAACCTATTCCAGAGTTCACAGCCTGACTACCATAAAGTACACTAGCTAGATTATCCCCTGATATTAACCATTGTTTATTTCTAGCTATCTCTTTATCTAGTTTCTCTTTCAGCACTAGATTTTCTGAAACAATGTCAACTTTTTCTTTCTCAGTACGCCTTAAATCAATCTTAGCACATTCTAAGTCACTTTCTAAGACTCTTATCTTTTCTTCATATTTAAGCTGATTCTTTTGAAACCATACATTTTGTCTTTCTAAAGTTTTTAAAGCCTTTTTATAAGCCTCAACTTCTACATAACACTCATTATATTTAGGTTTCAATTCATCATATTCTTGTTTAAGTTCATAATATCTTACACTACAGCCAAAGACACAATTATGTACCTGAGAAGGGAGTCCCATCAGTGCAAATTCTTCAGTCTTGGATATAGTGCAAGCTTCCTTTCTCATCTTCTTGGATTCAGCCTTTCCACCATACCTTGCTTTGATTGCATTCCATATATCACTTGCCTCATCCATATAATGGAAATCTGCTACATGATCAGCAGGAATAGATTTAAGCAAGGTAGTTCTTGCCTTTCATTCCCTTTATAAGGAAATCAAAAGATCGATACCCTGAAAATAACGATTACCTCTGAAAACCTATTAGATCTTGTACGAATCTGCTACTCTTTATCAACAATAAAACCTTGTAGATCCCTAGATCTCACGAGCCCTTTGTGCTCTGATGCCAATTGTTGAACCAAGATCAAGCCCAATCTAGGATATAGAAACAATGATTGAATACACATCGGAATAATAAAGAACAATCAAAGTTTCACAAGGTTTTTCTAATAACAATGATCCTCTATGGATCTCTATTGCTTCCTCTCAAAATATTTTTCCTGGAGTTGTGTTTTTCTCACAAGAAGCCTCTCTAAAATAAAATTCTATATGTTCCTTTTATACACAAGGAACCCTAATACAATAATAAAATATAAAATAAATGCATATCACTACCTAAAATAGCTCATGCATATCCTAACAAACTAATAAATAACACGGAATAACTATATCCGTAGAAACATAATATGCTGAATCTCTACTTCAGCAGATTCACTTCTTCAGCAGAATCTGTCTCTTCAGCAGAATCCATCAGTAGATTCTTCAGCAGAATTCTCTCTTAGCAGAATTCCCAACATATTTTGTTGCATTAGTTCAGGGAACTGTGGTTTTCAACCATGAGCTCATGGTGACTCTTGGAACGGGGATTGTGAGAGATAAAGTTGGGGAATTTCTTTTGCAGGTAATACGGAGAGATGTACGGTTGCACATAGGAGATGTTGCATCAAAGAAGCTGCAACATGTCACAAAGATTTTGTAAAGCATATCCAGGTGCGTTTTTTGTGACTTGATTGTTTAAGAGCCATTTTAAGGTCTGCTAGATTCCTGTAACCTCTTATCATTAGAGGTGTACAGCAAGAAAGAACGACAACTGCAGAAATTGATGTTGCCAAGAATGAATCGTATTAGTTTATGAACCAACGTATGTGTACTTATTTGTGCTTCGGTTAGTTTTTGAATACATTATGTAAATGGTTGTTTAAAATACACTTATGGATATTGAACTCCTGTTTTAGAGCATGTTACCCAAGCCCTTGGAAAAGGAACATTCTGTGTCGCATAGGAGCAACCAACAACAACATTCAACTTTTCAGGATATGTAAGGTTATTAGTTTCTATGTCTATAGATACACCGAGTAAGTGTACGGCTAATAGCTTTAGTTGTACTAATTATTAACAATTTGTTGTCCTCACAGTCGGTAATAGAGATCTACAAAAGGAGCATGCTAATAGCTTTGAATAATATGCAAGGTTAGTAGTAGCATAATTTTGCAACTTAGGTGTTTTGATCTCAATTCTAAAGTGTACTAACTTCCTGCAACCCGCTGAGGTATACATTCTTTTTTGTGATTTGAATTTTTTCCTAGCCGTAATGTATGATTTTTTTCTTTAAGTTTCATTTGCTGAATGGCGCTTTAGGAAACATTTAGTATAGCAAATACAACCATGGTTCTAAATTGCACTTTTTTTTACATTCTTCAGGGAGATGAAAACCAACAGCGAACAAAGGGAGAAAAAAGTAACCTTACAAAGTTGCGCGTCCACTGAATTAGAGGAAGAAGATGGGATTGAGTCAAAGCAACAAGATGGTGAGTTTGGTATTTTTAAAATTGAGCTTATGTTCAATTGGGTATGAGTCTAATTTAGGATCAGCGTTGGCTTGCCTTTTTTCACTTACGAGGTTGCTTACTTGAACTTATGCTTTATTTATGTGTTTGAAGCCATGGTGGAGACATGCTGTCATTCGCATCACATATGTATAGAAGGTAAATAAAAGGCCACCAATGTTAATATAATGGGTATCATTATTTGTGGAAATTTATATTAATGATTAATGATTGTTTTGTTGTGGTCAGGTCTTGGAGGCTGTGATCATGAAGAATCACATCACCGGACGGGATTCAAGTTCGCCCAAAATACATGTGCAGTGGCTCACAACAGGTCAAACACAATGGATACGTGCGTTGCCTATACGTGTCCAGCTCAAATCCTCACAACGGGTCAAATACATGTGCATTGCCTATGCTTCTAACTGCTGCCGCTGATGCGGTAGGTTGCTCCTGGCTTAAACTGTTGTTACGATCTCTCATTCACTTGCCTTTAGGTCATCAAGCCGGAGTTGGTGGTAAGTAGTCTAAACACGCATCTACTTCACAACCATAAAACGTTTTTTTTATTACACCCTTATTAAATAGCTCATAGTAGTGTCACTATAGGTGCACCTGATTTCACTATAGGTTTGGTCACGTTGCTGACTTTTCCTTTAATCTAATCACTTTAGGAAATGGTGTTTTGATTGCTTATTATGATGTACTTCCAAAACCAATAATAGGTTGCACAAGTCTAACTGAACTATTTATAAATCTTTTAGGTTTATAACAAATAAATAATGACCGATGAATGTATTGATTAATGTGTCGAGTATGGGTTTGAAGAGGATTCCACTCCGCCACATGTGGCTAAATTTTAGGAACTGATTGAAGACAAAAGAGATGGGTGGCATCAAGAAACTTATAACAATTTTAATGAGTGGAGAGATGGGATTCCAAAAGATGTTGGAAGGAATTAGCAGAAAACTCAGATAACAGCTAGAGAAGATGTGCATGGAACTGAAGGGGTTTGGCACAAAGCTATCTCAAGGGAAGCCATTGGAAAGTGGTTTGAAGGGCCTACTGATCCACCGAGAATGCGGCAGACGGTTATTAGTCTGGATGATCAATACCCTCCAAAACGGGTTTATTTTTTCCTTTAAATAATCATATAGGTAGCAGAAAAAATAACTATCCCAAACACGCTTTAAGAATTAGCTAACCAACCTGCTTATATGTCGACCACATTAGGCTACGCCTGAATTCTCAGATTCCAGTGACATATTATCAATATATATGGAGATTCCACCACTTTTGAGGTATGCGCCGATCACATTATGCTATGCCTACAAAAATGAAGTTCCCTACTGCTTATGAAAACTTCAATAGTGTCTATTTGTGTTATGCTTAATACATGGTCTTTAGGTAACTAATAGCATACATTTATGTTCTCGAGACTCCGGAAGGTTATGTCTTTGAGACTAATGCAATAGCTTGCTACGGTAAGTGACAAAAAAGCTTTGGATTGAATATTCTTATGATGTTTTGGCATTGGTGCTAATATTCTTATGGTGTTATGGCATTGTCACTAATATTTTCATTATGTTTGGTGCTAATGCATGCTATTCATAAATTTAACCTTAGACTAAATCAAATCACATTTGTTATTTTTTATCTTTTGTTTACTTTAACCAGTTTAACATCTCAAAATATCAATTCAGATGGAAAAGGGTGAATCAGTCATCCTTGGGACCGCTAGCTGATTTTTTGAAGCCCGGAAACTATTGGAAAGATTGAAGCCATAATTTAAGTCTGCATCACAAGCAAGATATTCACAGGTCCTCCACCTGCTAATTAGTTATACAAATTATCTTATCTATTTATTGATCATAATACATTCAAATGCCTCCTGTGAAAGGATCATTGCCATGACCATAGTACATACAGATGTATATCATATAAATTATTTGAATGCTTCAACAAACTGTAATGTTTCAAGTTATTTCACATGAGCTTATGGCTTATTCTTAAGCCATAGGTAACTATAAGCATAATATAAAAACATCATAAACAAACCATTTAATGTGGGCTAGATTTTAGACTTTGCTTAAGTCATGAATTGTCTTTTTTAGTTGTCACCATACAAACAGTTGTAAAATACCTTTGAAAATACAAATACAATGACAAAAAAAACCCGCTAGAATACAACGACAAAAAAAACTGCTAGGCCGCAACGCGGCCGGCCGATGCCAGTCTTGTTTTATGACAAATTTAAGCATGGGCTAATGTACCAATTTATTATAAATATATACATTTCCCGTCCCTTTGATGAATAGTACCCATTTTACTATTCTTTCTGCAGTAATCTACAGTAACGGGCCTTGGGCTCTTTTTTTTGGGTTTGCTACAGTAACCGGCCTTTTTGCTCTTTTTTTTTTTTTTTTTTTTGGTTTGGGTGGGCTCTTTTTTTGAGATTACTCGGACCCGGGTGAGCATGCATACCTTAATATTGAAACATCCCGCGACAACGTGCGGGTTTAAAACCTTGTTAGAGCTATAGACTGCCACTGGACTCTTTATGTAGCGATGGCCTACTGTGTTTTTAATTTGTTAGAGCTATATAGACTGCCACTGGACTCTTTATGTAGTCATGGGCTAATGTACCAATTTATTATTGCTTATGGGCTGGATCGTGTTGGGCTTAAGCATTGTTATTGGATTGATCATGCGTATTATAATATTGTTAAGTTTTTACTTCTGTAATCTAATGACTATTAAAAAGATATGGTATTTGGTCCAACTTTGTGAGAAAACTCACTTCATAATGACTTTCCATATATATAAACCACTTCAGTTTTTTATATCAGCCGTCATGCATAAATTCAATTCTTTAGGCTCCCATTTGATAGTTTTCCTGATGTAAAGTATATGAAATTAGGAAATATGTCACTGGCGAGATATCTTAAGAGCCGAATTTCAATCCATTTAGTGTGATTTTTTATTAAGCCGGTTTGGCCTAACCTGACAAAAGCGTGTTAAACACTTGCCTTATTCACAAATGGCATTACAGAGACAGCCTAATTTGCCAATTGCCACCAGAAGTCACTTTAGATTATGTTAACAAAACAAAAGACTGACCCTTTCTTCGCCCGCATGTAATATGTTGTCATAAAAGGATTACTAAATTCTTTGTTTTGCTTAAAGACTTATGGAGTCATGCTAGCTATCAGTATGTCTTCAACTTGGGTGATTTCTTAAAAAGGTGTTTCGGTTATTAATGCTACTATGTTAGTGTAGCTAAGCCATCACTAGCCAGTA
Source organism: Artemisia argyi (assembly GCA_030686995.1). NCBI lineage: Eukaryota > Viridiplantae > Streptophyta > Magnoliopsida > Asterales > Asteraceae > Artemisia > Artemisia argyi. Next base: position 42,482,492 of record CM060676.1, on the reverse strand, counting down.
ATATTTTTAACAGCGTTTTTTTTTTTTTTTTTTTTTTTTTTTTTTTTTTTTTCTTTTTCTTTCTTAATAATTTCACTAGAATTACGAGTACATGGTGAAAAGTTCTTGAAAGTCATTGATCATATGCGTGTATCTGTGTTTTTGAAAAGTGATCATATTGATACGCTTGCGTATAAAAGTATAAAACGACATACTTTGGACCAAACATCTGTTTCCTTTCAGTTGGAAAACAACAGGAACTAGTTTTTCTAATACGATTTATTGCTCCCCAAGTGCTATTTCGTGGTAGTACAGCTGACCAAGTTATAGACAGTTGATATTTAATGGGTTTTAGCTAGATACTAATGAAACATCACTAAATCATAATAAAGAAATCCCCTTTTGTAGCAAAGTCAAAAGTCCTTAAGCATGCCTATGAGACAATGAGAGTGACATATTTCCTGACTATTTCGGCATCTAGCATGCGTGCAATGAATTATAACACGATAGATGGAAGTTTTCCTAGCTATCAAGCCTTCGAAAGGGCATGTATACCTTCAACTATCTCCAATTATAGACCGTGAAAATGGGTTAATTTGGAATTTGTATGGAGTTTGTTGTGATGTTTTCAATACAACAATGAAAAAGGTGGCTGATCTTGCTGAAATTTCTTCTAGTTCGGGCAAAAACAAAGGCAAAGCAGTATGTCAGCATAAGAAGATCAAAAGGCCAGAACAACAACATTCTCATTCAAAATTCGTGTTTCCTTTTTCTCTTGTTGACAACCCGTCCATGTCTCAATCTCAATCATCAAAGAATCAACATATGATATCTTTTAGATCAGAAAATAATGAAACGGAACGCCACCTACATAACCAACAGCCTGTGCCAAAGCTATATAGAGGGGTGAGGCAACGCCAATGGGGAAAATGGGTAGCAGAAATACGTCTCCCTCGTAGTAGAAGTAGACGTTGGTTAGGAACATTTGAGAATGCTCATCAAGCGGCTTTAGCATATGATCACGAGGCTTTCAAGTTGAGGGGAAACAAAGCTCGACTCAATTTCCCGGATCTTTTCTTTAAAGATGAAAAACAAATCCCAGCCTCATCTTTGGAGCCATGTGTAGAACAAGAGGTTAAGCCTTTGCTCAATGACTCGCATGGGTCGTCAGAACAAGCTGGTCCACGTAATGATGAAGGTCGTAGCATGTTTGACACGAGTGAAAGCTTGTTTCAATATCCAGCATGGGAAACTTTGGAAGATGGTGTGTCTAATGCATCTCAAGGTGGTAGTAGCTTCATATGGGATAACTTTGAGCCCAGTTTCTTTAATCCATGATAACTTGAATTCTTGGCTCTATTAATATTATATATAGTTGCTAGAGATCTTTCATAAATATGCACAAGGTTTCTTAACATTTGGCTGTTTTCTGGTTAAATTGTAGAAAAACCGTATGGACATATATAGAGTCTATATCCCATTTCCATTATCTAAAGGGAAACTACACGTGAGCCTACCATGGTCCAGGCCTGGCTCAGTAGCTTGACGGGATTACATGAGTCTAGTTTGTCAAAACAATTGATCATATATGAACCTCATAAAGTTTTACTCCTACTTAGTTTGTAGCGGTTCTTATGAAGAGTATGTCCAAGTTAGATTATGACTCAAGTTTATACGAGTTCATAGTATAGCTTCATCAATATATATCTTGTGTTTGTTTTCTATTTTATATACTGCTAGCAGGGTACTCACAGCGTTGCGACGGGTACCTTAAATAAAATTGTCGGTGAACATATTTTTTAAGTTATTACATTTTCTGTGACAATAAATTTACGAATGTTCAAAATTTTATTTGACATATTTCAACTCTTCAACCAATGATAATGTTTTTCGCTATGTAATTGGGATAATAAATCTGTTTGATTGGATTGTATCTTATGCTTTATTAGTTGTAATGCTTAATATTGTATTTATGAGATGTCATAGGGGGTGTTCACTAAACTAAGTGGTTACATATAAAAGTCTTAATTAGCCACTTATTTGGGAGAGTGTAGTTTTAATGAGTCCTCCAATTAAAAGATTGTAAAGGTTTTGGGCCTACATTTATCTCACTAAAATGAAATAAGGGATCTATTATATGTAGTACATATATTATATAAGTTTAGAAATGGTTATAGATATCATTGTTAGGTTGCGTATATCTGAATCAAATTAAAGACTCGGCCTCTGATCTTCGGCTAATCTAAACTAAAATAAAAAAACTCATCCATTTATACTATACCTAAAACTCTTTAAGGTGTTTAAAGGAAAAAAATTCTAAATGCATGGTAGACTTGTGCATCATTGATAATGCAGAAACATTGAAAAAGACTCGGTTGCAAGGTTTACAAATATTATGTGCATAGATCCTCCGGAAACAATTATTAGAAGATAAATAGGCTCAATCTGGGTCTATGTGCTTTAGGTCTAATAGGGTTTATGAATAGGTTTTCATATATTGTATCATTATAAATAGCTATCAATAAAGACATGATACCTATGAGGTTAACATCATTTAACATGATATCATAAGTATATATGATCTTAAGACCTAGTCGGTCTTCAAGCAACCACTTCTATACCACCCCGTCACACCTACCTATCTCTCAATACCCATGTCCATTGATCCTCTCCTAAACTCTAATGTTTTATGAACATTGTTGTTGCTTCATTAGGATCTTGCTACGTATCTTTTCTCAAGTTTTCCTCCCAACTGTATTTGTTTTAAATTTGTTTTTATTAAGCCGCCACTGTTGACCATCAAACATAGCACCAATTTTCCGTCCAACATGTTTTTCTTTTCTTACACGTTAAATAAATACAATAAAAATCAGTTTACTCGCATTACAAGTGCATGTGTTGTTGGTGCATCCTAAAGATTTCACTTTCAATGTTATCGAAGATCTTCATCAGTAAATTACTAAATTAGAATTTGGTTATTTTTCTTTTATATGTTTTTTATTTCAGTCTCGAGTTTTCACAATTTCTTCGCTTAGACTGCGGGGAGTATTTGAAGATAAATAGGCTCAAGTCTCGTCTGTGGGCTTTGGGTCCATTAGAGTTTATAAATAAGTTTTCATGTATTGTATCATTATACATAATTATCAATAAAAACATGATACCTACATGGTTAACATCATTTAAGCAATTTCTCTTTGCAATGTTTTCACATCGGATGATACTTTGATAGCCTTTTATGGAATTTAAATATGATAGTATAATGTGACAAAAAGCTTGTAAGAATCATAACTTGATAAAATGGAGTCTTCTATAATCTTCCACATCCTTTAATCAAGTCACTTGAACATTGAATACTAGTATTGTTGATATAAAAGTTGGGCGTTCCTAGTTTGGGCTCTTGCTCTCGTATCAATTCACTCTTAATGCTTGAAACCTGCGCACTAAGAAAATAAACAAACACCGTTAGGCTTATCGTGGGATTGTCTTCCACGATTATCCTCCGACATGAGAGTAAGTAATCGGTTTTAGGGTTCTCGTAAAGAGTTTAGGGTTTGTGAATCGTACCTTTAATGAGAATTATGTCATTCCTTATATAGGCACAGAATCCTCGTAGGTTTCTTGCTCCTTACTCTTCGCACACGTGGTGCTTATCCGGGTTAAGGATATCTATTCCGTAAATAGAAGGTCCTTATCTATGCCCGAGTAGTTCTGGTTGGGTTTTGGGCTTCGTAAGTCCAAACCATTGGCGTTGTGGCCCAAGTCATTGTCATGATAGCCCACTCGTGGTGGGTTTGGGCCTAGTAATGTTTATCATTTGGGCTCGTGGCCCAAATATAGACTATACGTCATCATGTCCCCCCAGTCTAGTGTGCGCGGCTCGTAGCCGCGGGTACTAGACTAGTGATAACAGCGGTAAGCGTGGCGGGAAAGATTCAAATAGTTACCGCCCAAGGGTGGGAACTATGTATCTAGTCCCTAAATATCTCAATCTTACCTCGGGAAACAGGGAGTGTGTCCAAGTGTCCCTCGAGAAATGTGAAAAAGTCTATGTACCATCTAATATTCTGGCCACACGATTATAGTAGTGGGATCCACGTGGCGGCCCTTTTAGGGTTTTTATGACCTATATAAGAGTCACCGCCTCCCTTTTCACTATAACATCACAGTAAAAACGTTTTCCGCCATTTTTACACCTTTTCAAAAGCTTCTTTAAGAGATCCGCTGTTCTATTAGGTAACTGCGCGTGCGCATCTTAGTAGATCTTGTCATACTGCTGAAATGGTTGCTCAGTTAGAGGATTTTCGCTCTGCGATGGATGAGGATGAACTGCGTCAGTTCTCCTCTGATTACTTTATTCATCTGGATGTGCATCCGGAAGTCCCGGAAGACAATGCGTGTATTGCCGATTTCCCCGAAGGGAAGATAGGGTTATACACGCGCTTCTTTGAGTACGCTAACTATCGCGTACCAATATCTGAATTTTTTAGCAACGTGCTCAATTTCTATCACCTTCATATCTCTCAGCTGCACTGTATAGGTGCGGCGACGATATCAAATTTTGAAGTAAACTATCGTTTACTTGCAATAATCCCAACCGTCGACCTATTCCATGCGTTTTACCACACAACGTGGTCGCATGGATGGGTATCTTTTGCGAAGCGCGCAGGGTGCCTTCAGTGTTATACTGATAAGGTAGATTCCTTGAGGCATTGGAGGGAATATTTTTTCTGGGAGGATGATGTGGTGTTTCCTTCACCATTTGAGTTTTATACTCAAGAGACGCTGCCGAGGGATGGGCGCCCCGCACCCGGTTCGTATAGCTTGGCGGATGCGGATACTATTGATGCCAACCGCATCCCCATTAACCCTTATCCTGAGGAGTTTTTGGTGCACATGGGGTTGAGTCGCAACTATTTCCATGGTGCTAACGAGGTGCCAACCTTCATTGATGAGAGCGGCCGGGGTGGGTGCTTGTCCCTTTTGCTTCATATAATGTAAGTATTTCTGTATATGTACCTTCAATAACTAATATGTGTTTTGTTGTTTGCTCATGCGTTGCGCAGAGATGGATTTGTTCGCCGTAGTGAAGCTGGAGAAGCCGAAGCAAGTGATGATTGGTGTGCGTCCTCTGAGGGAGAATGAGCAGCCACTTTTGGATGCGACTGCTGGGCATCTAACTATGTTGGGGCAAGCTGCGCCAGAAGATTCTCCTCCTCTGCTTGTGACGCCTATCCAGAGCGTGCCTCCCACTGGGGAGCCTGCGCATGTGGAGAAGTTGCAGGCTGAGTCTTCGGACAGCGTGGAGGTGTTAGAGCCTTAGAATGTAGCGCAGAATCTAAAGCGCAAAGGAGAGGCTGGTGGCAGTGGCACTTCCAAGAGGAGGCGCCATCTGATCGCGGATGAACAGTCATCCGCAGAAGATGACACATCCGCCTTTGGCGCGGATAAGGGGTTAACGCAGGCTTCGCCTCTTCTGTAAGTTATATCCATGTCGTTTCTATCTTCTTACTTATTTACTTTTGTTTTCTGACCTTCTACTTATTCTTTGTAGTGACCATGCCGCGAAGGATGATGCAGCATTTGTGGAAGGCATGATCCCTCCTCAGAATGAAAACGTGGAGGAGGGAGTGAAGGAGACTGAGGATGTATCTGCGCAGCAGCTGTTGGTGGAGTTGGCTGCTACTGCTGAGCGTCAGACTGAGCTGGTCGCTCAGTTGAAGACGCGATACGTCGGGGTGAGCAGCACTCTTGCTCAGAAGGATGCGAAGATTGCCCTTCTCCGTGCGCAGCTAGCTGAGGCGCAAACGGAGGTAGGGTCCGTCAAGGCGCACGCAGACAAGGTCACTGATGAAAAGTTGACCATGATGGCTGAGCTGCTGCATGCGCGCGGGGAACTGCATCAGTTCAGGGCAAACCTATCTGGGGGGTAAGGTATCTTGAGGAGAAAGAGGATGAACACTTTGGCCATATTGATGAGTTTCGCCTGCGCATGGAGAAGATGCTGAAGGAGCTGGAGGAGAAGCTGCGCAGCCTTAGCATAGAATATGATGAGGAATTATACCCTCATCTTATGTCTACAATAGCTGAGCGCAGGTACGCCCTTATATATTTTCTGCAATGTTGCCTTATTATATTTATTGGCTTGTCTCTTTTCTTCTAATGCATCCTTTTTCTGTTTATGTAGGTGGTTGATCAGTCATGGCTTGCGCTTGGCTGCGATGGGCACCTTAGAGTCCCCGGAGGTGTTGGAGACCTTTGGAAAGGTGGTTCAGTGCGCTGTGGAGCGTGGTAGGGCGCAAGCCATGGAGGAGCTCCATGAGGCTAAGTTGTTGAATGTGGCACTTGCTGAGGTGCCAGGTTACAATGCCAATGCTTATGACGAGCTGATGAAGGCGATGGAGGGGATGAAGCTGCTTAAGCTTCCCCATATTGCGCGGCTGGAGCGCGACCAGGATTACCCCATAAGGTTAATTATGGAGGGGTTAACCCTGGGGCGACATATTTTGGAGGATGCAGAGGCGCAGCCAGACTTTTTTCTAAAGCCTGACGAGTCGCAGCTGCAAGTTCTCGTTTTTGCGCAGCCGCGTGATATACTGAACCCCTTCGTTCTCGAGAAGGAGGTTCCCCTTAAGGAGGTCTTGGAACTGCATGCAGATAGAGCAGCCAAGAAAAAGGGTATTAAAGGTAAAGCCATCCTATGTGGTGTGGGAGCTGCGCATATTCCCAGGTCAGATGGGTTTCCTGTTAGCGTAGCGACCGTATCGCCTAAGGATGCGTTGCTTTTGAGAAAGCTCCAAGAGGCAGGAAGCTCCGCTGCCCCTGAAGATAGTCCTGAGCATCGTCATAGTGTGTAGATGTAGGCTTTTGTAACTTTTATATTTTTGCATAAATAACAAAATATATCTTTTGCGTGTTATGGTATCTGTTCAGAAATTGTCATCCTTTATGTAAAAAAGATTGATTAAGATACTCATTTGGAACCTATATCTAAATTAAGTGCGTGACTTAAGATAAATTATAAGTATGAAAATAAACTTGCATTATTTTTGCAAAGTTTTACTATGTGACCAAGAGTCTTGGCTCGTTATTTGCTAAGCTTGTATAGTGTACGTGATATTTGCGCAGCCTTCGTGGGATGCGCAAGGAAAACTTACTTCAACGTCTTGAAGGTAAGGCGCCTAGCAAGGATGTGTGATCCAATGTTGATGGGTTTGCAACCCTCTTACTCAACGAGTTAATTAGTAGGTTTACTCATCCTTTCTGCCATCGTGGGTCTTAATTAGTGCATGCACGCCATGCAGGCAAAAAAGATAATATGACAATATTGACACATATAAGAATGTACGCAATAAAGTAGAATGTGTTATGGAGTTAGCTAGAAATCATAACGTTTTATTAATACTTGCAAGTTTTTGAAAAGTGAAAAACAATTCCTAATAAATAAAAGAAAATCAAACGACAAACAATTATTGGGCACATACTAAAGTGCAAAGTTGTCTGTTTGTGGACCGTAGCCCTTCCTAAAGATAGCATCTTTTGAGATTGCAGATATTCCAAGTGCGCGCCAGATCGTGACCTTCCATATCGCGCAACCTGTATGCACCATTACCTAGCGCATCGGTGACCTCATAGGGTCCTTCCCATTTGGGTCCAAGCTTGCCTGTGTCTTCTGCGTGGCTCGCGTCGTTAGCGCGGTATACAAAGTCTCCTGGCCTGAAGGAAGTATGTTTGACTTTTGCATCATAATACTTCTTCATTTTTGCTTTAGCCTTTGCTTCGCGTATAGCTGCGCGTTCACGTCTTTCTTCTAGTAAGTCCAAGTCTATGCGCCGCTCCTCAGCATTTGTTGTGACGTTGACCTCTGTTGTTCGTATAGTTGGCATTCCTATTTCAGCTGGTATGACGGCTTCTGTTCCATAGACAAGGGAGAATGGTGTGTCTCCGGTACTGGTTTTGATTGTGGTGCGATGCGCCCATAAGACATGTGATAACTCGTCCACCCATCTTCCTTTGTGTCTGTCAAGGCGCGCTTTTATCCCTTCACCTAAGCTGCGATTTGCGCGTTCAACCAAACCATTGGTTTGTGGGTGTTTCACTGAAGCAAAGTGTTGTGTGATGTTTAATTGCGCGCACCAATCTTTAAATGGGCTGTCGCATAATTGTTTCCCATTGTTTGATATGATTTCTCCAGGTAGTCCAAAACGACACACAATATTATCCCGTACGAAGCGTTTTACCTGGTTGTCAGTGATACTCACCGCTACCTTTGCCTCAATCCACTTTGTAAAGTAGTCTATGGCTACGATGAGGAATTTTAGTCCTCCCGCTGCAACTGGGAAAGGGCCTGCGATGTCAATGCCCCATTTATAGAATGGCCATGGTGAGGTGATGGGGGTTAGTTCTTGTTGTGGTTGGCACGGAATTGGCCTGTGTACTTGGAAATTGCTGCATTTTCTTATCATATCTCGCGCATCGCGGTGCATAGTAGGCCAATAATATCCTGACCGCAGAGCGAGCGCTACAACAGACCGTGGTCCTGAGTGCATGCTGCATGATCCAGCGTGAATTTCTCGGAGTACATAGTCTGCTTGAAGAGGTCCAACACATCAGAGCCAAGGTTGCAAGAAAGAACGTCGATATAGGATGTTATCTCGTAGTTCAAATTGTTGCGCTGTGCGCCACACTCTTCGAGCATCCTTATGATCTTGTGGTAAGACTCCTTTGCTAATGAATTCAATGATAGGTGTCATCCACGTGGGATCTTGTTCTTCTTTCACCGTGGATACTTCCATTTCCAAGATTGATTTGTTTTTTAGAGTTTATACTAATACCTGTTTTGATAAGTGCGCAAAGCTTGTAGATGCAATCTTGCTAAGCGCATCAGCTTTCCGGTTGTCCCCTCTAGGTACTTGTTTGATTGTGAACCTATCAAAGTTCTGAATTAAGGACTTGGTCTTTTCCAGGTATTGGATCATGTGTTCATCCTTGGCTTCATACTCACCTAGCACATGGTTAGCTACTAGCCTGGAATCCACGTTTGCTTCTAGGTTGCGTACACCCATTTGAATTGCAATACGCAGTCCAGCGAGTAAGGCTTCGTATTCCGCCTCATTGTTTGTGGCTGTGAATTCGAAACGCAGTGCGTAGGTGAACTCCATTCCTTCTAGATTAGTAAGGATAAGGCATGCGCCTGATCCATCCACGCATGAGGATCCATCTGTGAACAGAATCCAAGGATCCTGTAAGTCTGTTTTGCTTGTTGAAGTTGGACTATCAGTATCTGGCTTTTCAACAATAAAGTCGGCTAATATCTGCCCCTTAATTGCAGTGCGTGGTCTATACGAGATGTTATACTCGCTCAACAACACACTCCACTTTTGTAGCCGTCCTGATGCGTCAGGTTTAGAGATAACTTGTTTGATTGGCTGGTATGTGATCACAGCTATTGGGTGCGCTTGAAAGTATCTGCGCAGTCTTTTAGCTGCAAATACTAGAGCTAAGACCAGCTTTTCCATGGTGCTGTAGTTAGTCTCTGTCTTCTTCAATGCTTTGCTTACAAAGTATATGGGTGTCTGGACAGAGTTCCTATCTGTCAATAGTACTGCGCTAACTGCTCCGTGAGTTGCAGATAGGTACATGATTAACTCTTCCCCTGGTCGTGGTGCGACAAGTTTGGGGAGTGATGCCAGATGCTGTTTTAGCTATTGGAAAGCTTCTTCTGCTTCCTCAGTCCAACGGAAGTCTCCCTTTTTGGTGCACTTCGTGAGTGTTTTAAAGAGATGGAGTGATTTATCTGCTGACTTAGATAAGAAACGGTTTAGCCCAGCTTGCTTTCCGTTTAATGACTGGACTTCTTTTAGTGTGCGCGGTGAGGGGAGATCGATAACAGCTTTTGTTTATTCTGGGCAAGGCTTGATTCCATCAGGTTCTATTAAGTATCCAAGGAACATGCCTTCTGTCGCGCCAAAGGTGCACTTCTTGGGATTTAACTTCATGTTTATTTTTCCCAATGTTTTGAACGTCTCCTCGATGTCGCGCACCAATTCATCCTCTGTGTGGCTCTTGATGACAAGGTCGTCAACGTAGACTTCCAAGTTTCGACCTACTTGTTTTTCGAAAGCCATGTCCACCAATCTCTGGTATGTTGCGCCTGCGTTTTTTAGGCCAAAAGGCATTTTTGTGTAGCAATAGACCCCTTGACTTGTATGGAAAGCTGTTTTTTCTTCATCCTCCTCTGCCATCTGGATTTGATGGTACCCTTTGTATGCGTCTAGGAAGCACTTAAAAGGATATCCACACAGGGATTCTACTTTCCAGTCTATCTCCGGCAGTGGATAGCAGTCCTGTGGGCATGCTTTGTTGAGGTCTGTGAAGTCAACGCACATCCTCCAACTGCCATCACTCTTCTTTACCATCACTGGGTTAGAGAGCCAGTCGTGATAGTATACTTCGCGCATAATGCCTGCGTCTACAAGTTTATGTACTTCTTCCAGAATAGCTTTTGCGCGATCCGAGGCCTGGCCGCGCTTCTTCTGTCGTATTGGGGGATATCCTTGTCGGATTTGTAGCTTGTGCTCCGTGATAGAGTGTGGCACTCCGGTCATGTGCTTTGGTTCCCACTCAAAGATATTCAGGTTCTTTTGCAAGAGTGCGCATACAGCTGCTTTACCTTTGTCAGATAAAGATCCTCCAATCGAAATTTGTTGACCTGGGTAATCAGGGTGAATAGCGACCTTTAAGTTTGGTGTTTTTCCTGCGCGCTGTTCTGGAATATTTTCCACCTCACTGGTTACTGCGTTGCATTCTTTGGGTGGTACTGTGGTGTTGTAGAGGATGACAATTCCTCCTTCTATTGGAAATTTGAGCATCCCATGTGCTGTGGATGGTACAGCGCACATGGATGATATTCCAGGTCTCCCAATGATGCCATTGTACGGTGAGGGAGACTTGATTACCATGAAATTTATCCATGTTGCTGTTAAGTGTTGTTCATCTCCCACAACTACAAGTAAGCGTAATTGCCCCATAGGCCATATCTTTTCTCTTGTGAACCCAGTCAGCGACGTTGTGGCTGGTATCAATTGACTTTTTATCTCAGGTCATAGCCTTTTGAAGCAATGCTCATATAGGATGTCTGTGGATGCCCCCCCCAATCGATATACATGCGGCGAATCTCGTGTCCCCCAGTATGTATCTTGATAGTTAGTGGCTCTACTAATGCGTTGTCCGCAGCTAGAGTGGGGAAGGATCTCTCCTTTTCTGAAGAGAACTTTTGACTAACTTTTTGTTTTGTCTTGCGTTGCCATGACTGTATCATGTAGATGATGTCCGCTTTGTCTTTGGGAGGTTCTTTCTTGCCCCCATTCCTTTGTTTGTCCTTCCCTTCTTTAATGTTTTTTACGAGGTGATCCATTCTACCTTCCCTTACTAATTTTTCAATTAGTTGTCGTAGCTGGACACACTCGTTGGTTGTATGGCCTTTTTAGCCATGATATTCGCAGTATCCATTCCCTATGCGCTTGTCTTCTGCGGTACGCATTGGTGGAGGTTTTGGGAAGTTTGCACCCTCCGTTACAAATATTTCCCTCGGAGTTTTTGTGAGAGGAGTATACTTGTCATTATCTCGTCCACTGCGATAATTCTTGCCGCGGTTGCTGCTCTGATCATTGGATTGTCTCCTAGGCTGTTGATGCGTGGGAATTGCACCAGGCTTTACCTCTCGAGGGATCTCGAGAAGCTTACAACCCCCACCAGGCAGTGTACCTGATCGTTGTAGTATAGTATAGTGACAAGTACCGGGGGATTGATCGTTCAACTCAGGAATAGTGTCGTTAGGATTGAAATTGATCTAACTAAGTCTAAAGGTGAAGGATGATTCTTTTTTTTGTATTTTTATATTTTATGAAAAGCAAGTAAAAATCTCGGGTATTGGAAGGAGTGGCGGAATTAGTTTCTAATCAACTAACCCAAAAGCTACTAATTAAACTAATGTGCAAGAAAACTAAACTAAGGTTCTACAAGATAAGTGAAGCATGTCTACCCATGATATGTTATTCCTTGCTAGCTATCCAATTCTACCTATTGAATTGTCATACCTTGTTTTAATTGACGGGTTGTATTCCTTAATACCATTCATGGGGTGGCGTACTTACTTCCCCAATCCTATAAGCTCCTACTTCACTCCTATGTCGAGCTGGCTAAGAAGCTCCTAACATAGGATCACTAGAATTCGCTCATGCATTAAATACAACCATAAAAATCTAGTACACATCGGTTCATGTTTCTTAAGACGTTCAAGCAAGTTACACATTGGAGATCTGCCAGTTTTCTTAAGCCTAACATCGAATTCATTCAATCAAAACAAGAATCAATAGGAAACAAGAATTATAAACTAAACCAACTAGATCTATTGAAGTTGTCACGCCTTAATTGATGGAGATAGACACACACATCAACAAGCCCTCATTGATGGAGATAGACACAAACATCAACAAGAAATCAATGAGATTTAATCAATTATACACAAGTTTCACACAATCATAAGTAGACACAAGGTGAATTAGCCAAGCATAATTAATAAAGAACAAGCAACAATAATGATAATTGAAGACATGAATTAAGATAGAATCATCAAACCATTACAAGATTTTTATGGAGTGATTGAAACCCTCTAAGTTGCTGGAAAAACACCCACCAAAACCCAGGAATCGACCTTAGGGTTTAGGGCTTACAAAAAGTAAAGTTATGATGTTATATTTATAGGCTGTTTTTCTGTCGGCCCATATTGACGGCGTCAGCCCGTACTCTTGACGCTGTTACAACTATTTTTTCACCAAATTTTATATCTCTTCGTCCTCTTCGCGTGGGCTTTTGAATCACCTAAATCCGATATCGTATGCAAAAGTTATGACCAAAACAATATCAGCTACTCCGCGCGCAAGTTTTGACAAGTTAACACGTGACGGCCTTGGGTGACGCCTTCACGTTTCTTCTGGGCCGTCACCACTTTTACTCTTGACGCCGTCATAAAAAGCCTCTAGACGCCGTCAGGTACTGTTCTCAGCAAGGAATGTAGGGATCTATTCCTTGATAGATCACGAGCCAATAGATCGTTAGCTAACTAATGTAATCACTAGCTAGACTAAGTTAGATAATCTCTGTGAGCTTGTAATTATGCGGAATATAAAAACAAACGTATACTAAATTTGATCCTCTATGGATCGATAATATTAATAAAACTTCGTACTAAAACTTGTGTCTATTACAATGACCTAGGGTTCCTTATATACTAGTAGAAACCCTAACCTTTCTTACAAGAAACGAATAATGAAAAACTAATAAAAGATATTCTACATATCTTGTCCTAAAATACATAAGTTATTTCCATGGTTAAACTCTATCCGTAGGATCTCTAGATGTCCGCAGAAACCAGTCATCAGTAGAAAGTCACTAAGCCTTCCACAGGAACCTGTCAGCGGTATCAATCAGTAGTATCTTCAATAATTCCTTACAATCCTCCCCTAATCTTGAATTTGACACAGTTAAGTTCAAGATTTCTTTACAGATCGCCAATAACACAAACCAGAGGATTGAGAAAACTCATCAGCAGCAAAGAATCTTCATAAGTATAATCTCTATGATCAGTAACCAATTAAAAAGAATCTGCATAAGTATAATCTCTATGATCAGTTTCATACTATTCTCATCACATCCAGGTGTGTTAACTCCTGTGAGAGGTGAATCATTGAAAAAAATGGATTTGATGTCTCTTTACCAATAGCCATCACTACTGGAGTAGCCAAGTGTTCAAAGGTACACTGATAACCACATGATTTTTAGCAAATCATCAGCTATAAATGGATTTGATATGTCTTTACCTGTAGCCGTTTGCTCAGGACTAGTCAATTATTGATGAATAATCTTCTTGGTCAATTGAATACCAAATATGGTTTTTCACTGCCTTTACCACAAGCCATATACATGTGGGCTAGCCAATTATTTGGAATCCATAAAGGAAAAATCCATGGTCAATTGACAACCATTGCAACTACTCAACAATAAAGCATGGGTGAGTTGAAAACCCTATGGTTTTGAGCAGACCATTACAGCTATCAACAGATTTGATGAGTCTTTTCCAAAGCTGTACCCTTTGGACTAGCCAACTTTATGATGGAATAGTCAACATCAGGTAAGTTGATAACCAAACCTGCAGACAATAAATACAAGACTATAATTTTTTTTTAAACTAAACTTAAAAGAAAAATAAAAAATATACAACAAAATGCAATACCAAGATCAACTCATTGCAGATATGAATCCATTTGAATGCCATGCTTGGTTGCTAGTTCCTTCTTAGTCAAGATGCTTCTTCTGATGAACCTTACCAATTGTTCAGCAAGATGAAGATCATTTTCAGTCATATCCAGAGGAACTGATAACTTTGTCTCCAGCATGAGATGCATTACTTCCTTTGTGATAGGGTAAAGAACATCAGCCCAGCAATACAAGGTCTTACCAGTGGTTGTAACAATCATATGAACATTAGGAAGTGGAAAGAACTTCCAATATTCAACCACCCATGTCTTTTGACCTTTCCATACTTGAAACCTTACACCAGAATCACCTTTAGAGGAATCACACAAAATCTGCAAATCACCCATCAAATACATTCCAATGTCATTAGGGGAATGAGTTTGATAGTACTTGGTAACCCAATCATAAAGTGAGAGAAGATCTTGCTTGTCCACCATATGTAATATCTGACTCAGAAACAAGAATGTCTTAGTAGTTCCATCTTGTCTAGTTATAACATTCACTTTGCCTTGGCCAAGCTCAGAATCAACCAGTTCCCACTTCACAATTTTCTCCCATACAACAGGATCTTGACCATCATCAGAAGCATAATCAAAGAAAGTAGTACTATCCTCTAAAGGAATATCTTTTGGTGCCAGTATTAACAGGAATAGAAGGACCATCAGCAGGTTCTTCTTTAGGCACTGGTTTGGAAGTATCAGCAGGAACATCTGCTGAATCATCATCATCAGGTACTTCAATTGGAGTATCTTCTGAAGCATTATGGGTAACATCATGTGGAGCTTCAGAGGTATTAAGATGAGATTCAGCAGTATTATGATAAGAAGCAGCAGGAGTATCATCCATCCTAACATCAGGAGTATCATCTTTCTGAGACAAGACTGAAGGATGTTGCACATTCTCCTGACCACCATGAAAAGACCCAATAGATTTAGCTGGTTGATCAGCAGTATCATGAATCTTAGCTTTCTTAGCTTGAGGCTCATCCAATAATCTTCCTCTAAACTCCAACACATCTTGAACATTTATACCAGAGGAATGAAGATTTGAAATGATCTTGTCATAGTAGAAGGTGAGCTGCTTATCAGAAAATCCCCAAACCTTCTTTTGATTCCAACCTGACCCAAACATAGAACATCCCTGATTCTTCACAAAATTCCTCATATATTTCTTGATTTCATTCTTTGTCCAAGGTCTTTCCTTTTGATACTTAGCTTTAATCTCTGCCTCCTGTTGTCTCTGCAATCTTCCTCTTTCAACCATCATCTGAACAAAATCAGGATTATCAACTCCAAGCTCAGATGCACCCAAATTAGGCTTGGAAGCAACCTGTTCAGCCAAATTCTCCCATTGTTCAGCAGTAAGATTCTTAGCTATCTCATCAAGCTCCTTCTTTCTTTCAGCAGGCAAAGTGGTAGTAAATTAAGGTCCCATCTTATCCAAATCATCTTGAATTTTCCTAGCCAATGCTTCAGAGGCTTGCAAATCCAATTGAACTTTAGTAGCTGCAGCATCCTCTTTAGCTTGCATATGTGCAGCAACATTCTCACTAAGTTTTTCATAAGCAAGTTCCTCCTTGGATTTGACTCTAGAAGGAATGTCTTGATCAATCAAAATAGACTTGTCTTTATTTTGCTTCTTAGGAGGGACAAAAATCTTATCAGGAGAATCATGAGGAAGATCAGCTGGAATATCTACTGATGGACTATGAGTGCCCACTTCTGGCAAAGGATTAAGAAAATATTCCTTTCTAGAAACATCAGCAGAAGTCTTCTTGCTAGAAACATCAGCAGACTTCTTATCAGCAGAATGCTTCCTTCTGACATAATGAGCAACACCAGCAGACTTCTTGGCTATCGAAGCCTTTGGAACACTGGCATCAGTAGAATGAGCAACATCAGCAGTTGGAGCAACAGATGGTTCAGGCCTAATGTCTGCATTCTTCTGAACAATTTCCAAAGTGGTAGCAGCAAGAAGTTCAAGGCCTTCTAAGTCAATGTTGTCAGATGCTTTAGTAGAGTCCTCATCTGAGTCATACACCACCCCTTGTCTCTTTCTTTGCTTCAGCTTACCCTCCAACTTCTTAACTCATCCAATTAGAGTCAGAACAGCATTGCTGAGATTCTTTTTGGTGAAATTCAGATCATTCTCCATACATACCTGTTCAACAAAGCTGATACAGAAGTGAGAGTAACAGGACCTTCAGCTCCACCAACAGGGATATCTGTGGTATTGGAAGCATCATTGGTCCTATGAGTAGAATAATTTACATTTACATCTACATCTACATGATCCTCAAAGTGAGGTCTCAAAGGACTGAGTGAAGGAAGTCTTGTAAATTGTGGTGAGTAAACATTTTGGTCAAAGCCTAAATTGTCATTGAGCTCATGCTCAGGAGAATGAAGATCCATTGGGGAATGTACAGGTGTGGGTAATCTTGGTAAGAGTGGAGGCTGAACATCAGAAGCAACTGATACATTTGCATGAGGAGCATCTTCAGTTCTTTCAGGAGAATCCTCTGGTGCTTGAGCATCAGGGGAATCCTGACCACCAGCAGCTATATCAGCTGCATCTCCATCAAGGGGATTGCCCACCGGGGCATCAGCAGCTACACCATCAGGAGGATTGCCACCAGGCAACATGGCTGGAAGTAAGGGTCTTATTTCACCAGTAAATTTAAATTTCATTTGAGAAAACAACTTTTTAGATAAACCCTTAACAAGCAAGTGAGTGGGATCATTGGTCTCAATGTCCAAAATGATTTGAAGAAACCTAGGATACAATAAATATTTAAGTTTGGTATCCTTAACATTTTCAAGCATAGCATTAAAGATATACCTAGAAAAGTTGAATGTTCTTCCCTGAGAGAGACACACAATAGCAAGAGCAATGTCTGTAGAGAATTGGTCCCATCCACCAGACTTAGAGCCCATGCACTGAAGTAGGGCGTGTGTCAAAAATCTCCATTTTGGACAAAATAGATTCTTGTACCATACTTTCCCATCACCAGTATAAACAGCAGCCTGAAGCCCTCGAAGTATGTCACTCTTAGGCAACTCAGTCACCCCTCCTTCATCATCCAACTGTAGTTTGGTCCTGACCAACGACTCAGTAACCACATGTTCTTCCCCATCAATAACAGCAACAATCTCTGTTGGTCCATCTTCAACAGTCCTTATTTGAGCGGTTTCCCAAAATTGTACAACAAGAGATTCATAAATAACATCTGGATACTGGAGCAGAGCATAACGAATCTTGGACCTTTGAAGAAATTCCATCATGTCCACATAATCTTCATCATTCTTTCCACGATCAAGAAAGGCATGTTTGTTATGATCTCCTTTGAAATATAGTTCAGCCATTGATTGAGAATGAGAAATTAGGGTTGGGTGTTCTGAAAAATATTGAAATGGTTTTTGAAATTATATAGTGAGAAGGAATCAGTTAATTTGGGAGTGGGATATGCACGTCTTGGGTAAATATGGAAGTTAACAAACGTGTAATGAAACTGATGTGAATTATTGGAAAGAAATCCTTGACCAATAATCAACTAAGGCAAATCCCAATTAACTGACTCATCTGTAGAAACCAAATCAAACGGTTAAAACAAATGGCCAATCCGCAGAAAATAGTCAAACGTTGACTATGGTCAATAGATCAATCCGCAGCATCACTCAGCAGAATCTACCCTTCAGTGGAAACCAAATATCTTTAACAAAGATCTTTTAATTCAAAATTCAAAGAACCCTTAATTATCTCCAAACTGCCTCACATTAATGGTAATAAATACACGCGGTTGGGGAATCTTATAAATAAAGGCTAATTATCCCCAAATCTCTCCACTTCAAATCAAATCCCTAATTATCATATCTCCAGTCAACAATACATCCATGGCTTCCAATCAACCCATCATCAACCTTTCTTCTGACTCCTTTGATTCACTAACAAGTCCACCTCCACTCAGAATGCCAACTCTTCCCCGTGGTCTTACAAAAGAACAAGCCAAGAAAAAGAAACATGATGTGCCTACACCATGTTCATCATCATCTGAAGATCGTCCACCATATCCCTCTGAGATTGATGATCCTGAGTATCAGAGAGAGTTGGAGAGAAAGTGGAATGAATTGGAGAAGGCAAACAGAGTTCCCAGTCCTGATGAGTCTCTCATCTTCTTTACATCTTCTGATGAAGAGGATGATGAGAATGATGAACTTTACACTCCTACAACCTCTGATAAGCCTCAGTCCTCTTGTCCAAGAAGAAGAAAAGTAAATCTTCCATTGCCAAAGAACAGAAAGATTGTACTAGGTTTGCCCTGCCCTCAGTGGCAAGGACTCTTCAATATCAATAACAAGGGCAAGAAGAAGACTATGGACGGCAAGGGCAATGGCAAAGTAGAATAGGGACTTTGTTGTTTGTCTTTAACTTTCATTAGCTTGTATTGTACCTCTGAAGAATCAATAAAATTTGCCTTCTTAATTATTGTTTGTTTAAATTCTTCTGATTAGTATTCCCCTGAATAAATTAAACTTGAATAGGCCATCAGCAGGAACACACTTAACAACAAGATAAATAGTATCAGCAGCATGTTGGTCAAACCATTGACTTTCATCCGAAGAATCCAATTAAGTGGACAACTTGCACACTTAGTAATTGCTACTGACTCAACTACCTCCCATTAACTTACATTAACTCCTAGTAGACTCAAATCAAGTCTTTAAAAGAAGTCTTCAAGTCATAATCAACTCACCATTCCACAAAACAAATCCCAAAGTCATTTTTACAATTGAGTCATGAAGCCATCCCCCAAAGTCATTGAAATTTCTTCTGATTCATCAGACTCTACCTTTGACATGCCTCAAATCCAAAGATCATACTACTACTTAAATGAAGGTCCTTCAGAGTTATGTCCATCTCCAACCTCATCAGAGGAAACCACTGAAGCTGAGGAAGCACCAGCTCCTCTAGCTATGGTTGTCCCTGACTTCACTCCTGTCACTGCATTCTTAACTAGTGAAATGGAAAGAGTTTGTGTAGATATGAGAAGAATCTCTGTTCCTGAAGAGCCACAGTCCTCAGGTAGAAAGAAGGGTACATTGAAGGTGGTGCTTGGTCTTGCAGCTCCCAAACTCTGGAACAAGGACATGCAATCCAGAGGAATCCACAAGAAGATGCCAGACCCAAAGGACTTGGGTAAGGGGAAAAGAAAGATGGATTAGGTTGTTGCTTAGGGATGTGTTGGTAGGATGGTGGTTGGTTGTTGTTGAATGATGTATTTTGTGTTTCTTCTTCTGATGACAGAACTTGTAATGGTTGTACCAAACTTGCCACTGATGAATAAAATTTTACTTTACTGTCTTTACATCTAATGCCACTGAATGTAATTCTTGGACAATCAGCAGAAATATGATCTGAAACCAGACATTCATACAAAACACAAAAACACAAAAGAACAACCAGAATATTGTACAAGATTAGTAATAACCTGCAAAAGAAAGTTAGTAAACATAATAATCTACATATATACAACATGTACAATCCTCCCCTGAGGCATATGCCTCCCCTGAGGCTTATGCCTCCCCTTAAACATAGCATTCAAGGGTTAACCATCCCAATGTTGACAACTAGGTGATTAACCTAGGTCCATCAAAAGCTTTTGTTAACAGATCAGCCACATTATCATCAGTGTGAATCTTAAGCACTTGAATTAGATGCTTCTCATTTGCATCTCTTATAAAATGGTGCCTAATTTCTATGTGTTTAGTTCTCTGATGAAAAACAGGATTTTTAACAATGGAAATAGTACTTTGATTGTCAATTTAGATTTTAGTAGACATAAAGTTAAACCCATAATCCAACATCTGATTTTGAATCCAAAGTACCTGACCACAGCAATTGGCAGCAGCCACATATTCTGCTTCAGCGGTAGAAGTGGCCACAATGGTTTGTTTCTTGCACTGCCAAGAGATGAGTCTTCTTCCAAGAAATTGACAACCTCCTGTTGTGGATTTCCTATCCAAATTAGCTCCAGCATAGTCACTATCACTGTAAGCCTCCAACACAAATGGTGAATCCCTTGGGTACCAAAGGCCTAGTTTGGGTTGGCCCTTGATGTACTTGAAAATTTTCTTCACAGCATTTAGATGAGAAGTCAAGGGAGTGACTTGATGCCTTGAGCAAGCACTGACAGCAAAAGTAATGTCAGGCCTAGAGGCTGTGAGATACATGAGTGAGCCAATCATGGATCTATAAAGATGAACATTAACAGCCTCATCTTGCTCATTTGGATTCTTAAGCTTGGGTGGTTCATATGGAGTGGTAGCAGTCCTCAAAAGTTCAAAGTCAAACTTTTTCAAGATATCTTTAACATATTTCTCTTGATGAATAAAGATCCCTTCAGGGTGTTGTTTGACTTGTAGCCCTAGGAAAAAGGTTAACTCCCCCATTGCACTCATTTGAAATTCACCTTTCATCAAATCTTCAAATTCCCTGCACCATGCTTCCTTTGTGGATCCAAAAATGATGTCATCCACATATACCTCTACTAGAATGATATCCCTGGAGTTCTTCTTAATAAAGAGGGTCTTATCAATAGCTCCTCTTCTGTATCCATGCTCCAATAGAAATGTAGACAATCTAGCATACCATGCTCTTGGTGCTTGGTGAAGTCCATAAAGTGCTTTGACAACTTTGTACACCTTTTTGGGATGATGGGGGTCTTCAAAGCCCTGTGGTTGAGTAACATACACTTCCTCTTCAATTTTGCCATAAAGGAAGGCACTTTTGACATCCATCTGATAGACCTTAAACCCCATATAAGGCAAAGGCTAAAAATAGTCTAATGGCTTCAACCCTAGCCACTGGTGCAAAGACCTCAGTGTAGTCAATCCCTTCTTCTTGTCTGAAACCTTGAGCCACCAATCTTGCTTTATTTCTAACCACAATACCTCTGGCATCCCTCTTGCATTTTAAGATCCACTTGGTCCCAATTGCAATCTTCCCTGCAGGCAGATCAACAAGTACCCAAACATCTTGATTCTTGAATTGTTGCATCTCTTCCTGCATAGCTTCAACCCAACTAGGCTCACTTAAAGCCTGTTTAATGCTTGTGGGTTCAACTTGAGACAAGAAACAAGCAAACAAACAATGCTTCTGATCTGTGTGATTGTCTCTCTTCTGAGTGGATACATAAGTCAAAAATGCACATTGCCCAAACTTGGTATTCTTAATGGCACTCCTAGTGAGTACCATTACATTTGGATCACCAAGTATATTATCTTGTGGATGTATGGTGTTGATCCTTTTAATTGTAACAGGATTAACATCAATTGAGGTATCAAGATTGGTTAAAGTGGGAGCAAAGTCTTGATCATAGGAAGCTGATTGAAAAATGCCATCACTTTGCTCAACATTAGCAAGATCTGAGGGAGTTGGAAACCTGCCATAAGGTTCATCTAAACTTGTGGAAGCTTCAGTGGAAACAGGGACTGCAGCAGAAATTCCTTCAGCAGAATCTCCATCAGCAGAATCAACAGCTGCATCAGCTGATGCATCAGCAGAATTAGGTTTTCTGCTTTCTTCAACCGCAGCTTGTTTTAAGAGGGCTTCAGTGTCTTGAGCAAATTCAAGACCAAGTCTCTTAGCTTCCTCAGCCGCTGCATGTTCTTGCTTTTTGAGTCTAGCAAGATCTTCTGCATAGGTTGAATTTTCCACATCATCAGCAGATTTGGCATCAGAGGCTTCTTTGGTAAGAGGATCTGCTAGCTGGATTGGTAGAGTTGTTACAACAATAGTGGGTTCATCACATTCTGAATCACTGTCTGAATCATCTTGTAGAGTACCTGCATTGTTAGAAGATGACACTTGTACACCTGCAGAGAGGTTAGTTTTGTGCCTAGTATAACCCAAATAATCTGTAAGATAGTCAAGGTCAAAATACCATTCATGACCTTTTCCTTGAACATTAACATTCTCTTCCAGAAATTTCTGGTTAAGAGTCTCTTCTATCTTCTTTGCAGCCAAATTATAAACCCTATAAGCCTTGTTGTGAGCTGAGTAACCAACAATATATCCTTCAGCAGCTTTAGCTTCAAACTTGCCTAGGTGATCACTTGTATTCAGAATGGTCACCTGATAACCAAAAGGTTTCAAGTGTTCAATGGTAGGCTTCTTCCCAGTCAATAGTTCATAGGGTGTTTTATTGTGAGGTCTAGTAATCAACACCCTATTCAATACATAACATGCAGTACCAACTGCCTCAGTCCAAAACATAGTAGGAAGTTTAGAGTCAGCAAGCATTGATCTTGCAGCCTCTATAAGAGTTCTATTCTTCCTTTCAGCCACTCCATTCTGTTGTGGAGTCCTAGGAGTGCTATAATCTCTTTTAATACCCTTTAAGCCACAAAGTTCAATAAGATTGGCATTTTTGAACTTTGTCTCATTGTCACACCTAATACTTTTAATCTTCTTGTTAAGTTGATTTTCAGCTAGAGCCATAAATTCTTTGAGTGCCTGAAAGGTTTGATCTTTAGTCACTAAGAAAAATGTCCAACTGAATCTGCTGAAAGCATCAGTGATCACCAAACAGAAGTACTTATGATCAATACTCCTGATGGATGTTGGACCAAAAAGATCCATGTGAAGCAGCTGCAATGGTTCTGAGATTGTGCTCACAACAGTAATGGCCTTATGAGAAGCTTTGTGTTGCTTTCCCTTGTTACAAGCCACACAATTATGCTCATTGGTGAACATCTTGGAAGGAAGTCCATGAACAAGTCCATCTTTAGCAAGTTTGTTGATGACTTTAAAATTAACATGTGCCATCCTCCTATGCCATTTTGTAGATTCATCCAAGGATGTTTTAGCCACCAAGCAAGTAAGATCACCTTCTGGCTTGACATCATTCAAGTCAAAGGTATAAAGATTATCATTTCTTGGAGCCTTAAGTAACACAAGATTATCATCAGGCATTTGGAATTCAGGTGAAAGAATGAAACAACCATCTTCAGTGAAAAGCACAGGAAGCTTTTTGTCACAAATTTGTGAGACTGAGAACAAATTGAATCCTTGAAGCTCCTTCACATAGTAGACATTCTCAAAATCCACCTTTGGAGTTCTAATGGTTCCTTTACCAGTAATCCTTCCTACTCCACTTCCAAACCTCACAATGCCTCCATTAAAAGGCACAAAGTCATCCAACTTCTCTTCATTACCAGACATGTTTCTTGAACAGCCACTATCAACTATACCTAAGTCTTTATTAAGAAGAGGATGTTCCTACAACAAAGAAAGTTAATATACAACAACAACAAGTAATCTGAGACTTAAGTCATGAAAGACTTGAGCCTGCCCTGTGGATCATTCTGATGAACCCAAGATGATGAGTTAGAACCACAATCGTTCCTGGATTCCCTGTAGTTAAATGGTCTTTTATATGTCCAAGAACAATCTGCTGAGGACTTTTCAGCAGTATCCCAATGACCCTTTCCCATACTCATTTGGTCAGTATATTCATACCAATGATTAGCACCAATAAAAGGTTGAGATCCATATCTATTTCTATTGGTATTCATATATCTATTATTAAAATCAGACCTATTGGAATAAACAGGCCAATCTGCTGGAGTGGAATACATTCTGCTGACTTGATAATTGGCCTGTGGAGCTAGTGAAGGTTTGGTATTAGTCCACTTATGTCTAGGTCTATTATTAACAACAGAAACACCCATCCCCTTTTCATGAAAATCACAATCCTTAATTAAATGCAACTTGCTACGACAAACAAAACACTTCTTTTTCTTATAAGATTTATTAAATCCAAAAGATGTCTTATGAAACATAGAATTATTCAAACAAACATCAGAAACAGAATTGTTTTGTAAACACTGAAAGGAATTGTTTTCATAAGAAGTAAATAACAAGTCTTCAGAAGAGGCTGGTTGATAAAGAACTTTATCAGCAGCAACTTCAGAGTCCACAGACTTGTAGGTTGACTTGTCAGAAATCTTTGTTGAGGACTTGGGTGAGTCTGACTTGGTCTTGGAATCACAACTGGCATAACTAGAGGTCTCTGAGGTCTTGTCCCTGGAAGAACAAGAGACATAAGTGTTAGAATCATTACTAGATATACTTCTAGTGTCAGGGGAGTCATTGATCCTAATGCCAGTGGTTTCCTTTGATTCTGGTGAGTCAAACTTATGGGATGTGGGTTTAGGGGTTCCTATGGATGGACAGTCTTCAGACTTATTTGGCAAGTCTTTAGACTTTTTGCCAAAGAGATGGTGTGAACCATCAAAGTCAGAAGTTTTGGTGGTAGGCATAAATACACCTCTGATAGGTCCCGGTACAGCATGCATCTCACCTTCTTTTAGATAATTAATGGGGATAGAATAGTTATGGTTCTTCTTATCTAAATAGTGATTAGCTTCTGGACCTACATACTATTTAAACCCTAGACCTATCTCAGAAGTAACAGACTTACTACTGTAGAGCAACCTAGATAATTTATCACCTGAAACTAGCCACTCTTTATGCCTAGCTACTTCTTTATCCAGTTTCTCTTGCAAAATATTTTTCTTAGACTGAATTCTAGCTTTTTCTTTTTCAGAAAATTTCAATTCATTGCTAGCACATTCTAAATCTCTACTTAAAACTCTAATCTTTTCCTCATAAGCTAATTGATTTTGTTGAAACCACACCTTTTGTTGTTCTAAAGTTTTAAAAGCTTCTTTATAAGTTGCAGCTTCAATAAAACAAGCATTATATTTTGGTTTCATATCATCATAAGCTTCTTTTAGAGTTGTATATTTAGAATCACAATCACAAGCACAAGTAGATACCTGAGGAGAGATTCCCATGAGACCAAAGCTATCATTACAACTAGCCATGCAGGAGATTTGAGTTGCTTGTATCATCATCATGCTCATTCCAGTGCACACTAGTATCTATAGCAGTGATTAAGGCCTTTGATTCTCCAGCTTCCACTTCTTTCTTCTTGTATGCTGAATACCTGGTACTGGCTTCACCCTTCTTGGCTATGCATTCTCTTGCAAAGTGGCCAATTTCTCCACAAACATAACACTTCACCTTCCTTCTGTCAAACCTAGCTGCATCTCTTCTTTCAACATTGAGCTTTTTACCAACCTTTTGCTCAAATCGCCTCACCTTGAGAGATAGCATAGCCATTTGCCACTTTAAGTCCAATTCTTCTAAAGCAAGTTCATCAATCTGCTCAAAATCTTCATAAGCTATTTGTTGCTGTTTATCAACTTCAGCAACAAATGAATGAAGTACATCTTCCATCACATTGCAAATCTTTGGATGAGTTATTGGATTAGCACTTGAAAAAGACAATGTGGTCATTGGAAGACTTTGGCTTGGGGTGGATGGACTTGAGTAAACCTGTGGTACTGAGGATGGACTTGTATAGGTATGTGGCATGTAGTTTGAATTAGAACTGACAAATGCAGATTGTGAAGGAGTTGCTGCATATGGAGAGAATCCCTTTATGTCACCTTCCAAAGCTCTGAGTTTGTTGTACAAGTCATCAAAGGTGAGGTAGTCCAAGCCACCTTTGGTTTTCAATTATATACTCACCTGAGACCATGAGGGAGGCAAGGCTCTTAGAAACCTATAGTTCACCTCCTCATTGTCAGGTCTGGCCAGCAACTGATTCAAGTGACTCAGAATCTTCTGAAATCTGTCATAACCTTTGTGAGGACCTTCCTCTTCAGTGATCTTGAATTCTTGGAACTCCATCTTCAGCATACTTTTTCTCATCCTCTTTGATTCTTCATTCCCACCAAATCTAGCTTTTATGGCCCACCAGATTTCTCTTGGATCAGTCATGGAATGAAAATCTCCCATGTGGTCATCAGGGATTGCCTGCAGCAATATGGTTCTTGCTTTGTTTTCACTTTGAATAGCAAGAATTTCTTCAGCAGAAACAGGTTCTAATATTGTAACTTTCCCATTAGCATCAACACTTTGCTTTTTAGGACGACAACCATTGAGTATAACATTCCAGAGGTTATAATCAACACTTGCAATCCAATTCTGCATCTTCATGGCCCAGATTTCATACTCATCCTTCCTAAGAAAAGGAAGTTTTGCATTGCTCTTGGAGAAGGCCACTTGTTGTAGTTGTTGAGTGAGAGAGCCTGCTTCAGAGAGAGCAACATCACCTCCTGGTTTGTCTGCCATAGGTATTGATTGAGTAGTTATGTGATTGTGTAGAGGTTACAGAGAGTATCTAGTGGCTCTGATACCACTTGTAGGGATCTATTCCTTGATAGATCACGAGCCAATAGATCGTTAGCTAACTAATGTAATAAGTTAGATAATCTCTATGAGCTTGTAATTATGCGGAATATAAAAACAAGCGTATACTAAACTTGATCCTCTATGGATCGATAATATTAATAAAACTTCGTACTAAAACTTGTGTCTATTACAATGACCTAGGGTTCCTTATATACTAGTAGAAACCCTAACCTTTCTTACAAGAAACGAATAATGAAAAACTAATAAAAGATATTCTACATATCTTGTCCTAAAATACATAAGTTATTTCCACGGTTAAACTCTATCCGTAGGATCTCTAGATGTCCGCAGAAACCAGTCATCAGCAGAAAGTCATTAAGCCTTCCGCAGGAACCTGTCAGCAGTATCAATCAGTAGTATCTTCAATAATTCCTTACAAGGAAAATTAAGACTTTGCCGTTTTCTTCACTTTTATGCTCCAAAAACGTCCAAAATGCTTCTTTTTCCAGAATTCACTCCCAAAGTACCTAAAATCACAAAAGGAACGATTTAGGGCAATATTTGATCAAATAAATTCAATTTCGGGCTTAAATGACCCCCTAAAAGTGTTTCATTTTTCGCCCCATCATATACCCTTACACTTGAGATTTGCTTGTCCTCAAGCAAATGCGCTTTTATTCTAGTCAAAATACAAGTTAGGGGTCATTTAACACTAATATAAAAGTAATTACAACAAATAATCATTCCACTAAAGACGAAAGACAAGCACGGAGGTCATACACTAGCACCTCACAAATAGTGTTTAGATACTCACATCTCTCGGGTGTAATAGAGTATATAACACAATATGGAAACGGAAAATATCTCTCACTACCTGTCATAGCAAAATAGATTACCATAGGCTTGGGAAAGGATCAAACCTCCACCACATGGCGTAAGCACCTAGGATAAACTATCAAAGAGGTCTTTTAAAAAGGTTGTAACGTTAGGTGTAGGGATATGGAATACACGGTTTTGTTGGATATAGGCAGTCTTTACTGGTGGCGAGTTAACAATCTTAGTTAATTACATGTACAATATGGCGCTGCTAAGCCAAGACTAGACTCGACTTAAGCTAATAAATGAAAAATAACAAAAATATAAAACGAACATAGAATGAAAAGGGATGGTAGTCCGTATGTTTTTTTTTTTTTTTTTCTCTTTTCTTTTTTTTTTCTATTTTTTTTTCTTTTTCTAGATTTTTTTTTTTTTTTTTTTTTTTTTTTTTTTTTTTTTTTTTTTTTTTTTGCATACACTCTTACCCTACCATCCAAAATTATATATCATAGGGAATGAATATTCCCCTTATACTTGAATTTTTACATACATTACATTAAACTAATCTAATGACTCGAATTAAGAAAATCAAAACACTTGGAGTACTTTTAAGATTAACGCACATATGGGGGTAATAAATGATGTTCTTCCCTATTACTCCATAAAATAAATACTTTACCCATGAGTCCCAATCGTCCCAAAACAATATGTACAAGGATATGACTCGACTTAGCAACCATGTAATCAATTAGATAGTTAACTTAGGGTTTAACAAATAACAATAATGCACTAAAGATGAGTGCATACACGGAAGGCTAAGGCGATTTGGGTGTACATTTAAGTGAGGTGTAACAAATTTTTCCTTTAAGTAAAATGCTTAAAGTTAGAAACGAAAACATAGGCTCGGAGAGGTGTACTAGGGGTTTCGTGTACTAAAAATGAGTACAACGCTAAGGTGTGAGAAAAATTAATTGACTTAACTAGCCAAGTAATATGACTTAAATGGTCAAGTAATTATGACACGGGTTTAACACAAGGGTGATCCTAATGCCTCTTATCATGTAGTAAATCCTACTACACGAATGTAGTCTCACTAGCGGTCTCGGGATGCATCACTAACGCAAGTTCTAGAATCTAAATGCTACCGGTACACTCATAAGCACTAATAGTAAATGCTTTTCCTATCAAATCTAAAGGCGAACCTCACATATTTGGGTGGAAAATTTTTCTGAACGGTACGGTTTTGTGCTAGTCATAGAATCTCCTATCCATGAGACGCTTGCTATGGCTAAAGTTTCACTCCGAAATGTTGTAAAAAAATTTAAATTTGGCGCTAAAATTACACTAACAAGTATTTCTCATAGTTTTATTATACATCTACTATCAAACAAACAAACTCAAGCGAAAGTGTATCTGTAAGGTATCATCATTTTACCCTCCCCTTACACTTAGGATAAACATTGTCCCCAATGTTCAAGTAAAGAATGTAAAAGTGAATAAGTAAAAAGAATGAAATCAAATACTCCCTTGATTCGCTCGGTATGGATAATAAGGTAGCCAGGTTAAATCTTCCTCCAAGAAAATGAACAATCAAAGCTTCCCTTCCAGAATATAAATCATCTTCTTGTCATATATAACCTGTTAAACCTGAGAAAACAATCACAAAAACCCAAAGCATCAATCCGAACAAAGAAAACTCACAACTAGATGTAATTTCAGACTTAGGAATAAAAACATAACAATTAAAGATATAATGCTTGTGGAATGAATGTTTGCAGATTTCCTGGAGTTTATAAAACTAAAGAATCAACAAAAACTTTAAGACTCCGTTAGAAAAACAAAACCGGTAAAATTTCCAGATTTTTAGACGTGACGCCGTCAAGAGTAAACTCATGACGCCGTCAGAAGTGACCTGCAGAAATTCTTGTGTTAAGTTTCTGGAAAATTTCTAGAAAAACTTGGTCCTACTTCCTGGAAAATCCTGCAAAACTTCATTATGACTCGATACAAGCATTTGACTCTAACAAATACGAATATACATGTTCACTTAATATTGTGGAGAATCATGATCAGTTTGTTTCTTAAAAACATATTTGGGGTTTCCCCTTACACTTATCTTTTGCAAAAATACCTTTGGGTGAAGTTAAGACTATGTCAAACAACAAAGTAAAGTATTTCCACTTTTTAGTTTAGAAACATGATCTACCAACAATAAAAATAAAGCATGCATACGGAAGCAAATAACAAACAAAAATGAAATCACACAAAGCATGGGTTGCCTCCCAAGAAGCGCTTTTCTTTATTTACGAGTCTTGTAGCTAGACTCAAGGTCATGGGTTACTACGTGACCTCATCCTCAAACGTTACATCTTCCTCACCAATCATTTCATTATTATTTTCTTGATAATGTTTTACATGTTGTATGTTAACAGTAAATTCTCTACCTTCATCGTCTAATAACACAACGGCTCCAGTTTTAGAGGAACTTTTCACCGTAAATGGTCCATACCATCTAGACTTGAGTTTCCCTGGAAATAATCTTAATCGAGAATTGTACAATAGGACTTTGTCCCCTTCTGAAAATTCCTTGGGTTTATTAATTCTTTGATCATGCCATCTTTTTGCCCTTTCTTTATATGTAATGGAAGACTCATAGGCTTCTAATCTAAGCTCATCAAGCTCGTGTAATTGCAAGAACCTATTAGTTCCGGCAATTGTATAATCTAAGTTACATGCCTTAAGTGCCCAATAAGCCTTATGTTCTAATTCTACTGGCAAGTGACATGCCTTACCATACACCATGCGAAACGGGGTTGTTCCAATAGGTGTCTTGTAGGCGGTTCGGAATGCCCATAAGGCTTCGTCGAAAATGACCAGTCTTTTCTATTCTGACTAACCATTTTTTCAAGTATTCTTTTAATAGCCCTGTTTGTGTTTTCGACCTGGCCGTTGGTTTGTGGATGATAGGCGGTGGAAAACCGATGGGACACTCCATACCTCTTCATGCCCTTCTCCATTTGCGCATTGCAAAAGTGGGTCCCCCTATCACCGATGAGGGCTTTAGGAATCCCGAATCTAGCAAAAAGCTTTTTCAAAAAATGAATAACTACCCTGGCATCGTTGGTCCTAATGGCTTGTGCCTCTACCCATTTCGAAACATAATCGATGGCAAGTAAAATGTATTCGTTCCCCCCTAAAGATGGAAAGGGTCCCATGAAGTCAATTCCCCAGACATCGAAGACCTCACATACTTGTATAAAATTCTGAGGCACTTCATCCCTATGTGATATGTTCCCAGCCCGTTGACATGCATCGCATGCCTGTACCATTTCTTTGACATCACGGAAAATTGTGGGCCAATAGAATCTCATGTCAAAAATCTTTCGAGCGGTGGTGCTTATCCCAGATGCCCTCCAGAGGGACCAGAGTGACATTCCCTCATAATCTTCACTGCCTTTCTTTCTGAAACACAACGTCTTATTATTTGGCAGGACGCCTTCGGAATAAAAATGGTTCATCCCAGAAGTAGTATTTTAACTGAGAAAAGAACCTTTTTCTTTCGTACTTAGTCAGGTGTTCTGGAACGAGTCTGCTTGCGAGATAGTTGGCAAAATCGGCGTACCAAGGCTCCGAATCAATCATTGACATGAGTTGTTCGTCAGGAAATGAATCCCTAATCTCACACCTATCGTGCTCATCCAAGGGGTTTCCAAGACGAGATAGATGATCTGCGGCCAGATTTTCTGCCCCCTCTTATCACGAATCTCAACATCGAATTCTTGTAACAACAAGATCCACCGAATTAGTCGTGGCTTAGCATCCTGCTTAGCAAAAAGATATCGAAGAGCTGAGTGATCAGTGAAACGACTGTCTTTGAAAGGACAAGATATTGCCGGAATTTGTAGAATGCGAACACTACGGCTAATAATTCTTTTTCGGTGGTGGAGTAATTCTCTTGAGCGGGATTCATGGTTTTACTTGCGTAGTAAATAGGTTGGAATAGCTTGTCACGCCGTTGGCCCAATACAGCCCCGACAGCGAAATCGCTAGCGTCACACATGATTTCAAACGGTAACTCCCAGTTGGGTGTAATCATGATTGGAGCTTGTGTGAGCTCCTTTTTTAAGAGATCGAATGCATCCTTGCATTCTTGGGAGAAATCGAATGGAGCATCCTTCATGAGCAATTGAGTCATTGGCCGAGCTATTTTGGAGAAGTCTTTGATGAATCTCCGATAAAACCAGGCGTGCCCCAACAAGCTCCGTATTGCTTTAACAGTCATGGGGTATGGTAACTTAGATATAGCTTCAACTTTAGCTTGGTCCACCTATATCCCATTCCTTGAGATCTTATGCCCTAACACAATCCCTTCTTTCACCATGAAATGACACTTTTCCCAGTTTAACACCAAGTTGGTTTCCTCACAGCGTTTAAGCATTTTTTCTAGATTAGCAAGACAGCGGTCGAAGGAGTCCCCGAAGACCGAAAAGTCATCCATGAACACTTCCACGATGTCTTCCATGAGTTCGTGAAAGATTGCGGTTATGCATCATTGGAAAGTGGCGGGGGCATTACATAGCCCAAAAGGCATCCTTTTGTAGGCGAACGTTCCATAAGAGCAAGTAAACGTGGTCTTTTCTTGGTCCTCAGGTGCTATGGGAATTTGAAAATACCCTGAGAATCCATCCAAGAAGCAATAGTACTCGTGCCCAGATAATCTCTCTAACATTTGGTCAATGAATGGTAAGGGAAAGTGATCTTTCCTCGTGGCATCATTGAGCTTTCGATAGTCAATGCATACCCGCCATCCAGTGACTGTTCTCTGGGGTACCATCTCACCCTTGTCATTCTTAACTACCGTCATTCAACCCTTCTTAGGTACAACCTGTACCGGACTAACCCATGGGCTGTCCGAGATTGGGTAAATCAATCCTGCATCCAGAAGTTTGATGACTTCTTTCTTCACCACTTCCTTAATGTTGGGGTTCACCCGCCTCTGGGGTTGCACGGTAGGTTTATAATCTTCTTCCATGAGAATCGTATGTGTGCAAAAAGTTGTGACAATCCCCTTAATGTCGGCTACACTCCATGAGAGCACTCCCTTATATTTCTTTAGGACCTCTAAGAGTTAACTTTTTGTTCATGTTCGAGGGAAGAGTTTATGATTACCGGCAGTTGGTCCTCTCCCTGAAGGAAGGCATACTCTAAATGGTTAGGAAGTTCCTTAAGATCTAACTCAGGAGGTTCGATAATAGAAGGCTAAAGCTTGTTTTCGGGCTTTCGGAGCTCGAGATGCTCCGTTGCCTCTTGTCTAGGGTAGAAGGAGACTGCACCAACATCCTCCATCTTTTCCACCTCTAGCAAAGGCAGAAAACTCTCGTCCCGTAACCAGCCTTCCTCGATTTGTTCATCAACACAGATATCAATGACATCTGTGAGTTCATCGACCTCCCCAATGAAATAGAGCCGGTTAGCTGCTTCGAGAGAGAGATCCATAGAGTCCTTAATATCGAAGGTTGTGCTATCGGTTCCCACTCGCAAGGTTAACTTGCCGTCATAAACATCAATGACTGCACGAGCGGTAGCAAGAAATGGTCTCCCTAAGATGATGGGTACCAAGTCATCCTCCTCCATATCTAAGATTATGAAGTCGACCGGGAATTTGAATTTCCCAACTTTGTCTAGCACATTCTCGCATATCCCTACGGGGTACTTGACTGATCTATCGGCTAGTTGGATGTTCATACGGGTAGGCTTTAATCCAGAGTATCCTACTTTAAGGAACATAGAGTGAGGCATGAGATTGATACTCGCCCCCAAATCGGCAAGAGCATTCTTTATTGATAGAGATCCTATGGAGCAAGGCAAGGTGAAGCTGCCTGGATCGTCTACCTTTTTCGGTAGTCCTCGATGGGTCACTACCGAACATTCTTCCCCCAGGGTCACAAGACCCTCAAGTTTCTTTCGGTTAGCGAGTAGTTTTTTAAAGTATGCGCTATACTTCGGCATGTGATAGCAAGCATCAAGGAGGGGTATGGTGACAACTGAGTCTTTTAGATATGACAAAAATCTTTTATTATCATTCTCAGTTTTCTGGTTTTTTAATCGGGATGGGAATGGGATTCTCACAGGTTGGTTAGATGGGGTTGATGGGGAAGGGGTCATCAAGGGAGGTTGGTTGGGAGTATCGCTGCCCACATCCTCCTCCTCCTTGCGAGGCTTGTTTGGATCGGGAGTGATGGAGGATGAGCTCGGGTAAGGGGGTCCTTGGTTGTTGTTCCAGCTCGAGTGGTTATGGCGAGCATGGGGTCTTTTTGGCTTACTGATGGCATTTCAAGGTTATCGAGGGCTGAGTTAAGCTTGTTGAACCATTCTCCAATGTCATTCTGCTACTCGTCAACAAGTTCATTAAGACCTTTTAATTGTAAGCCTTTTTCTTGAGTGAAGTGACCAAGGTCATCTTCAAAAGTGCTCCTGATTTCGAATTCAGGACCTTCGTCTCCTTCTCTTCTTTTTACCAGATTCCCCCAGAGGGTGTAATCGTCATTTTGGTAAAAAGGCAAAAGAGATGGATCAGCATGGATGTTACCTCCTGACAAACACGCATGTTCAGTCGTGGTTTCTCCTCCGCATTCCTCTACCTCATGCGGGCCCCCACAGTAGTCGCAGATCAAGTAAGGATTTGGAAGTTGTTTAGGTAACTGCGACCCAGCTAGGTACTCCATTCTTTTGTGATTTTTTCTTAACCGATCTGAAGTGATTTCAGAAATTCTGACAGTCGACTCAGGTTCATCCCAAGTGTCATCCTGGTCTTGAGCATATTCTTCAATCCTATCCCATCCTTCTTCGGCACTAAGATTGGCTAATCTCCTTTTTCTAGATTGGTTGATCCCGTTCCGATCATTAAAGGAGACACTGTCGTAGAAGATTTGGACCAAAAGCCAAAGTTCGATGCCATGATGGGGAACTTGTCTTATTAAATCCTTAAATCTAATCCACGATTTATGGAAGGGTTCGTCCTTCCCTTTTCGGAAACGGAGGATCCTATCTCTAAACGCTGAGGTTTTTCCAGGTGGAAAGAACTTCTCATAGAACTTGGATATGAGTTGCTCCCAAGTGAAAATAGATTCAGAAGGGAGTTTATCATACCACTCTTGGGCTTTTTCATAGAGGGTTAAAGGAAAGAATCGTAATCGGGACGTGTCTCTAGTAGCCCCATCCGTATGGAGGGTGTCTACTATTTTCAAGAAATCTTTAATGTGTTGAATTGGATCTTCCTCATCTAATCCACAAAACTTACATGCACTTCTGACAAGCCAAACATCGGTCGCATGCAAGACCTCATTGGTGTGTTCGTTTGGGTAGACAATGGCATTTGAAAAGCCACGAGGGTTTGGGGAGGAGTAGTCCTTAAGGCGCTTAGGAGTAGGAGTTGCGGGGGTACTCATATCGTTGTTGGGTTGGGAGCTAGGGGTTGTAAGGTGATTTTCTGAATTTTCTTCAGAAAGGGGTGCATCAAAATCGATGGCGACGCTAGATGGTTCAGGAGTTGAGTGAGATCGTCTTAACCTACGCATTTCTCTTTCGGGTTTTGCATAAGGCAAGACAAGGTTTCTAGTGGAACTACGACTCCTAGTGATCCTAAGGTTAGAGAATTCATCGGTTGCCATGATGGCGGATGGTAGAGAGGTACAAACAAAAATACGAAGAAATAAGATAGACTAAAGAGAACCTAAAAATAAAAATAAAATCTTACTAGAAAGGAATCTAGCAAGTAGACCTAATAAAAAGAGATTCTAACCTAGACAATAACTATTCCCCAGGCTGCGGCGCCAAAAACTTGATGCGTGGGAATTGCACCAGGCTTTACCTCTCGAGGGATCTCGAGAAGCTTACAACCCCCACCAGGCAGTGTACCTGGTCGTTGTAGTATAGTATAGTGACAAGTACCGGGGGATTGATCGTTCAACTCAGGAATAGTGTCGTTAGGATTGAAATTGATCTAACTAGGTCTAAAGGTGAAGGATGATTATTTTTTTTTTTTGTATTTTTATATTTTATGAAAAGCAAGTAAAAATCTCGGGTATTGGAAGGAGGGGCGGAATTAGTTGCTAATCAACTAACCCAAAAGCTACTTATTAAACTAATGTGCAAGAAAACTAAACTAAGGTTCTACAAGATAAGTGAAGCATGTCTACCCATGATATGTTACTCCTTGCTAGCTATCCAATTCTACCTATTGAATTGTCATACCTTGTTTTAATTGACGGGTTGTATTCCTTAATACCATTCACGGGGTGGCGTACTTACTTCCCCAATCCTATAAGCTCCTACTTCACTCCTATGTCGAGCCGACTAAGAAGCTCCTAACATGGGATCACTAGAATTCGCTCATGCATTAAATATAACCATAAAAACCTAGTACACATCGGTTCATGTTTCTTAAGACATTCAAGCAAGTTACACATTGGAGATCTGCCAGTTTTCTTAAGCCTAACATCGAATTCATTCAATCAAAACAAGAATCAATAGAAAACAAGAATTATAAACTAAACCAACTAGATCTATTGAAGTTGTCACGCCTTAATTGATGGAGATAGACACACACATCAACAAGCCCTCATTGATGGAGATATACACAAACATCAACAAGAAATCAATGAGATCTAATCAATTATACATAAGTTTCACACAATCATAAGTAGACACAAGGTGAATTAGCCAAGCATAATTAATAAAGAACAAGCAACAATAATGATAATTGAAGACATGAATTAAGATAGAATCATCAAACCATTACAAGATGTTTATGGAGTGATTTAAACCCTCTAAGTTGCTGGAAAAACACTCACCTAAACCCAGGAATCGACCTTAGGGTTTAGGGCTTACAAAAAGTGAAGTTATGATGTTATATTTATATGCTGTTTTTCTGTCGGCCCATCTTGATGGCGTCAGCCCGTACTCTTGACGCCGTCATAACCATTTTTTCACCAAATTGCAGATCTCTTCGTCCTCTTCGCGTGGGCTTTTGAATCACCTAAATCTGAGTTCGTATGCAAAAGTTATGACCAAAACAATATCAGCTACTCCACGCGCAAGTTTTGACAAGTTAACACGTGACGGCCTTGGGTGACGCCTTCATGTTTCTTCTGGGCCGTCACCACTTTTACTCTTGACGCCGTCATAAAAAGCCTCTTGACGCCGTCAGGTACTGTTCCCAACAAGGAAAATTAAGACTTTGCCGTTTTCTTCACTTTTATGCTCCAAAAACGTCTAAAATGCTCCCTTTTCCAGAATTCACTCCCAAAGTACCTAAAATCACAAAAGGAACGATTTAGGGCAATATTTGATCAAATAAATTCAATTCTGGGCTTAAATGACCCCCTAAAAGTGGTTCATTTTTCGCCTCATCAGCTGTTCTTGTTGCCTATAATTTGAGTAGCCTTTTTTACTGTCCGCAGCGGCTGCTTCTCCTTGTATGAAGGATCTTGTGCGCTTCATTAGCTCATCGAAGGTTTGGGGAACCTTGTCGTTTAGCTTCCGAATGAGTTCTGGGTTATTAATCCCATTCATGAACCCTAAAATTTTTAGGACTTCGGGACACGCTTTAACATGTATACATTCATCTTTAAATCATTCCATATAAGCACTGGTTGATTCCCCTTGGCGCTGTCTTACTCTGGCTAGTTCAACAGGGTTTTTAGCGCACTTCTTTCTTTGGGTGAAGTTTAAACGGAATGCTTTCCGCAATTCTTCAAACCCGCCAATGCTCCGTCGTGGAAGCTTGCTAAACCACGTGCGCGCATTCCCTACTAAGGTAGAATTAAACATATGGCACCACACAGGTTGTGGCCAATTTTCGATAGTAGCAGCCGATTCGAAAATTTTTAGGTGGTCATCCGGATCACCTGTTCCATCATATGTTTTGACATTAGTGGGCATGCGCCTTCTCTTATGATCGGAGTAATCGCTGATGCGTCGTGTAAATGCATCAACTTTCTGGTGACGCCACGGAAGAGACATGTCTTCGTCTTCTTCTTCGCGACGTCTTCCTCTAGACTTCCAGTGTCCTGTTTCCTTATCCTCATTGTCCGAGGAGTCGTTGGAGGAAAAGTAATCTCTTTTGCGGCGCTTGCGCCGGCTCCCTTCAGAGGAAGAGCTTGAGGGCTTTCACTTGGGGATATTCTCCTCCCTAATCTGTCGTGAATTCTTTTGCTCCCAGACCTAGAGGAACCTTTGCTTGGTGAATGTTGAGGTCCTAATCTGTCTTGTATCCCTCGACTACCAAGTCTGGAGTGGACATTGGTGCGCCTCTCGCCGTCTCCATATTCCTCTGAATATTGTGAGTCAGATGTCGTACCCAGCCTATCATGGATAGTGGTACGTTTTTCATTATTTTCACGTCTCCCTCGTAGGTGGCGCGGTGGTGATACTTCGCATTCAGGACCAAAGTTGAGCCGGGCTTGCAGGCTCGTACTTGACCTTCTCCTCGCTTCTTCTTGCATGAGGGCGGTTAAAGTTTCGTAATTTTGGGATACAAAATTACTCAACGTTAGGTTAGGTGCATCCTCATTTGCTGCAAGAATATCTGCCTCAGTATTGGGCACCCTATCTCGGTTAGGCGCACCAGGCGGCACAGTGTTGTCCACTGTAGGTGCCGTTTGGTGGGATGTATTGAAGAGGGTGCGCTGGAGTTCTTCAACGCTTGGGACTACTGTGGTAGATTGGGTAGTCCTTATGGGAAATTCTACCGTGGGAAGAGGTAGGGTTGGGCCCGTTTCTTGATGACCCGGCGCACTGGTTATCCCAGAAGCCTATCTAGAGGTCGGATCTTGTTGATTCTTCCTCTGGGGATCACGTGTTTTCTCCAACTGCGGAGTCCGCTGGCTTGAGTTTTTGTTCTTCGTCATTCTAGTTCTTTAGTTTTTAGTATGGGTCCCACGGATGGCGCCACTTGTTGATACAAAAGTTGGGGGTTCCTAGTTTGGGCTCTTGCTCTCGTATCAATTCACTCTTAATGCTTGAAACCTGCGCACTAAGAAAATAAACAAACACCGTTAGGCTTATCGTGGGATTGTCTCCCACGATTATCCTCCGGCGTGAGAGTAAGTA
Source organism: Artemisia argyi (assembly GCA_030686995.1). Classification (NCBI taxonomy): domain Eukaryota; kingdom Viridiplantae; phylum Streptophyta; class Magnoliopsida; order Asterales; family Asteraceae; genus Artemisia; species Artemisia argyi. The sequence continues at coordinate 42,444,011 of CM060676.1, read as the reverse complement.
ATCGGTTTTAGGGTTCTCGTAAAGAGTTTAGGGTTTGTGAATCATACCTTTAATGAGAATTATGTCATTCCTTATATAGGCGCAGAATCCTCGTAGGTTTCTTGCTCCTTACTCTTCGCACACGTGGTGCTTATCCGGGTTAAGGATATCTATTCCGTAAATAGAAGATCCTTATCTATGCCCGAGTAGTTCTGGTTGGGTTTTGGGCTTTGTAAGTCCAAACATTGGCATTGTGGCCCAAGTCATTGTCATGATAGCCCACTCGTGGTGGGTTTGGGCCTAGTAATGTTTATCATTTGGGCTCGTGGCCCAAATATAGACTATACGTCATCAAGTATAGATTTTTTCGAAATTCAGGTCTTAAAATGTTCATGAGATAATGCACTTTAAGGGTTTAACATTGTGAATTATGTCATATAAGCTCTTAGCTCTTGAGAGACAATTAATATATATACATTTTATATATGTTTCTATTAGTTCATTGAACATAAACTCTTCTTCTTCTTTTTTTCCTATGATACATTTTAGTTAAATATCTTTGGATGAAAACTAATTATATATTGCTAAGTTGGCTTTAAGTCGTGTGACCTTAATGGTGTGTCATCCGGTGAGTTTTAGCATTCCATGAAACCCACCGTGCAATTCAACTTTTGCTATTTGTTTTAGTTTTTGTAACCTAATCTTAAAAATATTGGGAGCTCTTGTGTTTATCATTTTCAAATTATTCTCATATTATTTGTGTGTATTGGTGTTTGACTCAAAGACCAAACAAGTTACATGATTTATAAACCTCTGCTGCTATGCAATGGCAAAACTTGAACATTTTTTAATAAGGAGGCCGAGACAGAAGTTCAAAACTACTTTTTTTTTATGTAAAATAGCAAGTATAGCGTCATGTATATACCCGATAGACATGAATAAATATACCCGATAGACATGAATATGTAAAAGAAAATCATGTGATAAAGAAGCAGGCTAACTTATAGTTCATACAAGTAATAAAAAACTCTTAACCTCAAAATATCAAACAAATAGGTTATTCATATAAAGGATTTAGGAGTATTGTTGTTTCAAATTGTAGGGGTTTCCTGTTGAGAATGGTAAGTGACCTTTGTGGGCAATGCATGATGCTAGGAATAGAGAGTGTGTGAAAGATGTATCTTCTTGGTCTTAACAATGCATTGCCATTAGGAGGTTAGGATGGTATCATTTTGCAGAGATCTATCTGCTTGATGATGCATGTCTTTTGTATGGTCTATTGTTCTACTAGTGAGGAGGTGTTGTTAGTACAATGTGGAATATGAAGGATATGTGTTGGTTCCTTTGTAAAGGAAATGTAGGCATGAGGTTATCGTTAATGGCGAATTAGAGGTGAATTTAGTATGTTTGGAATTGAATATTTCATGTAGTAATGTTGTCTATGATCAGCATTGTATTGATTGTTAGATGTTTTGTATCTTTAGAAGGTTTGGGCATGTCCAAACACTTCTTGTCATTTGATGTAAAGTGTTTGGTTATAATATATGGGAATTTATATGTACATATCAATTTGATTCATACACATAAATGCAAATGTAAATAGACTCTTATGCCCTTATGTAGCTTTAACCCCTTTTTCAATACCCTAATGTGAGAAATCAATTGTGCCTCTTATATGCGTTTACCCATAACATGTTACACATCCCCATTGAATCCATCACTGGTATGTAAGCATAATTGATTCATTTATCTTTTACAATATTAAACGAATTGATCACTATGATTTTGTATACATCATGCAAGTTATGATCCCAAACTGGAACTTGATGTTGTGACATTATGATTTCATGTTGTGTACTTGAGTTTGTGTGTATAACAGTATCCATACTTACACATACATGATAAAGAGTTCTTATGAGATAAGCTTTTTGTTTCTAATATCCATAAATGTGATGCTATACTATGATGTATTCTCAATTAATTTACTTTTTCAATTCCTTAAGTCAAATTTGCATTCTATGGATCTTGTGTTAACAGATTGTGTTAACAACAGCTTTATCTTAATGTGTTTTTAGGGATAGGTTGAATGTTTTTTGATGTGTTATCTAAGCATGCATTGTTGGTGTTCATTTTATTTTATTAACCTCATGAAATGAATTGACATCACATGTGTCTGTATTGAGCCAATTTTCTAATTTACTAACACTAAAGCTGAGGACGAATCCATAGGAAAAAAATCACGGGAAGGAAACCAAATAATTGATTTGATGGAAGTCTTAAGAAAAAGTCAAACAATGACTAAAGGCATAGTGGTTTATTTACAATTATATTTATGTGTATGAATCAAATTGATATTTGTAGATATCAACTCCCATAATATATATTCACCCTTTTTGTCCAAAGAAAAATATAAAGGATTTACTTTGGAAACATTAGATACTATTGTGGCCAAATTTATAGGACGGGCCAACAACTAAACGATGAAGATTATCTTTATAGTATCAAGCTTCTACACTATTAGGCCAAATTTTAAGAGGGCCAACACCCTCCCTTACCTTTATAAAATCTCGTCACTATATATGCATAATCGACTAATAAACCATTAAAAAGAATAAAAAATAAAAAACTCCTGAAAACTAAGTATAGATAAATTACTAATTTCAATGAATTTTTAATTCTAGACAATAATTAATAACCTTGAATGTAAATATGGGAAGAAAAAAGCTAAACAATATCAAAAATAGTTAATTTACACCTGATTCAAAAGAAATTTAAAAGGAAAATACAATCTTATAATATATAAAGATTATCCTCCTAAATTTAATGTGCAAGGGGGGTTGTGCACAACCATTAGTACGGTACACACATGTTGATGTATACTGAAATAAATATACCCAAAATCATTTTAGGAGTCTCTCATGCAAGGGGGTTGTGCACAACAATTAGTACGGTACACACATGTTGATGCATACCGAAATAAATATACTCAATTTTGTTTTATGAGGCTCTTATATTGAATGCTAATAGTACTGTATGAATCTGCTAATGCATACGAGAATATGAATATTGCATATTGAATGCAGATATGCCATACTCAATTCTGGGATGCAAAAAGGTTGCGGTTTTGCACCCTCCCATCTTGAATGCTGGCATCAATGCTGGAGCTCAAAGGGGTTGCTATTTTGCACCCTAAAAGAATATGAATCAAATTACAATTAAAACACTCATCAATAGAACCTGCATAAATAAGGCTTAAAGCCCATACACTGCCCATACATTGTGGTTGGGAGGAACCGTGAAAAAAAGGTCCATTAAAATTAATATTATGGCAGCAGAAATCGTGAGCCCAAAGGATGTGATGTTCCTGGATGAATTGAAATTGGATGAGACCGGTACGATTGTTGTCATGTTGTGTAGGATGTGGGATATAAATGCTCCTTCCGGCCGATATTTGAGCACCGATTTCTTGGTGTCTGATTCAAAGGTACCTTGACATCCATGCTTTAAAATCCTGCATAATGCCACAATATAATAAAATGTAACCAAATATATGTTTTTTGGATGTTATTCATTACAAATTATTTTTTTGCAGGGTAATGCTATTCATTGTACTGCCAGAGCGACGGTGGCTCACAATTTCTTGAGGTTAAAAGAGGGGGGTGTGTATTCGGTAAAAAATTTTGTTGTCATGCAAAATAGGGAGGATTATCATATTAGGAAGGACGATAAGTTTATGTTAGAATTTAATGGATCAACCACCATCAGGAAATCTGTTGTTATATCTGAAGGGTTTGTTAGGTATCTGTTACAATTGGTGGATTTTGATCACATGCAGCCTACCGAAAACAAATATCTCATTGGTAATTAACTGTTATTATGTATGTATGTTAAATTTATTTGTATGTAAGTATTGTTGCTAAAAAATATGTTACCTTACAGATGCTACATGTTATGTGACTAATGTTGGGAGGGTGAATTACACAAAAACAGGATCCAAAAACCTTGACTTTTACCTAGCCAATAATAGGTTGAAATTTGTATTGTTTATAAAAGATGTTGTAAAATTGATAACTTTATTTCCAATGTGTATTATGGAACTTACTGTTTGTTTTGTTTATGTTTCCTGTGTAATCAGGGGCCAGTCGATACGGGTGACCCTATGGGGAGGGCTTGCGGATGTGTTGATTGATAAGAAGACAACGCATGTAGGCATGTGTGCTGTTGTGGTGACTGCTACATTTGCAAGACATTATAACAATAAGTAGTGTTGGACTATTTACATTTTATGTGTTAAACACGTACATGATACTAATTTAAGTTTTAATGTTACCTCCCAGATAAGCTCTATCTATCCAGTAGCTCATCCACCCAGATACTAGATTCTGTTGACATCCCTGCAATCAACGCATTGAGTTCAAACATTGGGTATGAAATTGTGTGGAATTAAATTTTATTATTGAATTGTTCCAAATACAACAAATTTTAATTAATTGTTTACCTATTTGTTAGAAGGACCGAGTCTTCAAAGGGAGTTTCACATGTATCCAACTCTGAGCCAAGAGAAGGGTCTATTGAGAATCTGTTGATGTGGGCCCGCAATAGGGAAAATGATGTATGTCTTATTTTGCACCTGTTGTTTCCATCTCTTCTTTATACTGCATAACATTTATGTAACTCATTTATACACAGACGGCTACTTTCATAATCAATGCCAAGATTGATAATGTGTGTACTAGAAAGGGATGGAATTTTCCATCGTGTGGGGGTGACAACTGCAGGAAAGGTGTTACTAGAAAGGGTGGACGGTTTTGGTGTGATTCGTGCAACAGGCCAGTTGAATACCCGGTCATAAGGTAATTGTATATTTGTATCTTACAGTTTAAGAATTTGTGTGTATAATTACCCAAATTGACTATTACCATTTGCCACGTGCACTCCTCAGGTATCGCCTTGAGCTTGGTATATCGGATGATACTGAACAGACTGTGGTGGTCCTTTTTGATGAGGCATCAGTTGAATTGGTCAAGTTTCCAGCTTCCGCATTAGTGGCTGATGATGATGAAGTATGTTTATAAAATCCTTTCTTCTTACACCCCACTCCTCCATTCCCATAACTAACGCCTTAGTATGCAGGGTTTAGACGATCATGAAAACTTGCCATCACCTATAGCTGACCTCATTGGCACAATGCACGTATTTGAAATCAGGAGTCAAACGTATTATGAATACGGAACTTTTGAGAGTTTTACGTGCTGGACAGTTGACCCGCATAATCCGACAGTTGAAACCACTAGCTCAATTACCGTTGAAAACATAACTGATGTTGCTGTCTCATCATCCAAACCAGGCTCCCAATCGCCAGTACTCATTACACCATCCAAACCTGTAGAGGATAAGAGAAGAAAGAGGTGATCAAAACGTTTATTGATTGTATAGCGAATAAGCATTATCCATACAACATGATTCTATTTAAGGACACTTCCTAATGGAATCCCATTGTTTGCAGGGTTGATATTGAAGAGTCCGAAACGGAAAATGAGCTGCTGCCATCAGAAGATGCCCAAGGTGATGAGTCCAATACGCCAACTAATAAGTCGACTTCAACATCGGCACCAACATTCAACCGTCTGAAAAAAATCCCACCCTGCAGTTGATAATGAAAAAAATATGTAAGGAAAACTTATAACCTTTAGTGACTGCAACTAATATTATTACATATTAAATACATTTAATATAACTATCGTGGTTTAATTGTTTGCAGTGTGGATATTGAGATTCCCGATGGGGATGTTGAGCTAATAACTGTACATGGTGAGCAAGATGGTGAGGCTGACACCTTAATCATCAATAAGAAGCCAAGGCGGTGAGCGCATTTTGAATGTCTTTTGGTCACTTATTGTTTTATACCTGCCCATATTAACATGTTTCTCTTTATGCATTTTGCAATCAGGTTTGTGGTTAAAGATTCAGAATGAGTTCAAGAATGATGCATTCCAAACAGACTTTATAAAATAAGCAATTATGACAACAATAAGACATTGGATTAACATTGTTGTTTTGGGATTTTTTTAATTGTTGTCTAAAAGACACAAACTTTCGTGTTTTGTTAGTTTTTGTTTGATTTTTGTTTGACCATTGTTGATACAAAAGTTGGGCGTACCTGGTTGTTAGGCTTTGCTCTTATATCAATTCGTTCCTTAGCACTTTGTTACCTGCGTACTAAGAAAATAAACAACACCGTTAGGCTTATCGAGGGATTGTCTCCCCCGATTAGACTCCGGCGTGAGAGTAAGTAATCGAATTTAGGTTTTGGTTGAAGAGTTTAGGGATTATGTGAATCGTACCTTGGATGAGAATCGTATGATTCTATATATAGGGGCTAAGAAACCGTGTTTCTTGCTCCTTACTCTTCGCACGCATGGTGCTTATCCGAGGTAAGGATATCTATTCCTTGAATAGATAATCCTTATCGGATATCCGGTGAGTTAGATTGGGCATTTGGGCTTCGTGAGCCCAAGCGTTGATACCACAGCCCATACCATTTGTCATGGTAGCCCATTCGTGATGGGCTTAAGTGTAAGTAATGTCTATCATTTGGGCTTGCGGCCCAAATATAGGCTATACGTCATCATGTCCCCCCAGTCTAGTATGCGCGGCACGTAGCCGCGGGTACTAGACTTAATGTTAGCAGCGGCAAGCGTGGCGGGAGAATGAACAAATTGTTACCGCCTTTTTGGAGGTGCAATGCACCTAACAGGTTCAAAATAGTTACCTCGGTAATCGGGGGTGGTGTCCACGTATCACTTGGGATTCGGGAAAAAGTGTTGTACCTTTTGATCTTCTAGCCACACGTTTACTGTGAGTGGGATCCACGTGGGCGTGAATTAGGGTTTTTACCACCCTATATAAGAGTGCCGCCCCCCTTTATTTTTCACCACACAGTAAAATACACACACAACCACTATTCATCTTCTTCATTTTGAGAGCGTTTTTGCTAAAAAACCTTTAAACTTCCGTAGGTAATCTTTGTGTGCGTCCACTTAGTTTTAAGATGAACATGGTCGCTCAATTAAAGGAGTTTCGCTCTGCGTTGTCTGTTGAGGACGTGATGCACTTTTCTTCCGACTATTTTGTGCCTTTGGATGTGCATCCAGAGGCACCAGATGTCGATGCGTGTATAGCCGACTTCCCCGAAGGGAAGATAGGTTTATACACGAAATTTTTTGAGTACGCTAACTACCGCGTACCTATATCTATATTTCTGAGCGATTTGCTCAATCACTATCGTCTCCACATCTCTCAGCTGCACTGTATAGGTGCGGCGAAGGTGTCGAATTTTGAGGTAAACTGCCGTTTACTAGCGATAGAACCAACCGTGGATTTGTTCCGCTCCTTTTACCACTCAACGTGGTCGAACGGTTGGGTGTCCTTTGCGAAGCGCCTGCGTGCGTTTCAATGTTACACGGAAAAGGTTGACGCCCTTAAGAATTGGAGGGAATATTTCTTTTGGGTAGACGACGTGGTCTTTCCCTCCAATTTTGAGTTTTATACTCAGGCGTCCTTACCAAAGGATGGGCGCCCCGCACCCGGTTCATATAGGATTGCTGACGCGCAGACGTTAGATGCCAATCGATTGGCCATTAACCCTTATCCGGAGGAGTTTTTGGTTCATGTAGGATTGAGTCGCGCGTATTTTGGCGCAGCAGATGAGGTTCCCACTTTCCTAAGTGAGGATGGCCGGGGTGGGTGTTCATCCTTTGTAATTTGTTAGTAAGTTTTCCTTTCTTTTATTCCTTCGCGCATTTGCCAACTAATCTTTCGTTGTTTTTCTGGCTTTATTGTTATATGTGCAGAGATGGACTTGTTCGCGGTCGTGAAGCTTGATAAGCCAAAGCAGGTGACCATAGGGGTGCGTCCTCTGAAGGAGGGGGAGCTGCCTTTGCTGGAAGCGACCGCGGGGCGTTTGACTGTTCTGCCCGCGACAGTCCCCGAGGACACGCCACCACTTGTGGTGACGCCCGTCCAGAGTGTGGCGCCAGAGGTAGTGGTGGCGCCCACTGTGGAGGCGGTGCCTGAAGTGGAAGTGGCGCGCGAGGAGGCGCGCTCAGGGTCATCTGACAGTATTCGGATCCTGAAACCTGAGGAGGTGCTGAGGGAAGAGGTTGCGCAGAACTTAAAGCGCAAGGGAGAGGCTGGAACCAGTGGCACCAGCAAGAGGCGTCGACACGTCATCAAAGACGCAGAGTCGAACGCGGAAGAAACTTCGACCTCCGGTGCACGGTTGAAGGCTGATGCTTCTCCGTTTCTGTAAGTGTGCATTCCTTCTCTCTCTTTTTTTTTTTTTTTTTTTTTTGTAATTACTTGTTGTAATTTTTTTGTTGACTGTCTTTGTTCCGTAGGGATGACGACGCGAAGGACGATGAGGTTTCCTCTCCGCAGAACGAAAACAAGGAGGGGAATACCGAGGCTGTTGATGGTGGTGAGGCGCAGCAGCTGATGGATGAGCTGGCTGCGACCACTGTCCGCCAAGCTGAGCTTGTTGCTCAGCTGAAGGGAAAGTATGCTGGGGAGAGCCGTGCTCTAGCCCAGAAGGAGGAGGAGTTGGTGGCCCTCCGCGCACAATTTGCGGATACGCAAGTGGAGCTTGGGGAGTCGAGGGCGTATGCTGAGAAAATCGCCCAAGATAAGATGAGCATTTTGGCGGACCTGCTGTATGCGAGGTCGAAGCTTGAGCAGGTGAAGGCAAAAGCGTCGTGGTCGAGGGCGTATCTTGAAGAAAAAAGGGCAGAGCATTATGCTAGCCTGCAAGAGTTCAAGGAGCGCATGGAGAAGACGCTCGTGATGTATGAGGAGAAGCTGCGCGCCCTCAGCATCGAGTATGACGAGGAGCTGTATCCTCATCTTATGTCTGTGATAGCCGAGCGCAGGTATTCTTACGCCCTTGTCTTTTAAATTTGCTTGTTCGCTCTATTGCGTATCTTACTTTATTATCACTTTGTGAATGCAGGTGGTTGATCAGCCATGGGCTTCGTCTGGCAGCTCTGAGTACTTTGGAGTCTGCGGAGGTGGTGGAAGCCTTTGGGAAGGTTGTTCACTGCGCGATGGCGCGTGGCCGTTCGCAGGTCCTGGAGGAGCTCCGTGAGGCCAAGTTGTTGGAGAAAGACTTGGCGGAGATTCCTGGTTATAGCTCAACGGCGTACGATGAGCTGGTGCAGGCGATGGCGGGGCTGAATGTAACACCCCCAAAAGTCGTTATTAACAGCGGAAGACTTAACATGTCAGCGGAAGACTTTCGGGGTATTACTTCGAGGATCTTTGTCACAATCATAGTAGATATCACAAAGTGAAGTATTAAAGATTTATTTTATTTCAAAATACCAAATATCAGGAATACAAAACATTATTAAGTTAAGAACGTGTTTTATTCTGAAGGAAAGTAAGTAGTTTATTATGGTTCTTGTCATGCTTTTGCCCACTCCGTGCCATCCAGATCCGTCTTGTTTAGTTACCTGAGATAAACATGCTAAAGTCAACATAAAGTTGAGTGATATTCATAGGTTTGAATTTAAGAGTTTGAATCACAAGTTAAGAATGTATTGTAATCACATACAATCAATATGTAAAAAAAATCAGTGTTCCTGTTATTGCTTTAAGCTCATGATACTCAACGATTAACAGCCAATCATAAATATGAATTATGATGGTAAGTAATAGGCCCCCAAAGATAGGTATTTGTCAATAACCTATTTATAAGAACAATAAAGTGCGCCTGGTGTTTTCTCCAACAACCAAACGAGGATTGTTAATCACTAATAGTACTATCCACAATTATTTACGTTCACCCTTCAGGTGATTAAGGTTCATGATAGAGGGACTTCTGACAATAGTAACTTAAGCAAATAACATTGGCCTGACGGTATTTCAATACCCGGTATAAAAGACTTGTGATCGAGTTTTAAGCATGTATCTCCCCACGGGAAAATAGTTAAAGAGTGGGCTACGAAATCACCTTAGTAGTACAGTGGTATCGTAGTCTCAACAAAGCAAGGAAACGGCTTCACACAACACAACCTAAAAGATAATGCAAGTTTCAGTTAATAGTCTAAATCTGGTTTTATCGCGAATGTTTGTCATGTTTTCAATATATATCGAAGTATAAAATGGTAAGTCATGATAAAAGTTAATAATCATATCGTATAGTTAACTTTTATTTATTACGACGAGGATTATATATATAACGTATATATAATTAAAAATTTCAAAGTTTTATATCAATTATCATAATATTTATATAAAACCTTATAAATGTAATAAGAAATATTTATTTCAGTAAAGTCCTTCAAGTTTCACAAGTTTTACAAATTTGACCCTGACGGTATAACATTTTCACCGTTAGTCCAATATATACATATTTTACATTTTTGGTCCAATATATAACAATATTTACCTTTTATGACTCCAAGTTTCAGTATTTACAGTTTATACCCTTTAGAAAAATAGTTTTTATACTTTTCACCTAAGTTTACAATTTTGGCAATTCTAGTCCCTACTTCTCGTACATTTGCAAAAATGGTCCAAGTTTTACCAATTTCAAAACTTAACATTTTTATTAGTTCATTAAGCTCAAAATATTTAGAAAAGTTTAGTTTGATAGCTTATTAGCTTATAATTAGCTTATTTTTATGTTTGGGCCTTAACGAGCTAAAATCAAGGTCCATTAACGTTTAACGATCCACTAAGCTTTCAAAACCTTTGGGCCTGAGTTTGTACTTATATTTTGAGTATAAAAACACTGGAGAAAAGCTTGTGGCATCAGCTTATTTGAAAAGCTTATTGGACCTAAACGGCCCAAGTGCTTATTTTCGTTCAAAATACTAGTTGGTAAGTCGATTTACTTTGGCTCTAGCAAACGGCTTATACGAGCTTATAAGGTTGGATAAAAAGTGTTTTCTAATTGTCTACTAGGTCGTTAGTGAGGTCGAGTAATAAAAACAACATGTTATTAATCTAGATTCGAAGAAAAAGGGTCAAAGTAAACGTATCAACTCATGACTGAAAGCAGTCCAATGATTTAGAAAATATTCTAAGTGTTGGGTTTGTGAATCGAAGGGTCAAGTGACCTTTTAAACGTGTCTAAATAAATATGTAAACGATATTATTAGCTTCGAATCTTTATTATACGTGATTGCTAGCATGGTCAAAAATGAAAAGAAAGGAAAACATATACATGTTACGTTTATATTTTTACGATAAAATTAGGCAAAGTAAATGTGTAAAGACTAAAATTTCGAAATGAAAATATAACCAAGGGAACTCCGTGTCTCACCTCACCACTTGGGGTGGAGTTCTCGTACGTATGGTTCGAAATGGGTACGTGAGATCAAGGTACTATGGTTCACTCCTAGCAAGGTTCACAACGAGCTATGGTGGTACTCCTTGGATCACTTCTATGCTTCGTTCTGGTTCCAAACTTCTTGTCCCAAACTTGACACTAGTACTTCATGAATATGTAGCTATGGTATGTTTTAGGGTGTGGTTTCAACTGAGCTTGCATGGTGAGGTTTATATAGGAAGTTTTGAGGGCATGATAAGTGTTAAGGTAACATGGGAGGGGTTCGTTGGTTTGTAAACGTGTGTAGCACCTTCCTTATTGCCCAATCGATCATTAGCCATCAAGGAGAATGTGTCATACAATCTACTATACATTCCTGACATGAACATAGATAGTATTGTTGTCATTGGGGATCATGGGGGGTTTGTGAAGAGTTTGTGATACGTTTTGGTTTTATGTGTCACATGGTTTTGGGAGTTTACTTGAGACAGATTCGAAGCAGTAAACGAGTGAATGAGTGAATAATATTTATCATTCACGAATCTATGTAAGGTGGTAAAACAAGTTAAGTGATAATATACATATGTTGTGTGTCGAATTTGAAAGAAACTAGGGGTGTTCTTGGCTTCGTTCGCGACTGGAAACAAAGAAAGAAAGAAAAAAAAAAATAACAAGTGTTCGTTTGGGCTTATAAGCCTGTTGGGCTTGTGTTTGGTTTCGGTCCAGCAGAGAAAAAAAAAAAGAAAAATGAAAAAGGGGTCCGTTTGGTATTAGTGCTAGAAAGTGGGGCCCATTTAAGATGTGGGGTCCACATAGAAATTTAGGGAGTCGGGATAAGTTAAAGTAACGATAGTGAGCAATCTCGGGAATTTTCGTAGGATTTGGAATATATAAATATTGTACGTAAAAAGGTGTCGTATAATATATAATTATTAATATATACGTTTAATAATTATCATTACAAATGTTAAAATGTATTCGCGATAATTTAGACTATCTAGGTTTGTGTGCAAGCGATGTCTCTAAGCAAATAATATATCACAACATTCCGTTTGTGATTCACATAATAAGTCATATAAAAAAAAATTTTGTCACACGTAATAATGGGAAATTAAATAGTGCATGTGTTTACTAACCGTTGGGAAAAATTACGAGATGCTACAGTACATACATCTTACAGTGAATTCCGTCCCGGAATTCGAGTTTAGGAGGGTTGCCAAGGGTGTCTAAGAGAAGAGGTGTGGGTACTTGGTGCGAAACTGGTCCTCGCGTTCCCAAGTATACTCTGGTCCTCGTTTAGAGTTCCAACGAACTTTTATGATAGGGATACGGTTTTGTTTTAGTTGTTTGACTTCTCTATCCACGATTTCTACTGGTTCCTCGGTAAAAACGAGTTTGTCATCAAGTTGTAATTCTTTCAATGGAATGACCAAAGATTCATCGGATAAACACTTCTTGAGATTTGACACATGAAAAGTGTTGTGAATTCTACTAAGTTCCTCGGGTAGTTCAAGTTTATATGCCATGGGTCCAATTCTTTCTAGGATTTTGAATGGACCGATGTATCTTGGGTTTAACTTTCCCCTCTTTCCGAATCGTATCATTCCTCTCCATGGTGATACTTTTAACATAACTTTATCTCCAATCTGAAATTCCATGGGTTTTCTTTTTAGGTCAGCGTAACTTTTCTGTCGGTCTCTAGCGGTTTGTAAACGTTGTTTGATTTTGATGATTTTTTCGGTTGTCTCATGAACTAGATCCGGTCCTGTGAGTTGTATTTCTCCGACTTCTGCCCAGCAAACGGGTGATCTACACTTTCTACCGTAAAGTGCTTCGAATGGTGCTGCCTTGATACTGGTATGATAACTGTTGTTATATGAGAATTCTGCCAACGGTAAGTGTTTGTCCCAACCTTTTCCGAAGTCTATAACACAAGCGCGTAGCATATCTTCTAAGGTTTGTATAGTTCTCTCGCTTTGACCATCAGTTTGTGGGTGATAGGCTGTGCTCATATCCAGCTTTGTTCCTAAAGCTTTTTGCAATGATTTCCAAAAATGAGACGTGAAACGACTGTCACGATCTGATATAATGGAAATCGGCACTCCATGTCGTGACACAATTTCCTTCAGATATACCTGAGCAAGCGTGTTCATTTCATCAGTTTCTTTGATTGGTAGGAAATGAGCTGACTTGGTGAGACGATCAACGATAACCCATATCGTATCGTAGCCAGTAGAGGTTTTGGGAAGTTTGGTGATGAAGTCCATTGTAATACGTTCCCATTTCCATATGGGGAGTTCGGGTTGGGTGAGTAATCCGGAGGGTTTCTGGTATTCTGCTTTTACTCTTGAACATGTTAGACATTTACTGACGTACTCAGCGATGTCGGCTTTCATGTTCGGCCACCAATATAGTTTCTTAAGATCTTGGTACATCTTGTCGGAACCCGGGTGAATGGAGTATTTTGACTTGTGAGACTCATGCATGATAAGGTCACGAATACCTCCGAAGAGAGGAATCCAGCTTCTTTCCTTGAAACAAAGCATTCCATCTGATCTTTTCACAAATCCGTTTTCATTTTCCGGCATACCAAAAATCTTTTCAATTGGTCGATTTTCTTTCTTGAGAGCTTTGCTCTGGGCGATAATGATTTGTGTTGGGAGGGGTGAACAAATAGTCATGCCTAACGATCTAACCCTGAGAGGTTTTAGTCTTTCTTTTCGGCTTAATGCATCTGCTACTACATTAGCCTTTCCTGGGTGATAACGGATTTCACAATCATAATCACTAAGCAATTCTAACCAACGGCGTTGTCTCATGTTTAAATCCTTTTGATCTAGGATATGTTGGAGACTTTTGTGATCTGTAAACACGATACACTTAGTGCCGTATAGATAGTGTCTCCATAACTTGAGAGCGAATACTATTGCTCCTAGTTCTAGATCATGGGTTGTGTAATTTTCCTCATGTTTCTTCAGTTGACGTGAGGCATAAGCTATTACCTTATCTCGTTGTATCAAAACTGCACCTAAACCATGGTACGAAGCGTCACAATATAGCACGAAATCTTTGTTTCCTTCGGGTAATGCTAGTATTGGAGCTTCACAAAGCTTTCGTTTTAACAGTTGGAAGGCTGATTCTGCTTCTTGTCCCCAAACGTACTTTTCGTTCTTTTGGGTCAACTTGGTCAATGGTTTTGAGATTTTAGAGAAACCTTCAATAAATCTCCGGTAGTAACCTGCAAGACCTAAAAATTGACGTACTTCTGTGGGAGTTGTAGGTGATGACCATTCTTTAACTGCCTCTATTTTTGCAGGATCCACGTGTATTCCTTGACTATTGATTACGTGTCCCAAAAATTGCACCGTGGGAATCCAAAAGTCGCATTTTGAAAATTTTGCGTACAACTTTTCCTTCCTAAGTAACTCTAGGATTGTTCTCAAATGATTGGCATGTTCCTCTTTGTTACGAGAGTAGATCAGAATGTCGTCAATGAACACTATCACGAATTTGTCCAAATATGGCTTGCATACTCGGTTCATTAGGTCCATAAACACAGCGGGTGCGTTCGTTAGACCAAATGGCATTACTTGAAATTCATAGTGTCCATAACGGGTTCTGAAGGCTGTCTTGGGAATATCCTCTTCCCGAACTCTCAATTGATGGTATCCCGACCTTAGATCAATCTTCGAGTATACACTCGATCCTTGTAATTGATCAAACAAATCGTCTATTCTAGGTAAAGGATATCGGTTCTTTATAGTGAGTTTGTTTAACTCTCGGTAATCTATGCACATTCGGAATGATCCGTCTTTCTTTTTAACAAATAGAACTGGGGCTCCCCAAGGTGATGAACTTGGTCTAATGAAACCTTTATCGGATAATTCCTTTAGTTGTTCCGATAGTTCCTCCATTTCGGAAGGTGCCAACCTGTAAGGTGCTTTTGCTACTGGTGCCGCTCCAGGCACTAGTTCAATTTGAAACTCTACTTGACGAGTCGGTGGAAGACCGGGTAGATCTTCAGGAAATACTTCGGGGAATTCCTTAACAATAGGTACATCTTTAAGTTGTTTCTTGGTTAACTTACTTTCCGTCACCTGAACCATGAATACATGACATCCTTCGTTCATGTATTTTATCATTCTGAGGCATGAGATGATTCCGTATCGGTTTTTATTCTTGTCGCCATGGATAACGAGGGTTTCATTCTTAAAAGGAATGTGTATGGCTTTCTCGTCACAATGAATCTTAGCTTGATGTTTGGATAACCAATCCATTCCGATGATAGCATCAAAACTACCGAGTTGGACAGGCATCAGGTCAATAGGAAAGGATTCTCCTACGAGGGTTAAGGTACAATCTTTTAAAACGGAGTTGGTGCTAATTAAGTTCCCATTGGCCATTTCTATCTCGTAGGTGGTGTTTAACTTAGAAGGGTTAGAGTTAATGAAAGGGGCAAACGTATCTGACACGAAGCTCTTATCTGCTCCAGAATCAAATAATATTCTAGCATTATGATGATTTAATAAGAACGTACCCGTGACAACGTCGGGGTTTTGTGGTTCATTTTCATTTCCCATCACGTATGCTCTTGCTCGTGCAGTGTTCTGACCATTTCCTTTTGGACAGCGGTTCTTGAAGTGTCCGGTTTTTCCGCATGAGTAACATGTTGGTGCTATTGGTTGTAGGTTGCTGCCGGTAGCAGGGGTCCTACAATCTTTTGTGGCATGACCTATCCTTTGGCATTTATGGCATTTCACCGTACAAGCACCATTGTGATGAAGCTTGCATCGGTGGCACTGTGGCTTAATACCTTGATATCCATTGCCATTGGTTGCCGTAAATATCTTAGGAGGTTCTTGTCGTTGGTTCTGTTGTTGACGATGTGGGTTCTTGTTCTGGTGTTGTTGTTGGTTGATCCCGTTGTAGTTGTTGTTGTTGTTGTGGTGATGGTTGTTGTTGCGATGGCCGTTGTGGTAGTGATTGTGGTTTTGGTGGTGGGTAGTTCTCCTGTCATCGAGTTTTCTTTTGAGTTCGTTGCACTTGATTTCGCGGTCTAGGAGTTTTTGTGCTAACTCCATTGCGACTTCTAGTGATGGTGGGTTGGATGCTGTGACGTTTCCTTCGATATTCCGGGGAAGACCTTCAATATACTTCTCCAGAGTTTTCTCTAAATCTGGTACGATAGAAGGACATAATGCCATCAGCTCGTGGAATCTCCTGTTGTAAGCCCTAAGATCGATTCCTTTGACTGCAAGGACGTGGAATTCGTCTTCCAGTTTTCTTATTTCGGATCGAGGACAGTACTTCTTTAGGATCTTGGCTTTGAATTCCGTCCAGGAGAGTTGGTATGCCGCTTCTGTACCTAAAGTTTGAGTTGTAGCGGTCCACCATGACAAGGCGTCATCCATTAAGGTTCCGGTGGCAAATGTGACCCTGTTGTTTTCTGAGCATCCACTCCTTTGGAATACCGTTTCGCATCTCTCGAACCAATGGGCAAGTTTAGTTATCCCTTCAGTACCCATGAAGTAAGTTGGCTGACAAGCCATAAAGTCTTTATAGGTACATTGGCGAGGTGCGGGAGCAACATTTCTTGCCGGTTGTGCATTAGCATTTGCTTGTTCGGCTAAGGCTGCATTGATTCCATTGGTGATTGCTTGTTGGATCTCTTCCGGGGTCATGGTTGCTGCTGAGGTAGTGGTCGTGGTTCTCTTAGGTGCCATATTCCTAAAAATGAGAATATATTTTCAGAATTTTCATAATAACCATCTTGTGTTAGACTATTTAGTAACATCAATAGGTTCAAAGTTATAATAGTGTCACATATATCACGATGCAATATACGATATCATAACACTTATGAAAATAAAGCAAATATAACATCATTGATTAGATTGTCGTTTTACATCACTTATTCATTCTTGTTGACATATCTTCTAGGATATTCAAATACAAGTTATTACTGTGATGTGGGTGAGGCTACATCGACAATCTATGGCATTCTAGGGTTTTCCTTGGTTATCATCAAGACGACGTTCTAGTTCCTGAATTTTGGCGGCCATGGTTTCTATGATTTGGTCTCGGTCTCTCTCCCTAGCTTGTGTTTCTTGTTGTGCACGTCGCAGAGACATGACTTGGGCTCTTGTGGTGTCGAGGGCTTGATCGATGTCACACATGATGTCTTTGTTTACGGTGTTAGCAGAGCAAAGTAATCCGATGAATTCCATAGCTTCACCGAACTGGGTACTTAATTGTTCAATCATGGTTCCCATCTCTAAGTGTCCCATCACAAGTTGTTCGATCTCAGCTGACATGACTTCTATTAGTTCATTAGGGATGTTGTTCACCAAGGTGGCTATGGCGTCTAACCTGTCTTCATGTCTTACTAACCTAGCTGCCAAGAGTGGTATGGTATGGTGAATGGGTTCTCCAGTGACTGGAAGGATCTTAGATGCAGCAAATGATGATCTTTCACCAAGTTCTCTGTTGGTGGGGGTACCTTCTTGAGATCTCCAATACTTAAGGATTGGTAGTAGAAATGACCATTTGCGAGCATTGACCCGCTTACGAGCCTTATGGTTGGTTCTTGCATAGTAGTAAGGATCTGAGGAGGTAGGACGAATCTGGTAATTTCTTGGTTGATAAGGTAGAGGAGCACTGGAAGTTTTCACAGGTGGTGGACTGTTGATTGTCACTGGTACAGTAGTAGTCTGCTGATAAAATATACTAGGTAGTATCACTGGTTCTGCAGTCGGAGCAACTTCCTTTTTCCATTTAGTATCATCCCAGATGTCTTTTTCTTCAGCATATGAAAGAGCTTTTCCAGCTGTGGTTGGTTCATAAGGCTGGAATGGAGAAGTTTGCTTACTGCGTCTGATTGGACCAGTTGATGCTTGAGGTGAAGTAAAGGATTGCTGACTTTCCTTATTCTTATCTGTTGTAGGTGACACAGTCATTGGAGCAAGAGTTGGTACCATAGGTGTAGAGCTCTCAGTTTCCGAATCCGATAATAACACAATGAAGTTGGGTTTGGAAGACATGGTACTGTAATAATCCCGATTAGTAAACATAGTTATTAGCATAATCATAACATGTAAGCATATATCAAGTTATATAAGTAAGAAATAATGAGAATTAATTTTTCTACCAGATGTTGGATTGTAGGCACGGAGGGCATGAAGTGGTATTTTGTAAAAATGGTCCAGTTAAAGTGTAGTTATAGTCCAATGTTTAAAAACATCTGGTTCTCTATAACCGTGGCTCTGAATACCAATCTGTAACACCCCCAAAAGTCGTTATTAACAGCGGAAGACTTAACATGTCAGCGGAAGACTTTCGGGGTATTACTTCGAGGATCTTTGTCACAATCATAGTAGATATCACAAAGTGAAGTATTAAAGATTTATTTTATTTCAAAATACCAAATATCAGGAATACAAAACATTATTAAGTTAAGAACGTGTTTTATTCTGAAGGAAAGTAAGTAGTTTATTATGGTTCTTGTCATGCTTTTGCCCACTCCGTGCCATCCAGATCCGTCTTGTTTAGTTACCTGAGATAAACATGCTAAAGTCAACATAAAGTTGAGTGATATTCATAGGTTTGAATTTAAGAGTTTGAATCACAAGTTAAGAATGTATTGTAATCACATACAATCAATATGTAAAAAAAATCAGTGTTCCTGTTATTGCTTTAAGCTCATGATACTCAACGATTAACAGCCAATCATAAATATGAATTATGATGGTAAGTAATAGGCCCCCAAAGATAGGTATTTGTCAATAACCTATTTATAAGAACAATAAAGTGCGCCTGGTGTTTTCTCCAACAACCAAACGAGGATTGTTAATCACTAATAGTACTATCCACAATTATTTACGTTCACCCTTCAGGTGATTAAGGTTCATGATAGAGGGACTTCTGACAATAGTAACTTAAGCAAATAACATTGGCCTGACGGTATTTCAATACCCGGTATAAAAGACTTGTGATCGAGTTTTAAGCATGTATCTCCCCACGGGAAAATAGTTAAAGAGTGGGCTACGAAATCACCTTAGTAGTACAGTGGTATCGTAGTCTCAACAAAGCAAGGAAACGGCTTCACACAACACAACCTAAAAGATAATGCAAGTTTCAGTTAATAGTCTAAATCTGGTTTTATCGCGAATGTTTGTCATGTTTTCAATATATATCGAAGTATAAAATGGTAAGTCATGATAAAAGTTAATAATCATATCGTATAGTTAACTTTTATTTATTACGACGAGGATTATATATATAACGTATATATAATTAAAAATTTCAAAGTTTTATATCAATTATCATAATATTTATATAAAACCTTATAAATGTAATAAGAAATATTTATTTCAGTAAAGTCCTTCAAGTTTCACAAGTTTTACAAATTTGACCCTGACGGTATAACATTTTCACCGTTAGTCCAATATATACATATTTTACATTTTTGGTCCAATATATAACAATATTTACCTTTTATGACTCCAAGTTTCAGTATTTACAGTTTATACCCTTTAGAAAAATAGTTTTTATACTTTTCACCTAAGTTTACAATTTTGGCAATTCTAGTCCCTACTTCTCGTACATTTGCAAAAATGGTCCAAGTTTTACCAATTTCAAAACTTAACATTTTTATTAGTTCATTAAGCTCAAAATATTTAGAAAAGTTTAGTTTGATAGCTTATTAGCTTATAATTAGCTTATTTTTATGTTTGGGCCTTAACGAGCTAAAATCAAGGTCCATTAACGTTTAACGATCCACTAAGCTTTCAAAACCTTTGGGCCTGAGTTTGTACTTATATTTTGAGTATAAAAACACTGGAGAAAAGCTTGTGGCATCAGCTTATTTGAAAAGCTTATTGGACCTAAACGGCCCAAGTGCTTATTTTCGTTCAAAATACTAGTTGGTAAGTCGATTTACTTTGGCTCTAGCAAACGGCTTATACGAGCTTATAAGGTTGGATAAAAAGTGTTTTCTAATTGTCTACTAGGTCGTTAGTGAGGTCGAGTAATAAAAACAACATGTTATTAATCTAGATTCGAAGAAAAAGGGTCAAAGTAAACGTATCAACTCATGACTGAAAGCAGTCCAATGATTTAGAAAATATTCTAAGTGTTGGGTTTGTGAATCGAAGGGTCAAGTGACCTTTTAAACGTGTCTAAATAAATATGTAAACGATATTATTAGCTTCGAATCTTTATTATACGTGATTGCTAGCATGGTCAAAAATGAAAAGAAAGGAAAACATATACATGTTACGTTTATATTTTTACGATAAAATTAGGCAAAGTAAATGTGTAAAGACTAAAATTTCGAAATGAAAATATAACCAAGGGAACTCCGTGTCTCACCTCACCACTTGGGGTGGAGTTCTCGTACGTATGGTTCGAAATGGGTACGTGAGATCAAGGTACTATGGTTCACTCCTAGCAAGGTTCACAACGAGCTATGGTGGTACTCCTTGGATCACTTCTATGCTTCGTTCTGGTTCCAAACTTCTTGTCCCAAACTTGACACTAGTACTTCATGAATATGTAGCTATGGTATGTTTTAGGGTGTGGTTTCAACTGAGCTTGCATGGTGAGGTTTATATAGGAAGTTTTGAGGGCATGATAAGTGTTAAGGTAACATGGGAGGGGTTCGTTGGTTTGTAAACGTGTGTAGCACCTTCCTTATTGCCCAATCGATCATTAGCCATCAAGGAGAATGTGTCATACAATCTACTATACATTCCTGACATGAACATAGATAGTATTGTTGTCATTGGGGATCATGGGGGGTTTGTGAAGAGTTTGTGATACGTTTTGGTTTTATGTGTCACATGGTTTTGGGAGTTTACTTGAGACAGATTCGAAGCAGTAAACGAGTGAATGAGTGAATAATATTTATCATTCACGAATCTATGTAAGGTAGTAAAACAAGTTAAGTGATAATATACATATGTTGTGTGTCGAATTTGAAAGAAACTAGGGGTGTTCTTGGCTTCGTTCGCGACTGGAAACAAAGAAAGAAAGAAAAAAAAAATAACAAGTGTTCGTTTGGGCTTATAAGCCTGTTGGGCTTGTGTTTGGTTTCGGTCCAGCAGAGAAAAAAAAAAAAAGAAAAATGAAAAAGGGGTCCGTTTGGTATTAGTGCTAGAAAGTGGGGCCCATTTAAGATGTGGGGTCCACATAGAAATTTAGGGAGTCGGGATAAGTTAAAGTAACGATAGTGAGCAATCTCGGGAATTTTCGTAGGATTTGGAATATATAAATATTGTACGTAAAAAGGTGTCGTATAATATATAATTATTAATATATACGTTTAATAATTATCATTACAAATGTTAAAATGTATTCGCGATAATTTAGACTATCTAGGTTTGTGTGCAAGCGATGTCTCTAAGCAAATAATATATCACAACATTCCGTTTGTGATTCACATAATAAGTCATATAAAAAAAAATTTTGTCACACGTAATAATGGGAAATTAAATAGTGCATGTGTTTACTAACCGTTGGGAAAAATTACGAGATGCTACACTGAAGGTTCTTGAGTTGCCGCATATAGGGAGGTTAGAGCGCGACCAAGATGACCCCATAGATGTGCTCATGGCGGGTCTGACGTTGCAGCGTCATCTTGGGGAGAATGCTGAAGAGGAGGTAGATTATTATCTCAAACCTGATGTCTCGCAGCTTCAAGTCCCAGTTTTTGCGCGGCCCCGTGATATCCTCAAGCCTTTTGCACTGGAGAAGGAAGTCCCTTTGAAGGAGGTGCTAGAGCGTCACGAGCAAAGGGTTGCCATAAAGAAGGGTATTAAGGGCAAGGCTGTGATTTGCGGCATCGGTGCTGCGCACCTTCCTCGATCTGATGGCGTTGCCGTGAGTGTTCCAACTGTGTCGCTCCAGGATGCTATAGCCTTGAGTAAGCTGAAGGAGGCGGGGAGTTCCGCCGCTCCAGAAGAGAGCCATGATCATCGCCATAGCATATAGGTTGTTTGTGAACTTATGTATTTTTCCTTGTAATTTAATAAATATGGAATAAGATACATTTTGTTATAAGTTCATAACTTAAATATACTTGCATTGTTTGCTAAGTTTGATTATTGACTAAGTCCTTTAAGTGCGTAACTTAAGGATACTTGCATTGTTTGCTAAGTTTTATTTTTGACTAAGTCTTTTAAGTGCGTAACTTAAGTATACTTGCATTGTTTGCTAAGTTTTATTTTTGACCAAGTGTCTTGGCTCGTTATATTGCTAAGCTCGTACGGTGTACTTGGTATATGCGCATCCGTCGTGGGGTGCGCATGTAAAACTTACTTTGACGTCTCAAGAGTAAGGCGCTTAGCAAGGATACGTGATCCAATGTTGATGGGTTTGCAACCCTCTTATTCAACGAGTAAATTAGTAGGTTAACTCATCCTTTATGCCTTCGTGGGTCTTTAAGTGGTGCATGCACGCCATGTAGGCAAAAATATAAGATAGACAATATTGACATATATGCAATAAAGTAAAAGTGCGCTATGGAGTTAGCTAGAAACCATAACATTTTATTAATACTTGCAAGTTTATTGAAAAAATGGAAAACATAATTCCTAAGAAAGAAAAGAAAGACAAACACTTATTGGGCACCTCGTAGGGTGTGAGTGTGTTTGTGTAAGGGCCGTAGCCTAAAAGTAACATCTTTTGAGATTACAGATGTTCCAAGTGCGCGCTAGGTCGTGACCTTCCATATCGCGCAACCTGTATGCGCCGTTGCCGAGCGCGTCTGTAACCTCGTAAGGTCCTTCCCATTTGGGTCCGAGCTTGCCTCTGTCTTCTACGTGGCTCGCGTCATTGGCGCGGTAAACAAAGTCTCCTGGTCTGAATGAAGTGTTTTTGACTTTTGCATCATAATACTTCTTCATTTTTGCCTTAGCCTTTGCTTCACGTATAGCTGCGCGTTCGCGTCTTTCTTCCAGTATATCTAAGTCTATGCGCCGTTCCTCGTCATTTGTTGTGACGTTGACCTCTGCCGTGCGTATAGTTGGCATTCCTATCTCGGCTGGTATGACGGCTTCTGTTCCATAGACTAAGGAGAAGGGCGTGTCGCCAGTACTGGTTTTGATTGTCGTGCGATGCGCCCACAAGACGTGCGAGAGCTCATCTACCCATCTTCCTTTATGTCTGTCAAGGCACGCTTTTATGCCTTCGCCTAGACTGCGATTAGCGCGCTCAACTAGGCCATTGGTTTGTGGGTGTTTGACTGAAGCAAAGTGTTGTGTGATGTTTAATTGTGCGCACCAATCTTTGAATGGGTTATCACAGAATTGTTTTCCGTTGTCTGATACGATCTCGCCTGGTAGGCCGAAGCGGCAGACAATATTGTCCCAAACAAAGCGCTTGACTTGGTTTCCTGTAATGTTCACCACTGCTTTTGCTTCGATCCACTTTGTAAAGTAGTCTATGGCTACGATGAGGAACTTTATTCCTCCAGCTGCGACGGGGAAAGGTCCTGCGATGTCAATACCCCATTTGTAAAATGGCCATGGTGAGGTGATTGGTGTTAGCTCGTGCTGTGGTCGGCGCGGAATAGGCCTATGTACTTGGCAGTTGCTGCACTTTCTTATTAGATCGCGTGCGTCGCGGTGCATTGTTGGCCAATAGTATCCTGACCTTAGAGCGCTTGCCACCACGGATCGTGGCCCTGAGTGCATACTACATGACCCAGCGTGAATTTCGCGGAGTATGTAGTCTGCTTGGAGGGGTCCAACACATCTGAGCCATGGTTGTAAGAAAGATCGCCGATAGAGTACGTTGTCGCGTAATTCGAATCGTTGCGCTGTGCGCCGTATTCTTCGAGCGTCTTTATTATCTTGGGGTAGGATTCCCTTGCTGATAAATTCGATGATAGGTGTCATCCACGTAGGATTTTGTTCTTCTATCACCGTTGATATCTCCATATCCAAGATTGACTTGTTCTTTAGGGTTTCCACCAATACCTGTTTTGAAAGGTGTGCGAAGCTTGTGGATGCAATCTTGCTGAGTGCGTCCGCCTTCCTGTTATCTCCTCTAGGTACTTGTTTTATTGTGAACCTATCAAAGTTTTTGATCAAAGATTTTGTCTTATCCAGGTATTGGATCATGTGGTCATCCTTGGCTTCGTATTCACCTAGCACGTGGTTAGCCACTAGGCGCGAATCTACGTTTGCTTCTAGGTTGCGTACACCCAGTTGGATTGCTATGCGTAGTCCGGCTAGTAGGGCTTCATATTCTGCCTCATTGTTTGTGGCTGTGAATTCAAAGCGTAGCGCATAGGTGAATTCCATACCTTCTGGATTTGTAAGGATAAGGCCTGCGCCTGATCCATCTGCGCATGAGGATCCATCGGTGAACAGTGTCCAAGGTTCTTGTAGGTCCGTTTTAGCTGCAGATGTTGGGCTGTCGCTATCTGGCTTTTCCACGATAAAATCGGCTAAGACTTGTCCTTTAATTGCAGTGCGCGGTCTGTACGAGATGTTGTACTCACTTAGCAGTACACTCCATTTTTGTAAGCGTCCTGATGCATCCGGTTTGGAGATAACTTGTTTAATTGGCTGATCAGTGATTACAGCTATTGGATGCGCTTGAAAGTATCTGCGCAGTCTTTTGGATGCGAACACTAGAGCCAAGACCAGCTTTTCCATAGCACTGTAGTTAACCTCTGTTTTCTTTAGGGCTTTGCTTACAAAGTATATGGGTGTCTGGACGGAGTCTCTGTCCATTAATAGTACTGCGCTAACTGCTCCGTGGGTTGCCGATAAGTACATGATTAGTTCTTCCCCTGGTCGCGGTGCGACGAGTTTGGGGAGAGATGCCAGATGGTGTTTAAGTTGTTGGAAAGCTTCTTCTGCTTCGCTAGTCCAGCGAAAGTCTCCCTTTTTTGTGCACTTCGTGAGTGTTTTAAAGAGGGGAAGGGATTTGTCCGCTGACTTAGATAAGAAGCGATTCAGCCCTGCTAACTTTCCATTTAGTGACTGGACTTCTTTGAGTGTGCGCGGGGAGGGGAGATCAATAACAGCCTTTGTCTTCTCTGGGCATGGTTTGATTCCATCGGGTTCTATCAAATATCCGAGGAACATGCCTTCAGTTGCGCCAAAGGTGCACTTTTTTGGATTCAATTTCATGTTTATCCGCCCCAACGTTCGGAATGTTTCCTCGATGTCGCGCACCAATTCGTCATCTGTATGGCTTTTTATAACAAGGTCGTCAACGTAGACTTCCAAGTTGCGGCCTACTTGTTTTTCGAAAGTTGTGTCCACCAGCCGTTGGTATGTCGCGCCTGCGTTCTTTAAGCCAAAAGGCATTTTTGTGTAGCAGTATACCCCTTGACTGGTGTGGAAAGCTGTTTTTTCTTCATCCTCCACTGCCATTTGGATCTGATGGTACCCTTTATATGCGTCTAGGAAGCATTTGAAGGGGTACCCACATAAGGACTCGACCTTCCAGTCTATCTCTGGCAGTGGATAGCAGTCCTGCGGGCATGCTTTGTTGAGGTCCGTGAAGTCCACGCACATCCTCCAACTACCATCGCTCTTCTTTACCATAACTGGGTTTGAAAGCCAGTCGTGGTAGTATACTTCGCGCATGATGCCCGCGTCTACTAACTTGTGTACTTCTTCCAAAATAGCCTTTGCACGATCTGGTGCCTGGCCGCGCTTCTTTTGTCGTATTGGAGGGTATCCTTGTCGGATTTGTAACTTGTGCTCTGTGATAGAGCGAGGTACTCCCGTCATATGCTTTGGTTCCCATGCAAAGATGTCTAGATTCTTTTGCAAGAGTGCGCATACGGCTGCTTTACCTTTGTCAGATAAAGATCCTCCGATCGAAACTTGTTGTTCCGGATAATCTGGGTGAATAGCGACCTTTAAATTTGGCGGTTTTTCCGTGCGCTGCTCTGGAATAGTCTCCGCTTCAGTTGTTACTGCGATGCATTCTCTTGGTGGTACCGTTGTGTTGTAGAGAGTGACCACTCCTCCTTTAACTGGGAATTTGAGCATTCCGTGTGCTGTGGATGGCACTGCGCGCATGGATGATATTCCCGGTCTTCCAATTATACCATTGTATGGTGAAGGAGACTTTATTACCATAAAATTTATCCATGTCACGGTTAAGTGTTGTTCATCTCCTACGACCACCAATAAGCGTAACTGCCCCATGGGCCAAATCTTTTCTCCTGTGAATCCTGTTAGTGACATTGTAGCTGGTGTCAACTGACTTTGGATTTCAGGTCGCAGCCTTTTGAAGCAGTGATCATACATAATGTCTGCGGATGCTCCTCCATCAATATACATGCGGTGGATGTCGTGTCCCCCTGTATGTATTTCTATGGTCAGAGGTTCCACGACTGCGTTGTCCGCAGCTATTGTAGGGAAGGATATCTCTTTTTCTGGAGAGAATTTTTGGCTGACTTTTTGCTTTATTTTGCGCTGCCATGATTGTATCATGTATATAGTATTAGCCTTTTCCTTTGGGGGTTCTTTCTTGCCCCCATTTCTCTGTCTCTCTTTTCCTTCCTTGATGTTTTTTACGAGGTGGTCCATCCTTCCTTCTCTCACTAATTTTTCGATTAGTTGTTTCAGTTGGACGCACTCGTTAGTTGTATGGCCCTTTTGGCCGTGGTACTCGCAGTATCCACTACCTTGGCGTTTTTCTTCTGCCGTTTTAATTGGTGGTGGTCTTGGGAAGTTCGCACCTTCTGTTGCAAATATCTCCCTTGGAGTTTTAGTGAGAGGAGTATATTTGTCGTTGTCTCTTCCACTGCGGTAGTTCCTGCCGCGGTTATTGTTTTGATCGTTGGATTGTCTCCGCGGCTGTTCTTGTTGCTTATAGTTTGAATATCCTTTTTTGCTATCCGCAGCAGCTGCTTCTCCTTGTATAAAGGATCTGGTGCGTTTTGTGAGTTCATCGAAAGACTGTGGAACTCTATCATTGAGCTTTCGGATGAGTTCTGGATTATTAATTCCATTCATGAACCCTGAAATTTTTAGTATTTCGGGACATGCTTTGACTTGTATGCACTCATCCTTGAAGCGCTCCATAAAGGCGCTGGTTGATTCCCCTTGCCGTTGCTTCACCCTTGCCAATTCTACAGGATTTTTAGCGCACTTCTTTCGCTGGGTGAAGTTGTGGCGGAATGCTTTTCGTAATTCCTCAAAGCCGCCTATACTCCTACGTGGGAGTTTGCTAAACCATGTGCGCGCGTTCCCTACCAATGTGGAATTAAACATGTGACACCACACAGGCTGTGGCCAATTTTCGATAGTTGCGGCTGACTCGAAAATTTTTAGGTGGTCGTCTGGGTCACCTGTTCCATCGTATGTCTTCACATTAGCGGGCATGCGCCTGCGCCTGTCGTCTGAGTAATCACTTATGCGACGTGTGAACGCATCAATTTTATGGCTTCGCCATGGGAGAGACATATCTTCGTTCTCTTCCTCGCGACGTCTTCCTTTTGATTTCCAGTGCCCTGTTTCTTTATCCTCGTTGTCCGAGGAATCGCTGGAGGAAGGATAATCTCTCCTTCGGTGTTTACGCCTGCTCCTTTCAGAAGAGGAGCCTGAGGGATCTCTGCTTGGGGATCTTCTTCTACCCAATCTGTCTTGGATCCGCCTACTTCTGGGATTGGACGATCCTTGGCTCGGCGAATGCTGAGGGCCTAATCGATCATGTATTCCCCGACTGCCAAGTCTGGAATGAACATTGGTGCGCCTACCGCTGTTTCCAGAATTTTGTGAGTCAGACACCGTACCCAACCTGTCATGGACATTGGTACGTTCTGTACGTCCTCCTCGTGGGTGACGTGATGGTGATGGTTCACGTTCTGGACCAAAGTTAAGTCGGGTTTGGAGATCCGCGCCTGCTCTTCTTGCCGCTTCTTCCTGCATGAGGGCGGTTAGGGTTTCATAATTCTGGGATACAAAATTACCCAAAGTTAGATCGGGTATGTCCTCAGTCGTTGCAAGGATCTCTGCCTCGGTATGGGACGCCCGGTTTCGTTCAGGCGCGCCTGGCGGCGCAGTGTTGTTCACTGCGGGTGTAGCCTGATGAGGAGTGGTGAAGAGGGTGCGTTGGAGTTCCTCAACGCTTGGGACCACTGAAGAGATTATAGGTAGTTCCATTGTTGGAATAGGCTGGGTTGTTCCCGCCCCTTGGTGATCAGGTGCGCTGGTTGTCCCAGCAACCTGTTTAGAGGTCGAATCTTGTCGATTCTTCTTTCCGTGGTCACGTTTTTCCGACTGCGGAGTCTGCTGGCTCGAATTCTTGTGTTTCGTCATTCTAGTTCGTTGTAGGGTCCCACGGAAGGCGCCACTTGTTGATACAAAAGTTGGGCGTACCTGGTTGTTAGGCTTTGCTCTTATATCAATTCGTTCCTTAGCACTTTGTTACCTGCGTACTAAGAAAATAAACAACACCGTTAGGCTTATCGAGGGATTGTCTCCCCCGATTAGACTCCGGCGTGAGAGTAAGTAATCGAATTTAGGTTTTGGTTGAAGAGTTTAGGGATTATGTGAATCGTACCTTGGATGAGAATCGTATGATTCTATATATAGGGGCTAAGAAACCGTGTTTCTTGCTCCTTACTCTTCGCACGCATGGTGCTTATCCGAGGTAAGGATATCTATTCCTTGAATAGATAATCCTTATCGGATATCCGGTGAGTTAGATTGGGCATTTGGGCTTCGTGAGCCCAAGCGTTGATACCACAGCCCATACCATTTGTCATGGTAGCCCATTCGTGATGGGCTTAAGTGTAAGTAATGTCTATCATTTGGGCTTGCGGCCCAAATATAGGCTATACGTCATCAACCATATACTTCGGTTTGCCATTGTGCAAAATATTGTTTGGTTTGTGCTAACTTTCATTTCAGGTACTTCAGATGTTAATATATCACGGATTGGAACCATACTACAACAGATCAGATGAACACACATTTTCCTACTTACAAATGAACCTGAATACAATGATGGATTTTTTTGATTCCTTAAGCAGTCATGGTTGCCAAGTGTAGTCTAATGTACAATATATAGTTATGGATGTTCCAAGTGTTGAAATACATGTACTATTTCATATGACAATTGTGTAACTAAATATATAATTAATAAGACCCATTTCTCTATATTTCTGTAACTATGCTTATATATTACATCTTTCCATTCACAATATTCTTTTAGATAATTATTTCAATTATTGATTTGACTAAATTACATATTGGGCCATTTATATGCATAAATTGTATTGCATAATCCATTTTTAACACTTAATACAAAATAACGATCACCCTATAGTACATACACAGCCATTTAACTACATGTCTTCCCGTGCATAATACAATACTAATACATAATAAATATTGTTTATATAAATTTAGCAATTATAAAAAATTGTTAACATACATTTGATTTCATTAGTTTACCAATGTAATTAAAAAACCATATTAAATACTATTTCCCAATTCATCCAGTAAAGTCATTAAGTTCGCAAGGGGAATTGTGCTTCAATACTACTGGTTGCCAACATCAAAAGTTGCAAAACAATACAATGTACATCTAACTATTATGTAAATAAATGTGTATTCAACGATGTCCATATAGTAGTAAGTTAATGAGTATGCATTAGAACAATACAGGTCATTGTTCAATTGATGAATGTAATAACCAATATTGGTTATCTGATATTCTAACACTCCTGTTTATTTTTTTTCTGCGTCCTACGCTAAATGTGTTTAATTTGCAAATAAATTATTGTTTTACCCATAATAGGTGGCCTATAAACTACTTTTATAAGGCCATTTATAAAACCCATTAATTAATACTTTACATTATAACAATTGAAAGTATTTTACTTACTTAATATGCTATATACATAAACCATAATGAATTTAATGAATTTGAAAATATATAACCTTAAAAACCTGTAAACACTTACCATACATGCCTTTTCATTGTTCAGGATACTTATTGCATCAGTTCAGCCATAGAATTCCAAAAGATGTTTTAGTAAACATAACCCTTCCATGTCTTTCCAAACCTACAAGGTTATGTGTTGGAAGATTAGCTCAGATCCTACAAACAATAAATGAATACAGGTACATGTGCATCCAACAACTTTCCATACCTTCCAACCATACATTTCAATTATGTATCTGATTTAATCCATCTTTTTGTGGGTTACAGGGCAGCAAAATGAACATGCTAACATTCCATCCCTGTCAGACAAGTTGCACAAAACCTTGGTTATTGATTAAAAAACAATTACCAATCAAAGTGGGAAAATACAAAGCTATTGTGGCTTACGTCTGTCTGAATTTGTCAGAACATTTGCAGGTATATACAATCTTCGACCATTCACTTTCGTAATGATATTATGATTATGATACAACAATGCATACCTGAATTGCATCTTCAATGTTATTTTTTAGGACAAGGATCACGTTCAGAACCCCCTTTAAAAGATATGCCATCGGAACAAATAGCTTCTACTTCCAAAATATCCTTTAACTATAAAAAAAAGAATATTAGGAGGTGACTAATTGAACAAATCGTATTTTGCAAACAATTGATTTCATAATATTAAATATTACCTTAATGGTCCTTCATACAGGAACGCTCTCTCAGCGTGCAGCTAAAAAAATCCCAAACGGAGCTGCACATTTATCCGCAGGTAATTTCATATATTTTACTTGGTGTATACTGTTATTTGATGGATAAAATTGTTGTTATTTTCAATGATGTTTACCTCTTTTCATAAGGTGTACATGTGGTTTACCATAACATTGGTCCTCCATCATTTGAATGCCAAAATTGCAAGGCGGTTATGTGGTATGAAGAGAGAAGTGATAAATCAAAGAGATCTGTCAACCCAACTTTCTCAATTTGCTGCCAAGAAGGAAAATTGCTTCTCCCCGTATTTAATGAACCACCTCAACCTCTAAACGACCTCATGGACTATAACAATCCTGCAAGTTTGAGATTCAAAGAGCAAATCAGGGTCTATAATGGCATGTTTTGTTACACATCTTTTGGGGCAAATATAGATCATTCAATTAACACAGGCAGGGGTCCATATACTTTTAGAGTAAATGGCCAAAGCTATCATCGGATAGGTTCTCTGCTTCCTAGAGAAGGTACTCAGCCTAAATATGCGCAACTATACTTTTTTGACACTAGAAATGAAATTAAAAACCGGATGGGAGCTTTTCTAGCTAAGGATGGGGAAGGAGTGGTGGATGCAAATATAGTAGCAAGACTGATTAAAATGTTTGATCATTCAAATTCAATAACCAAGGCATTTCGAATGGCTCGGGATTGGTGTGACTCCCACAATTCAGCCAAATTTGAACTATGACTGTTAAGTGGACGGAGTGCATCATGGTATTCCTACAAGAGACATTGTTGTAAGTAATAAGGATGAAGGTTTGAAACGTATTTCTGAATTGCATTCAGAATATATGGCCCTCCAATATCCATTATTGTTCCCATATGGAGAGGAGGGATTTCATGAAAAGATATTATATCACAACAACCGAGATGTACGCAAAACCAAAAGGGTTTTTGTCACGATGAAAGAATACTATTCATACATCATTCAACAGCGAAATAACCAAGGTACTACCTTGCTTAGAGGTGGGCGATTATTCCAACAATACTTGGTTGATGCATGCACGTCTGTTGAAGAGCAAAGACTTAAATGGACCAGGAAAAATCAAGATACGTTACGTGTAGATCTATATCATAACGTTTGTGACGCTGTAACAAGGGGGGATACAAGTGCAGCAGGATTGGGAAAACGAATTGTTCTACCAAGTAGTTTTACGGGTGGTCCAAGGTATATGATGCAAAACTACCAAGATGCAATGGCTATATGCCGAACCTATGGGAACCCAGACCTATTCATCACTTTCACTGCTAATCCAAAATAGCCCGAGATTGCAGAAATGTTAAAGCATATCCCAGGCCAAAAAGTTCATGATCGTCCAGAAGTAGCTACGCGTCTATTCAAGATTAAACTAAGGGCACGTTTGGTAGGGTGAAATTCAGAGAAATGAAATGAAGCACAGAAATCAAATTCACATAAATGAATTCCACATAAATTCAATAAAAATTCCAGTGCTTGGTGATGCGTGGGAATCGCACCTTGCTTTACCTCTCGAGGGATCTCGAGAAGCTTACAACCCCCACCAGGGCAGTGTACCTGATCGTTGTAGTATAGTATAGTGACAAGTACCGGGGGATTGATCGTTCAGCTTAGGAATAGTGTCGCTAGGATTAGAAAACCTAATTAATAGTTCTAGAGGTGAGAGATGATTATTTTTGTATTTTTATATTTTTATGAAAGCAATTAAAATCTCGGGTTTTGAAGGAGTGGGCGGAATTAGTTGCTATTCAACTAACCCAAAACTATTATATAATTAAAATAAAACAATGAAAATGAAATTAAACTAATTAAACTAAGGTTGTGAGCAGTAATTGGAGAAATTGTGTTTACTTAGACTTTATTACTCCCTAGATATCTTTTACATGTTAATTACTTGTTACACTTGTATGAATGACGGATTGTATTCCTTAATACCATTCGTGGGGTGGCATACATAACTCCCCAACTCTATGAGCTCTTATCTCCTCCTACACCATGACCCAGCACAACTATAGGGATTGTAAACAATGGCTCATGCATTAAATACAACCAATAAAGACCTAGTACGCCTCGGTTCATGTTTCTTAAGACGTTCAAGCATGTTACCATTTGGAGATCTGCCAGTTTTCTTAAGCCTAACATATAAATCATTCATTCAAAACAAGAATAGACAAGTAATCAACACATAATCAACATCTAGGTTTCATTAGATCTAAGCAAACACAAGAGAGATCTAGCCTAGCATAGTAGAATTGAGACAAGAACAAGAGATAAACAACCAACACATAGACATATTGATTGAATTGAAAGTACACTTATCTCAATTACAATGCAAGGTCTCAAGGGTTTGGAACCCTTGAAAAACCTGTAAAAGAGGCACCAAAATCGTCTTTAGGGTTTCACCAAAACTTCACTCCCCTTTAATGAAAAAACTATAAAACTATATATAGGAAAAACAGTCTGACGGCGTCAAGAGTAACTTCTGACGCCGTCACCTCGCCGCCATAAACTTCCTCGGACGGCCTTGATTCACTTATGACGGCCTACGTGACGCCGTCACCACCCACGGTATATTAATTTTGCCACTTTGACGCCGTCACCAGTACGTCTGACGCCGTCACCACCTTCGATATTAAATTCTTCATGTCTGACGCCGTCAAGCTGATGGTCTTGACGTCGTCACCTTGTATTTCCAGCATGCAAATTTGGTACTTAGCCGTTTTCTTCACTTTTATGCTCCAAAAACGTCCAAAATAGCTTCTTTTCCAGAATTCACTCTCCAAACACCTAAAATCACAAAAGGAACGATTTAGGGTAATATTTGATCAAATAAAGTCGGATTCGGGCTTAAATGACCCCCTAAAAACGGATCATTTTTCGCCTCATCATATACCCTTACACTTGAGATTTGCTTGTCCTCAAGCAAATGAGCTTTTATTCTACTCAAAAGACAAGTTAGGGGTCATTTAACACTAATATAAAAGTAATTACAACAAATAATCGTTCCACTAAAGACCAATAGACAAGCACGGAGGTCATACACAAGCACCTCACAAATAGTGTTTAGATACTCACATCTCTCGGGTGTAATAAAGTAATATAACATTATGGAAATGGAAGATATCTCTCACTACCTGTCATAGCAAAATAGATTACCATAGGCTTGGGAAAGGATCAAACCTCCACCACATGGCGTAAGCACCTAGGATAAACTATCAAAGAGGTCTTTTTAAAGGGTTATAACGTTAGGTGTAGGGATATGAATTACACGGTTTTGTTGGATAAAGGAAGTTTTACTGGTGGCGAGTTAACAATCTTGGTTAATTACATGTACAAGATGGCGTTGCTAAGCCAAGACTAGACTCGACTTAAGCTAATAAATGAAAAATAACAAAAACATAAAATAAACATAGAATGAAAACGGGATGGTAGTCCGTATGTTTTTTCTCTTTTTCTTTTCTATCTATTTTTTTTTTTTCTTTTCTTTTTCTTGATTTTTTTCGATTTTTTTTTTTTTTTTTTTTTTTTTTTTTTTTTGCATACATTCTTACCCTACCATCCAAAATAATACATCATAGGGGTTTGAGCAATCCCCTTACACTTGAATCTTTACATACTTTACAATTAACTAATCTAATGACTCGAATTAAGAAAATCAAAACACTAGGAGCACTTTTAAGATTAACGTACATATGGGGGTAATAATATTATGTTCTTCCCCATTACTCCATAAAATAAGTACTTACCCATGAGTCCCAATCGTCCCAAAACAATATGTACAAGGATATGACTCGACTTAGCAACCATGTAATCAATTAGAAAGTTAACTTAGGGTTTAACAAATAACAATAATGCACTAAAAATGAGCGCATACACGGAAGGCTAAGGCGATTTGGGTGTACATTTAAGTGGGGTGTAACAAATTCTTCCTTTAAGTAAAATGCTTAAAGTTAGAAACGAAAAGATAGGCTCGGAGGGGTGTACTAGGGGTTTCGTGTACTAAAAATGAGTACAACGCTAAGGGTGTGGGAAAAATTAGTTGACTTAACTAGCCAAGTAATATGACTTAAATGGTCAAGTAATTATAATACGGGTTTAACACAAGGGTGATCCTAATGCCTCTTATCATGTAGTAAATCCTACCACACGAATGTAGTCTTACTAGCGGTCTCGGGATGCATCACTAACGCAAGTTCTAGAATCTAAATGCTACCGGTACACTCATAAGCACTAATAATGAATGCTTTTCCTATCAAATCTAAAGGCGAACCTCACATTTTTGGGTGGAAAATTTTTCTGAATATACGGTTATGTGCTAGTCATACAATCTCCTATCCATGAGACGCTTGCTATGGCTAAAGTTTCACTCCTAAATATTGTAAAAAATTTTAAATTTGGCGCTAAAATTACACTAACAAGTATTTCTCGTAGTTTTATTACTCATCTACTATCAAACAAAACAAACTCAAGCGAAAGTGCATATGTAATGTATCATCTTTTTACCCTCCCCTTACACTTAAGATGAACATTGTCCCCAATGTTCAAGTAAAGAATGTAAAAGTTAAAAAGTAAAGAGAATGAAATCAAATACTCCCCTGATTCGCTCAGTATGGATTTTAGGTTGGCCAGATTAAATCTTCCTCCAAGAAAATGAACAATCAAAGCTTCCCTTCCAGAATATAAATCATCTTCTTGTCATAAATAACCTGTAAATCCTGACAAAAGTAGACAAGGCAACCTCGCGTAAAATCGGCGGCATCCTATATAAGTTACTAAATCCTAGAAAACAAAGTAAGATATAATGCTTGTGGAATGAAGTTTGCAGATTTCCTGGAGATTATAAAACTTAATAATTCACAAAAACCATAAGACTCCGTTAGAAAAACAAAACCGGTAAAATTTCCAGATTTTAACTCCTGACGCCGTCAAGAGCAATACCCTGACGCCGTCAGAATGGACCTGCAGAAATTCTTATGTTAAGTTTCCAGAAAATTTCTGGAAAAACTTTGTCCTACTTCCTGGAAAATCCTGCAAAACTTCATTATGACTCAATACAAGCATTTGACTCTAACAAATACGAATATACATGTTCATTTAATATTGTGGAGAATCATGATCGGTTTGTTTCTTAAAAACATATTTGGGGTTTCCCCTTACACTTATCTTTTGCAAAAATACCTTTAGGTTGAAGTTAAGACTAGGCTAAACAACATAATAAAGTATTTCCACATTTTAACTGAGAAACATGATCAACCAACAATAAAAAAAAACAAAGCATGCATACGGAAGCAAATAACAATCAAACAAATAAAATCACACAAAACATGGGTTGCCTCCCAAGAAGCGCTTTTCTTTATTTACGAGTCTTGTAGCTAGACTCAAAGTCATGGGTTACTACGTGATTCGGGTGAGTTCCTCATTGAGGACATCTTTGGGATCGAACTTAGGTTTCAACTTTCTATTGGTTCCCTTAGTGTGGTATGACCTTTCAAACTTTTCTCCATCCGGATCATACAAGGTCATTCTAATATGCCATGACCCGTCACCTTCTTTAGGTGGCTTGTCCCACCTCCATTTATACTTATCTCCATCTCTTTTCCATTTATTCAATTCTATATTAATAGGCATTACGCTCAGGAACTCAATCATCTTTCTAAAGACTAAGGGGTCCTCAAAGGGATCTAGCTCCTCATCTCTAGCTATGAGTTGTTCTACCGAATGTGTCTTCTCAACGAAATCCTTTTCTAGATAAAATGGGCATTGAGGACCTATGAAGTTCCTTTCTATCCAAGGTCCATATCTAGATGGTCTCCTATTCATCTCTACCCAATGCGGTGTTGGTTCATCATCACAATCATAACTATGCTTCTTAACATCATACACCGACCAAGTATCGCCTTCTCCTACCGCTATCTTGGATTCCTTGCAATCTATCATGGCACTAGCGGTTGCTAAAAATCCTCTTCCTACCAATAATGGGCATGTAGTGTCACTAACCATGTCCAGGACGTGAAAATCCGCTAATATAGTTAACCTTCCTACGTGAACAACTACATCCTTAATCATTCCAACCGGGTGAGCAATACTTCCATCCGCTAGCCCTATCAATACCTCCGTTTCCTCTAACTTTCCTAGCTTAAGAGCGGTGAATAAGGATAAGGGAATCAAGTTGAGGCTTGACCCTAAATCGGCTAGTGTGTCGAAAGCTTCGGATCTTCCTATCTTACAAGGCAAAACAAATATACCCGGATCATCAAGCTTTTTAGGCAACTTGTTTTGAACGAAGGCGGTCCCATTTTTACCTAGCTTATACTTCTCATATTTTTCTAGGAGGGCACTATAGTAAGGAGCACGCGCTAAGACATCAATGACGGGGCGTTCAAGGTGAAGTTCTTTGAATTCATCGTCAAGGTCTTGCGTAAGAGGTGTTTCAACTATGCTTTTGACCGGCTCTATAGTGGGTGTTTTAGTTGATTGGTCCTTTTGGGGGACTTGGTGTTGTTTGAAACACGTGCTCGTTGATTTAACCGAGTAGTATTGTGGACACGAAGTGGGTGACGAAACTGAAGATATGGCATTAACGTTTAGTTTCGGATTCTTGATTGTGTCGCTTGGGAGTGCTCCCATTTCTCGGTCATTGAGAACTTTCAACAATGCGTCAATTCTATTGGTCATCTCGCTTTGATTTTGTTTGAAATCGGCTTCAAACTTAGCTATGCGGGCTTCTTGAGATGCCATGAACTTTGACATCAATCCTTCAAGATTGTTGGTACTACCATAGTTGTTAGAAGGATTGTTGTTGAAGGTACGGTTGGATGGTGGACCGTTTGATTGGTAACGATTAGGCGGATTGGAAGAATTGGGTTGATTTTGCTTCCACCTAAGGTTTGGGTGATTTTTCCATGAGGGGTTATATGAATCACCGTATGTGTTTGGCTCGGGTTTGAAAGTGTACCACTTATCTCCCGCTTCGTCGGTACGCGTGGATGCGTAGTCCGCAAAAGCTATTCCGGGGAGTTCCACACAATCACGAGTGTCATGGGGACCACTACATAATTCGCATGAAGAAGTGATTTTGTTCACTTGGATTGAATGCTTCGGAGCTTCGTAAGATTTCATGAGAAACTTGACTTGGTCCTCAAGTTCCATGATCCTACGGTCGGGAGTGCTTGAATTATTCGAAGGCAAAGATATTGCCTTGGCCGTTTTGTTCAAATCACGGGGATCATTCCAACTTTCGTTGTCATAGAGAGCAAGATCTTCTATGAGTTCCCATGATTGTTCCGCACTAAGATCACGTAGCTTACCACCGGCCGATTGGTCAATGGTTCGCCTCGTGGAGATGTCGATATGGTCATAGAAGATTTGGACTTGGAGCCAAAGATCTATGCCATGGTGAGGGACTTTTTGGAGTAAGTCCTTGAAACGAGTCCATGCTTCATAAAGAGATTCATTTTGACGTTGTTGAAACATCAAGATGTCATTCCTAAGTTTAGTAGTTCTCCCCGGTGGGAAAAATTGAGCAAGGAAACGAGTGGTGAGATCATCCCATGTGGTGATGGATCCCGCGGGTAAACGCTCAAGCCATTGACTAGCTTGATCCCGTAGAGAGAATTGGAATAGGCGTAAACGGGTAGTCTCTCTAGTTTCAACACCTAGGTCTATGGAATCTACGATTTTGAGGAAGTCCTTAAGGTGTTGGTTTGGATCTTCGGAACGAAGTCCATGGAATGCACATCCGCTTTGCACCAACCGGATGGTGTCGGATCGCAAGGGGGTCACATTGGCTCCGGTGAGCTCAATGGTGTTTCGGTAGCCTTGGTGGCTAGGTCGGGAATACTCTCCTAAGGTTCGGGGCCTAAGGGGTTCTAATGGTGGGTTTTGTTGTGGTGGGATGATGGGTTCAAAGATGTTACCACCTTCCATGATGTCGGATGGTAAAGAGTTACGAACAAAGGCACGAAGAAATAAGATAGACTAAAGAAGACCTAAAAATAAAAATAAAAATCTTACTAGAAAGGAATCTAGCAAGTAGA
The DNA here is from genome assembly GCA_030686995.1 of Artemisia argyi. Lineage (NCBI taxonomy): Eukaryota > Viridiplantae > Streptophyta > Magnoliopsida > Asterales > Asteraceae > Artemisia > Artemisia argyi. The sequence goes on along the minus strand of CM060676.1, from coordinate 42,405,013 downwards.
TCTAATAAAAAGAAATCCTAACCTAGACAATAACTATTCCCCGGGCTGCGGCGCCAAAAACTTGATGCGTGGGAATCGCACCTTGCTTTACCTCTCGAGGGATCTCGAGAAGCTTACAACCCCCACAAGGCAGTGTACCTGATCGTTGTAGTATAGTATAGTGACAAGTACTGGGGGATTGATCGTTCAGCTTAGGAATAGTGTCGCTAGGATTAGAAAACCTAATTAATAGTTCTAGAGGTGAGAGATGATTATTTTTGTATTTTTATATTTTTATGAAAGCAATTAAAATCTCGGGTTTTGAAGGAGTGGGCGGAATTAGTTGCTATTCAACTAACCCAAAACTATTATATAATTAAAATAAAACAATGAAAATGAAATTAAACTAATTAAACTAAGGTTGTGAGCAGTAATTGGAGAAATTGTGTTTACTTAGACTTTATTACTCCCTAGATATCTTTTACATGTTAATTACTTGTTACACTTGTATGAATGACGGATTGTATTCCTTAATACCATTCGTGGGGTGGCATACATAACTCCCCAACTCTATGAGCTCTTATCTCCTCCTACACCATGACCCAGCACAACTATAGGGATTGTAAACAATGGCTCATGCATTAAATACAACCAATAAAGACCTAGTACGCCTCGGTTCATGTTTCTTAAGACGTTCAAGCATGTTACCATTTGGAGATCTGCCCGTTTTCTTAAGCCTAACATATAAATCATTCATTCAAAACAAGAATAGACAAGTAACCAACACATAATCAACATCTAGGTTTCATTAGATCTAAGCAAACACAAGAGAGATCTAGCCTAGCATAGTAGAATTGAGACAAGAACAAGAGATAAACAACCAACACATAGACATATTGATTGAATTGAAAGTACACTTATCTCAATTACAATGCAAGGTCTCAAGGGTTTGGAACCCTTGAAAAACCTGTAAAAGAGGCACCAAAATCGTCTTTAGGGTTTCACCAAAACTTCTCTCCCCTTTAATGAAAAAACTAGAAAACTATATATAGGAAAAACAGTCTGACGGCGTCAAGAGTAACTTCTGACGCCGTCACCTCGCCGCCATAAACTTCCTCGGACGGCCTTGATCCACTTATGACGGCCTACGTGACGCCGTCACCACCCACGGTATATTAATTTTGCCACTTTGACGCCGTCACCAGTACGTCTGACGCCGTCACCACCTTCGATATTAAATTCTTCATGTCTGACGCCGTCAAGCTGATGGTCTTGACGCCGTCACCTTGTATTTCCAGCAAGCAAATTTGGTACTTAGCCGTTTTCTTCACTTTTATGCTCCAAAAACGTCCAAAATAGCTTCTTTTCCAGAATTCACTCTCCAAACACCTAAAATCACAAAAGGAACGATTTAGGGTAATATTTGATCAAATAAAGTCGGATTCGGGCTTAAATGACCCCCTAAAAACGGATCATTTTTCGCCTCATCACTTGGTAACACCAGAGAATTGACCTAAGAAATCAGTTAGTTGTTTTTTTTATTTTATTTTATTTTTTTTTTTTTTTTTAACAAATAAGATAAAAATGACAACTGACTAAAATCTACTATCCATTACTTTGACGCGTGGGAATCGCAACAGACTTTACCTCTCGAGGGATCTCGAGAAGCTTACAACCCCCACCAGGCAGTGTACCTGATCGTTGTAGTATAGTATATTGACAAGTACCGGGGGATTGATCGTTCAGCTTAGGAATAGTGTCGCTAGGATTAGAAAGCCTAAATACTAGTTCTAAAGGTGAGGGATGATTATTTTTGTGTTTTTATATTTTTTAGAAAGCAATTAAAAATCTCGGGTTTGAAGGATTCGGGCGGAATTAGTTGCTAATCAACTAACCCAATACTAAAGATGCAATCAAAATAAAATACTAAATATGAAAATAAACTAAATTATACTAAAGTTGTGAGCAATAAGTGGAGAAAATGTGTTTACTTAGATTTCATTAGTCCCTAGACATCTTTTACACGTTAATTACTTGTTATAAATGCATGGATGACGGATCGTATTCCTTAATACCATTCATGGGGTGGCACACTTAACTCCCCAATTCTATGAGCTCTTATCTCCTCCTACACCATGCCCAGCACAACTATAGGGATTGTAAACAGTATACAACCAATAAAGACCTAGTGCGCGTCGGTTCATGTTTCTTAAGACGTTCAAGCATGTTACCAATTGGAGATCTGCCAGTTTTCTTAAGCCTAACATATAAATCATTCATCCAAAACAAGTATAAACAAGTAATCAACACATAATTAACATCTAGGTTTCATTAGATCTAAGCAAACACAAGATAGATCTAGCCTAGCATGATGGAATTAAGACAAGAACAAGATATAGACAACCAACACATAGACATACTGATTGAATTAAAAGAACACTTATCTTAATTACACATGAAAGGTATCAAGGGCTTGGAACCCTTGAAAAACCTGTAAAATTCGCACCAAAATCGTACTTAGGGTTTCTCCAAAACTTCTCCCTTTTAATGTGAAAAATTAGAAAACTATATATAGGAAAAGAGGTCTGACGGCGTCAAGACAAAGCTTGTGACGCCGTCACCTCGCCGCCAAAACTATTCTCGGACTGCCTTGATCTACATTTGACGCCGTCAAGACTTAATCATTTCCAGGCCGTCATGACTTTTACTCTTGACGCCCTACCTTCATGACGCCGTCAAATCTCTTCTGGATCGTCATGGAATTTTGCTCTTGACGCCGTCAGGGAGTTACTCTTTACGCCGTCACCTACTGTTCCCAGCATGGAAAATTAAGACTTTGGCATTTTCTTCACTTTTATGCTCCAAAAACGTCCGAATTGCTTCCTTTTCCAGATTTCTCTCCCAAAGTACCTAAAATCACAAAAGGAACGATTTAGGGCAATATTTGATCAAATAAATTCGAATTCGGGCTTAAATGACCCCCTAAAAACGGATCATTTTTCGCCTCATCATATACCCTTACACTTGAGATTTGCTTGTCCTCAAGCAAATGCGCTTTTATTCTAGTCAAAATACAAGTTAGGGGTCATTTAACACTAATATAAAAGTAATTACAACAAATAATCGTTCCACTAAAGACCAATAGACAAGCACGGAGGTCATACACAAGCACCTCACAAATAGTGTTTAGATACTCACATCTCTCGGGTGTAATAAAGTATAAATTACAATATGGAAATGGAAAACATCTCTCACTACCTGTCATAGCAAAATTGATTACCATAGGCTTGGGAAAGGATCAAACCTCCACCACATGGCGTAAGCACCTAGGATAAACTATCAAAGAGGTCTTTTAAAGGGTTGTAACGTTAGGTGTAGGGATATGAAATACACGATTTTGTTGGATAAAGGAAGTTTTACTGGTGGCGAGTTAACAATCTTGGTTAATTACATGTACAATATGGCGTTGCTAAGCCAAGACTAGACTCGACTTATGCAATAAATGAAAAATAACAAAAACACAAAATACACATAGAATGAAACGGGATGGTAGTCCGTATGTTTTTTTCTCTTTTTCCTTTTTCTATTTTTTTTCTTTTTTCTTGATTTTTCGATTTTTCGATTTTTTTTTTTTTTTTTTTTTTTTTTTTTGCATACACTCTTACCCTACCATCCAAAATAATACATCATAGGGAATGAACATTTCCCTTACACTTGAATCTTTACATACTTTACAATAAACTAATCTAATGACTCGAATTAAGAAAATTAAAACACTTGGAGCACTTTTAAGATTAACATACATATGGGGGTAATAAGTGATGTTCTTCCCCATTACTCCATAAAATAAGTACTTACCCATGAGTCCCAATCGTCCCAAAACAATATGTACAAGGATATGACTCGACTTAGCAACCATGTAATCAATTAGAAAGTTAACTTAGGGTTTAACAAATAACAATAATGCACTAAAAATGAGCGCATACACGGAAGGTTAAGGCGATTTGGTTGTACATTTAAGTGGGGTGTAACAAATTCTTCCTTTAAGTAAAATGCTTAAAGTTAGAAACGAAAAGATAGGCTCGGAGGGGTGTACTAGGGGTTTCGTGTACTAAAAATGAGTAAAACGCTAAGGGTGTGGGAAAAATTAGTTGACTTAACTAGCCAAGTAATATGACTTAAATGGTCAAGTAATTATGATACGGGTTTAACACAAGGGTGATCCTAATGCCTCTTATCATCTAGTAAATCCTACCACACGAATGTAGTCTCACTAGCGGTCTCGGGATGCATCACTAACGCAAGTTCTAGAATCTAAATGCTACCGGTACACTCATAAGCACTAATAATGAATGCTTTTCCTATCAAATCTAAAGGCGAACCTCACATATTTGGGTGGAAAATTTTTCTAAAAGTACGGTTATGTGCTAGTCATACAATCTCCTATCCATGAGATGCTTGCTATGGCTAAAGTTTCACTCCTAAATGTTGTAAAAAATTTTAAATTTGGCGCTAAAATTGCACTAACAAGTATTTCTCATAGTTTTATTACACATCTACCATTAAACAAACAAACTCAAGCGAAAGTGCATATGTAAGGTGTCATCTTTTTACCCTCCCCTTACACTTAAGATGAACATTGTCCCCAATGTTCAAGTAAAGAATGTAAAAGTGAAAAAGTAAAGAGAATGAAATCAAATACTCCCCTGATTCGCTCGGTATGGATAATAAGATGGCCAGGTTAAATCTTCCTCCAAGAAAATGAACAATCAAAGCTTCTCTTCAAGAATATAAATCATCTTCTTGTCATACGTAACCTGTAAAACCTGACAAAATAGACAAGACAACCTCGCGTAAAATCGGCGGCATCCTATATAAGCTACTAAATCCTAGAAAACAAGATAAGATATAATGCTTGTGGAATGAAGTTTGCAGATCTCCTGGAGATTATAAAACTTAATAATTCACAAAAACCATAAGACTCCGTTAGAAAAACAAAACCGGTAAAATTTCCAGATTTTTACACTTGACGCCGTCAAGAGTAGACTCTTGACGCCGTCAGAAGTGACCTACAGAAATTCTTATGTTAAGTTTCCGAAAAATTTCTAGAAAACTTGGTCCTACTTCCTGGAAAATCCTGCAAAACTTCATTATGACTCGATACAAGCATTTGACTCTAACAAATACGAATATACATGTTCATTTAATATTGTGGAGAATCATGATCGGTTTGTTTCTTAAAACATATTTGGGGTTTCCCCTTACACTTATCTTTTGCAAAAATACCTTTAGGTGGAGTTAAGACTAGGCCAAAACAACAAAGTAAAGTATTTCCACTATTTAGTTTAGAAACATGATCTACCAACAATAAAAATAAAACATGCATACGAAAGCAAATAACAAACAAACAAATAAAATCACACAAAACATGGGTTGCCTCCCAATAAGTGCTTGTTTTTGTTCGAGTCACGAGCCTGACTCTACCCTTATTTAACAGAAAGAAGGGAGGTTTTCCCTACACTTAGGATCAAGTGTGGGTGGAAGTAGCGATACACACCCTTAGGGTGGAAGTATGCCACGTGAGAAAGGAGTGGTGGATGAATTATATGCTCAAAGGGGTGTGCTCCTATCATCATAACCTTACCTAATTCAATCGGGTTAATGGGTGGATTAAGATTTTCTCCTAGAAAGGGATCATTTTCAATCAACTTCAAGAGACTCCTAGTTGGGAAACTATCTTGACCTAATAAACCCGGTTTAAACCCATAATGTTTCTTATGATCAATCGTAAATGGGTGATGTAAGCATGTAAGGTCATTTTCCACTCCTGTGTCAGCTTCCTCTCTACAAGGCTTAGAGTCCACTACCTTTATCCTAAGACTACCCGGACTATATGGTTTGATGGGTGGATCGGGACCTTTTCAATTCCTAAATTCACATCTAAGGATAGAAGATTAGGTAACGGCTTTGGTTGAGGCTCCGGTTCATCAAAACTAGGAACTTCCCTAGAACTAAGAGTAAGGTTATCATTATAAGTATTCAAACCTATGTCCTCTAGTTGTGTTTGGTTCAAAGGTTCTATCTCTATTGGGGTTCCTATAGTCTCCTCTACTTCTTCCGGATAAGTCACGGGCGGTGTGTGTGCCTCAAATGATGATAGGATTTGTGGGGTACTTGGTGGGCTTGGGTTTTCTACTATCTCTTCCATCACATCATTTGTTTCCTCAAAGTCTGATGGATACAAACTCATCAATTCATTCAACTTATGGTTCACGGTTAGGAAACTTTCCTCGAAATTCTTCCAAAGGGTCTCACTAAAAGGAATTGATCCTGATAATGATCGTCTAATTGAAATCACACATGCATAAAATTCATCATACCCATCTAACTTTACCCCCAACTCCTCTTGGATGTCATAAAGATCACACAAAAAATCATTGGAATGATAGGAATCAAATCTATTAGTGAAATATAGTTGTTTCTCTATCGTCAATGATCTAAATGAAATTTCATCTGCCATAGTGACAAGTGAAAATGGTTTTACAAACAACGGGTACAAAGAAAAAGATAGACTAAAGAAAACCTAAAAATAAAAATAAAATCTTACTAGAAAGGAATCTAGCAAGTAGACCTAATAAAAAGAAATTCTAACCTAGACAATAACTATTCCCCAGGCTGCGGCGCCAAAAACTTGATGCGTGGGAATCGCAACAGGCTTTACCTCTCGAGGGATCTCGAGAAGCTTACAACCCCCACCAGGCAGTGTACCTGATCGTTGTAGTATAGTATAGTGACAAGTACCGGGGGATTGATCGTTCAGCTTAGGAATAGTGTCGCTAGGATTAGAAAGCCTAAATACTAGTTCTAAAGGTGAGGGATGATTATTTTTGTGTTTTTATATTTTTTAGAAAGCAATTAAAAATCTCGGGTTTGAAGAATTTGGGCGGAATTAGTTGCTAATCAACTAACCCAATACTAAAGATGCAATCAAAATAAAATACTAAAAATGAAAATAAACTAAATTATACTAAAGTTGTGAGCAATAAGTGGAGACAATGTGTTTACTTAGATTTCATTACTCCCTAGACTTCTTTTACACGTTAATTACTTGTTATAAATACATGGATGACGGATCGTATTCCTTAATACCATTCATGGGGTGGCACACTTAACTCCCCAATTCTATGAGCTCTTATCTCCTCCTACACCATGCCCAGCACAACTATAGGGATTGTAAACAGTGGCTCATGCATTAAATACAACCAATAAAGACCTAGTGCGCGTCGGTTCATGTTTCTTAAGACGTTCAAGCATGTTACCAATTGGAGATCTGCCAGTTTTCTTAAGCCTAACATATAAATCATTCATCCAAAACAAGTATAAACAAGTAATCAACACATAATTAACATCTAGGTTTCATTAGATCTAAGCAAACACAAGATAGATCTAGCCTAGCATGATGGAATTAAGACAAGAACAAGATATAGACAACCAACACATAGACATATTGATTGAATTAAAAGAACACTTATCTTAATTACACATGAAAGGTATCAAGGGCTTGGAACCCTTGAAAAACCTGTAAAATTCGCACCAAAATCATACTTAGGGTTTCTCCAAAACTTCTCCCTTTTAATGTGAAAAATTAGAAAACTATATATAGGATAAGAGGTCTGACGGCGTCAAGACAAAGCTTGTGACGTCGTCACCTCGCCGCCAAAACTATTCTCGGACTGCCTTGATCTACATTTGACGCCGTCAAGACTTAATCATTTCCAGGCCATCATGACTTTTACTCTTGACGCCCTACCTTCATGACGCCGTCAAATCTCTTCTGGATCGTCATGAAATTTTGCTCTTGACGCCGTCAGGGAGTTACTCTTGACGCCGTCACCTACTGTTCCCAGCATGGAAAATTAAGACTTTGGCGTTTTCTTCACTTTTATGCTCCAAAAACGTCCGAATTGCTTCCTTTTCCAGATTTCTCACCCAAAGTACCTAAAATCACAAAAGGAACGATTTAGGGCAATATTTGATCAAATAAATTCGAATTCGGGCTTAAATGACCCCCTAAAAACGGATCATTTTTCGCCTCATCAACTTGCAAACACCTTATTACCTAAATACTTGATTACATACAAAAGACAAGTAGCTTTATTACAGTCACTTGAACCCTTCTATATTAGCTTGATTTCTTAAAAGCTATACATTACTTTCAAACACCGAATTACCATAACTAACGAAGACATGGCTTCGTACAAAATTACATGTTAATAAACCAAGTAGCCTTATACAAAAAGAAGGGTTATACGAAATAGATTACTTATGTGGATTTTCTTGCAACCGTTTGTACCATCCTGATCTTTTTACCTTGATCATACCCGAAAATGTAAATGTGGCTACAACCCGCCGCAACGAGCGGGCAAAAAGCTCTCGTTTATAACAAACATTGAATTAGTTACTTGCACAACCCTTTTATAAACAAATGACCCATGAACAAAACAAGTAACAATTTCTTTATTATGCATCATATAGCTGTAGTCCTAAAAATAATGTAATCAAGTGACAAGTTCTCTTATGCATCATATAGCACCAACCTTATCTATTTCTTAACCAACCTAAAAACATATTTTTAATCTTAGTCAAAATGGCTTCTTGTATACTGAAGTCCTCGATACTAAAAGAATCTCAATATATGTTGCTATAATTGTAAGTTGTTTATAAATAATTGGAAAAAAGCTCAAAGATCCAAAGACTACAATTAAGTTGAAGTGACGTATGAGAAGATTTACTCACTTTTATTAGCAATTAGTTGAAGTGACGTATGAGAAGGTCACCGGAGAAGGTGTGGTAGGGTGGCCGTCGACGGAGTGCGAGGGTCGCCAGAGAAGAAGAAGCGAAGAGAAGATCACCAAACCCCCAAAAAGGATAAGGTTTCAAACAATTTCATTTTTCTTTTTGTGGACTGACTTTCAACTTTCCAAGGAGTTCATTTCTTTATCTAATTGATGGGAAAACAAAATACAAAGGAACGAATTCCTTGGAGTTACAAATCTCCGCTTTTTTAATTCTATAGTGTACCAAACATGGGAAATAAAATGATTTCTATTTCTTTGCTCCTAATTCATTGTACCAAACAACCCCTAACTGAACTCTTAAACGATCTGACGAAACAACATATTTTTGGCAAGTCCCGGGGAGGTAATAACACTTATCTCATAATGTTAATCTATTTACTAATTTATATATAAATTATGCATTATCTTATGATGTTTTCAATTATCTTTCAGTTGTTTACGTCATAGAATTTCAAAAACGTGGTCTACCACATGCTCATATCCTATTATGGCTAGAAGAATAATTGAAATGCAAGACCGCATCCCAAATAGATGATATAATTACAGCTGAGATACCGTGTCGAACGAATGATCCAGAAGGATATAAAGTAGTAACTGAGTTCATGTTACATGGTCCTTGCGGTAAAGATGATAAAAAAGCCCCATGTACAATTGAGGATAAGTGCTCAAAACATTTTCCTAAACCTTTTGTGGCTGAAACAATTGTTGATAATGATGGTTATGCTGTTTATCGCCGGAGAAATAAGAAAGCTTACCACATAAAAGGAAAATTCAGGTACGATAACAGATATGTGGTACCCCACAACCGTTATCTCCTCCTGAAATACCAAGCCCACATTAACGTGGAATGGTGTAACAGATCAAAGGCGATTAAGTACTTATTCAAGTACTTAAATAAAGGCCCCAATAGAGCCACAATTGTGATAACAAAAAATGTGAAAAACGATGGTGATATGGCAAATGAAAAGGTTTTGGAAGTGGACGAAATTAAAAACTACTTGAATTGTCGTTTTTTAGCTCCGTGTGAGGCGGTATGGCGTTTGTTTTCGTACGACATCCATCACTCATATCCATCTATTATGAAGCTTAATTACCACTTGCCAAATCAGCACACGCTCACACTTCGTGATTCAGAATGTTTGCCCGCCCTAATTTAAAGGGAAGGTATTGACTTGACCATGTTCACTGATTGGTTTGAATTAAACAGGCGTGATACAGACGCCAATCAATACACGTATGCTGAGATACCTACACATTATGTGTGGCATGAAAAAACCAAAATGTGGAAAAAATGCAAGTTGCAAAAATGCATTGGGAGGATTGTTTACGCGCACCCCGCGTCTGGAGACCGATATTATCTTAGAATGTTGTTAAATATTGCGAGAGGTCCTGAATCTTTTGAAAAACTCATGACTGTTCACGACAAACTATGTTCCACATTCAAGGAAGCATGTTTCGCATATGGCCTTTTAAATGACGACACAGAATGGACACATGCCATATCAAAAGCAAGTGTATGGATGTTTGGCCCACAGTTACGTGACATATTCATGACAATTCTAATCTTTTGTGATGTCAGCAGACCTTTAAAATTGTGGGAAGAAAACTGGGAGTTCTTATCAGAAGATATTCTACACAAAAAAAGGAAAATTTTCAATTATCCTGATTTGGAGCTGACGAAAGAGTAACTAAAAAACTATTGTTTGGTAGAGATCCAAGAGTTGTTAAATAAACATGGGAGGTCTTTATCGGATTTTCAAGACCTACCACTGCCTGACCCAAGGTTGCTAACTAACTTGGACAATCGTCTCATAAGGGAAGCGTTGGATTATGATATGAACAAGAGTAGGATTGAACATCAACAACTTCATTCATTGTTAAATCCCGAACAACGTTTAATATATGAAGAAGTTATTGAATTTGTTCATAACAAAAAAGGGAATTTTTACTTTGTATATGGCCAAGGCGGAACCGGAAAGACATTTTTATACAAAACTATCATCTCAAGGTTAAGATCAGAACGTATGATAGTACTCGTTGTTGCATCTTCAGGTAAAAATTTTATCATAAATTTAAGCAATCAACTATCTGGATATTTATAAAAATAGCTGACTAATTAAGACTATCAAATTGTGTAGGAATAGCTGCATTGTTGCTACCAGGTGGCAGGACCGCGCATAGCCGTTTTCTTATACCACTTGAATTATTAGAAAATAGTACATGCAGCATAAAAAAAACACACATATGGCGGAACTCATGCAACAGGTTAAACTTATTATATGGGATGAAGCTCCAATGACTAAAAAATATGCTTTTGAGGCATTGGACAAGACGCTAAGGGATATTTTAGGATATCATGATCACGACATCAGGGATCGAATATTTGGAGGAGTGACGGTCTTACTTGGAGGTGACTTTAGACAAGTTCTACCCATTATATCGAAAGGAAGCAGAGCAGACATTGTTCAATCATGCATAAACCAATCTGAATTATGGAAGCATTGTAAGGTATTCAACCTTAAACGCAGCATGCGTGTAAACGAGTAGACTGAAAATGGGGAGCTTGATACTCGAAAACGGGATTTCAATAGATGGGTTTTGGCTGTGGGAGATGGTAAGGTGCCAGCCAAATGCAAAGAATGTGAGGATGATCCAAGTTGGATTGACATCCCTGAAGCCTTCTTAATTAAATCATGGGATTGTCCTATCAAGCAGATTGTCGCAGATACATACCCTAATTTTACAAAGAGGCAAACAGACAATGTGTATCTCAAAGAAAGGGCAATACTAACTCCTCGGAATGATGATGCTGATGCCATCAATGACTACATGTTTAAACAATTATCAGGGGAGTCTGTTACATACAATAGCGCGGACGAGATTTGCAAGGCATCTACAGACAACCTAGAACAGCATGACCACTATCCAATTGAATTTTTAAATTCCTTAAATTTTCCCGGTATGCCCCCACATGCTCTTCACTTAAAAAAGGAATTGCCAATTATGCTATTGCGGAACATCAATCCAAGTAAAGGTTTGTGTAATGGAACAAGGTTGCTCATCACAGATCTAGGACAATTTGTTATTCACGCTAAGGTGCTAACAGGTTCAAATATAGGGGAGGATGTCATTATACACAGGATTATACTCACATCCACACAATCAAAATGGCCATTTGTCCTAAAACGACGACAATTTCCTGTAAAACCATGCTATGCAATGACAATAAACAAAAGTCGGGGCCAATCACTTAATCACGTTGGCCTTTATTTGCCTACTCCCGTGTTTAGCCATGGCCAGCTTTATGTGGCGATCTCTAGAGTTACCGGTCCTGACGGTCTTAGAATACTAATGGTTGAAGCAAGGACCCAGAACTTAAGAACTGCACACGTAACATTGTTTTCCAAGAGACTTTTAACAACCTATCATAGCATGTATATTTAATGTTCAGCCAACACTTATTTATTATTACTTTGTTATTTGTCAGAAACATACTTAATTTGCAATATATGATTCCAACTATTAACATGTATGCATTATTTGTATTCCACCCTTAAGATTTACAAAATAAAATCTGAATGGCAACATTCATTCATAATGCACTACAGCTATTTAATGTTATTTCATTGTTTGCCACAAAAACAACTAAATATTATAACAGTGTTCCAACCCTTAACATATATTCATTATATCTGTTTCTAATTCATTTATTAATGACTTATGAAATAGCCTAAAAGGATAATTGAACACTTATAAATCAGTATTATCAACAGTCCTCATCAAATAACATATGCTTTTCATTTCCTCAGCAAGTACTTTAGACCATGAGAAGTCATACTATAAATACATAATAAATTTGTTTTATGATTGATTGGCAGTTACATATACTTTAATAATCTCAAGACAATTCAAAAGTTTGTATAGACCTTTAAAAACAGCTTTTATAATCAACTTACACATATCAATTTCTTTATTTTCACACAGACATCAACTATTTGCATTCTAAAGTTATGACATTCAGCAGGGCTGTCATATCACTCTATTTTCATTTGCCCTTAGACAGAGCTGCAAAATGCCTTAATGTTAGTTTATATGCATTTAAAATACATTGTCGATTGGTTGGAATCCAATGCTGGCCATATCGAAAACTTCTAAGTCTAGACAAGTTGATCAACTATTTACAGGTTAGCAATCAAACATGCACATTTTACATTCACATCCAACCATGATTTTATATTATATATGTTATGGGCACTCTGTATTAAGATTCATAGTATTATTTTCATTACAGGCCAAGAGTGGTGGTGCACAAACAGATGACAAGATGCAAGAGATAATTACAATGATGCAACAAGAAAAAAGACAAATAAAAGAAAACCCAGAATTACCAATTACAAATAACACAAAAAGATTGAGACAAAAGTTTTTTAAAGCTACATTTAGAAAAAAACATACCATAAATTTGGAGCTATCATTAGCAACACCATCAGTATATGTAAAACCTTTGCAGGTTATATATCCAAACAATTGCTCCAGTTATGAAGAGACAGAGTTTGCTTATGGTAGCGACTATGAAGACCAAGAATAGAGGCAAGAATCTTTATACGCAAAACAAATTGTTCAAGTGCCCGTGTTAACAAGTATTTATCCAGAAGTTGTTTAGTGAAGTTTCATATGTTAAATTTTAATTTTTCAGCTCAATAATGCTTAAACAACCTACTGTATCGTATGTTGTTTACTCAACCTTATTAAATTATACGCCATCTATTGTTACTGGAATACCATTTCCTTTCTTAATTGCTATTTTCGAGTAATAATTTTAATACTGCATCATTCCCGAAAAACAAACTAATTCAATACTAATAGCAATACAAAGTATACCTTACCCCATAACGATCCATTTCAGAATTCATTACATATTTTCTCCTATCAAGCATCGCCAGTCTTAACCAAGTCTAAATCGTCAACAATAAACCAACTTTAGCTCGACCTCCTTTAAACTGCAAGAAAAATAATTACTTATTAAATATAATAATGAAATACCATATTTTTATTAACGAATATAACGTTCTTAATTGTTAAAAGAGTTACGCTGCCAAACTACTTGCACACGTCCGATGCCTGATTCAACATCACATCTAATAACATCGCTTAGCCAACGCATCAGTAATATCTCTACCAACTTGAAAATAGCACATTACATAATTCAACTGAAACACCATTATAAGTCAACAAATCCTCTTAAACATTAATCATTTTTTCATTACATCTAACTTGAAACTCAAACGCATTACATAACATGACCACATATATATGTGTAACCACTCGAAAATAACTTAAACATCTATTTTACAACTGAGTTGCATAGCAAAAGTTCTCCAAATAAAAAATCATCAAATACTCTTAAGCATCAATCATTTCCTCATTGCATCTAACACGAAACACACTACCCGAAACAAACCGAAACATATATTCAACAATTCAATTGCATAATATAATTTACCCAGATTATATCAATATCATTTCTGAATCAATAAACATAATAAATCAACAAACTTTCAATAAATTGAAAAATTAAAACATGCACGCTTTCATTTGATCATATTCAAATCGAATACCTGAAATATTATAAGCAATCATCGAATAATCAAATCCTCTAGCATACATCTCATAAATATTTGATTGGTAATAATTGATTTTGATATATTTTGCTTTCAATTGATAACCTTAAAAATCCTATTGAGATCTGTATGTGTGTGGAGTGAGAGAAAGGTGTGTGAGAGAAAAAGTCAAATATACTTTACCATTTCTAATTAAAACAAAATAATAATACTTATAATAAATAAAATGTTAAAATAAATAAACGTTTATATTTATAAAACGTTGACTGATCAACGATCAGCCATTCCATTCAAAGATAATATTGTCATAAGATTACATTCAACATCCATTAACATCATAATCTACCATTGATGAGACCACATACATACACCAAAACACAAAATAAAAAGACACAAAGAAACTAATCTTCGTCATCAGAAGATTCTGCTTCTTCAATCCTCTCCACCAACACATCCTTCAACTCAATGCTTTGACGAGTGAGCAGCAGTAACTGGGCCATCAAATCAAGCTTCCTGCGATCATTTTGTTGGATTTCCATTAAACAATCGTGACCTGTCGCAGCAACAGCATGGAAACGAGAATAGTTGAGAGCAATCTCATCAACGGTCCTTTCCTTTTTCTCTATGACTGCCCTCAGTTGACTGCTATCTTCACCAATACGAGCAATGAGCTTTGCTCTTCCACTTTGTCGTGCATTATCAAAAGCTTGAATGCATCAGCAAGTTTTCCGGTTTCGGTGGCTACCTTCAATTCATTCAAGTTGGGGGTTTCTGCCATTTCAGATTAGGGTTAGGAGTTTGGTGGCTGCGAAATTAGGGTTAAGATAGTATGATTATTGATTAACGATATGTTTTATAAATAGTGAAAACATGTGGCTATAATTATTAGAAACATTGTATACGTTTTAGTTTAATTGTGAATTTTGAAAGTTTAAAGGTTGCACAAATAAAAAACAAGACACTCAAGAGGCACAAGAAGCTTTAATTTGGGTGTTAATACAGCCTTTGCATCTTCTACCTGGGATATAAATGAAGAATGAGTATTTAAGAAGATGACCAGCAATGTAATATAAACACAAAATTGCAAAATAAACCCTTCATTTATAGATTGTATATAAATCAACCCCTCCATGCACAATGCATTACAATTAACTTTAATAACTTACAAAAAATGCATATAACTTATGAAACTTCATTTACTAAAAATTTCATAAACATAAAAACAAACAAAAACATAAAATATAGAAAAACCGACCAAAACATATAAAACAACTCGACTAATTAAACTCATTTATCTTTTTTGCATTTGATTCTTCCTCAAAAACACCGGCTTTAGCTTGGTTAAACAAATTAACTAACCATCTTGGACAATCGTCTCATAAAAGAAACGTTGGATTATGATATGAACAGAGTAGGATTGAACACAAAAATAATGACAACATTTTTAGGCATCTAAATATTAAGTCCACTAATAAACAACGTCATATACATATACAATCGTATGCACCGACATTATGAGCAACCACATCTCTAATCAACCAACATACCGTGCATCGCACGGGTTGGGCCAAGCCTCGTTACTAATTGAAAAGTAAAAAAAAATCTCGTCAACTTAAGGTTACATACAGTAATGAGGGTCAATCCTCTCATTTTATATGGCACATCAGCTTTCTTTCTCCAGCGACCTTCAGGCGATTGCTTGCCACAGTAAAGGCGACCATCATTTTTTTTTTAATTTATTTTTTTAAACATTTTTAACAACAAACTTAAATTCTATTAATAATTCAAACCTTACATAATAATTCAAATAAAATTCAAACATTACAATAGAATTCAAATAACATTAAAATATTACAATAATAAAACAACTAAACTAGTTTTGATTTTGACGATGCCAAATGTATTCCACCAAATCGGCTTTTAGACTAAGATAAGTTGTTTTGTAGATTATCTCCTTGGAAATTTCCAACGATTCCACATGCATTCTTGCGGGATCATAATCACGGTGTTGCTCCGCTCGAAAGAATATGGGAGATATCGCCCGCTCTTCGTCCTGAATTATCATATTATGTAATATGATGTATATGTACATTATATCTGCTAGGCGCTTTTTGTCAAACCCTTTAGTCGGATATTTAATCATTAGCCACTTGCTCTATAGTACACCAAAAGCACGTTCCACATCTTTCCTTGTTGCTTCGTGCATCGTCTTAAACAATATTCGTTTGTGATCATCCGTCCCTGAATTTTTAATGGACTTCATAATAACGGACCATTCCGGATATATCCCATCAGGAAAATAATATCCCCGTTTATAAGGCACGTCACTAGCAACGAATTCCACATCACTTGCTCTCCCAGTTTTGAGATCATTGAAAAGAGGCGATTGACCTAAAACATTAATTTCGTTATCCATCTCGGAGACACCAAAGAACGCATGCCAAATTCATAAATCTTGGGAGGTGATCGCTTCCAATAAAATGAAAGGATCTGACCCGTGATCACCTCTACAAAATTGAGCTTTTAAAGCGTGTCGGCAATTCGCCCACGGCCAATCTGTACAATCAATGCTTCCTATCATCCCAAGAAACCCATGATTTTCGTAGTGATGAGCATAGAGTTTTTCAATGTCAATAACTGTTGGCTTTCGCAAAAACTCTGCACCGTATAACTCAATGATGGCCTCACAAAAACTTTGGAGACACTCGTGAATTGGTGTCGCACCCATTTACAGATATTCGTCCAAAGCATCAGGATTGACTCCGTATGCCAATTGAAGAATTGACGAAGTACACTTCATCAATGGAGAAATACCAAGTGTGCCCGCACAACTAGGAGTTTGTTGGAAATAAGGGGAATGGTCGGTTACCTCTCGAACAATTTGTGTAAATAGATTTTGGCTCATTCAGAAACGATCATGGAATGCTCTTTCGCCATACACCGGGTTTTCATAGAAGTAAATCGTCACTAAACGATTATGAGCACCCAAACGATCCCTATTAATTTGGTTTCGTGAGATTTTAGGTTGTGACGGTTGATAAGCCTCCTAACACTCTTCCGCAAACATCATAAACTCGCTACTAACTTCATTTTCATCATCAGAAGATGAATCGGCAATAAATAGCTCGTAAGAATTCATTATGTAGATTCGAGAGAATGTGTATATAGAGAATGTGTTTGAATGTGTGAAAAAAATAGTGAAATGAGGGTGTTATTTATAGTGTGAAACTATTTAAGTTTAAAAGTTATTATTATTATCTTTTTTAAGCCCAACGTTCACATAATAATGGTAAAAGGAATAAAGGCGATAGATGCACGAATGAAGGTCGTTGGAACGACGCACGTCCAAAAAATGGGGCGATCGATCGAGGGTGATTCCTATCTACAATAGAGATGATCGAGTGCGATTGACACAAGTGGATCGATCGATTGATGCTTACCGTGTGTAGCCTAAGAGTACTTTAATAAGGATTACTAAGTCATTTTCTACAAACACAATTACAAACGTCGTGTGTTCAAAAGTACACATGAAATTCTCGTCATATGTATAATTATCGTTACAAAATACGTATAAAAAATATTGCTTGCTGATGAGTTTTAGGTACATTGTTTCACCGCCACAACGCGCAAACACCGTACTAATTTCTATTCAAACCTCAAATTTGCTTCTTCTTTTTTTTTTTTTTCGATGCAAACCTTAACATTTTTCGCAATGATTTGCTATCGCTTATTTCTCTTACTAGCCAAAGCCAAAACTATTGACCACTATTGGGACTCACCTCACCAACATGAAACAACTCATAGTTTTCAATATACCAACTGTAAGTTTGTAACGAGTGGTTTTTACCAAAAGATTGTATTTAGAAAGTATGATGAATTGGTACATGATTTAAATGAATAATGCAAAAGGAATATAAATAATTATTGA
This sequence comes from Artemisia argyi, assembly GCA_030686995.1. Taxonomy (NCBI): domain Eukaryota; kingdom Viridiplantae; phylum Streptophyta; class Magnoliopsida; order Asterales; family Asteraceae; genus Artemisia; species Artemisia argyi. The sequence goes on along the minus strand of CM060676.1, from coordinate 42,386,627 downwards.
AGAAGTTTGTTCCCTCGTAGTATATGATTTCCGATACACTCTTTGTAGACTGTATTATTACATGGTGGACATATTTAATTACTCTATAAATCGAATAATGCTATGCATTTTCTTTTTAATTATTGATACAGCAAAAATAAGATTAGCACTTAAACAGTTTGCTAAAGTACTAAAATGACCATTAACAGGCTGGTTGGTGAGAATCAAGCCACGTGGGCTGTCCGTCACTAATTAAATCATAACCATGTTACACTACCATTAAACTACACAAGTCTTCTTTCTATATTGTAATTACTTGTCATGTTTTAATCCAATTGAATTTCGTCATAATTGTTGTAGAAAATAAAAGAGTGAGACAAATATTTTTCTTCTTTTTCTTTTAACGATAAAGGTCAATGGTTTTCTTTATTTTACTCATATAGTCATATATATATACAACAACAACAACAAACCCAATCCCGCCGAGGCAGGGTATGGGGGAGGTGGGTGTAGACAGATCTTACCCCTACCCCAGGATAAACCTGAGGTAAAGAGACTGTTTCCAGAAAGACCTTCGGCTGGTGTAGAAGAACGACACACGCACATGCACACGAATACACACACGCCCACGCCCACGCACAAGCACACGCACACGCACACGCACACGCATATATATATATATATATATATATATATATATATATATATATATATATATATATATATATAAATACAAAAAAGTACACGCAAACAAGCAAAAGCTAGACAACCAGCAAAAAAACATACAAACATATATATATATATATATATATATATATATATATATATATATATATATATATATATATATATATATATATATATATATATATATATATATATATATAAGCATACAAGCAAAACAGAGAAAAAACAAAAAAGCAAAAGCGAGACAACAAGCATAAAAGCAAGAAGGCAAACAAGGTAAAAGACAGACCATACAGCCCAAAAACCACGTCAAAAGAGACACCAGAAAAGAAAGAAAGAAAGCGAGCAAACAAGCCAAACAAAGCAAACATGCAAGGAAAGAAGGAGCGCTAAAAAGGGGCAAGGCCAAGAAAAGCAATAGAGAACAAAGAAAGCAACGCAAAGAGCCTAAAGCAGAGGCAGAGCAAACGGGGCAAAGCAAGGGAACAAGCACCAGGGCCTAAAGCCTAAAGACTAAGCAACACAAAACCAAAGACAAGCAGAGGGCACAACAAAGATCCTAGAGCCTAAAGGGGGAACAAGCAAAAATGCCCCTACCAACAGCAAGCAAGGGGCAAAGCAAGAAAGAGGCACCAAAGCCAAAAACACCACAGCAAACCCAGGCCCTCGACAAACCTAGCCCAAAACTAACCACAAAATCTAATCCTATCTCTCCACGTCTTCCTATCTGAGATCATGTCCTCGGACAAGTGTAGCTCCTCCATGTCGAGGTTAAAAATGGTTAAATGTGACTTTTGATTATTTTTTTTGGTAAAGGGGTTAACCCCGGTAAATGTGACTTTTGATTGCTATCGACTCAAAAAGATCGTAACCATGCTCATTACGGTTGATGCCCAAAAAGATCACAAGAGTTATCGGAGCTATTCTTTATACGGTGAACACACTTTCATCCCTTACACCTTGTAACCCTCATTTACAATTTATTTACTTCAAATATTTATTTAAATATATTAAAACGCAACCTTCTTTTTGTTTCAGCCACCATGATGACAGAACAAGTAATAACACAAACACTTTAGGAAGTTTGTAAAGAATCAAAAATAGTTTAAAAGATTTTTCTTAGTATATAAAAGGATTTGATTGTTTAAGCAACATGACATCTATTTAATATACTAAGTTTTGGTACAAAATGCTGCTACAAATGAAGCAAAGAAGATCACGCCTATATATTGCATATATAGTGGGCCGGCACTCTGTTTATTTTATAAAGTATTTTTCTGTCAACTAAAACATTTTTCAATGCTCATAGTTTCATATGATGCAACTCAGTAATGGTACTTAAATTGTTATTATTATTATTATTATTATTATTATTATTATTATTATTATGGCACCACATTTGAAATCCGACTTCCGAGTTAAATCATTCAAACGGCCAGGCTCCGGGACCCGAACCACTAGGAGAGACCCGTAAAGAAAAACCATATAACTCATGGATTCGCATTAAGAAGAAATTTTGAAATTTTTGTCTCTTGCGAGACTTGAAATGCGTATTCCATTTATCATACATGTCTTTACTAAAGAGTAATTATGTATGAAGTATCGCGCAAATTTTCATTTTCATTTGTATTATACGTATCAAAACTGAACTATTCTTACATTTTAAAATCACATTACACCTCTTTTGCAGTATTCATTAGAACGTTACAGTGACATAAGAATTTGTACATTGTCTTGTAAGCATAATTGTTATATGAACTTTTTTCATTTTAAATAGTGTTAACTTTTAATTATGCTAAACATCGTCGGTATGTTGCAAAGTTAGTATTTAGGGACTAACTTTGAAATTAAAAGTTAATATGAGGGCCTTCTTCTGTACAATATTAACGGCCGGACTAACTTTGCAATAGATCCATAACCTCATGGTCTAAAACGAAAATTTAATTAGAGGGCGGTGCATCTCTTTTATATTTAAAAAAAATAAAAAAAAAAAATACTGTTTTGCACTATAGCAAACGAAAAAAAAAGTTGTGCACTGTGCTGCACTGTTCTGCACTGTAGCATGAACAGTGCATCACACTCACAACCCCCAAATGCCTTTTAGAATATATATATAATTAGTTCACTTTCCAGGTAAGTTTGACAAGTAATGAAAAGTGGAGGGGTGTGAGTTGGCAAATAGTGTGTATGAAGCAGTATGGCAATAACGCATGCTTGCCAAATCACCATTCACCGACTTCTTACCTCACTTTTGCTTTCCTTTTCTTTATCTCTCTTTTCGGCTTTTGCTAACATTATGCAGTTTTTTAAGGCAAATGTGAGGTAAATAGATAAACTAACAATAAGATGTAGAATTCTAACGACAATAAAATGACATAACGGCACCAACATTACACAATCGGCAAACGATTCAAGACTTATGACATCACACTTATTGCCTGTTATTTTTAATTAAGTGGTTTAACATAATGTCTGATTAAAACGAACGGTGTAGTAGCATACACCCACGCCATTTCTGACGTGTCAACCAAAATGGCGTTGGTGTTTCGGCGCCGTTCCACCCCTGTCGCCATTTGAAATGTGAAAGTACTCGCCCAGCGCCAATTGGCCAAAGGCAAAACTTTTTTTTGTATTTTAATTAGTTTTGTGGTTTAATTGAGTATGGTAGGACTTAAAAAAGAGTGAAACGGCTTGAGCCACTACTGAAGGGTATTTTGGTGTGTGAATATGAAATATGAAATGATGAGATGGTGGTGATGTGACTAAATGGCTTGAGCCACCACACCTGATGCTCTTAGCCACTTACTTGAGATAAATATTTTGGGTAAATTACCTGAAAATGTATTTAACTTAACACTTTTTACCATTGTATATAGCATTCTATTTTTTTTCCCAATCTGTCAATGAACTTGCAAAATCCATTCATTGCGTGTAGCAGTGACCTACTTGACCTGCTGGGGCAGGTTAAACTAACGATCGTTAGGTTTATCATTGCAATGTTAGTCCTTTAAACTAACGATCGTTTATCATGGCAACATACAATGACAAAAAGTAACAAGTTATTTGACTTTTATTATTTTTCAAATTTATGTACGTTTTTTACACGTTTTTGCATACGTTTTTATACACGTTTTTATACATATTTTTATACACGTTTGATGAGTATGTGAATACTCATCATTTTTGGTCATTCTGAACTGCCAAAACATCCAAAAACACTCAAAAATGCATCAAAATACTGAAAATATTCCAAAAATGTGTTTTATATGTTTTAGATGCAAAATGTTTAAAAACAAATGAAAAACGAACAAAGTTTGCATAATTGGCAGTTTCAGTCCCTCAAGTTTCATAAATTGACAAAACTCCTGAAGGTTTAAAATGAAAGGAAAGTCAACTCAAGGTTTTTAAAAGTAAAAAATTATCAAATTTAGTCCTTGGGTGAAAAGTTGAAGAAAATTACACTTTTGGTCCCTGCAGTTTCTAATTTGGCAGACGTGGTCCCTGGTGGAATGTTTTGGAAGAAAAAGTTAACTTTGGTCCTTGGAAAATCAAAAGTTTTCATAAATGGTCCTTGAATGGTAAATTTCAAGAATTGGCAAAAATGGCCCCTCAACTTTGGCAATTGGCAGTTTTGGTCCTCGTATGTTTAAACTTGGGAAATTAACCTCAAAAACCCTTATGGATTCAAAAGTTGTCAATAATATTCCCTTGGAGTATTTTTGTAAACTTGGCAAGCGCACCCCCTAAACTTTCCAGCATGTACAACTTTAGTCCCTAGGCCTTGTTAACTAATATTACCACATGGACTTTAGTTATTTTACAAACCCAACAAATATAACATAAACCCAAATAAATCTCAATCCTTTCCCTGGCCCAACTTCAATCCAGCCCAAACCTTTTTTATAATAAAACCAGGGTCAAACCTGGCTTTGACCTTCCACCTCACCACTACCCCTTTCACGTGTACCTGCAAAACGACCCTGCAACCTCATCATCACCCCTACACCACTGATCCAACACTCCACCCCCTACTTTCACCCTCCTCCAAACACCACAGTCCAAAATTATCCCCCCCCCCCCCTGCTATGTCAAACTAACCCAAGTTGCAAATTACCCTTTTCCCGCCAAAATAAAATTGAAGGTTGGGATCAATTCTGAGTCATCCTACTGCTCCAAATCAAAGGGGGAAAGTGCCAAGAATGCTTGTTGAAGCATATAAATGAAAGAGAAAGAGCAGAGATGGAGTTGGTAGTAAATTAGAGTAAAAATTAGTTTCATAATCATGTAATTTACTTTTCCAGTTGTACTTCTCATTTTCATTAGTTGTAATCAGCCTTCAATCCTATTGTGAACCTAATTTAATCTTAATTTCATGTGCCTCAGTTCTAATTCAATTTAAGCATTTTTCACTTAAATCTCAATTTGGCTCCTATGTGGTAAAAGTTGTTGTTTTATGGTTCTCTAAGTTCACCTCAGTCACTAATAAGCTTTTATAAGCTTTTAATGCTTTAAAATCAGTATCCATAACAGAATCCAGAAAATACAAAAAAAATAGAAATAAATAGCTAAAAAAATAAATAAATCAAAAAGGAGGAAAGAAGAAGTTGAATGCCATGGTTTAGAGCTCTTGGAGAGCATTAGGACTGTTGAGAAATTGGTTTGGAGTGTCACATGCTTATCTTGGATTGTAAGTCAAATTCTTCTTTGTTTAGCTTATTTGTGCACCAACTTATTTCTCTGCCTAACTATGCTTAATTCCTGTTAGTTATTATTCATTATATCCTTAGTTAGTTGTTTGTGGTGGTCCTCACAAGGATTTGAGTGTCAAGCCGGAAACACGTTTGTCTATGAACAGTTTTCGGGGGACAATCAGAACTTTGGCTATGACCAATACCCATATGATTCACCAGTCCAGACTCAACAGTTTTACTGTTGTGAGTGCTGTGGAGGTCCACACTCTAGCTCGGATTGTCAAACAAGGAATCCATTTCCTTGTAACAATTACGACTATTCGTTTTCAGACCCACCTCTACAGTACTAAATAATCCACACAACTCCTCATGATACTGAGCAAGACCTTTTACTAAAGGCTCTTGATATATTGAAAGAACTTAAGGAGGAGTTGGTTACTACATCGTTTCAAGACTCTCGTGAAAAATCTATGGCAGAATTACTTGCTGAAGAACGAGAGGCTAGAAACAAATTGAGCATGGAAGAATTGCTAGTCATAGAACAAGCCGCTATAACACGTACCAAATTTCGTAAAGCTGCTCTTCTCGACTGTGATGATGATAGTGATAATGAAGACACCCTTGATATCCTTCAATTTTATAAGGGTTCGTCAGATTCATCATTTGTGATTCCTCCCATTGAAAATCAGGGAGAAAATAATGAGACGGGGAAATTACTAGCAGAAGATCAAATGGAACTCGTACAATCCATGAATGCTAGCTCCTCTCCACTCCCTCAGTCTATTGATATCACACCCGAAGTTCACACTCACTATCTGAATATAGGGGATGAGCATCTTAGCACTGTTCCTCAAAAGGAATTGGACGATTTCATAAAGTCTAGTGTTGAGAACCTTTTCCCAATCCCAGGAGAGTCACAGGGGACTTTTGATCATGTGTATGACCTACCTTCTCACCCTGAAAATCCAAAAGATCATTTTGAGACTTTCTCCGATTTCAATGATGATTGTACATCTTATGGAGAAGTTGAGTATGAAGAGGCACCACTGCCTCACTCTGATGTTGCCCCTCTTATTGAGGAGTTCACAGATGAACTTACTCACATCAATCCACTTCCATTAGGAAGTGATGATGATCTGTTTGACCTTGAAGCCGATATGGGAGAAACTGAAAATAACTCTAATCCCAACATCGAGCTTAGTACTTCACATGCTGATGAAAATTCTTTATCTTCTGGAGACATCAGTCATGTGGAAGGATTACCTTCTGAGCTAGTTAGCTTAGAAGAAGAGAATGATAATCACTTTGTTCCCGAATCATTCAATACTACTCTCACCAATCCTTTATTTGAATTCGATTCTGAATTCACTTTGATTTATGATAATCCACTCTTTGATATTCAGAATGAGGATTGTGATGAGTCCACAATGGAACATGAATTTACAGATTCACATCTTGTGAATAATTCTCTTCATGAGTAGTTCTCCGGTGAACTCACTCATCATATCATGACTCCTCCGGAGTTTGATAGCCCGGGGGGAGATGCACTCAATCATGAGGATTTGCAAATTCCCACCCACCCTCCCGGGATGTTTTTGAGCTTAACCTTTGAAATACAAATTCAGGCTAATGAGCCTGCTCTCGAGGAAGAATATCAAATCATGATTTTCATCATGGTTTTCTTACTTTTCTTCACCTACGGGTTGACTTCTTTTCTTTTTCACTCCTTCGGGAATGAAGATGCCATCTTTGATCCCGACATTTTCATCTACCATTATCTTGAGCCGGGATTATATCTCATCGGTGTGGAACTTTCACGTGCTTCAAATGTTTGTCCAAACATCTTGAATGAAAGTCCGATGGAGATTGTCTCTTCCACATCATGCTTCCCCAAGAACCAATGAATTTTGGGTCGAGTCAAGCTAGCGACCCGGTAAACAAAAACAGTAGCATGTACTTAGGGTTTTCACCCTAAGTGTGGGGGAGTTACCCCTGTTGTGGTTACAAATTCAGTGAAAAGAAAATAGGTGTTTCCACATTTAGCTTGTAATGTTGCCCTTTTACGTTCAAAGAGTCGGCATAATAGCCGGGACTTTGAATATTGAGGACAATATTCAGTCTAAGTGTGGGGGGTATTCTAGCGAATTTTATCACATTTTACTATCTACTACCCCCGTTTTGGCCAAAATTTCAAAAAATTAAAAAAAAAAAAAATTCACTTGAGTTTCAAATTTTTTTTGTGGTTATCAGTCCGCCATGTCTAAACGACAGAAGGATTGGCTAATCCAGGAGCAAACGGCTCTTGGTAAAGATATATCAAATCCGTTTATGGCTTGCAATTTGCCCAAAATTGTATGGTATCTCAACTCGTCATATCCAAAAAAGTGAATGAGTTGGCTAGCCCGCAAGATTATGGCTTGTGGTAAAGGCAGTGGAAAAACCATAATTGGTAATCAGCTCACCAAGATGTTGACTATTCCATCAAGAGTTGGCTAGTCCAGAAGTAAACGGCTTTTGGTAAAGACTAATCAAATCCGTTGACAGCTGGTGGTTTGCTCAAAATCACATGGTTATCAGGTGGACCATAGTTCTTACTTGAATCGATACATCTGGATGCTCCAGAAGTGATGGCTTTTGGTAAAGAGTTTCAAATCCATTAATTTTTCTCAAAAGATTGCTAGGGACTAGCAATAGTTTAGTGGGGGGGGGGGATTGATGAGTATGTGAATACTCATCATTTTTGGTCATTCTGAACTGCCAAAACATCCAAAAACACTCAGAAATGCATCAAAATACTGAAAATATTCCAAAAATGTGTTTTATATGTTTTAGATGCAAAATGTTTAAAAACAAATGAAAAACGAACAAAGTTTGCATAATTGGCAATTTCAGTCCCTCAAGTTTCATAAATTGACAAAACTAGTCCCTGAAGGTTTAAAATGAAAGGAAAGTCAACCCAAGGTTTTTAAAAGTAAAAAATTATCAAATTTAGTCCTTGGGTGAAAAGTTGGAGAAAATTACACTTTTGGTCCCTGCAGTTTCTAATTTGGCAGACGTAGTCCCTGGTGGAATGTTTTGGAAGAAAAAGTTAACTTTGGTCCTTGGAAAATCAAAAGTTTTCATAAATGGTCCTTGGATGGTAAATTTCAAGAATTGGTAAAAATGACCCCTCAACTTTGGCAATTGGCAGTTTTGGTCCTCGTATGTTTAAACTTGGGAAATTAACCTCAAAAACCCTTATGGATTCAAAAGTTGTCAATAATATTCCCTTGGAGTATTTTTGTAAACTTGGCAAGCGCACCCCCTAAACTTTCCAGCATGTACAACTTTAGTCCCTAGGCCTTGTTAACTAATATTACCACATGGACTTTAGTTATTTTACAAACCCAACAAATATAACATAAACCCAAATAAATCCCAATCCTTTCCCTGGCCAAACTTCAATCCAGCCCAAACCCTTTTTATAATAAAACCAGGGTCAAACCTGGCTTTGACCTTCCACCTCACCACCACCCCCTTCACGTGTACCTGCAAAACGACCCTGCAACCTCATCATCACCCCTACACCACCGATCCAACACTCCACCCCCTACTTTCACCCTCCTCCAAACACCCCAGTCCAAAATTATCCCCCCTGCCAAGTCAAACTAACCCAAGTTGCAAATTACCCTTTTCCCACCAAAATAAAATGAAGGTTGGGATCAATTCTGAGTCATCTACGGCTCCAAATCAAAGGGGGAAAGTGCCAAGAATGTTTGTTGAAGCATATAAATGAAAGAGAAAGAGCAGAGATGGATTTGGTAGTAAATTAGAGTAAAAATTAGTTTCATAATCATGTAATTTACTTTTCCAGTTGTACTTCTCATTTTCATTAGTTGTAATCAGCCTTTCAATCCTATTGTGAACCTAATTTAATCTTAATTTCATGTGCCTCAGTTCTAATTCAGTTTAAGCATTTTTCACTTAAATCTCAATTTGGCTTCTATGTGGTAAAAGTTATTGTTTTATGGTTCTCTAAGTTCACCTCAGTCACTAATAAGCTTTTATAAGCTTTTAATGCTTTAAAATCAATATCCATAACAGAATCCAGAAAATACAAAAAAAAAATAGAAATAAATAGCTAAAAAAAATAAATCAAAAAGGAGGAAAGAAGAAGCTGAATGCCATGGTTTAGAGCTCTTGGAGAGCATTAGGACTGTTTAGAAATTGGTTTGGAGTGTCACATGCTTGTCTTGGATTGTAAGTCAAATTCTTCTTTGTTTAGCTTATTTGTGCACCAACTTATTTCTCTGCCTAACTATGCTTAATTCCTGTTAGTTATTGTTCATTATATCCTTAGTTAGTTGTTTGAATCTTTATTCTTCAGTTTCTTTGCTTTAAATTTGTTAAGGCTTCATAAAACTCACTACAGTTCCCACATAAAGGAGTGTTTGGATTAGTGGTTTTGACCACTGTTCCCTGTATTCCAGTGGTGACTCACTGTTTAAACAACTTCCATTTGGTTCTAGTAGTGCAAATTAAACATAAACCTCTGAGGTCTTAGTGTAAAGAAGTCAAAATCTCTCTTGTGGTCCTTAAACAGTCCACTGTTTAGGTTTAGGGATGCATAACCTCACATATACCTGCATAAGTAGTTAGCATAGCTTAGTTCACTCACATTTTAGATTATTATTACATTTAGAATCAATTAGGATCATCAGAACTTCACCTTGGTCAAAGTTCATAACAAATACAAAAAGTCAAAACTCATCCTTTTTAAGAAATGTCAAATCTTGTAGGAATTAATTAGAATTTTGTGTTTGGATTGAGGTTCTGGAACTTTAACATGTTTAAGATTCCCAGTTGAACTTTGAGTTCCCCCCTCCACTTTATTTTTGTGATTTTCTTTGTGGGTCCCACAGACCTTCAAACAGGGCTGCAGGGGGGTTACCTCCCCTGTGCACAGGTCCATAAGCTTGTTTTCATAAGCTTGCAGATTGTTCCCTAGTGAGTTTTAGTTTGAGCTTTTTGTTCTTTTAGATTTTCCACTGTACCAGCTTTTTCTACATATGCTTTTTATTCCATGGATTGCTTATTTCATCTGCTTAATTTGGATATCAATTTGGGCTCATCAAACTGTTAACACTGACTCATCAGTGTTAAAGGGCAATTTCACAAGCTCATTAAAAGCCCATCTGTGGGAATAAGCTTTTGCTTATTGGCTTTCTGATAAGCCCACCTGGTTAGCTTATTGGATCACCCCCTCATTGGATCTCTGAGTCTATTTGGTGGGTCCCACATTTGCTTGCAATCAAGCCTTTGGCCTGTTTGGATTATCCATTTTGAATTTGCTCTTATCAGCTTATTTAAGTGTCCTAGTTAGATTATTTGCTTGTTTTGGCTTATGTGGGATTGCTTTAGAATAATTCTAGATTAGTTGTGCCTTATTCCAGCTTATGGCTCCCTTAAAATAGCTTATTGAGTCCAACTTTGGTGAACTTATTTTGATTAAAAATTGAATTGACAGACTGATAAGCTAATAAGCTCTCATTCAGTTTATTAGTGAGATTTAGAAAAAGTTGGTTAAGTTTGTTGCTTAAACAGTGTGCAAAAAGAAAAAATCAAAAATAAGATAAATTGCAAAAAGGTGGGGTGTAAGATTCGAACCCCTGACCTCTAGGTTAGCATGCACACAAACACAACATCACAAACCACTCGCCCTTGGGACTTTTTTATGTTTAATCATGCAACATTTAATACTTAATATAGTTTTAGCCCCTTTAGCTTATTTCTGATTATTAGCTTATTTGTACTGCTTATTTATAACCCTTTCCAGCTTTTTTTTTTTTTTTTTTTATAACTTTCTGGTAGTATATAGTATTTATTTAAAAAGTTTCATAATTTTATAATGTAGTTTAATATTTATTATAACTAAAATAGTTTAAAATAGGTTTTAAGTAATAATAACTAATTAATTATAAAACTAGCTTATTTATTAGAACTTAGGATTTTTTATATTTTTGTTAAGTTTCTGTCACTTTAAAGTATTTATAGAAAAAGTTTTATAATTTTATAAATTAGTTTATTATTTATTATAATTAAATTAGTTTAAATAGTTTAATTAAGTTTAAATAGTTTTTAATTAATAAATAATTAAATCAAAGATCAAAAAAAATATTTTCTTTTTTCAAAAAATTTCTTTTATCATTAGGTTCGTAAAAATATAATTTTTATGTCCGTAGGGTTAGTGTAGCTCAAATTTCACTTTTTATTTCGCGCACTCGCGTTTATTTTGACTTAAACGCGCGTTTTATTTAAATAACTTTTACGTTTTTAAATTTAGGTTACGTTAGTAAAAGTAATTTGTTAAATAAAGAAAAAAACAAAAATAAGAAAAGTGATAGCTTCTATTTAAGCCCTTTTGGCTTATTTTCTGCTTATTTATAAGCAAACTCTGATTTTAAATTTTTAGATTACGTTTTAGGTTAACCAGGTTTCACGTTATTGTTAATATAGTTTGTTTAAATCGTTCTCATTCGTATTTCCTTAGCGTAATCATTCAAAACCCTCAAACCCCTTTTCTGTCCAAATTCATCCGATCACAAACCCGTCTTGATTACTATCACACCTCGTTGGGACGTAACGACCCGGGGAAACCCTATATTTCCGCGGAGTATTGACTCTAGGCAGTTTGACCTTGTTGACCATTCACCTTGTCAAAATAGGTTGACCGTTTGGAGCCAATCAACGTTTATACACACGTTTTTATACACGTTTTTATGCATGTATTATACGGATTTTTATACACACATTTGTATACACGTTTTTATGCATGTTTTTATACACACGTTTTTATGCACGGTTTTACACACGTTTTTAAAATATTTCAATACATACATTTTTATACGTTTTCGTCTGTTTTTTATGTTTTGGGTTTTTTTTTATGTTTTCACACGTTTTTTTAGGTTTTCGACAATTTTTTTATGTTTTCGTCCATTTTTTTACGTTTTTGTTCGTGTTTTTTACGTTTTCGTTCATTTTTTTACGTTTTCCCTTTTTTTTACGTTTTCGTCTATTTTTTTACGTTTTCGTCCGTTTTTTACGCGTTCGTCTGTTTTCTACACTTTCGCCCGTTTTATTATGTTTTTGGCCGTTTTTTTTACGTTTTCGCCTGTTTTTTTTTACATTTACGCACTTTTTTTTACGTTTTCGTCCGTTTTTTATATTTTAGCCCGTTTTTTATATTTTAGCCCGTTTTTTATGTTTTAGCCCATTTTTTTATGTTTTCGTCCGTTTTTTTACGCTCTCGCCCGTTTTTTACGCTTTCGCTTGTTTTATTACGTTTTTGCCCTTTTTTTGTACGTTTTCGTCTGTTGTTTTACGTTTTCATCCAATTTTTTACGTTTTTACCGTTTTTATCTTTTTTTAGGTTTTCGTCTGTTCTTTTACATTTTAGTCTGTTTTTTGCGTTTTCGTCTGTTTTCATATGATTTCGTAGAAAAGGGCGCAAACGTAAAAGAAACAGACGAAAATGTAAAAAAATGGACGAAAACGTAGAAAAGGGCGCAAACGTAAAAAAATGAACAAAAACGTAAAAAAGCATACGAAAACGTAAAAAAACTGTCGAAAACGTAATAAAACGGGGGAAAACGTAAAAAAACTGACGAAAACATAAAAAAATGGGCGAAAATGTAAAAAAAATGGCGAAAACTTAAAAAAATGGACGAAAATGTAAAAAAACAGACGAAAACGTAAAAAATTATCAAAAACATAAAAAAACGTGTGAAAACATAAAAAAAGGAAAACGTAAAAAAACAGACGAAGACGTATAAAAATGTACGTAGTGAAATATTTTAAAAACGTGTGTATAAAAACATGCATAAAAACATGTATACAAATGTGTGTATAAAAATTCGTATAAAAACATGCATAAAAACGTGTATAAAAACGTGTGTATAAACGTGTATCAAAATATGTATAAAAACGTGTATAAAAATGTGTGCAAAAACGTGTAAAAAACGTACATAAATTTGAAAAATAATAAAAGTCATATAACTTGTTACTTTTTGTCATTGTATGTAGCCATGCTAAATGATCGTTAGTCTAAAGGACTAATATTGCAATGATAAACCTAACGATCATTAGTTTAACCTGCCCTAGCAGGTCAAACATGTCACTGCTACACGCAATGAACGGATGTTGCAAGTTCATTGACAGATTGGGAAAAAAAAGAAGGCTACATACAATGGTAAAAAGTGATAAGTTAAATACATTTTCAAGTAATTTGCCCAAATATTTTTGAGGGCTTCCAATAAAAAGTAATAAGGGTTTGAGCGGATTGAGCCTACACATTAAATGAAAAAGAAAATACCCATGTAGTTACTTACAACACTGACACCTTTAAACTTACAAGTTATAAGTAATATGGACCAAACACATACATATAAGAAAAGAACATCCAACACATTAAGATAAAGTCCCCAACTATCAAACCTCCAAAATGCAATATCAATAAGGGCAATCACTCAATAGAGAACATAGACGATGTATAATACAACTAAAACATTGACACTTAAGACGTAACTCATCAAAAGTTCCAACCAAACACCTCTGGTGCCCCTACAATCTAACCGAGTGATAAGAATGTGAAAAGAAAAACGATGACCAAGATAAGACCTTACAGTGCATGAACACTGCCAACTAAATGCCATGTTGAAACGAAAGGTCTAGACTCTTACACGACGACTCTAGGTATAACAAACACTTATAGATCACGTCCTTTAACACGACCGAATTACCTTAATAACCCTTCCTCAGAACCTCGCCTACGATAACACCTGTCCCAAACTAGGATTCAAGAACTAAAGCCGAGCATAAAAGTGGTCGAACACATCAACATCACCTCCGCGTCACATCAACTTTTTACACATTCACAAGTTTCATTACTAAACTGTCATAATAAGGACCACCAAGGGTATGTTTGGCGAAATGGGCTGGAACTGGGGCTGGGGCTAGGGCTTATATTATAAGCCGAAATTAAAATTTGTATTTTTATAAACTTGTTTGGCAAATGGGCTGGGGCGGGGGCTTATTATTGTAAAATTACTAAAAATGACATAATTAAAAGAGTTTTTGTATATGTTAGATACTTTTGTGGGTAAATAAGTAATTTATTCTTCAAAAGCCCCGGGCTTAAGTTTTTAGCCTCTTTTATGAGGCTAAAGTTTTTAGCCGGCTTATTTTATAAGCCCTTCCATAAGCCCTATAACAAACGAGACTTATTTAATTAGCCGGCTTGTTTTAAAAGCCCAAGCCCCATAAGCCCCATAAAAGCCCCTTCCCAAACATAGCCCAAATCCAGTTTTTACATCTTATTCAATGTTTTGAAATACTCAAGGCGCATTAAGGCGCAAAAGGGGCCAGAGAGCCTTGAGGCGAGGCGCAGACCAAGGTGCAGGATTCATAAGTATTAGGTGTACTACACTTTTTTTTTTCTTTTTTTTTTTTTTTTTTTTTTTTTTTTTTTACACGTGACAAGTTATGCAGCTTAAATAACATTGAGATACTAAATACATCTAACAAAGCTTGCATTTAAACCCAAAATATCAAGCAAGCAACGTATCAATATTCAAGGCATAATGCCACATTGTCATAATAATATTTCATAAAGAAACTACTTAATGAAACAAAGTAAGAGATTTCAAGCCATGTTGTCAAATTCCCCATCGTCGTTGATGAGGCGAAAAATGATCCGTTTTTAGGGGGTCATTTAAGCCCGGAATTGAATTTATTTGATCAAATATTGCCCTAAATCGTTCCTTTTGTGATTTTAGGTACTTTTGGAGTGAATTCTGGAAAAGAAAGCATTTTTGACGTTTTTGGAGCATAAAAGTGAAGAAAACGGCAAAGTCTTAATTTTTCTTGATGGGAACAGTACCAGACGGCGTCACAAGCTTCTTCATGACGGCATCAAGAGTAATACAAGAGGTGGAAGTGGATAAAGTCCGTGACGGTCCAGAAAGTTTTGTGCATTGGAGATGACGGCGTCACCCAAGGCCGTCATGTGTAAAATTAAAGAGTGATGGTCTAGAAAATTTCCTGAAGGCATCGCGTAGGCCGTCACGTGTTAACTTGTCAAAACTTGCGCGCAAAGTAGCTGATATTGTTTTGGTCATAACTTTTGCATACGAACTCGGATTTAGGTGATTCAAAAGTCCACGCGAAGAGGACGAAGAGATCTACAATTTGGTGAAGAAAAGTTGTTCGTTACGCCGTCATGATTGGTCTAACTCCGTCATGATCGGGCCGACAGAAAATCAGCCTATAAATATAACATCATAACTTCACTTTTTGTAAGCCCTAAACCCTAAGGTCGATTCATGGGTTTAGGTAGGTGTTTTTCCAGCAACTTAGAGGGTTTCAATCACTCCATAAACATCATATATTGGTTTGTTGATTCTATCTTAATCATGTTTTCCATTATCATTGTTGCTTGCTCTTCTTTGATGATGTTTTGCTAATTCACCTTGTGTCTACTTATGTTTATGTAAAACTTGTATATAATTGATTAGATATTATTTATTCCTTGTTGATGTTTGTGTCTATCTTCATCAATTAGGGTGTGACACTTCGATAGGTCTAGTTGATTTAGCTTATAATTCTTGATTCCTATTGTCTCTTGTTTGGTTAATTGTATTCGATGTTAGGCTTAAGAAAACTGGCAGACTTCCAATGGTGACATGCTTGAACGTATTAAGAAACATGAACCAATGCGTACTAGGTTATTTTGGTTGTATTTAATGCATGAGCAAATTCTAATGATCCCATGTTTGGAGCTTCTTGCAGGCTCGACATAGGAGTGAAGTAGGAGCTTATAGAGTTTGGGAAGTACGTACGCCACCCCACGAATGGTATTAAGGAATACAACCCGTCAATTAAAACAAGGTGTGATAATTCAATAGGTAGAATTGTATAGCTAGCAAGGAGTAACATATCATAGGTAGACATGCTTCACTTATCTTGTAGAACCTTAGTTTATTTTTCTTGCACATTAGTTTGATTAGTAGCTTTTGGGTTAGTTGATTAGCAACTAATTCCGCCCCTCCTTCCAATACCCGAGATTTTTACTTGCTTTTCATAAAATATAAAAATACAAAAAGAATCATCATTCACCTTTAGACCTAGTTAGATTAATTTCAATCCTAACGACACTGTTCCTGAGTTGAACGATCAATCCCCCGGTACTTGTGACTATACTATACTACAACGATCAGGTACACTGCCTGGTGGGGGTTGTAAGCTTCTCGAGATCCCTCGAGAGGTAAATCCTGGTGCGATTCCCACGTATCAAGTTTTTGGCGCCGCAGCCCCGAGAATAGTTATTGTTTAGGTTGGAATTTATTATGATTAGGTCTACTCATTAGATTCCTTTTTAGTGAGATTTTTATTTTCCTTTTATTAGCTTTCTTGTAGTCTATCTTTTTCTTTGTGCCCTTTGTTTGTAAAACCATTTTCATCTGTCACTATGGCAGATGAAATTCCATTTAGATCATTAACAAATCAGGAACAATTAGTTTACTCGGATAGATTTGCTTCCTGTTGATGCAATGAATTTTTAAGTGATCTTAGATATATACAAGAGGATATGGGTGTAAAGTTTGATAGGTTTGATGAGTTATGCGCATGTGTGGCCTATATTAAACAATCACTGTTAGGATCAATTCCTTTTAGTAAGACCATTTGGAAAACTTTTGAGGAAAGCCTCCTAACCGTAAACCATGAGTTCAATGAATTGATGGGTTTGTATACATCACAACTTGAAGAAGCAATTATGGAGGATTTAGCCGAGCATGATTATATTGAGCAAAAAGACCTAGGTTTTATGATCAATGACTTGGAATCTCAAGGAACACATGATGAGGATATAGATGATATTGAGATAAGGAAGGATGAGGTAAATAACACAAACCTACAAAGTACCCCACAACTCCCATCATCACTTGAGGAATACACACCGCCCGTGACTTACTCGGAAGAAGTAGAAGAAACTTTAGGAATTCCGATGGAGGTAGAACCCTTGGACCATGCACCACTTGAGGATACAGGTTTGAATACTTGTAGTGTTAACCTTACTCCTAGTTCTAGGGAATTTCCTAGTTTTGATGAACCAGAACATCAATCTTTACACACCTTTCCATCCTTAGATATATTTCTAGGAGACAAAAGAGGAACCGACCCACCCATCAACCAATATTATACGGGTAGTTTTAGGATGAAGGAAGCCATTCACTCACCCCCTTCACCTCACGTGGCATATTTCCACCCTAAGGGTGTGTATCACTACTTCCACCCGCACTTAATTCAAAGTGTAAGAAAAACCTCCCCTATTTCCGTAAAATAAGGGTAGAGTCAGGCTCGTGACTCGAACAAAAACAAGCGCTTATTAGGAGGCAACCCAAGCTTTATTTATTTATTTGTTTGTTTGTTTGATTTTATTTGTTTCCGTATGCATATTTTATTTTCGTTGTTTGTGACTCATGTTTCAAAGTAAATTGTGAAAATGCTTTATTTTGTTTTTAACTTCGTCTTAATTGCATATAAAGGTATTTTGCAAAAGATAAGTGTAAGGGGAAACCCCAAATTTGTTTATAAGAACGAAATTGAGCATGATCCACAACAATATTAAATGAACATTTATATTAGTAATTGTTTGAGTCAAATGCTTGTATCGAGTCATAATGATGTTTTGCAGGATTTTCCAGGAAGTAGGACATAAGTTTTTCCAGAAATTTGCCAGAAACTTAACATGAGATTTTTGCAGGAACATTCTGACGGCGTCAGGTACAAAAATTCTGAAAATTTTTGCGAGTTTTGTTTATACCGGACTCTTAAAGTTTTTGTTGATTCTTTAGTTTTATAAACTCCAGGAAATCTGCAAACATTCATTCCACAAGCATTATATCTTTAATTGTTTTGTTTTTGTTCCTAAGTCTGGAATTACATCTAGTTGTGAGTTTCCTTTGTTCGGTTTGATACTTTGGGTTATTTTGTTTGTTTTCTCAGGTTTAACAGGTTATGTATGACAAGAAGATGATTTATTTTTCTGGAAGGGAAGCTTTGATTGTTCATTTTCTTGGAGGAAGATCTAACCTTGTTACCGCACTATCCACACCGAACGAATCAGGGGAGTATTTGATTTCATTCTTTTACCTATTTCACTTTTACATTCTTTGATTGAACATTGGGGACAATGTTCATCCTAAGTGTAAGAGGAGGGTAAATGATGATACCTTATAGGATACACTTTCACTTGAGTTTGTTTGTATGATGGTAGATGTGTAATAAAACTAAGAGAAATACTTGTTAGTGTAATTTTAGCGCCAACTTTAAATTTTTTTTACAACATTTAGGAGTGAAACTTTAGCCATAGCAAGCGTCTCATGGATAGGAGTTGTATGACTAGCACGAAACCGTACCATTCAGAAAAATTTTCCACCCAAATATGTGAGGTTCGCCTTTAGATTTGATAGGAAAAGCATTTACTATTAGTGCTTATGAGTGTACCGGTAGCATTTAGATTCTAGAACTTGCGTTAGTGATGCATCCCGAGACCGCTAGTGAGACTACATTCGTGTAGTAGGATTTACTACATGATAAGAGGCATTAGGATCACCCTTGTGTTAAACCCGTATCATAATTACTTGACCATTTAAGTCATATTATTTGGCTAGTTAAGTCAATTAATTTTCCCACACCCTTAGCGTTGTACTCATTTTTAGTACACGAAACCCCTAGTACACCCCTCCGAGCCTATCTTTTCGTTTCTAACTTTAAGCATCTTACTTAAAGGAAGAATTTGTTACACCCTACTTAAATGTACACCCAAATCGCCTTAGCCTTCCGTTTATGCACTCATCTTTAGTGCATTATTGTTATTTGTTAAACCCTTAGTTAATTATCTAATTGATTACATGGTTTCTAAGTTGAGTCATATCCTTGTACATATTGTTTTGGGACGATTGGGACTCATGGGTAAAGTACTTATTTTATGGAGTAATGGGGAAGAACATCATTTATTACCCCCATATGTACGTTAATCTTAAAGGTACTCCAAGTATTTTGATTTTCTTAATTCGAGTCATTAGATTAGTTTATTGTAAAGTATGTAAAAATTTAAGTGTAAGGGGAATTTTCATTCCCTATGATATATTATTTTGGATGGTAGGGTAAGAGTGTATGCAAATATATATATATATATATATATATATATATATATATATATATATATATATATATATATATATATATATAGAAAAAGAAAAAAAAAGAAAAGAAAAAAAATAGAAAAAAAAAGAAAAGAGAAAAAAAAAAAAAAAAAAAAAACATACGGACTACCATCCCGTTTCATTCTATGTTTATTTTATGTTTTTGTTATTTTTTTCATTTATTAGCTTAAGTCAAGTCTAGTCTTGGCTTAGCAACGCCATATTGTACATGTAATTAACCAAGATGATTAACTCGCCACCAGTAAAGATTGTCTTTATCCAACAAAATCGTGTATTCCATATCCCTACACCTAACGTTATAACCCTTTAAAAAGACCTCTTTGATAGTTTATCCTAGGTGCTTACGCCATGTGGTGGAGGTTTGATCCTTTCCCAAGCCTATGGTAATCTATTTTGCTATGACAGGTAGTGAGAGATGTTTTCCATTTCCATATTGTGATATATACTTTATTACATCCGAGAGTTGTGAGTATCTAAACACTATTTGTGAGGTGCTAGTGTATAACCTCCGTGCTTGTCTTTGGTCTTTAGTGGAACGATAATTCGTTGTAATTACTTTTATATTAGTGTTAAATGAACCCTAACTTGTATTTTGACTAGAATAAAAGCGCATTTACTTGAGGACAAGCAAATCTCAAGTGTAAGGGTATATGATGAGGCGAAAAATGATCCATTTTTAGGGGGTCATTTAAGCCCGGAATTGAATTTATTTGATCAAATATTGCCCTAAATCGTTCCTTTTGTGATTTTAGGTACTTTTAGAGTGAATTCTGGAAAACGAAGCATTTTGGACGTTTTTGGAGCATAAAAGTGAAGAAAACGGCAAAGTCTTAATTTTTCTTGCTGGGAACAGTACCTGACGGCGTCACAAGCTTCTTCATGACGGCGTCAAGAGTAATACAAGAGGTGGAAGTGGATAAAGTCCGTGACGGTCCAGAAAGTTTTGTGCATTGGAGATGACGGCGTCACCCAAGGCCGTCATGTGTAAAATTAAAGATTGATGGTCTAGAAAATTTCCTGAAGGCGTCACGTAGGCCGTCACGTGTTAACTTGTCAAAACTTGCGCGCGAAGTAGCTGATATTGTTTTGGTCATAACTTTTGCATACGAACTAGGATTTAGGTGATTCAAAAGCCCACACGAAGAGGACGAAGAGATCTACAATTTGGTGAAGAAAAGTTGGTCGTGACACCGTCATGATTGGTCTGACGCCGTCATGATCGGGCTGACAGAAAATCAGCCTATAAATATAACATCATAACTTCACTTTTTGTAAGCCCTAAACCCTAAGGTCGATTCCTGGGTTTAGGTTGGTGTTTTTCCAGCAACTTAGAGGGTTTCAATCACTCCATAAACATCATGTATTGGTTTGTTGATTCTATCTTAATCATGTTTTCCATTATCATTGTTGCTTGCTCTTCTTTGATGATGTTTTGCTAATTCACCTTGTGTCTACTTATGTTTATGTGAAACTTGTATATAATTGATTAGATATTATTGATTCCTTGTTGATGTTTGTGTCTATCTTCATCAATTAGGGTGTGACACTTCAATAGGTCTAGTTGATTTAGCTTATAATTTTTGATTCCTATTGTCTCTTGTTTGGTTAATTGTATTTGATGTTAGGCTTAAGAAAACTGGCAGACTTCCAATGGTGACATGCTTGAACGTCTTAAGAAACATGAACCAATGCGTACTAGGTTATTTTGGTTGTATTTAATGCATGAGCAAATTCTAATGATCCCATGTTTGGAGCTTCTTGCAGGCTCGACATAGGAGTGAAGTAGGAGCTTATAGAGTTGGGGAAGTACGTACGCCACCCCACGAATGGTATTAAGGAATACAACCCGTCAATTAAAACAAGGTGTGACAATTCAATTGGTAGAATTGGATAGCTAGCAAGGAGTAACATATCGTAGGTAGACATGCTTCACTTATCTTGTAGAACCTTAGTTTATTTTTCTTGCACATTAGTTTGATTAGTAGCTTTTGGGTTAGTTGATTAGCAACTAATTCCGCCCCTCTTTCCAATACCCGAGATTTTTACTTGCTTTTCATAAAATATAAAAATACAAAAAGAATCATCATTCACCTTTAGACCTAGTTAGATTAATTTCAATCCTAACGACACTATTCCTGAGTTGAACGATCAATCCCCCGGTACTTGTGACTATACTATACTACAACGATCAGGTACACTGCCTGGTGGGGGTTGTAAGCTTCTCGAGATCCCTCGAGAGGTAAAGCCTGGTGCGATTCCCACGTATCTGTCGTCATCATCATCATCAAATGTGTATCCCTCCTCATTGTGATCAGATTCATCCTCCTCGACATCTTCTACTTCGGTGTCACGACCTCATCAACAAGGCTTAATCTAGAACTGGACCTTCCCTAGCATACAAATCATTGGATTTAAGATTATAGTTCGACTCTTTCGTGTGCCTTTGATCATTCCTTGGTGGTTCATCCTCATACATTCTACCAATCAACCATTAGTTACTTTCATCAATCTCATTTAAGGATAAAAGATCAATAATGTCACAACAATCAAAATGTTTCTTCAATTGTCAATTGTATTTTACATACACCAAATTATTTAGCCTAGCCTGATTAAGTCTATTTCTTCTTTTGTTATGAAGTTGCCAAATTTAAGAATCGAAAGTGAGTGGCAAAATAAATACTTATAATTTTACAAGACTAAATATGCTCAAGTTTCACATTCAAACTCAAGTAAAACTCATGTAGTAATATTCGATAACGTAAATACTTACAAAACTAAATATGCTCCAGTTACGCTCACACCCTGTTGCATTACACATAAGAAATAGACCTTTGATAGCAAACTTCTTTAAATGAGGATCATCATTTCCATAAAGAACTCCACCATTCAACTACAAAGAATTAAATGTTTCAGAAAATTGAAATATAATAATAATAAGTACACGTTATCTTTAATTATTAAATGTTACATGATGACTTGGTATTTCTGTCACGCATGGCTAGTTTATACCCAAAATACCTTCCGCCACTCATAAACATTTGCTTTTATGCCATAAGTGTGCTTTGATCTTCCTCATTTGGTACAAGCTTCATAATGCAATATAACAACCTCGACGACACCTTTGCATCGTCCTCAATCGTAGGATATGAGTAGTAAGTTGCGGATTTAAATAATATCCAGCAACATGCAACGGTTGATGAAATTGACACTGCCGCCTTTGGTCGATAATGGCAAACTCATCCTTGTATTTATTTTCATCACCGTTAAAAGATTTTGATATTGCTTCTTTTGCCTTTTTCATGACCGGGTATATGTAACCCATTGCTGGCTTCTTTTCGCCATCTACTAATCGAAAAACACTTACAATAGGGCCCGTTAACTTAAGAAGGTACACGATGTTACTCCAAAAAGTAGGCATCGCAACAATACCAGCCACATGCTTACAAGCTTGCTCCTTACCATACTTACTTTTTGTCCAAGTATCAGATGCGAACATTTTTCTCAAGTTCATTTTTTGAACTTGTATTGAACGAATAGTGATGTAAATACTAGCAAATCTTATTGTTGATGGCTTAACTAACTCCCTTTTCCTAATGAATTTTCTCATGTTCACAACACTAGTACGGTTATATATATAACAATTTGATGCCATTGCCCTCTTTAGCTTTTGCCGTGCTCTTGGAATCTTTCTAATTATCTTCAATTGTTACCATTAATAGGTTACCCGCTGCTTTATAATTTGATGCGTTGTCTGTCACTATTTGAACAACATTTTGCTATCTAATTTCCTCCACAATATGATGAAGCATCATATATTTATTGTCTGAATTCTTAACAACATTTGAAGCATCAATTGACCTGATGAAAACAAAACCTCTAGGAGAGTTGACAAGAAAAGTGATTAGGTCTTTATGAGCTACTTAATCTCGCCATCCATCAAACATTAAAGAACAACCATACTTCGCCCACTGCTCATGATGCACTTGTTTTACCATTTCATCACTCAGCTTGACAGCTTTAGCCAAATATGGGACTCTAACCTCGTGGTAACTAGGAGGTTTAAACCCGTTTCATGTTGGGATACTGCTTCTAGAGCTATATGAAAGCTTTCATTAAATGGCAATCCAGTATCATAGAACCAATTAGCCAACTCTTTGCACACTTTATCTTGAAGTTCTTTCTTTCATATCTCATTGATGGTTGTCTGCTTCATTTCTTTTTCCTCTTTGTGGTTTTTAACAACTTGTTCTGGTGGAGTTGTGAAAAACATATCCATAGGGCCTTTTACATCCTTTTGCTTTTTTGATGATTGAACTCGAGACTTTCTACTACTTTGATGAGAGCCACTACCAACTTCTTTATCCTCATCATACACGTACTCTTCCAGTTCCATCTCATCAAAGTCAGGTAACACTTCTGCAATTCGCTTATTTTTTCTAAGTACATGAAAATCTCATTACATATATAAAAATAAAAGTTTTAAAACAAAAAGTAACAATATTTAAAAAAAGTTTCAAAATATTAACACAATTTACTTCCTTTTTCATCTCATTAATCCTCTTTTCTTCCTCTTCCTCAATATATACAACCACCATACGAAAAAGATCAAATACGAGAAACATTTTTTTTTTCAACCCAAATTCAGCCCAAGAACACCACATGAGCAAACCATGAATTTGGTTATATTTTTCAACGAACGAGGGCACAAAACCACCCACCATGCGTCGTGGTGGTGATGTTATACGGGACCGCATGAGGTGCGGTCAATCTAAGAACAAAGATCATAAAAAATCTTTTAGTCGAACAACCACCACGACACCACAAACCAAACCACACATGAAAGTAGACATTTGGTAACTCGTTTAAATAAAATAAAAATTTGTCACCTTTTATTTTGTTTAAATCACATGATGGGGTCATGAAATCAAATGGATACCAGACAAGTTATTTGATATTACTTTCAATCTATACCCACCCGGATACCAAACGGGCCCTAAATGTATATTAAATTCTTCTCAAAATACACGTACTAGCCAAACAAACTCAATTAAAATTCGTTATCCCCATCTCATGGCCAACGGGTATGAAGTTAAACCATTGTTTTTAAATATATAATTTTTGGTTTGCTTTCTAAAATTAAAAAAAAAAAAAAAAAATTGAATAATCGTTACAAAACAAAAAATAATATGATAATCTAGATTCTGCTTTCGAGTGTTTTAAGGGGTTGTTTCCGCTCAAGTCAATGATATGACGGCTTTGATTTGGTCTTTTTTACAATTTCTCTTTCTCGATTTTAGTCAACCATCGAGGCTTTTACAAAATTGGGTGGATGTCACAATCGCACCTTATATATTTCCTAATTTAACAACCTACCTCAATATTTATGGTATTCGTAGTTCCTAATTTCATCTTTTATTCTTTCGTTTGCTTCGTTTAAGGCCCCGGGGACTCCTTCGTGGTTTTTGGTTGCCTAAATTCGTATACATTAGGCATATGATTATAGCAATTTACATTTAAAAGAGTTTGATAGACTATACATAGACATGGTGGTCCATGACATGCACTAAATGTTTTTAAGGTATCTTAGTTGAAATCACCAATTGATCATCAACTAGTGCTGCCTACTTTTATATCATTTCACGGTTGAAAATTTGCAACTAAATATAAGTTGTGGTGCACAACAAAGATTTTTATTAGTAAAATTTAAACTAAATCGTATCTTGTGCATCTAGTAGTATCTAAAATAAAGTGATAACTATTGTATTAGTAAATAAAACACTAAAATATGCACATAAAATAAGCAAATGCATGTCCATGATCTCCGAAGATTATTTTGCAATCTTTCTTTGGGAATTATTTTTTAACTAATTCAACATGAATGGTTTGCTTGAACGCCAAAAACAAAAACCAACAATCACATTTGCATATGCAATTTGTTCTTTACTTTCGAGTTTAATTATGTTGTTTTAAAATCACTTTTGAAGTAGTGAAACTAGATGTGCATGATGTATCCGTGCATAGTGACAAGATTTACAATGGTAAATAATTATAGTTTAGATATCGTGTTTAAGTGTTTCATGTAATGTTTAACAATTGATGTTGGCAAGTCTTCATCTTTGAAAATCATACCAATTTCATTTTAACAAATTAAGATTCAAACGTGGATCAAGATTGTGAACGGGATTGTGATGAATTCATAAATCAAGAAAAAAAAAACGATAAAGATTGGTAGTTTTAGAAACTAGAATTATTTTTAAGTCAACTACTTCAAAAAATTATTAAAATTGAAATTTAAGTTTTAAATGGTTATTTTAGAGATAACACGTTACTCATTAAGGTTCTTAAGGATTAAGAAAGACATTTTTAAGATTGAAAAGTATCGAAACATAGAGCATTTAAACAAACATTTGGCAATTAAAAATCAACCAGCTTTTGGCATACTAGCCACGACATTCGTCTTGAGAACATTGTTATTCTGGTCTAGTTGGGTAGTACTTGCATTTCTCCAGTCCTAATACCCTAATCAAGGACAGTCTATAACAATGACAACAAACAATTGTGGGCCTGTCTTTTTAACTTCACGCATTTATATATATACTAGTTATGTTTGCTTTTTTAACTCGTCAAAAAAAGACATAACAAACATGATCAATAAGCATAATTTATTGGAAAATTAAGATGGAGGTTTGTCATTGAATACTGAATGTTGTAGGGTTAAATGAGTAACATAATAATTTAAGTAGAAATAAAATGTTGGGTAGTTTTGTATTATAAAAAGGGGGTAGATTTTGTGATGTGTTGTAGATGCATGGGGGAGGACATCCAAATGTACAACTAGTAATGTGATGATCGTTTACACCTATGTCCTCCTATTAACCTATATACACTAGCATGGTCCATCATCTAACTATTTTCAACCCTTCCTTTTTATTAAATAAAATACAGTAGAAAATGATAGAGAGTATATTCTTTTGTGTGGCAACAATATTGACACTAGTAAAGTTTGTCAAACAAATTTTGTAATTAGCTAACAATATAATAACATAAATTTCTCAAGGTTTTCACTTATTTTATCCGTCAAACTTACAATGCAAATTTTCTGCAATTGGTTAACAATAGAGAGGAGTAATATATTTCAAAAAGGTTGATACTTATTCCATAGTTGCAATGCAGTTTGCTAGTTGGGCATCATTACTGTCTGCATAACTCTATTAGGTTTAAATACACAGATAAATTCTGATTCAATACATCATTTTCAGTGTTGCCTGCCTTTTTCAATAATTAGTTAACGATATACTGTAGTGACATAAAGCAATCGGAAGTGATATACACATTCTCAAAAGTCAAAAGTAGAGCTGCAAATAAGCCAAACTTTTATTAAATAGCTCGAGCTTGAGATTGAGCTTGACTCGATCTAGTCGAGCTTTTATCAAGCTCAAGCCCGAGCTCAAACCCAATCCCAATCCCAATAAATAAGCTTGAAACATATAACGAGCCGAGCTCAAGCTCGAGCTTTTATCAAGCTTTTCGAGGTTTCGAGAAATTATATATTTTAGCAACATGTGTCCTTAGGCACATGATAATAAGTGGGTTCATGTGTCTTTTTTACTCAGGATCCACAATAATAATGAAATGCATGAAAAAGATATGCAACTTTAAAAATAAGCTGGACATATATGCAAAAGCCCCAAAAAGCTTTAAAAAAACAAATAATAAGATTGGTATTAAAAATTTAGCGGACTAACCTTTTATTTTTATTGGTTATTTAAAGAACTTTTTGTATTTTATCTTGTTAGGTAATTATTATTATTATTATTATTATTATTATTATTATTATTATTATTATTATTATTATTAACCATGGTTTCCGATCTTTTGGCCAGCTAATTCATGGGGTTTGAACCTACCACCACACAGACTCAAACCGGGTAAAGTCCTCATTTTTCAGAAAGTTGGCGTAGCCACTTCAGAGTTATTTGCATCTAACAGATTACTATTGTTTTTTTTTTAATAAGACTATAACTACTAGTTAGTACTAGGGGCATCATAAAAGCCGACCCGACCGGACCCCGAATATGGCTTTTCGGGTCGGGTTAGTCGGGTCCAAAATTATATTCGAGTCAATCGGTCAACTCGAATTGACCCGAGTTCTAAACAAGGTCGGGTTCGGATATAATATATGTCTCTTACTCGGGTTCGGGTCAACCCGAGTGACCCGAGTTTCATATTTTTTCTTTCTAAAATGTATGTAACACCGAAATTATACAATTTTTAAACAACCTAGACTCGAACCCGAGTTGACTCGACCCAAATTGCCCCAACACGAGTGATCCGAGTTCTAAATAAGGTCGGGTTCAAATATATTTTTTTAGCCTTAACCCGACCCAAATTGACCCGAACTCGATCGGGTCAATCCGAATAACACCCCTAGTTAGTAGCAATGAATTTACATTTACATTTACATTTACTTAAGAGTCGTATACTTTGTTCCTTACATCTTCCAATTAAAATATTGTTTAAAGTATTTATTAAAGATGTAGACAATACAATTTAATTAAAGTCTCTCTCTGTGTGTCTGTCTTTACCACAAATGCATATGCAAATATATAATTGACAACCATTTCTTTTCTTTCTTTTTATACATTTATTTATATAATAATTTTACATCTAAATACCATTTGTGTACACACTTTCTATTCTATTCTATTCATCACACACATAACATAATAAACCCCAAACCAAAAAACGACACCGTTTCGTAACAACACTCACCGGATCCGTTATTTTCCCGGCGACATTTCCGACCAAACTCCGGGCATTTTCATTTTCCGATGGGAATGCCCGAACGATGAGCAAATCTGATTACTATAACGAACACGAAGAACAAGAAGAAGAAGACTGTTTTCACGAGTCATTAGATCGTATACTCTCATCAACCACATGCTCATCATCTTCATCTTCTGATAATGACGATGACGATGACGTCAGCCCTAACTACGAGGTGTGGATCTCTCAGCCGTCGTTGTCCGTGGAAGAGCGACGGTTACGGCTGCTCCGTCGTATCGGACTTAGTGATTTGAAGCTAGGTAAATCCGTTTC
Source organism: Artemisia argyi (assembly GCA_030686995.1). Lineage (NCBI taxonomy): Eukaryota > Viridiplantae > Streptophyta > Magnoliopsida > Asterales > Asteraceae > Artemisia > Artemisia argyi. Next base: position 42,357,907 of record CM060676.1, on the reverse strand, counting down.
AGCTGATCAGTTAGATTTAAATGATGATGATGATGACGTGGATGATGACGTCATCAGCCGTGTGGTTGTTAGATCTAAAAGTGTTGATGATCATAATAATATTCATTTTATTGTAGATAATAATAATAGTAATGTTGATATAAAAAAAGTTTTAGACAAATCGCCTAGTGTTAAAGGTAAGCCTCCTACCGGTAAAGGCGTGAGGCGTAGTGAGGAGATTACGAATGTGGATGAAAATGTGGATTGTATGATTAAGAATTTAGATAATGGGGAGGAGTTTGTGGTGAATGATGTAAGGGAGGACGGGATGTGTGGGAATTTGAAGGAGGTAGGGACGGGGAGGCATTTGACGATTGAGGAGTTTGAGATTTGTGTAGGCCATTCGCCGATTGTTCAGGAGTTGATGCGACGGCAAAATGTGGAATCTGGGAGTGAGATGTTGGGGGTCGGTGGGAGTGGGGAGAGTGGGAGTGGGAGTAAGGCGAAGAAGAAAGGTGGGAGTTGGTTGAAGAGTATTAAGAATGTGGCGAATTCGGTTACTGGTAGTGGGAGTAAGGAGAGGCGGAGTAGTGATGAGAGAGATACGTCGTCTGAGAAAGGCGGGAGACGGTCTAGTTCTGCCACGGATGATAGTCAGGACGCGTCGTTTCATGGTCCGGAGAGGGTCAGGGTGAGGCAGTATGGGAAGTCGTGTAAGGATCTTACGGCCATGTATAAGAGTCAAGAGATTCAGGCTCATAATGGTTCTATTTGGACTATTAAGTTTAGTCTAGATGGTAAATATCTTGCTAGCGCGGGTGAGGATTGTATCATTCATGTTTGGCAAGTTGTTAGCTCCGATAGAAAAGGCGATCTTTTGTTTGATAAGCAGGAAGATGGAAATTCGAATGTTTTGTTGATGCCAAATGGGTCGCCAGAACCAAGCTCGTTGTCAACCAATTTGGAAAGTGTGCCTGAAAGGAAGAGACGAGGAAGACTATCTATAAGCAGAAAGTCTATAAGTTTGGAGCCTATCGTTGTGCCGGATTCTGTGTTTGCATTGTCAGAAAAACCAGTATGTTCCTTTATTGGACATTCGAATGACGTACTTGACCTATCTTGGTCCAAATCTCAGGTTAGCCAACATTTCTAGTTTATCTACGTTTATTATTTTAAAATAGAGGCATTGGGATTATCTTCTATTTAATGTATATCATGAATGCTATCTGTTAGATAATCGAAGTAACCTATTTCGGTTATATTAGTGTTAACCTTGTTCCTAACTAGACTTAATTACAACTAAGGTAGGGTTTATTTAATGATTATAAGGCACTAAGGTACATGGATATGTTTTTTACTTTTTTTTTTTTTTTTTTGGGTAAAGGGTTTCGATACCCGGTGAATATATGTTTATGGTTTTGGTTGACTGACTTGGAAAAATAATTGTTTTTTACTGATCAGACTTTATTGAATGAAAACGTGTTTGGTTCAAAATGCAATGATGTGTGATGAAGGGTTTTAATTTGCTTTCGGAATGTATGTGATGTATATTTGTGGAGGAGTGATAATCACCAGCTTTTATAAGAAAGAAATTATGAGGTAAAGAGAGACCATTATTGGTATGTAACTGTGAATATTAAATAATACATGATTCTGTCTCAGAATAATGGAAGATAGCTTAGGAATTATTGAGGGACAGAGTGAGAGACTACTTAATAGAGTGGGTGAGATCGCTAGTAGTCATTCCTTATTGTGTAGACATTCTTAGATAGTTAGATTACTTAATTGTGTGAATTCGGCTCTCATATCTTACCTCTGTGGACATGTCCTTGTACCACCTAGACACATAATGTCTTAATTCACATACAGTATTAGCTTATAATCTTGTTAAGCTGTTCAACCTGATTTCCTTTTGAAACTTGTACATTGTTGCTGTCAACTAACAGTCTCAAAGATTCACCTGTCATCTACATGCTACAAAAATCGTAGATGTCATTTGCAAAGCTTAAAGTCAACCATTGCGTATCCATTTGACGAACAGATGTTTCCTCTAATACAATACTTTATATTAGCTAAGTTATATATCAGGATCCGGAAGAAGCGTCTTGTATTCCTTTTCAGCTGAAAATGATCTAATTACAGCTGTGGATGAAGTTTTTAACGAGTCTTTTAGAATGTCTGGGCATGATTTTAGTGTATTTAACCTGTTTGAAATAGTGGATATATATATATATATATATATATATATATATATATATATATATATATATATATATATATATATATATATATATATATATCATTTAAAAAGACTAAAAGTAGAATATCATTTATTAAAGTCATATGAAGTATGTTTATTTAAAAAGTTGTAAAGAAGTTGAAATGTTCGCATTCTATCCAAAATGGGGTATCTTGAACTCTCGAAGTAAAAGATCGTTGCATGTTCTGGTTTATCATCATTAATGGCTTGCTAAGGGATCTTCTAGTACATATAGTTTATGGTAGGATTATTGTTTAGGAGTGCTGTTTGGATGCTTACAAATCCAAAGTGCGATATGCTTACAAATCTTGTTGGATATAAAATGTCTTTTCATTTATAGAAAAGCCGACTTTGTTCCTTACTAGTACGAAGTAATATTTTTAAGTAGTGCAGAATCTCACCCTTCTATTATATCACCCCTGCTCACAGCATTTGAAGAATTTGTACTATTGTGTTATTGAAAGGGTTGTGTTATCTCAAGTTCTCAACTATATTTAAGCCTTATTTGTAGAAAGAGCTGTGAGACATGTTGTCGATTATGATGGTGCTATTTCCGTTACATATAATTATATACACTAAGGTGTATAATGGCCTAAACATGTGTATTTTATGACAAAACATACATGAAAGCTTGTATTGACAGTAAGTTTTAATCTCAGCATTTGCTCTCATCCTCCATGGACAAAACAGTACGGTTGTGGCAGTTGTTTAGCAAGTCATGTTTGAAGACCTTTTCTCATAGTGATTATGGTAAGAACAAGTTACACGTGATTTATGTTCTTATCACTCAGAAAAAATCTTAAATCCGCAATCCCCATGTAAATTATACAGGTGATGCTTTATGACTAATTGAAAACTCACCATCTTCCTCTTTTCTTCTTTATTGTTTCTTGATACAGTGACTTGTATCCAGTTTAATCCTGTTGATGATAGATACTTCATCAGCGGATCCATAGATTCCAAGGTTCGCATATGGAGCATTCCTGATCATCAAGTTGTTGACTGGAATGATCTGAAGGAAATGGTCACTGCTGCTTGCTATACACCAGATGGGCAGGTAGAGCCATAAATCATTTTTCAGTTACAATTTCAACTTTATGTTCCAAATTTTACTTGATGGCTTAAGAAATTGTTTGTTGTTCCTTAAAGGCTGCACTAGTTGGTTCATACAAGGGGAGCTGCCGAATATACGACACAACCGGTATGCTTATTGTCTGCTTGCTATTTGAGTCTTCTTAATATGCTTATATTCTAATACTTTTTTATATATATTTTTCAGAAAATAAGTTGCAGCAGAATGGTCAGATCAATCTACAGAATAAGAAGAAGAAGCCACACCATAAAAAAATCACTGGTTTTCAGGTAATCAAGCTAATTACATGCTAGAGGTGGCACTTCTGACACATTCACATTAACTTGTGAATGGGTCGATTTGGGTTGTGTTTTATTTCAAACTGGTCTAACTAAAAATTACTGTAGTTAAAAGGGGAACGGTTCAAATGGTTGCAAGTTGCCAAAAATTCTGTTTTTAAAGCGCATAATCTCCTAAACTGTTTAATTTTCAGATTAGATTATAATTGAAATAATATTATCGATGTAACCATAATTGACCCTTAAATTGTTAATAAAAAATAGCAAAAGGGACAATAAAGTTTGGGGATCAAACCAACCACATGCCTTTAGGGTCATGATTCTTTTTGGTTTATTGGCAATTCACTGATGACTAGAATTCGGTCACAGTTTGCTCCAGGAAGTACATCAGAAGTGCTCATAACGTCTGCTGATTCACGTATTCGTGTTGTTGATGGTTTTGATCTGGTTCACAAGTTCAAAGGTAAACAAAGACTTAGCAATGTGGATCTTACATGACATTTTTTTTTTTACTATTATTCTATATTTTGTTACAGGGTTTCGCAACACAAACAGGCAAATATCAGCCCACCTGGCAGCAAATGGAAGATATGTGGTCTGTGCCAGCGAGGATTCTAATGTCTATGTCTGGAAACACGAAGGTGACTCACGTGCCAGTAGAAGCAAAGGTGTTACTGTTACTCAATCCTATGAGCACTTCCACTGTCAAGATGTAACAATGGCTATCCCATGGCCTGGTATGACAGACACCTGTTGGGATTTTCAAGACAGTGAACCCAACATGCAAAGTGAGGACCATGACCGGTTAGACGAGATGTCTACGGCTAACCATCCTCCTTCCCCAGAAAATGGAACCAATGGAAAAGACGGTTCACCATTAACTTCTGGTTCTAGCAGCAGCCCACTTCATGGAACCATGTCTAGTGCAACCAATGGTTACTTTTTTGATAGGATGTCTGCTACATGGCCAGAGGAAAAGCTTGTTTCTGCTGCTACTAAGAACCGGAGTCCTCGTACCAGTGTTGACTTTTCAAACGGGATGAGCCCAGGAAAGTCCGCGTGGGGTATGGTGATCGTGACAGCTGGACTACGTGGGGAACTTAGAACATTCCAGAATTTTGGAATGCCGGTTCGAATATAAGTGGATTGTTGTACAGATAGCTTCAAGGATTTGTAAAATTAGCAGAAGGGTCTCGTTTTCTTTTTGTGCTACTTCTGCCTGTTCAAATTTGGAACTGATGAAGGAGCCAGTTCTTGTAGGAAAAAAATAGAGGAAAAAATAACTGAAAAATGAAGTAAAAAAGAAAAAAAAAAAAAAAAAAATCGGAGAGAAAAGAATACGGTTTTAGAAAGTTACAATGAATTGTAGAGTCCTGGAGATATTAATTTGTATTTTTTTTACGATTCAATTCTTGTGTATTCAATCTTGTGTATCTTCTTAACTTATTTTGTGTTGATGGAAATGAATGAATTCTTGATTGTGTATACATTATACAATAACCTTGTTTTTCAATCCCTTTTACCCCAAGCCATCAAGTTGTCAAAAAAATCGGATCCTTGACATGACATTAGGGACCGAAACTGGTCCTGTGATCGGTCCAGACACTAATCGGTTCTGAAACTGGTCCTGTGATTTGTCCAAACGCTAATCGGTTATAACGATTGATCGATATGTTTTTTTTATTATTTTTATTTTTATTTATTTTTTTAACAATACAAACAGGGATGGAACTTTGCGTTCCCGAGTTTTATTTTTGAAAGAAAAGAAGAGAAGTGGATGGTAAATTAAAAAAAATTGTGTTCCTAAGTTTTTTTAAGAGAGAAGAGAAAAGAAGAGTGAAAAATTGCCTAATCTTCTCTCCTAAACTTTCTTCCCAAATGTGGGATGATTTGGAAGGAAAGTAATTATGGAAACCAATAATAATAAAAATATCTTAAATGCCATAACATATAACATAAAATTTATCTACAACATAGGGCATTATTGTAAAATCAACATTTTTATTCTTACTCTTCGTTTCTTTCCTCTCTAACTCAGGAACACGAATTAAAAATTTAATATCTTTTCATCTTCTCTTCTTTTCTGTCCATTTTAACCTCTTCTCTTCTTTTCTTTCATATCAAAACTAAGGAACAGAGTGTTAATGAGGGTAAGGAATGGTCGTGGCCCTTTTAAATTTTTTGGAATTTTTTGCCACAAGTAAATTTTAACCTTTTCACTTTGTAATAGTAGTCATTTATTATTAGTAAGAATGTTAAATAAAAATGTAAATTGGCCATCCTAAACTCAACCATTCCAATTAACTCTGTCAATGAATAGTTGAATACAAACAAATAAACACAGTATTTTAGTAACAAATACAGTAATAATTAGTACAACTCGTTGTATAGTTAGACAACTCATTTCATCTGTCTGATAAACGATTACAATTTACAAATGAAGAAACAAACAGCTGATATGATTATCTTATAACTAAAGTATGAATTAAAATAACAATATTATCCAAAGTCTTTGGACTCCCATCCCAAGCCCATAACATTGGAGGTAAAAAACATAAACATTGGGCAGTGCACCTTAAAATCCTCAACAGGCATGTGCTGCAATCTAAATCTCATTTTCTGATTGGTTACTTCAAAGTTCAAACATAAAATTATCCACTTACTAAAAATGGTAAAATAAAAAACACAACAACCAACACTATAAATAATAACATGACCCAATATTCACAATCATCATAGACATTCAACCAAAATCAATTCCCTCCAACACACCCTATTCAAACTTCAGTTAGCAATGGCTCTCCAAGCTACCTCTTTCTCTGTTCAAAATCTTGCTGGAAAGACCAATGCAACTAATTTGAAGGACTCGACCCTCTTCGGTGTTCCACTTTTGGATAACCGTAAACTTGATATCACTTCATCTGTGTCGAAAAGCAAGTTATGTAAATTAGTTGGAACATACTATGAGTTTGCGTAGCATGTGATAAACTAGTAAATGTTAAAATTTTAAAATAAAAATAAAATTGTTCATTATATGGTTCTTAACACATGTTAAAAACATGTATACGCACACATATGTATCTGCAATCTGCTAATAAAAGACCTGAATTTTTTTACTCTTTGCAGATGGGATTCACCCGAACAAAAGTTTTCAAAGCCCAAGCTGTAGCCACCACAAGTGCTCCAGCAGTGACCCGTGCCGCACCAGAGGGTAAGAAAACATTACGAAAAGGCAGTGTCATTATAACGGGAGCTTCCTCCGGTTTAGGTCTAGCCACAGCAAAAGCTTTAGCAGAAACAGGAAAATGGCACGTGATCATGGCATGTAGAGACTTTCTAAAAGCGGAAAGAGCAGCAAAATCAGCAGGGATATCAAAAGAAAACTACACTGTGATGCATTTAGACCTTGCCTCATTAGATAGTGTTCACCAATTCGTTGCTAATTTCAAGCAATCGGGTCGTCCACTAGACGTATTAGTATGCAATGCAGCGGTCTATCAACCAACAGCTAAAGAACCAACCTTCACAGCAGACGGAATCGAGCTAAGTGTTGGTACTAATCATCTTGGTCACTTCTTACTTTCAAGATTGTTGCTTGATGACATGAAACAGTCTGATTACCCTTCAAAAAGACTCATAATTGTTGGCTCGATTACTGGAAACACCAACACTTTGGCTGGAAATGTGCCTCCAAAGGCAAACTTAGGTGATATGAGGGGTTTGGCAGGCGGTTTGAATGGGTTAAATAGTTCAACTATGATTGATGGAGGTGATTTTGATGGTGCGAAAGCGTATAAAGATAGTAAGATTTGTAATATGCTGACAATGCAAGAGTTTCATAGGAGGTATCATGAAGAAACCGGTATTACATTCGCTTCCTTATACCCTGGTTGCATTGCTACCACAGGGTTGTTTAGGGAACACATTCCGCTTTTCCGAATGTTATTTCCACCATTCCAAAAGTTCATTACCAAAGGGTATGTCTCTGAAGAAGAATCCGGTAAAAGACTTGCTCAGGTATGTAATAAGCAACTCTTTTAAAGTGTTTCTTACACTTTCAAGTAGTCACACGAGCATTTCGGATAAGCAGTCCTAAACATAATTAAAACTGATTATTTGCTACATCAACGCAATAAGCAGATACTTGATCTACTAAAGAATTAGATAAACAGTTTAGAATAATTAGTAACTCTTAAAACTTCTTATTTTAAATTGCATATCCACTATCAAATAGTTGGCACATAGTTAAAACTGCATATATATGCTAGCTGTATAAAAATGCAATAGATAATGATACAATGCAGTAGTTAGATAACCTAGTTGGATAAGTAGTCTCGTAACACACTTCTGCGCTTTTAAGGTTGTTTGTATATATGTAGGGTAATTGATGAAAGTTTAATTATATATGGTGTAGGTTGTGAGTGATCCAAGCTTGACAAAATCGGGTGTCTACTGGAGTTGGAACAAGGATTCAGCTTCATTTGAGAACCAGTTGTCGGAAGAAGCAAGTGACGTGAGCAAGGCTCGTAAGGTGTGGGAGATAAGCGAGAAGCTTGTTGGGTTGGCTTGAATTATGTTCCAATGATGAATGAAGGAAGGAATGTTCTGCTTGGAACTAATTAAGTGTAGGAATTTGGTGCAATTTTTAACAACTTATGAGATGTAAATTAGTTTAGTCTGAATAAGGAAATCACTCACCTTCTTTTGTTTACAAGAGTTTGGAAAATTATGTCTCAGAATATGAAATGCGAGAAACCGATCAATGTACTACTTTCTTATTATTTACTGTAAAATGTCATATGGTTTTGTGAGTACAAAATCGAGTGACAGCTACCGTGAACTGAACCTAATTAATTTGAAAATATAGCAACTAATAACTGATTTACATAGAGCAGTTGGATCACAAAACTTGACTTGAACCTTTCCTTTTGGGCCAGGGACATAAGCTTATTTCATAAGTATGCAACATTGATTGAGATTATTAGAAAATACAAAGTTAACGATGAATAGACCTTTTCTAGATTAGAGAAGAGAAAAAAAAAAAAAAAAAAAAAAAACTATCAAGAGTTTAGATAAAACTTTTCCATGAAATTACAACATGACAACTAGTATTATTTATTTTTTTGGTAACCATGTTTTCGAATATTTTGGCTGATTAATTATATTATATTTGAGCATATTTCCACACAAACTAAAACCGGGCTTGTTTGCTCGAACTTAATATTTTGGTAATGATAGCCAGCCACAAGTATTCTCCAACTTGTATAACCTCACGGTTAACATGAAAAGTATTTACATAAAGGGTCGTACAAAATTGACCCATCTAATATGAAAAGATAGATTCATGGACATTTTGATTTTGTAATTTGTATCGAATACTAGTATATTTCCCTTTCAAAATTCGAAATTGCCACCAAATAAAACAATGAAACAACTAGGCGTGAGCAGAAAAACCGAAATATCCGAATAAACCGAAAACCAAAACCGAACCGAACCAAAAATAACCGAATCGAACTAATAACCGAACCGAATTTTCCAAAACCGAACCAAACCGAACTTTTAATTCGGTTCTCGGTTTGGATATGGTTTTGGTAATCAAAACCGAAAACCGAACCGAAAACCGAATTCATATAAATTTATATATTTTTTATATATTTACATATATAAAAGGATCATTAAAACGTTATATATATATTTATATTTATATTTATATATATATATATAAATAAATAAAATTATATCCTAATATTAAAAAATACTTTTTATGTTTGAAATAACTTTTTTGGCAAAATATATTTGTATATTTTTCTTTTTTTTTTTAAATAAAGTGTGTAATTTGGTTAAACTGAAAACCGAACCAAACCAAACCGAACTAGAATTCAACCAAACCGAACCAAAAACCGAATTTGAATTCGGTTTGGTTTGGTTCACGGTTTGACCTTAAAAAAACTTTTAACCGAATTAACCGAACCGAATAACCGAAAACCGAACCGATCAACACCCCTAGAAACAACAACTTAAACCGGACCAGACAAAGCCCAACCCATAACAATTCAGTCCATAAAAAAGCCCATAAACCCACATCATCATCCTTATTACTGTACTTGAAAAACCCTACAGCATCCCCAAATATTCAGTAGGTTTAGGGTTTTACAAAACATCATCAAACAACCGTCAAATAAACTGAAAATGGGTAAAAAGCGAAAGCACGCAGAAGTGGAAGCAGTGCCGGAGAAGAAAGAGAACGTGGCACCGGAGAGACCACCTAGGACACTTTTTGGCTGGAAAAAGAAACCAACTGAAAATGATGATGAACAACAAACTTTTAGGAATAAAGAGAAAGTTCTTGTTACCTGTTCTCGCAGGATCAATTACAGGTTCCTAATTTTATTTCTTTATTTATTGCATGGGTTTCGTTTATTGAAGTTGTTATTTTATTTTATTTTATTTTTTTATGTTAAAGATTTGTATTGAGAATAATGAGTTTGAGCTTATGTGATTTCAGTAAAGCTTCTTTTTAAACGTATGAGCTTATATAAATTAATTTTGTCATACTAAGCTTTTTGAGCTCATAAGTTTCAAAATAGCCATGACAATAAGCTTATCAAAGTTTAAATTAGCTCATGACCCATCAAATAAGCTAAGATAAACATTAGCAGTATAAAAACTAGTTACTTGTATCTTAAAGTTTGGTATTGTATTATTGTTTGCTGATGTTGTCATCTTTATGTTAATCGTATGACTGTTGTGTATTGGTGTGAAAGTTGTGTTTTTTAATGATGGCGGTTTTTTTATTGTTACTGAATAGGTTTATGTGAATTTGTTTTGTCTAGGTATCGGCACTTGATGTTGAATTTGGTGTCGATTTTGCCTCATTGCAAGAAAGATAACAAAGTTGAGTCTAAAGCTACTAAAGGTGCAACTTTGAATGAGCTTGTTGAGCTCAAGAATTGTTCTTCATGTCTTTTCTTTGAGGTTAGTTTTGTTCGCTTTAATATTTTAAGTGTCTTGGCTTATTTGTTGATCATTCTGTTTCACTGTTTGATTACCTGAAATACCATCTTTATTAGTTGCACAAGTTTAAAGGTGTCTTCACAGAGCTGAGACTAAAACTTGAAACTATGACTTGATTATCAGCTTCTAACATATCTTTAGGAAAGAATAAAAGTGTAACTTGACTGGGGTTACACCCCTGGTTTTTGCATAAAAGTTTACTCGAGCTCAACTCGATTTAAGTAGGGGTGCTAATGAGATTTTTACATTTTTTAGTCGATTTCAAGTATCTCACAAGTTAAATCGACTCTATTGTACTTATAAGGCACCTGTAAGCAGATAACATAAGTTTTCTCTAATATTTGGGTGATTGTAGATGTAGGCAATGCCTGTTTAACACTTATGAGTACTAGGCCTGATATAAAAGTTTGAGCAGGTTTCTACATTGCGTGTATGTTTTTTGGGGTTGATTGTTGCTTAATGTTTGTGTTCATTCTCGATTTGCAGTGTAGGAAACACAAGGATCTTTACTTGTGGATGTCAAAGTGCCCAAATGGTCCATCTGTGAAGTTCTTAGTGAATGCAGGTAACCTTGTTTACCTTACATAAAGCGATTCTGGACAGTTTACAAATCAGAAAGCATGTACTGTGATATTGCATAAACAATTTGTTGACTTGCTCTATGTTTTTTAGTTCACACAATGGAAGAGTTAAAGCTCACTGGAAACCATCTTAAAGGCGCACGCCCTCTTCTTACCTTTTCATCAAATTTTGATAAAGAACCACACTGGAAACTTCTCAAGGAGATGATTACTCAGGTATATATATATCCCTTTTACGATGAAATAAGTGATTTGCATAATATATCTACTGTACGTCTACAATTTTTGTTTTCTGATGTTTGAAACAAGCAATTTGTTTTTACAAACCTGCCCCCTGCGGACCAGGAATGTTGATATGACTTGATGCAATAGTCATGTTTTGAAGAAGCATTTGTAAATTATGCTCTGACTATTTGGAACATTATTTTGTGCATGTGCTAGACACATAATTAGAGATTTTGTGCATGTGCTAGAGACATAATTTGAGATTTTGTGCATTTCGGAAAGTAATTTGAGATTTGTTATCAGTAATCTAATATGTAATATTAGTTAAATCCCACCCTTCATCTTCTTGATCACAATCCGACCTCTACACGCTATAAGTCCTATACCCCCATCTTCTCAATCTGGAACCTCCGCTAATCAATTTGGAAAGCATCAGTTCACACAAAAAAACTAGAATTTTAACTACACAATGAAGGTGGTCGATATATCACACAAAAACCACTTCAGTAGCGAGCACTTTGTATATCAGATCTGTTCAGGTTGGACTCATTTTTGTAAGGGCAACATGTGAAGTCCTAGCTTTATTATATTCTGAAGATGAGATCATGTGACCGACTTCATAGACTTGGCCCATTGATTCTGCCAAACGAAGCTTCTCCTACGCTATAGGTGGTGGGTGATCATTGCCACAAGGTAGGGACTGGTTGTGGGTTTGAAGGTGATGGCGGGGGTTGTGTTGCTGAAGGTGGCTTTGGATGAGTAGCCAGAGAAGTGAGGTCTTTGGAGCGTGGTAGAAGCACTGGGTTGTTTGGGATTTCATATTATTATAATTATAGAAGTTGACACCAGAAAATCATTTAATGATGTAAAGGTTTACGAAATTAACTGGGTAGGGGTATTTTGGTTTTTTAACTTGGGACGGACATAGGACCAGTTTTGCAACGAATATCTTCTTTCAGGGACCATGCTATTAGTTACTGCAATGGACAAAATCTGTACAATGATGGTTTAGTGGTTGTGATTAAAATACTTTATCCGCACTCCCGTAAATAAATTACGATCACTCTTCAGAAATCAGTTGCTTTGTTCCAGTATACTGTCATTTCTTTTCATGTTTTTGAATATAACCTATATATGTTTAAATGTTTTTTTGCAACATTTATACTGTCAACTTTTAGTGAAGTCTTATTGTGAGCTGTCAGGTTGTAGTAATATCCATGATTACATATGATTTGTAACATGATATTTTTGGTGTCAAAGACATGATATTCTTCTGCCTAATTTTCAAAAGTGTTTTACTAACATTAATTGTGTTTTGGTGTTTTTACCGTTGAACAGATATTTGGAACTCCAAAGGAGCACAGGAAATCAAAGCCTTATTATGACCATGTATTTGTGTTCTCTATTGTTGATGACCACATATGGTTCCGTAATTACCAGGTTAGTGTTCAAAACCCCAATTATGACATCCCTTCTCTCCCATTTCGAGTCAAAGAGATATACATAAATAGGACACATTATTTGATTTAAGCTTTCTCCAAAACATAGTAATCGAATTGCTAATTATCGTGTTTAGTCTCAATTGGTAGCATATTTTTCCGATAACGGATCCTGCATGGGATTTGTTGCGCTTTATTTCTATGGGATTTGCTAATTAGTCAATTCTTGCTGATTATAGGCCTTGTTTTGAATTTGTTCGTTCACATTCATTTGTGGTCAACTGGTCATGTTGCAGCGCTAATATTTACTTGCAACCATGTTTTTTTGTTTATTGACATGGATATAACCATAATGAGACTCAGTAGTTTTCCTTAGATCTGAAAGTGTAGGTTCTGTTCTAGTTGTATAGTGCGAGAATGGTTGTGCTATAATGTGTCGGTTTCAAAAATTCTGTGCACTTGTATTAGGTGTTTCAAATGCAGTTTGAATAAATGTTGTTCACTTGTGTAACAGATATCGTGTCCACATACTGGAGATGATAAAATCGATCGAGGGGGCCTTGACAAGATGACCCTTATTGAGGTTTGTATTACTAAACTCTAAAAGGTTTTGTGGTGATACCGTTGTGAGTTGTATTTTTGATACATTTTCTACAAATGTTAAATGGACAGGTTGGTCCAAGATTTTGTTTAAACCCAATCAAGATATTTGGTGGTAGCTTTGGAGGTCCAACTCTATATGAGAATCCGTTCTATGTTTCACCAAATCAGGTTACGGAAGCTCTTGGATTGAACCCATCCTTCTAATTCTTTTATATCTTAATTGCTTGATATAGTTTAATGACTGCGGGAACATGTAATGCATATGATTTCTGATTTTGCTCGTTTTGATTGTTGTTAGATACGGTCATTGGAGAAGAGAAAGAAGGCCGGTAAGTATGCAAACAAGGTTAAAGCCAAGACAAAAAGAAGCATGCATACGATGGAAAACCAATTGGTATCTGATGAAATAGAAGGCTTGTGGAAGGCATAGTCAAGTTGCTGCGTACTTGATATTTGCATCAAATTGTTCTTTCTTAATGAAGGTTGTGCCCTCGATGAAATTTTGTTATACGCATGTCATATTGTTTAATGGTATAACGGCAATGTTGAATCTTGATAAGAGTTAACTTATGTTATGGATGCTATTATGTTGTGTAATTCTTTCGTTCACTTGAATGGGACTCGGAACATACCAAAGCAGTGAGCCAGTTGAAACATGCGTTCTAATGTTCCATGACTTTTTAGATCTCGGTAACTTTTTTTATTTTTTATTTTTATTTTTTTTTAATTATATTTTTTTTTTCCTAGTGAAGCTTATTTTGTTTGCCAATTTACAAAAAGTTGGTAATCAAACCGTGGTTAAATTCAGATATGTATGTTGCATGTTGCTCTTTATTTCTCATATCGAGCTTCTTAATGGCATGCATTAGTGCATTACAAAGCTCAAAATCTAACAAATGGCCGTCGTGATATCTTGTTGCATCATTGATTTATATTACACTAAACACGTTGATATTTGACCTTAACTTTGGTCCGTTTTATGTCAGGCAAAAATCACCACGGACAACTGATTCCAGGAAAAATTACCAGAAACATAATATTGAAGATTGATTACATACTTGTTTTCTCATTTTCCGGCCACATATCCCCGATCTAACACCACCATTATCACCCTCATCAAATACCGATCATACCAGTACACACCAGTAGCTTACCGGAGCTGTTACGCGCCGCCACGCGCCGGCAATTTTCGCCGGAATTTTTATTTTTTCTGGCGAGTTTTTGCAATTAACCTCCACCACTGTCTGCCCCCGTCTTTCCGACCTAATCCCCACCAGCCAAAGCTCTTGTACTTAGGGCACGCTCCGCCACGCGCCGGATTGTGTTCCTGCTACAATGTTTTTTCGATTGGTTATCCCGGCAAGTAGCGACGTTTTCTGGGTCTCACCTCCGGCGAGTGAAGAATCCCCACACCACGCTGAGCCTGACCCAAGTGGTCTTGTCGGATACCGCCGTCGGCCGCCTCCTGCCGCCGTCAGCCGCCACTGAAACCGCCACTGCTGTCCGGAATCTCCTTCCGGCAGCAGTAGAGTACATTTTCTATATACTTTATTTTATCTTCCTTTTTATTCTTTAGTCGTACTTTATTTTTACGCGCTTATTTTTTCGTTTGACTTTGGCTTTTAGTGTGCTTTTAGTGTGTTTGGCTTTGCTTTTGTTGCTTGTCCTCCTTTTTTTAGCTTTTAGTGTCTTAGCCTTGTGTTTGTTTTTTCGAGGGTAGGATAGACGTTTGTTGGGAGATCGATTACACGATAAGGTGGTTAAACCTTCGTTCTTTGTGTATGAGATATGTTTGTGTGAATATGATTAAGTATGCGGAATCTACTTAACCACACTTAGAAGATTTATGTTTATTGTTATGGAAATGGAATAGTTAACACCAAAACGATTCAATATTATTCAAAAAATAATACGAGTGATCTTTAGCTTATCACTAGGGTTACAAAGACCTTGAATCTTATGTTTTGTTCTTTCTATTGTCTGTATATGAGAGTTTTGTATGGCATTGTCACTCTTATCTACATATCTAAGATTTTCCTTTTATAGTCCAAGGAAATATCTTTTACAAACTACATGACTCAACAAATAACTAGCTTATGACTAATCACTATTCTAGCTTAGTCATACAAGATACATCATGTATCTAGGATAAACAACTCACTTGGAGTGTTCAATTTGATGACTAGAACTAAGATATTATCTTTTTATGCAAGTGTTGAATAAGTCGGTCTTATCTACACAGCTGTTTGTTATGAGTCATAGCTGCACAATCAAGCAGCAGCAGAATCAAGCAGTAGTATGATTCAGCAGCAGAATCATCAGCAGTAGAATCAAGCAGCAGCAGAATCAAGCAGTAGTATGATTCAGCAGCAGAATCATCAGCAGTAGAATCAAGCAGTAGTAGAAACGAATCACCTTCAGTGGAAACAGTTTTCAGTAGAATCCATCAGTGGAAACTTGCTTTGATTCTTCTGATATTTAATTCCTAACAATCCTCCCCTAAACATGTGAATCACATTCAAACATGTTTTTTTTTTTTTTTTTTTTTTTTTTTTTTTTTTTTTTTTTTGAATTAAATGAGGACTTTGTGAAGATCTTTCAAACACTTCATTGTCAGATTTGGTTGATCTGAACTTTCTTCTCTTCTGAGTGAATGAACTTATCTTTCTCTGGAACTTATCTGCTTTCTGATCTTTCAACAAGTGATGAACAAACGTAGTGAACTGAAATTGAATCTTTTCAACTTTTTGACCTAGATAGAACTTTCTCCTTTGAAATGCTTCATCCTTTCTGAATACAACATTTAAGAATGTTCTTGTCATTTTCAACCTCTATGTCATCATCTTGTATGATCTTGTCTTTTCTTTTGGTTAATCTTCCTTAAACTGGGCTTGTATTTCCTCCCTTGAGATGTTTGTTTCCTCCCCTGAGATTCAAATAACATCTTATATTCATATCCTCCCCTTGTTTGAAAGATTTTCTCACAATCATAACATCATCATCTGATCGAGCATTGTTCCATGTTTTCAGACAATTTGTACATGAAGCCATCAATTCCTTAAGAGTTTAAGATTCTGTCCTCATCACTTCTAGGTGTGTTAACTCCTATGAGAGGTGATTCAATGGACGTTTTTGACTTATGGTCCATCATTTGATGGTTTTTAAAGTCATCTTTTGAAAATCCTTTTAAGAAACTTTTGCCTTAGCAGTATGTATATGATTTTATTATGAAAAATCATACTGCTTACAACCATTTTGAAAGGATTAAGTGTGTAACAGACACTCAATCAAAATTTCGGTTTAAAGCAACCTCTGGTTGTGTGAGAACCAATGTTTTCAGTTATAAATAACCGCCTGTGTATAGATAAACCTATTCAAAAGGCTTTCTTTACAGGGTTTCCAGCTCGTGGCATTTGTTACCTCTAACACAAGTGTTAGATTCACTTTTGCTCGCTGTTCTTTCTATCAGATATCCGTAGATTAGTCACATTATACTTAAAAGTATAAAATGATAGAAAGTGAGTTGTATCAGTGATTAACTGATCAACTAATTTGTCAATTCAAAGTGAAATATCATAATCAGATTCCAAGAAAGAAGTTTTAAGGATTTTTGAAGTCCCAAACCTTTTCTATCATGAACCTATTATATCAGTGGAAATGATCAGCTTTCAGCAGCAATGATCAGCAGCTTTGATCAACAGATTTCACTTGAAATAACCTTTCAGCTCAAACATTCATACCTGAAACTGTTAGTCTAAAACCAAAAGAACAAAGTACAAAGTACTTGTCTTGAATTAGAATAATCATAGAACTAACAGTATGAATAACTTCAAATATTGTTAATAGTAGTCTTAAATAACAAAGTTAGATGCATTAACAAAATCTATATACAAAAACACATTATATTGAAAAATTTAAAGATTAAGCATTCCAATACTTGCTACTAAGTACTGAAATCTACTAACATCAAAAGCTTTGGTAAGAAGATCTGCAAAGTTTTGATCTGAAGCAATTTTCATTACTTGAATTAACCTTTTCTCATTGCAATCTCTTATAAAATGATGTCTTATTTCAATGTGTTTTGTTTTAGAATGTTGCACTGGATTTTTAATAATGCAAATTGTACTACTATTATCAATATGTATAATGGTATGTAAGAAATTGTACCCATAATCAAGAAGTTGGTTTTGAAGCCATAGAACTTGACCACAGCAACTTGCAGCAGCTACATATTCAGCTTCAGTTGTTGAATTTGCCACAATTGTTTGCTTCTTACACTGCCATGAGATAAGTCTGCATCCAAGGAATTGACATCCTCCGGTTGTTGACTTTCTGTCCAAGCTAGCACCAGCATAGTCACTATCTGAGAATGCTATCAAATCAAAAGGTGATTCTCTAGAATACCATAATCCCAACCTTGGTTGACCTTTGAGATATCTAAAAATTCTTTTGACTGCTGTTAAATGAGAAACCTTTGGAGTTACTTGAAATCTTGCACAAGCACAAACAGAGAACATGATATCAGGTCTTGATGATGTAAGATACATTAAAGAACCTATCATAGATCTGTATGTATGTACATCCACATTTTCTCCATCTGCATCTTTAAGAAGTGGCTTCTCAGGATCCATTGGTGTGCTTGCTATTTTTGAATCAGCAAATTGAAATTTTCTAAGAATCTCTGCAACATATTTGTCTTGACTAATAAATATGCCTTCAGATGATTGCTTAACTTGCAGACCCAAAAAGAATGTAAGTTCTCCCATAGAACTCATCTGAAACTTATCTTTCATAAGTTTTTCAAAGTCTAAACACATCTCCTTCCTTGTAGATCCAAAGATAATGTCATCCACATACACCTGTATTAACAGAAGATCTTTCTTGTGTTGTTTGATGAAAAGTGTCTGATCAATCTTTCCTCTTTGAAATCCATTCTCTAATAAATAGGAAGCTAGTGTTGCATACCAAGCTCTTGGTGCCTGATGTAGGCCATATAGAGCTTTAACTACCTTGTATACTTTGTCTGGATGGTCAGGGTCAGTGAAGCCTGGAGGTTGTGTAACATACACCTCTTCTTCAATTGAACCATATAAAAATGCACTCTTGACATCCATTTGGTAAACTGTGAAGTTCATAAATGAAGCATAAGCTAAGAAAAGCCTAATTGCCTCAATTCTAGCTACTGGAGCATAAACCTCATCATAGTCTATCCCTTCTTCTTGTGTGTACCCTTGTGCTACTAATCTAGCCTTATTCTTAATCACTATGCCTCTTTCATCCCTTTTATTTCTAAAAACCCATCTAGTGCCAATTACCCTTACACCACTAGGTAAATCAACTAGCACCCATACCTTTTGAATCTTGAACTGAAGAAGCTCCTCTTGCATAGCTTCTAACCAGCTTGAATTCTCTAGGGCTTTATGAATATTCTTTGGTTCATCTTGTGAGAGAAAACATACAAACAAACAAGAGTTTGAAAACTCATGCTGCTTTGAAGCATAAAGGGCATCAAGAATCCCTTTTTGATCTGAAGA
The DNA here is from genome assembly GCA_030686995.1 of Artemisia argyi. NCBI lineage: Eukaryota > Viridiplantae > Streptophyta > Magnoliopsida > Asterales > Asteraceae > Artemisia > Artemisia argyi. The sequence goes on along the minus strand of CM060676.1, from coordinate 42,338,901 downwards.
CATCAGTTGTTGTCTTGTCTTCACACCAGATTGTACATCTCCAATCACATTTTCTAGGGAGTGGACTTTGTGAATTCGTGTTTGTGGAGTGGAAGGAACTTGATAATCAGATGGAATATTGCACAAATCCACCTCATCTTCTGAAAAGTCTGATTTTGTTTCTTCTGAAGGACTATCAGCAGAGACAATTTGCTTATCAGCAGGAATTGTTTGATCATCAGCGGGAACATTTTGCTCATCAGCAGGAACATTTTGCTGTTCTTCTGTTCTTCCTTCTCTGATTTTATCTTCAACATCTTCTTTAGTTTTGCCAGAAGAAGATTCTCCATTGGTTGAAGTTGATTCCTCATTGGTATTTGACCATATTGGCATCATCACATAATCTTGATGTGTCTTTTTGTCTAACCTTGCCTCATCTGTTGCTTGTGAACCTGAAAAATCATTAGTTTCTGCAACAACAGGCACATAATTCATTGAATGGGTTAGAGTTTCAAGATCAAATAGCCATTTTGGTCCTTGACCTTCTACATTAGATTTATTCTCTAAGAACTCTATATGTAGACTCTCTTCTACTCTCTTAGTTCTTATGTTGTATACTCTAAAAGCTTTGCTATTGAGAGAATATCCAACAAAGAAACCTTCATCTGCTTTACCATCAAATTTTCTCAAATGGTCTAAGGTATTCAGAATTGTCACATGACATCCAAAAGGTCTAAGAAATCCTATTGCAGGAGTTCTACCTCTAAAAAGCTCATATGATGTCTTATTGTGAGGCTGTACTATTAAAACTCTGTTCTGAACATAACAAGCAGTGTTGACTGCTTCAGCCCAAAAAGTTATAGGCAACTTTGAATCAGCTAACATAGTTCTAGCAGCTTCTATTAGTGTTCTATTCTTTCTTTCAGCTACTCCATTCTGTTGAGGAGTTCTAGCAACACTAAATTCTCTCTTAATACCTTTTTCTTTGCAGAAATCATCCATAACTCTATTTTTAAATTCTGTCCCATTATCACATCTAATGACTTTTACTCTTTTGCTTACTAGGTTTTCTATCTCTATAATGAAGGTCTTAAGGATGCTAGAAGTCTCATCCTTAGTTCCTAAAAAGAATACCCATGTAAATCTACTATAGTCATCAGTAACAACTAGACAAAATCTCTTATGCATTATACTACTTACTGAAACAGGTCCAAATAAGTCCATATGAAGCATAAACAATGATTGACTGATAGAGTTAAAAATCTTGGGCTTACAAGTGACTTTGTGTTGTTTGCCTTTAAGACAAGCAATGCATGTTTGATCATTTTCAAAACGTTTTTGAGGTAAACCTCTTACCAAACCATTCTTAACAATCTTATTTATGGTTTTGAAGTTAATATGACCAAGTCTCCTATGCCATAACATAGATTCATCTAATGTGGCCTTTGCAACAAGACAAGTTAAAGCATCTTTAGAAACAATGTTATTCATATCAACACTGTACATATTGCCCTTCCTAGGAATTTTAAGAAGTACTTGACTTTCATCAGGCATCTTAAAATCAGGAGAAAGTACAAGACATTCAGTCTCAGTAAAAAGAACATTATTCTTTTTGTCACACATTTGTGAGACACTAAAGAGATTATACTTAAGCTCTTGCACATAAAACACATCTTCAAAATCTAATTTACTGGTTTTGATAGTACCTTTACCAGTAATCTTTCCACCAATTCCTCCTCCAAAGGTAACATATCCACCATCAATTGATTGAAAGTTGGAAAGATAAGACATGTTGCCTGTCATGTGCCTTGAACACCCACTATCTGAATATCCTTGATCTTCATGATCTGTTGGTGAATGTTCCTGCACAAAATAAAAGAATTAGTTTTCCTTGGGGATCCAAGCCAACACTGACTTGGATATGCCTCTTGCATCAATGAAATGTAATCTCTTGAGGACTGTTGATGCAACATTGGATTTAAGAATCCAACATGCTGAGGCCTTAACAGCATTTGCCCTGTTACCCTTAGCAGCAGTATGCTTAGCAGAAGAAACTGCTAGCTTTGGTCTCCAAACTTGTTTTTGGACCACTGCTTTTGTTTGAATGGGCCTTTGAACAATATTAGATGCATGTTTGAAAGTTGTTTTTGCACCTTTAATTGTTGATTTTGGGTAAACAGTCATATATGGTTTTTCAGCAGAAACCATTTTCCTTTCAGCAGGAACAGTTTTTGTGACTGTTTTGGGTTTTGATCTTTTAGAATTAGAGTGAAAATGAGATTTAGGTGTTTGCCTTTTGTAGTTCACTCTATTACTTTCATACCCGGATACCCATTGGTTACAGAAAGCTGCAAGATGGTCAAAACTACCACAGATGAAACAAGCTTTATTGTGAAAAGCAAAGTCATCACCTAGTTGGTAAGACTTGAGGTTATTCCAATTTCTTTGGTTACCTCTGGGCTTGTGTGTGGTTCTATATTGTTCACAATATCTAACTGGTTGCCTAACATATTTTTCATTGGTCTTAGGCCTATCAGTATTGTGTTTGACTATCTTAGGAACTCTTGTTCTTGCTTTCTTAACCACTTCAGGTTTAGACATAACCTGTTTATTTACAAAGGACACCTTGTCCTGAAAAAGTAATGTTTTACATGAACATTTACTTTCTTTCTTAGGCTCATCAGCTACTATGTTAGAGTTTAGTTGAACTCCATATTGTAATTCAGGTAGCTGAAATTTAGGTAATCCTGAATGCTCTAGGTCTATCCCTGGGGGTTTTGGGATACCTCTATAAGGGGGTGGGGCTGCATTATATCCTAATCCTGACTTAACTTTATTATTCACTTGACTGTCTATTATTTTGTTTACATTTTTAGAAGCATGTTCAAGCTTCTCTTTAGTCAATTGAATGTTTTCTTTTTCAGTCTTAACCCTATCCAATGCTTCTTTTAAAGCCTCAATGATTTGATCTTTAAATTGATTATCATTTTCAAGTAAAGTTTTAGCATCAGTAAAGGTAAGTTCATTCCTTTTATAGTGTAGGATTTGCCTCTCTGCAGATTCTAAACCACTTTTATAATTGAAACAATCTAGATCAGATTTGGCGTATCGAACCTTTTGGTCATCATACTGTTTAATTAAGATTTTTAAGTCTTTAAGAGCAGTACAAGTATTTGAACAGGTTTTATGATCATGTACCTCAGGTGCAGTAAATGCCATAAGAGCCATCTGTGAAGAACCCATTTCTTCATCATCCATGAAGCTCCAATCAAAACCTAACCCATCAATTGCTACCATAGCTTTTGGTTCAGACATCTCCCCTGTATTGGATTTTCTTCCAACATCTCTATTTCTGCTATCTTGCTGTCTTGGCCTTCTACATTCTCTTGAGAAGTGTCCCATCTTGTGACAGTTGTAGCATTCTATCTTTGACTTATCATAACCAGCAGGATCATTGCTACTGATTGTGATCTTCTTCCCCGTCCTTTGATAGAATTTCTTAGCTCTCATGCTAAGAAGAGAAATTTGCCATTTTAGATCCATTTCCTCCAGATCATCATCATTGATCTCTTGAAGGTCTTCATGAGTTAACATGGATCCATTATGTTTGCTTGTAAAGAAAGCACAACATGTTTTCTCATCCAAAATTCCAAAAGTACTGCTTGATGAACTTGCAGCACTTGCAACATCATGAACTTTTTCATTAGTAACTGGAACTGAATTACTAGGAGATGACATAAATGCCATGTTCCCAGTGCTTGAACTAGTACCTCCAGTTTTCTTCAAATCTTGCTCAACAATCTTAAAGTTGCTATACAGATCCATAAGATCCATGGTGTCAATGTCTGACTTGTTCTTCCAGACAACAACATGCATAGCCCATTCTTCAGGTAAGCTTCTCAGAAATTTTGAGTTTAAATCTTCTTGAGGTATTTCAACTCCAAGAATAGCAAGTTGACTCACAATATTCTGTAGCCTGTTGAACATATGGTCTAAAGATTCATGGTTGGTTGATGTGAAATTTTCAAACTGTTGCTTAAGAAGAGTCTTCTGGGTCTTCTTGGTGGCTTCATTCCCACCATACCTTGCAATAATGGCCTCAAATAACGATTTTGCATCTTTGAATTTGCTGAAGTTTATAAGTTGATCATTTGGAATGGTCATCATCAGCATACTTCTGGCCTTTAGGTCATTCTTCTTCTTAATTCTGTCTTCTGCAGTTTGTGGCTTGGTTTGCAGCTTATCAACTTCCTTACCATCAACTGTTGATGTAGTGGTTGTAGGCTTGTAAGAATCTCCATCTTCAATAATTTTCCACAGTGCATAATCTTGCACTTGAAAATATTGTTCTATTCTTAACCTCCACATCTCAAACTCATTCTGTTTGAGCATTGGTAACTTAGCAGCAACATTTGTTTGAATAGACTCAACATCCATTTCTAACTTCTTCTTCTAAAACAAAAATATCAACCTGTCATCTCTGATACCACTTGTTGGGAGATCGATTACACGATAAGGTGGTTAAACCTTCGTTCTTTGTGTATGAGATATGTTTGTGTGAATATGATTAAGTATGCGGAATCTACTTAACCACACTTAGAAGATTTATGTTTATTGTTATGGAAATGGAATAGTTAACACCAAAACGATTCAATATTATTCAAAAAATAATACGAGTGATCTTTAGCTTATCACTAGGGTTACAAAGACCTTGAATCTTATGTTTTGTTCTTTCTATTGTCTGTATATGAGAGTTTTGTATGGCATTGTCACTCTTATCTACATATCTAAGATTTTCCTTTTATAGTCCAAGGAAATATCTTTTACAAACTACATGACTCAACAAATAACTAGCTTATGACTAATCACTATTCTAGCTTAGTCATACAAGATACATCATGTATCTAGGATAAACAACTCACTTAGAGTGTTCAATTTGATGACTAGAACTAAGATATTATCTTTTTATGCAAGTGTTGAATAAGTCGGTCTTATCTACACAGCTGTTTGTTATGAGTCATAGCTGCACAATCAAGCAGCAGCAGAATCAAGCAGTAGTATGATTCAGCAGCAGAATCATCAGCAGTAGAATCAAGCAGCAGCAGAATCAAGCAGTAGTATGATTCAGCAGCAGAATCATCAGCAGTAGAATCAAGCAGTAGTAGAAACGAATCACCTTCAGTGGAAATAGTTTTCAGTAGAATCCATCAGTGGAAACTTGCTTTGATTCTTCTGATATTTAATTCCTAACAACATTGTTGTTGGTGATGGTCTCCTGAGGTCATGTCCTGCCGGCTCGGGAGGGGTAGGTGTAGGGGTAGGCGGGGTAGGGTTAGGGGTTGGGGTAGGGGTAGGTGGGTCTAGAGCGCGTAGGGGTGATGGTAGATTTGCGGGTTCGCGTAGGATTAGAGTGGGGAGCTGGAACGTAGGGACTTTGACCGGTAAGCTCTTTGAGCTTGTTGACGTCTTGGGGAGACATAAGGTGGATATAGCCTGTTTCCAGGAGACTAGATGGAAGGGGTCTAGCACGAGGGAGGGAAACGGCTACAAGCTTTGGTACTCGGGCTCTAGGTCAGCGAGAAACGGAGTTGGAGTCATTCTTGCTACCGGTCTTAAGGATAATGTAGTGCAAGTGATCAGGAAGGGCGATAGAACCATGAAGATTACCCTGGTTTTTTATGGAGAGACCGTTAACGTGATTTGTGCATACGCACCGCAGGTGGGCCGCAGTGACGAAGAGAAGAGGTTTTTCTGGGATTCCCTCGACGAGCTCGTGAGGGAGTGCCCGGCAGACCAACGACTGATCATAGGTGGGGACTTGAACGGTCATATAGGAGCTTCAGCAGATGGTTACGAGGGGGTTCATGGAGGATTCGGATATGGAGTTAGGAATGATGAAGGATGCTCGATTCTAGAATTTGCTACCGCTCAAACTCTTACTTCAGGAAGAGAGACGCCCACTTAATTACCTTTCAGAGCGGGGGTCATAGCACCCAGATTGACTACCTGCTGGTGCGCAGAGATGACCTTAGGGCGTGTAAGGATTGCAGGGTTTTCCCGGGCGAGGCATGCTCGTCACAACACAAATTGATTGCCCTGGACGTTCTTTTTCAGAGACGTCGTCACAGGAGAGAGACGACAGGGATGCCAAGGATTTTGTGGAAGAAACTGAACGGAGAAACGGTGGAGTCGTTTAGAGCGAAAGTCTCAGAGGGTTTTTCGGCTCGGGCGGAAGACTTAATTTCCTATGATGCAGATCAGATGTGGAACACACTTGCCTGCACCATTAGAGACGCAGCAAAGGATTCCATGGGTGTGACTAGTGGGTCAGCGAGAACCCAGTCAACCCGCAGGGAATCTTGGTGGTTCAGTGAGGAGGTGCAAGTTAAAGTGGCGGAGAAACAAGCTCGGTTCAAAGAGTTTCTTTTGAGCAGAGAGAGCGACCAAGCAGATAGGGCCTCTGTGGAAGAGAGGTATAAAATGGCTAAAAGAGAAGCAAAAAAGGCTGTAGCAGTGGCGAAGGACAAGGCGTACGAAGATTTGTATAAGAAATTGGACTCCAAGGAGGGAGTAAACGATATCTTCAGAATTGCTAAAGCCCGTGAGAGAAGAAGAAGGGACTTAGGAAACATCAAATACATCAAAGATGAAGGAGGACGTACCATTGTGAACGAAGAAGGTATTAGGAAGAGATGGGGACAATATTTTTCCTCTCTCTTTAACGAGGGGAACACTGAAGGAAGGGGTAAACGAGACAACCCTAGCCAACTTTTGGTACCCGAATGCTACTACTCGAGGATCAGCCAAGAAGAAGTGAAGGTTGCTCTACAGAAGATGGGTAGAAACAAATCGGTAGGCCCGGACCAAATATCCATTGAAGCCTGGAGAAGCCTAGGAGATGAGGGGGTAATATGGTTGACTTGTCTCTTCAACAAGATATTCTCTAGCGCAAAGATGCCAGATGAATGGAGACTCAGCGAAGTCATCCCCATCTTCAAGAACAAGGGAGACGCTCAAGTGTGTAGCAACTATAGGGGTATTAAGCTACTTAGTCACACCATGAAGCTCTGGGAGAGAGTTATAGAGAGGAGGTTAAGAAGGGAGACAAGGGTGTCAGAAAACCAATTCGGATTTATGCCAGGGAGGTCCTCGGTCGAGGCTATCCACCTCCTTAGAAGTCTTATGGAGAAGTATAGAGAAAGACAGAGAGATTTGCATATGACTTTCATTGACCTTGAAAAGGCATACGATAGTGTCCCACGAGAGTTGTTATGGAGGAATCTAATAGAAAAAGGGACCCCAAGGAGATACTTAAAAGTCATTAGGGATATGTACGATGGGGCGAAGACCCGCGTACGGTGCACGGTGGGGTGCACTGAGTTTTTCCTGGTGAAAGTTGGACTTCACCAAGGTTTAGCCATTAGCCCTTACCTTTTCTCCTTGATTCTCGATGAGATATCCCGAGGGATACAAGAGGGCATCCCTTGGAGCATGATATTCGCAGACAATATTGTGTTGGTTGCAGAATCGGCCGAAGGGTTAAACTACAGACTGGAGCACTGGCGCGAGGCTTTGGAAGACAAGGGGCTTCGGGTGAGCAGAGAGAAGACGGAATACATGAGATGTGATTTCGGTAGCTACGAGATCGGCCGATACGAGGAGGAAGTTCGTATCGGAGACTAGATTCTCCAACCTAAGGAGTCCTTTAGGTATTTGGGTTCGGTGATACACAAATCAGGAAGGATAGACGAGAACGTTACCCACCGTATTAGAGCAGGTTGGGCGAAATGGAGGGCGTCGTCAGGAGTACTCTGTGATAAGAAAGTCCCCTTTAAGCTTAAGGGAAAATTTTATAAGGTGGCAATCAGACCAGCTATCTTGTACGGGTCAGAATGTTGGCCTATCACAAAAGCTCAAGCTAACAGAGTGGAAGTGGCAGAACTGAGGATGCTAAGGTGGATTTGTGGTAAGACGATGCTTGACATGATCCCGAACGGAGTTTTCATAGAGGAACTTGAAGTTGAAAATATAATCTCGAAGATGCGAGAAGGAAGGTTGAGGTGGTTCGGTCATGTCAGGAGGAGGCCACAAACAGCACCGGTTAGGAGAGTCAAAGCGCTGATGGTCGACGGTTTGAGGAGGAGGGGAAGACCTAAGCTCAGGTGGGAGGATCGACTTAGGCTGGACATGAAGGAGCTTCTCTTGTCCGAGGACATGATCTCAGATAGGAATGTGTGGAGAGCTAGGATTAGGACTTGCGGGTAGTGTCGGTAGGGTAGTAGGTGCTTGCCTTTGCGTCTGGGTCTTTTCTCTTCCCTTTGTTGCCCTGCCCCTTTGCCTTTTAGGTCTAGTTTGCCCTTTGCACTTTAGGTTTAGTGGCCCCTTTGCTCTTCCCTTTTAGGTTTGTGGTTGGCTAGTGGTGTCCCTTTGCTTTGCCTTTGCTTTTGCCCCCGCGTTGCCTTGCTTTGTTTTTGTGTTGCTCTTCTTGCCTTTTGCCCGCTTGCTTGTGCGTCCTCGCTTCGATGTGTTTGTTTTGGCTTTTCTTTTGCTTTCTATCTTTTGCACTACTTGCTTTGTTTGCTTGTTTTGATTGTCTTGCCCCTTGTTTGTTGTTTGTTTGATGTTTGTTTGTTGTTTTGATGCATGTTTGTTTGCTTGTTTTATTTGTTTATCTTTTGTACTAGGCCCTTTTCTGGTTGGTTGCTTGCTTCTATTTGCTTTTACTTGTTGCTCTTTTGCTACTTGCTTCTTTTTAGTTTCTCTATCACTCGCACTGGTGCACGTGCCGGAGGTCTCCCTGGAAGCAGTCTCTCTACTCCCAGGTTTTGCCTGGGGTAGGGGTAGGACCTGTCTACATTTCTACCTCCCCATACCTCGCCTTCGCGGGATTGGGTATGTTGTTGTTGTTGTTTGTTGTTGTTGATTACATACTTGTTTTAAGCTATATGTTTGGATAGAGCTTGTTAAACAAGGATTTTGTTTTTTATTTTTTTTATTTTTTATTTTTTCTAACATGAGATGAAAGGTTGAATTTTAGTAGTGTTGTAGAAACCTGAACTATACTTCCCCTCATATCATCTCCTTGTCCTTGATAATTTGCACATATTTACTTTTTACCGGGACACACCATTTCATTCTTTACATAGTTGTAACTAGGGGTGTTATCGGGTCGGGTTATCGTGGTTATTATCGGGTCGGGTTGAGTCGGGTTTTGAGTTTTTAAAAAGTGACCCGCAACCTGACCCGATAAGTAATTGGGTTATCGGGTTCGGATCAGGTTATGTCGGGTCGGGTGATCCGGGTTATCGGGTGACCCGATTAATTAACATTAAGTAAAAAAACATCAATAATCTCAACACATCACACTGATCATGGACCACTTCAAACATGGAAAAGATACTCAATGATCAAAATTTAGTTACCAACCGCTAAGCCCAAGAATGGTTGTTTCCCATTGACTGTACATTCAATGGCTTTACATGAGTATAACACATGAACTGCAACAACTTACTGTTGATGGAAAAAAGTATGTTACGGAGTAGTATATTGGTTGGTGCTAAATTCTAATGTACAATAACTCTAAAGTTTGATTTGGATGTCTATTGTCATTATAATAGTTCTTTATGTTCTTATATTTACGCTACAGTATGAAACAAAAAAGAAGAAAAACAAACTTTTTTGGGTTTGCAACTCTATACGTTAATCTTCTATGGGTTTGAATCATGCTAACAACTCAATAACACCGAAATATTTAGGATACATACCTAAGCACTTGAAGAAGGTTATAAATAGAACGCTGCAAAACTGACTTCCACCATTAACAGTTTTCAATACCACCCAATGATCAGCTTCTAAAAAGTATTACAGACATTGGGCTTCTAAAAAGTATTAACAAAAAAATGAAAAAGTGATTTTCGGGTCTCGGGTTGACCCGATAGCATTAGTTTTTTAACCCTAACCTGACCCGATAACATTATCGGGTTATCGAGCTCGGGTCAAAACAACCCGATTAATTTTTTGACTCGATTAGACCCGACCCGATAAGTCTTATGGGTTCGGGTCGGGTCAACCCGACCCTACTGACACCCTAGTTGTAACACACCTACATACTTTGCTTGCTTATACAGTAACGCAAATTAACTCGTATTAGAAAACAAAAAAAACCTGACGTTTGATAACCAAATCGTTTTATTTACGTAGTGCTTCACATTTCACTATAACTAGACGAGTACTTGAGCATAGCAATGAGATTTTATAGTGATAGATAGTTTATTGATAAAAAAAAGTTTATAGGTTATAAATGAAAAATAATAAAAGTTTGAAGATTTGAGAATTAAACATAATGTTTTAAAACCCGGTTCGACCCGGGTGGTTCAACCGGTTGAACCGTTCCGGGTGAAAAATGGGTCGATTTAAACCGGGTCAACTTGCTAGGTGGGGTCGAAAACGAGTCAAATTAAACTGGGTCAACCCGCCGGGTTTGAAGCGTCCCGGGTCAACCCGGTTTGTGTTTTAATTGGTTGTATTTAATTTGATAGATTTGTTTTTAATTGGTTGTACAATGTAAATAAATCATTGTACTTTTAAGTAATGGATAATGTTTTGAAACCCGGTTCGACCCGGGTGGTTCAACTGGTTAAACCGTTCCGGTCGAAGAATTGGTCGATTTAAACCGGGTCAATTTGCTAGGTTGGGTCGGAAATGGGTCAAATTAAACCGGGTCAACCCGTCGGGTTTGAAGCGTCCCGGGTCAACCCGGTTTGTGTTTTAAGTAATGGGGTGTTTTAATAAGAGTATTAATTACATTTCACTTTTCATTCTCATTTGACTATTATTGAAAACTCAACATTTCTTGAAAACTCAACATTTCAATTGTTGACCATTTTTCTATTATATGTAGTAAATATAAAATTGATCATTGATTGGCATGCTTAATTGGCATGTCTACTAATCTATGTGGCATCTTTTTGTTAGTGACAATAAAGGACCCTTAAACAAATAAAATACAAACATTTCAATTTAGACACAAAAGTAATCATATTTTTAGGTCTTTATATCATTTTTTTTTGTCCCTCCTTTTAATTAGCTTGATTAAATAGGGGATGCCTTTTTTTTAATTTTTGTTCTTTGTGTTTTATTAAAAGTTGACTTTCGGGGGAAAAAAAAATTCTCAATAAAATTTATGAGCTTTAAAAATGACATCTAGTTAGTTATTTCATAGCTCAAGGCAACACGGACACGGATGTACATTATTAGGCTTATTTTTAAAAAACATGTACGGAATTAGGGCACAATTTTTCAATGTTTGAGTTTGGGAAAAATTCTAACAACATTCAAAAGTTGCACATAACATAGAAAAAGAGATATTTGAAGTAGTCCTAGTATTGCATAGTCCTTTAGAGCCATTTTCAGGCCAATTCCAGGTGCGCAATTTAGTTGGTTCTAACTAGATGACTTTGCAAGAAAATAGTCATATGGACGAGATGATACTCTACTGAGCAGGCATCTGAATCCGTCTGATATTGCTTTTCACATAATGTCTTTGAGGTATGAATCAATTAACATTACAAGTTATAAACGTTTTGTAAGACAATAGCACGGTATCCGCGCATTGCAACGGCGAGTACTCTGAAATTAAAATTTCCGGTGAATCATGTATTTTTAGTTTATTATGTTTTTTTTGATAATAAATTTAGGGATATCAAGAATTTTGTTTAGCCCGTGCCCATTCGGGCTCGATCCCGTTGGCTCGTGCCCTTTCGGGCTCGAGCCCGTTTGGCCCGCACTAGTTCGGGCTAAAGCCCATTTGACCCATTGCCCGTTCGGGATTGAATATTTGTATAATGTGCTTTATTATTTGTATTAGTGACATTTAATGTAGGAATTATATTTAATTTGGTTGTACAATATGTTTGATAATTTGTATCTTTTATGTAAAAGGTGTTCTAATAACTGTATTAATTGTATTTATTGACCAGTTAATTAATTAACTACATTAAATTGCATTAATGTGTTGTTTTTTTAGTATGTGCATAAAAGTGGTGTATACTATGTTTTCTTGTCTTGTAAGTCTGAAAATTATGTGCATTAAAGTGGTGTACACTATGCTTTTTTTTCTTGTAAGTCTTAAAAAATTAAAAGAATTCAAAACTATACTTGCAACAACCCAGACTTTTTAAAGACACTTAAATTTTTATGCTTTTAATTATATGTGTATGCATCTTTTTTATTAAAAAAATGTTTTTAATCTCAAACATTTTAAAACTTCTAAATATAGATGTGCTAAATATATTATAAAGTAGTATAAATTATATATACGCGTCTAATGATATATTATTAAAAAAGTTAAAAAGTAACAAAACCAATCTCTTAAGTTGAAAATGAGGTGAGAAAAGGTCAAAAACATAAGTAAGATAAGTAGCATCACCTCTCGAGTGTAGCAACCATTATTTTATTGGAGCCAAACTGCGGTTCATTTTGTCACCTTCGAAACCTACCAACAATTTCTGTTTTCTTTCACATATATCTTATTATTCATTTTACTTCGATGTCACCTATGTATCCATGAAACATAAACCACTAATTATCCCACACATGCTCTATATATGTGCATGTACTTATACATGCATGTATATATATGTATGTCTAGAAAAAAATCTGTGAAGTTATATATTTTGTGAGAAATACATATTATTCTACTACTCAGCTTGTATTTTATGAGGATAAAGGGGTTTATTTATTTTATTATTTATTTATTTATTTGTTAGCTAAGGGATGCGTGTGGCTTATGTGAGACCCACGACTGTTAAATGGTCTTAATGGAGAGAGTCTCCATTATACCACTCACATGGGGATAGAGGCATTAGTGAAAAAATGGTGGGCTCCACATAAAAAAAAACATTATTATATACTTTGTGTGAATCCATTCCTTTAGCTAAGGGAAAAAGAAACACCCCCTAAGTAAGGCTAATATAGCTCTTAAATGACTAAAGTAACTTACTTACAATATGACATATAAAATCCATGTATGATATTAACTTAATGAAAGAGATCGATATACTTCAAGAGTGGTCGATTCTTTTGGTTATGAACGTTTTAAAAACACATAAAACATTTCGATCTACGTTAGACGTATACTTCAGAATCTAAATTCGGGTAGTTCTTTAATGTCTTTCATTACATGTTATTTAAGAAAAATACAATAACTTTCTAGTTATGCTTGTTTCCAGTTTTAGCTTACTTTTATACATCAATTAACAATCATTACTTAGAAATTAGCTAAAGAAACCTCGTTTTGATATCAATAATATGGGTCTACAAGTTATGTTTTCATTAGAAATAATGACGCGTTTAGTTATTTGAACGAAATTATATTTCACACTCTATATGCACTGGCATCAAATTATTTTATCTGAACAAACTTTCTATTTTTGCACAAGCAAACAATCTTCTTTGTAAAAGGATATCAAGAAAATCATATTTCGCGTTTGTTCATTGATAATTCTATGTATAATTCTAGCACAAAACCGTATGTTCTTATGAAGCTAGAACTCGTAACTACCTAAACATGCTAATTGGACCAGACATTTGATTTGTTTCGATCTCGACAAGTGAACATGTCCCTATATGATCAAGGCCACATGATTTGGTTATGTTCTTTGTGACTTAGTTGTACTTTGTTTTCAATCAATTAGTTGTATAGGTTTTTAGTTCACTCACTTGCTATGCTACTTCTGTTTATGTAGCACTTTTCTACTTGCTTATAATTAAAATGTAATGTTCATTAACAGCATTACGGGTGGTCTTTACATTGGTACCTTTTATATCACATTATAAGGCTCAGATGTATTTATATGTGCAAATTTGATTTGATTTGCACAAGCACATGTGAGTTGTTTGTCTTTAAAAAGGGATTTGCCCAAATCACAATATTCCAGCTATCATAAGATCAGATTTCATATCAAAGTGTACATATATTCCATGATTGAATCTTGAACCAGGACAAATGGTAACATGTCAAGGACTTGTCATCTCACCAAAATTACCTGAATCACAAATTCGTTTAGTCTGATTTTTGGTCGTAAAGTTGTTGATTCATCTCCAATTTAGTCTAACAAATATTTGTTTCAAGTAATACAACACTAATCTGTTTTCACTACAAGAAAATAGACATTAATCTTTGTTTTAAGTAATAAAACACTAATCTGTTTAACCAATCTGAAAATTTTCAAGAAAGTAAATATAACATCTTATTAGTTAATAGTGTCATAATTGCACTTTTCTAATAGTGTCATAAGGACTTGTCATCTAACACGTGAATCACAAATTAGCCTAGTCTGATTTTCGGTCGTAAAGTTGTTGATGATCTCCAATTTAGTCTAACAAATCTTTGTTTTAAATAATACTCCGTAGTACAACACTATAATGTTTTACTACAAGAAATACACACTAATTTTTATTATTATTATATTTTTTATTTTTATTTTTATTTTTTTTTTTAAAATTTTTTAAAGTAATACAACACTAATTTGTTTTCACTACAAGAAAATAGACATTTAGTGACAGAGTAGTAACACAAAATAATATCACTCGATTTAACAATTTAGTGACACATTTTTTAAAAATGTGGTCAAAAACTTAAAAATTTTGAGATTTAATAGTAACACTTTTTATAAACAAATGTTTATACAAAGCAAAAAATATGTACTCACAATTTATTTTGTCACTATAGATACATTTTTACCAACCGGACTTTTACCTACACGTAACGTAATTACACATCTTTTATACCTTTTGTGACACCTTTTTTACTTTTGGTTACATTTTTTTTTTATTTTATTTTTATTAGTTAATAGTGTCATAATTGCACTTCTCTAAAAGTGTGACATACATTAAACACTTATTATGGGACGGATCGGGGTGAAGTACTATTCATAAAACGGCAATGTATAGTCTCACAATCAGAGGTGTAGCTAAATTAACGAAGACCCTTTGCAAAAGTTGGAAGGACAACTAAACATGATGATAAATGATTATCGTAGCAACTAACGAAAGAAAAAGTGTAGTATTATAACGATCTAACCTCACTTTTTATATCAAATCATGGTCACTCTCTGCTTTGAAGTTTAGTTTGACGAATATTTAAACCATAAATTCATATAACGCTAAACACATTTTTTTTCCTCCTTTTTTGTGCAAGTGAACTTTGAGGCAAACGGAATATCATTTTCGAGGCCCTTAAAACATTGAGGCCTTGTACGGTTGCACATCTCGCACACTCTCGTTACCTCGTATACGGCTCTGCTCACAATATACCAAGGTGATACACTGATATGTCTAACAATGTATGAGATTCATGTTGGTTGTTATTTGTAAACAGTTCCCCGATTAGGGTTAAGATAATCAATAAAGTTACCGGATATTCACTTGAAATCGTGGTATCACTTTCCAATAGAAACTATTCGACCCTATGCCTGGGTTACACGAATATCTCTATGGGATAAGACCAAGTGATGTTTTTGCTTTAGGCACAAACCAAAAACCAGATGCGTATTGAAGTGTTTAGGATTTCGTATTAATCGTATTGTAAACGTGTCTCCATGCAGAATGATGTGACATCTATTTATAATAGAGAATACTCAAAACCCTAGCCCATGGAATTATGTATAATTAACGGCCCATTAATTATAACATAATACTTTCCATAATAATAGGGATCAGTGGTTATCAGTGGAAACAATATCACTTGCAGTGGTAATGTTAACACTATCAGTGGAAACACTAGCAGTAGAATGCCAGCAGCAAAATCACACTAGCAGCAGAATGCTATCAGCAGCAGAATCAGCTATCAGCAGAATCCTAGCAGCAGATTCACAACACTAGCAGCAGAGTCTACTAGCAGTACTTTGATCAAGCAGTACTTTGATCAATACATAACCACTATTGAGTCAGGGGATTCAGTGACCAAATGAGTGTATACTCCATACCTCCAAACCCATTACCAGGTGTGAATTGATCCCTCAAGTGCACTAAATTTTCCAACAATCCTCCCCAAATTTAGTTCACTTCCTTTGCATGAAAAATCAAACATAAAACAAAACAAGTGCATAAATGAAAATATCCTGAGGATTGAATTTCCACATTAGTACATATACTTTCAAATATTCGAGAATCAGGGTGTTCTAAGAATTGAACCCTTCAACCCATTTGAATACCTGATGATAAATACACACAAGTTTTCAAACACTAAAATACTTCTGACACTATACAAGCCATGTGTCCATATCCAATTCATAAATGTTGTAAAAGCTAAAAGTCCAAAGCTTCCTGAAGCGGCAAAACTTCAACATTCACATAGGTGGTTCATCTTTAATTCATGCTCCTGCTTAGCACTTTTTCAAAGAAAATTAACCATTAAGAAGTGAAGACTTCATCCTCCTTTCAGCAGGTAACAAGCACAACCTTGAGATGTTTGTAATACATGTGCTTTAGTCCACTAAATGATCAGCTTTCCACATTGAACTCAGCTTCCAAGTTTCCTTAGAAGGGAGTTGGGTATCCTTGCATTCAGTGACTAAGTTGGACTTAAACCCATCCCTTTAGCAGACTTCAAAACCAAGTCTCTAGCCAAACCCTTCGTCAAGTGATCAGCTAAGTTTTGTTGAGATTTGACAAACACTATAGATACCACCCCATTCATGATAAGCTCACGAATCATGCTATGCCTAACACCTAAGTGTCTAGACTTCCCATTGTACATCTGGCTATAAGCCTTTGCAATGTAGCAACACTATCACAACGGATAGAAATAGGTGCTATAGGTTTAGACCACAATGGAATCTCAAGAAGCAAGTTTTTCAACCATTCAGCTTCTTTGCCAGCAGCAGCTAAAGCCACAAATTCAGATTCCATGGTTGAACTGGTAATGCAAGTTTGTTTCTTGGATGCCCAAGAAATTGCACCTCCACCAAGTAGGAATACCCAGCCACTAGTAGACAAATTGTCTTTAGTGTTACTGATCCAACTTGCATCAGTGTATCCTTCTAATACTGAAGGATAACCAATATATGAGAGACTATAATCCATAGTTCTCTTCAAATACTTAAAGACCCTCTGAATTGCTTGCCAATGATGAGCACTAGGATTACTAGTATACCTGCTCAGTTTACCCACAGCAAAAGCAATATCAGGTCTTGTACAAGTCATGGCATACATCAAGCAGCCAATCACCCTAGAATACTCAAGTTGAGATACAACTTTGCCAGTATTAGGCATTAGCTTCTCACTTGTATCCATAGGAGTACTCACTGGAGTACAATCAAAGTAATTAAATTTCTTTAACACCTTCTCAATGTAATGAGACTGAGATATAGAAATTTTGTTACTTTCATGTTTAATCCTTATGCCAAGGATAACATCTGCCTCCCCTATATCCTTCATGGAGAACTTTGATGACAAAAATTCTTTTGTAAGATCAACTTGATTTTGGTCAGTGCCAAAGATCAACATGTCATCAACATATAGACAAATGATGACTCCTTTACCAGATTCATCAAATTTGCTATATACACATTTGTCAGCTTGATTAAGTAAATAACCACTAGACAAAACCACTTCATCAAACTTTTGATGCCATTGCTTAGGTGCCTGTTTTAGTCCATAAAGAGACTTAATCAGTTTACACACCTTGTTTTCATTGCCAGGCATGATGAAGCCCTGAGGTTGGTTCATGTAAACCTCCTCATCTAAATCACCATTCAAGAAAGCTGTCTTCACATCCATCTGATGAATAATCAGATTATGAATTGATGCCAAAGCAATTAGCAATCTTATGGTACTGATACGTGCCACTGGAGCATAAGTATCAAAATAGTCTATTCCTGACTTTTGTTTAAAGCCTTGAATAACTAATCTTGCCTTGAACTTTTCAACAGTTCCATCTACCTTCATTTTCTTTTTGAAAATCCATTTGCTACCTAAAGGTTTGCAACCAGGTGGTAGATCAGTCAACACATAAGTGTTATTGCCCATGATAGAGTCCGTCTCATCATTAACTGCTTCTTTCCAGAAAGCAACATCCTGGGACTTCATTGCTTCTTCAAATGTTTTGGGATCATCCTCAACAATGAAGCAATAGGAGTATTGGTCAGAGACCTCACTCCTTGTTCCTTCAATTAAGTATAATTGAAACTCAGGTCCAAATGATTTTGGAGTCCTCACCCTATTGCTCCTTCTGAGCTCAGGTTCAGGTTGTTGTTCCACAACCTCAGCAGGAACCTCATCAGCAGGAACCTCATCAGTAGGAACCTCATCAGCAGGAACCTCTGAAACACCATTGTCATTGGTTCCATTAGGAGTCCTTTGACTAGGGATAGATGAGAATCTGTTCTCATCAAAGAGTGCATCCCTTGATTCAATTATTGAGTTAATTGAAACAGGTTCATTAGGTTCTATAACATAAAACCTATATGCCTTGGAATGCTTAGCATATCCAACAAAGATGCATTCAATGCCTCTTTCACCCAAAGTTTTCTGCTTTGGATCAGGGAGTCTTACAACAGCCCTACAACCCCATATCCTAAGATAATTAAGGTTAGGTTTCTTCTTAGTCCAAAGTTCATAAGGGGTAACTTTGTTCCTTTTGTTGGGAACCCTATTTAATAAATAGCAAGTTGTTAACATAGCTTCACCCCAGAACCCTTGACTCAGCCCTGAATAGGACAACATGGAATTAACCATCTCCTTCAGCACCCTGTTTTTCCTTTCAGAAATACCATTTTGCTGAGGAGTATAAGGGGCAGTCGTTTCATGGATTATACCAACAGACTGAAAATACAGAGTATCCATGTACTCACCTCCCCTATCAGTCCTTAATCTTTTGATCAGGGAACTTTGTTGTAATTCAACTTCAGTCTTAAATACTTTAAATTTATCTAATGCTTCATCTTTAGAATGTAATAAATAAACATGACAAAACCTAGAAGCATCATCAATAAAAGTCACAAAGTATTTCTTATTCCCCAAAGAGGGAGTAGCATGTAAATCACAAAGGTCACTGTGAATTAACTCCAAAACTTTAGTTTCACGTTTTACTCCTTGAAAAGGTTTCTTAGTTATCTTGTTCAACATACAAGTTTTACACTTTTCAGTGTTCATATCAAAGGCTGGAATTAACCCATCCTTAGACATATCTTGCATCCTTTTAAAATGTACATGGCCAAGTCTTGCATGCCATAGGTTTGAATCATAAAGTTTAGATGTAGATATAAAAGCAGAATCAATATTATCATGAACAATATTAAGTCTGAACATTTGATTACATAAATAACCAAAACCAATAAGTACACCATTTTTAGACAAAACAAACTTATCAGATTCAATAACCTATTTATAACCACAATTATTTAAAACACTACTAGAAACCAAATTCTTTCTAATATCAGGAACATGTAAAACATTAAATAAAGAAACAATCTTTCCAGAACTAAACTTCAAATCAACACATCCTTTTCCATGCACCAGGGCAGTTGACTCATTTCCCATGTGAAGAATAGAACCATCATTCATTGACTTGTAGGTCTTGAACCAGCTTCTATCTTTACACACATGAATTGTTGCTCCAGAGTCAACCCACCACGCAACATCATCATCCGGCACAAAGTAAATATCAGATATATATGTAACATAATAAATCTTAAAAGACTTATTAAACACATTCTGACCTTTCAGAGAATTGGTGTTACCATTCCCTCCACTTGTGCCTGATCTATTGGATTTGTTTCCAATTTTACCACCCTTGCAATCTTTCCTGAAGTGTCCAGGTTTCCCACACTTCCAACAAGTTACCTTAGGTTTCTTATTAGGATCAGATTTGGTGTTATCTTGATGCTTACGCTTGCCCTTGTTGTCATTGTACTTAGTGGAGTTGTTATGCTCCACCATATTGACAACTGATGGACCAGTAGCAGTGCTACTCTTTGGCTTGTCAATGTCTTGAGCTTTGAGTGAATCCTCAATGCGCAAGTGACTGCCCAACTCAACAAGAGTTAACTCCTCCTTCTTATGCTTAAGCATATGCTTGAACTCTTTCCAAGAAGGAGGTAGTTTATCGATGATACAAGAGACTGAAATAGCCTCATCCATGTTCATCTTGTGTTGTGTGAATCGACCAAGTATACTAAGAAGTTCATTGTATTGTTCCATGACAGGTCTAGAATCAACCATTTTGTAATTGTTAAAATTACTTACAAGGAACTTCTTACTTGATGCATCCTCAGCCATATATTTGGCTTCCAAGGAATCCCATAGTTCTTGAGAAGTTTCAACATTCTGATAAATATCAAATAGAGAATCAGACATACCATTGAGAATTAAACCTCTGCATATGTAGTCATCATTCTCCCACTTGCTCCTTGCCCTCATCTGATCCATAGTAGCATCATCTCCATGATCTTCTGGAATCTCAGTCGTGAGAACATACACCACATTCATACTTGAAAATAAGAAGTGCATCTTCTTTTGCCACCTTCTGAAATCAACACCTTCAAACTTTTCCAACTTGGAAAAGTTAGCAGCCATTTGTCTCATAGCAGCAGCCATTGATTATCACTAATAGTTTCTATTGATTGTTGGTTGTTATTTGTAAACAGTTCCCATATTAGGGTTAAGATAATCAATAAAGTTACCGGATATTCACTTGAAATCGTGGTATCACTTTCCAATAGAAACTATTCGACCCTATGCCTGGGTTACACGAATATCTCTATGGGATAAGACCAAGTGATGTTTTTGCTTTTGGCACAAACCAAAAACCAGATGCGTATTGAAATGTTTAGGGTTTCGTATTAATCGTATTGTAAACGTGTCTCCATGCAGAATGATGTGACCTCTATTTATAATAGAGAATACTCAAAACCCTAGCCCATGGAATTATGTATAATTAACGGCCCATTAATTATAACATAATACTTTCCATAATAATAGGGATCAGTGGTTATCAGTGGAAACAATATCACTTGCAGTGGTAATGTTAACACTATCAGTGGAAACACTAGCAGTAGAATGCCAGCAGCAGAATCACACTAGCAGCAGAATGCTATCAGCAGCAGAATCAGCTATCAGCAGGATCAGCTGTCAGCAGAATCCTAGCAGCAGATTCACAACACTAGCAGCAGAGTCTACTAGCAGTACTTTGATCAAGCATTACTTTGATCAATACATAACCACTATTGAGTCAGGGGATTCAGTGACCAAATGAGTGTATACTCCATACCTCCAAACCCATTACCAGGTGTGAATTGATCCCTCAAATGCACTAAATTTTCCAACAATTCATTCTCAATAACACAAGACTAATGTTTATGTGGGGAGAGCATGTCACATGAACCTTTCGGACTAACAAGACTCAAATAGAAACTCAATGAAAATTAAGTCAAGAGTATTATCATCTAGCACTTGCGTGTTGTTCCATTTTTGTGTTAACTTGTATTCATCATATTATTATAGTAAAACGTACATCACATGTTTTTACTATATAACCTCAAAACATTTGTTACTGTAGTGTACCAACCGAGTTCTACAAGTAGTTATATATACACTACCTCTCTACATCAACTCAATACCATCACCTCACTCTGTCACCCACACACACACAAACATCACACAACACACTAAAATTTGTGCATGGCAGCTCGTTTGTTAGCACATGAGGTATCCGATCTTTGTCTCGGCAAGCCCTCGATCACCTCACTCCCCATCTCCGCGACCATTCACGACGCCTTAAACGAACTCAAATCATCTGAAGACACTCACATAAGTATCTGGACTTGCACCCACAACCATTTAGTAGTATCTGATGATCAACTCATTAGTGAGTGTCGATGTGTTGGAAAAATATGCATGGTTGATATCATATGTTATCTTTGCAAAGAGGACAACATCTCTGATCCTTCGACAGCACTCAAGTCTCCTGTTTCGGTTTTGATGTCACATGGTCGTCCTGGTGTTATTCAACATGTGGAACCGTCCTTCAGGTATTCATAACATATATACAAATTCTACTTAAACCGGCCTGTAACTTTAGGGAACAGATTGTTCATTTTTAAAGCGAAAAAATATGAATTTCGTCTTACATTTTTTTAGCGCATAGATTAATTTGTGACAACTAAATTATTCACGGCATATTATTGAATTTATCCGTGTGAATATGTCAAGAAGGGCAAATACCAAAAAAATGCACTATACTTGTCAAAAATGTCAAAAATAGTACTTTTATGTATCGAACTTTTTTTTTTCTCATTCGTATACTAAACTTGCATTTTTTGCCTCTTTTATGCATTTTCGTACAATTTTATGACATTTTTGCCTCTGGATTTTCAAAGATTTGAAGGGCAGAATTGTCCCAAAGTGCGTAAAAGTGGCAAAAAATTAAAGTTTAGTACACTAATGAGGACAAAAAAAAAATTCGATACATAAAAGTACTATTTTTGACAAATATAATGCATTTTTTTGGTATTTGCCCATTTCAAGAAATGTATGAAAAATTATAAAATATAAAAAGAAACGTTCACACCTTAAAATAACAATTTTGTCTTATAGCGTGACACATGATTTTTCACACCAGAACTACCTAATCACTTTTTTTTGTGTAATAAAATGACAAAGAAAAAGGTGTGTAATAATAGCTAATTTGTTATGATTACAGAACATAAAGTTTCGGGTTTACAGCTAGTTTTTTTTTTTTAGTTACCAACGTTACTTTCACATCATAGATCAACTCCATACTTTTCTTTTATGAGCGAGTAGTCATGTAGCGCTTGACCTTATTTGTGTGAACATATGTCAAGAAAAGTTTTAAGAAGATATAAGAAAATCAAAGAATTATAGAAACACTTTAAAATAGAAACTTTGCCTGGTGTAGTGGTGTGACACATGATATTTCACATTTTTATGTGTCTTAATGTGACAAAACGAAGTGTGTAAAATTAGCTAATTTGCCATGATTACGGGTTTTCAGTTTTTTCATCTTTAGTTACAAACGTGACATGTTTTTTTGCAGTTTGCTTGAAGCAATTGATCTTATCATCAATGGTGCACAAAACCTCGTGATACCAATAAATAACAAAGCCACAAAAAGAAAACAACTTCGGCAATACCCAACAACTGCTCCTACAACTCACGCGGGTGGTCGTGAGTTTTGTTGGCTAACACAAGAAGATGTCGTTCGGTTTCTATTAAGCTCAATCGGTTTATTCTCCCCAACTGCGGCTTTTTCAATCGAGTCACTTGGTATTATCACCACTGACTTCCTCACAGTCAACTACCATTCGCCCGCGTCAAAAGCGGTCCATGCAATCGCATCCTCTCTCGTGGAGCAAACATCTGTCGCGGTTATTGACGATGATGGTGTGTTGATAGGGGAAATATCACCTTTTACGCTAAATTATTGTGATGAAATGGTTGCAGCTGCTATTACAACGTTGTCTGCTGGGGACTTGATGGCGTATATAGATTGTGGGGGTCCACCAGAAGATATTATAAAACTGGTGGAAGAGAGATTGAAAGAGAGGAATTTAACTGGAATGCTGAAGGAGTTTTCAGCTTACTCCTCCGGCATTCCATATTGTAGTAATAATAACTCGTCCTCGGATGAGGAATCGATACCTTCACCAACCGCAACTAGGTCTGGAAGGTAATAAAAATCTTCTTGGTTTTGCAGATGCTACATTATTTTAAAGATGCTTCCAATAACAACATATTTTATAAAGATAATTGTGCACATAGTATAACTAAGACCCTATTAAAATATACTAACTAAAATATAGAAACAGATATTAGGTACACTAAAAAAATATCTATAATAATAGTGATGAACATTCGTGTCAAATTGCTATAGAAATTTTACATGACTATATCCACTACTCCACTAGTGTAATTTTTTTGTTTATCCGATATTATTATTACTACTTTTTTGGCTAAATGATCTTGCTTATTAATATACTAATATAATGTTAAATTTTAACAGGTATAATCGGTCAAGTAGCTACTCTGCAAGGATAATGAGGAGAGCGGAGGCTATTGTGTGCTATCCTGGAAGCTCGTTGGTAGCGGTGATGATTCAGGCGATTGCACATCGTGTGAGTTACGTATGGGTGATTGAAGAGGATTGTAGCGTGGTCGGAATAGTGAGGTTTTGCGGCATGTTGGAAGTTTTTCGAGAACAACTAGTGTGATTAAGGGAACATATGCGTCATTAGAGTAAGTGAAAGATAAGTGAGGAATTTCGTAAATATCAACTATATCGGGTCGGTTGTGACTTTGTCTGATATCATTGAAATGGAACTCGACCTACTAGCTAAACATTTTATTCCGTGTTTTTTGGGTTTTACTTGTTATTTTAAAATTTTGACAAAAGTTTTGCTCATTCTTGTGATAAAATGGATTTTGCTTAGAAGTACTCCTACGTACGTAGGTATGTAAATGAATCGGATATAGATCGCGTCAGCGTATATTCCCATCAAACACTATATCTATTTTTATTTTATTTTTTAATCATCCGTATCTATATCAATATCCATTTAAATTCGTTTCATCCATCTATGTCTATATTCACTAAAAAGTCGGTTTAACGGACGTCTACTGGAAATAAAAAAATCGTTAAAGATAAACTCATTATTCAATACATATTTTGTAAACATCGTTTGAATCAATTCATATTTTCTAAGACAAAATTACTGTTAGGATACGACAGGCAATAAGAGAATCAAACCTAAATCCTCACTGTCATATTTTATCTCCATGAATTTTATGTCAGAAACAATTTCTTTGAAAACCTGAAGATGATCCATCATCGATCCTCCTTCTTGCAACTTATGAGAAAATAGTTTTTGTTTAAGGAGCATCTTACTGGTGAGGTCTTTTGTCATGCATATCTGTTCCAACTTTAACCATAACGCAGCAGCCGTCTTTTCTGTCAAAACCTCCTGCAGAATATTATTAGATAGATGAAGATGAATATGGGATAAAGCCTTACGGTCTTTTCGTTTCTTTTCATCATCGGTCCAACTTGATGGCATTTTATCATGCCTAAGTAAGGCATCATCTAGATCCAGCTGAGCCAACATGGCTCTCATCTTGACTTGCCATAGCGAAAATCTTGAGTCTCGATCAAGCAGCGGTAAATCATACTTAAAACTAGCCATGTCGAAAAAGATTAGTCACTGCAACAAAATTATAGCAGTATGACTGCTCAGAAAGTGACGAATTAAACAAGAAACAAATTTTATGAATCTTGTATAATGGCTCTTGATACCACTTGTTAGGATGCTCAGCGCAAAGTAGAATATAGACCTAAGCAAAGTCATGTTCAGGGTAAGAAAACTGTTATGGAGGATATGAGCAAACCTAAAACAAAGGTTAGTAGCCCTAAAAGCTATAACAAGGTGACTAATACCCCAAGTACTAGCAATCAGTTTGATGCATTAGGAGCCTATGATGAATGTATTGGAGAGGATCTAAGTAATGAACAAAGAAAGGAGATTGAGTGTTTTATTACCAAGAAACTTTAGCCTACTCCTAGTGAACAGAGTAAGTGGCCTCCTAAAATGGTGAATTATTTCTAGATGGAAAATGATTGTTGAATGTAATGGAGAGGAGGAAGATGTTCTTGAGGAAAATTCCTTTGAGGGTAGATGTATGGCTGAGAATGAACTGGAAGGGGTAGATGGCTGCCTGCAGCCTTCTCAATAGATTGTCCTATCTATATTTGTATAAAAAAACAAAAATAGAATAAAATGGAGCTTAAAATGGCTTCTTAGAATATTAGAGGTATTGGTACTAAGGATAAAAAAGATGACGTTAAGAGATTGATTCATGATCAAAATCTTAGTATTTGTGCCATACTTGAGACTCATACTAAAGCTAGTGATGTGAATAAGGTTTGTAGCAAAGTTTTTGGGAATTGGAATTGGGCTTCGAATATGTCTACTTGCAGTAAAGGGTGTAGAATTGTTCTTGGTTGGAATAGCAATGATGTGCAGGTTAATGTTCTGAGCATGTCCTGGCAAAATATCTTTTGTGTTGTGGAATCTACTCAGCAAAAGTCTAAGTTCTTCTGCACTATTATATATGCTGCTAATCATGGGAGAGAAAGAAGGAGCTTGTGGAGGGAATTATGTAGTCAGAAAAGTATTACTGATGGACACCCATAGGTTCTTCTTAGATACATTAATGTTACTATGTCCCCTAATGAGCATTCTGCTGGTGGTTCTATTATTTCTCAAGACATGCATGATCTCAAAGACTGTGTAAATTGTCTAGAAGTAGAAGAATTATGCAGCTCTGGTTTTCAGTTTACATGGACCAAATCTCCTCAAAACCCTTTGGCAGGCACTCTTAAGAAGTTAGATAGAATTATGATTAATGAGAAATTCATGAATATATATGGTCAAGCCCATGCTATCTTTCTTCCTTATTCGATATGTGATCATAGCCCTTCAATGTTGATCATTCCTGATGGTCTTACCAGAAAGTCAAAACCTTTTAGATTTATCAATCTTGTTGCTGATAAAGACAGTTTTGTGGAAGTGGTTGATAAGTTTTGGAAGGAAGAAGTATAGGGGGTGAAAATGTTTCAAGTGGTGCATAAATTAAAGAATTTAAAGAAGCCTTTGAAGAAACTTAACTGGCAGAATGGTAATATTTTTGAAAAAGTGGTTAGTCTAAAAGGTAAACTCAATGAATGGCAAAGTAAGATTAATAAAGACCCACATAATTCTGTAATCAAACAAGAAGGGGTTGCAATTTTGAAAGAGTATAAAGAGGCAGTGTCTGATGAGGGTAAGCTTCTTATGCAAAAAACTAAAATTGAATGGCTTAAAGAGGGTGATAGGAATACAGCTTATTTTCACAAAGTTTTGAAGAGTAGACAAAATAAGTGTAGAATTGAGAGCATATGTAATGAAAATGGGCAAAGGTATGATGGTAACCAAGTTTCTGAGCAGTTTGTCAAACATTTTCAAAAGTTTCTTGGCACTGCATGTCTGCATCAGATGTTCATGATATTAATGATAATGATGACTTGTTCACAACTGTTCTGAGTGAGGATATGGCTGAGTACATGATAAAGGTGGTAAGTGAAGATGAAATCAAAAAGGCTATATTTGAAATTGCTGATGTGAAAGCTCCTAGTCCTGATGGTTTTACTGCTTGCTTCTTTAAGAAAGTGTTAGGAATACAAATATTCCTATAAAAGACTCGGTCACCTAAATGTTGTAATAGCATTAAGATAGCTCGTAGTTAGTTTATTATTTAGTTAGAATTAGTTTAAGTAACATCGTGGAAGAAGGACGAATCTTTACCCACTGTATGCCTTATCCACAGCCCGAGTGTGGGCGTTTTTATTTGTTGTATAAATACCCCTCTCCCACCAAGGGAGAGGGTTGGACCTTTCATACATTCAATCTAATATTCACTTGTTTCTCTCACTAAAAGGCTCTCACTTCTCTCTACTTTCTCTCTCTACATTTCTAGCTATTCGATCCATACAAATCACAAAGACCATACGTGTTTAAGTTTATGAGTATTCTACAATTGGTATCAAGAGCCAATGTTTCATCTTAGGGCCTTGTAGAATCGAATTTGGTGTGGTACTTTGTGGTTTTGTTGGTTAGAATTGCTTTCTTGATAAACACCTTGGTTTGATCTTGTTTGTGATATATGATGTGTTATGGGTGTACTTTTTGTGATTAGTGGTGTTAGAACTACTTAGTTTTTCAGTTGGATAAGCTATATCATACGTTGGTTTGAAGTTGTGATTGATTTTGGGTCGAATGCTTGGTTGCGGTTTGCTATTCTGTTTTGTTTCTGCGTAGCGGTTTGCTACTTAATCTAGCGGTTTGCTTGTTAGCGTTTACTTTGTTGGGACATACAGACAAAACACTAGATAGCAACGGGTTTGGACTTTTGTGCTTAGCGGTTTGATCTAGCGGTTTGGTTTAGCGGTTTGTTCCTGCAGTTAACTCTGGTTTGCGTTTTGCTAAGGATAGCAATTACCTCATCATGCGGTTTGCTACTCTCAGAGATTACCTCAGATAGCGATTACCTGAAGATAGCGGTTTGCTCCAAATAGCGTTTAACTCTAGCGATTACCTCTCTTTAGCGATTTGCTAAAGTTGCAGTTTGACCAAAGTTGACTTTTTACGTCAAAACTTCAAACGGCCATAACTTTTGAATCGTAACTCCGTTTTCAGCGAATTAGCTGTCAAAACGTCCGGAACAGGCTGAATATTGTGAGGTTTTAATTTTTCGAGGCCCAAATCACCTCCGGAGTGAAGTTATTGAGGTTTTAAGTTTTTAGACCAAATTTTCTCCAAATTTTCGAGGCCAAACTTGCATCAACCGAACCAAGATCACAACTGAACCACATATAACTTAGTCCATCAACTGATCATCAAGTCCATCAACTGATCATTGATTGGTGCTAAACCGTCAACTTATATTGACCAAGGAATGGTCAACAAAGTCAAAGAGCCTAGACCAATGCTTCCGGGTAATATAGAGTATCACCAGGTCGTTATGTCCCGACGAGGTGTGATGGTTATTAAACGGGTTTGTGATCGGGTGAATCTGGACGGGAAAGGGTTTGAGATTGGTTAAACTAAGGAATCTACAATGAAATAGCTTAAAAGAGCTAAATAATAAGACTGGAAGCTAGGAAAAACCAGAAACGTTTAAAACTTAAAAACGCGTACGTTCAATTTAAATTTACGCGAACGTACGGGATAAAAAGTGAAAACTGAAATCTGAAAACCCACAGGGGGTGAAAATAACTTTTTTACAAACCTAAGGATGAAAGAAAAATTAAAATGAAAATAAAGTTATTAACTTGATTATTTTAATATTTAAACACTAATTAATTAATTAAAACTATTTTAAATCTAATTTAAAATAAACTAAAAATGATAAAGGTTACAAAATAAACTAAAAACTTACAAAAATATTTTCTAAACCTCTAATTGAACTTGAAGAAAGTATAAAAAATAAAAATAAATATTTTTGTCTTTTTATGGTTTTTCTATTAATTAATTACTAATTAAACATTAATTACCTAATTAAACTATTTAAATTATAAAAAATAGAAAATGAACAATTAAAATTCTAGAAAAATTCCTAAAATTATATTAGATTATATAAAAGCTAGGAAAAATATAAAAACTAGGTCTTACTTAATAAAAAGTAATTATGCTATTTAAAACTTAATTATTAATTAATTATTAATAAAACTAAGATTAAATCTAATAAATACTAAATGACAAAATAAAAATCTGAGAAAATTACTAAAAATACTTTAATATAAGAGGAATTTAATAAAAATATAAAAATGCTAAGTACTTAACAAAAATTTAAAAATGAAAATTAAAATTTAAATTACATTAAATAGAAACTATCACTTATAATTAAATTGACTTTTCTGGATTTTTTTTCTTTGGAAACTTGTTTTATACCTAAAAATGGAAAACTTTTGTGAAAAAAAACTTTTTATAACTTAAAAATAAGCTATTTGAGGGCTTGTTAGTGTAACAGTTGACTATAGTTGACTTTATAAGCAAATAAGCTCAAACCAGCTTGTGTGGGGTCCACTAGGGTGAATTCTTGTTCACTTAAGTTATTTGGACATGCTTAAGCTGGAAAATGCCAAAGAGATCCACAGAATAAGCTAAAAAGCACAATTATAAGCACTTTGGAACTTGGTTTTTACTCAGAAAATGGGACAACATTTGGGGTTGATTCCAAGTGGGGTCCACAATTATTAAGATCAAACCAATGGTTAAACTATGAAGCCTACCAGGGGGGGGGGTTGAAAGGAATAAATTGGGGGTAGTGGGGCCCACTGAGATGGCCAGAAATCACCACCAAAGGTGGTGGTTTGGTGGAGGGTCTGCTGCAGCAGGGCACACAGCCCCCCTGCAACCTACTTTGGTTCAATGTGGGGCCCAAGGGAAAAATGGCAAAAATACAAGGAAGTTAGGACATGAAAGTTGAGCTGGGGGACTATCTATGGAAACAAGTTTCAAGCTCTGAAAGCAAATACAAAAATCAATAAAATTCTGTGAACTTTTGGAAAAATATGAAAGGTGCAAATTTGACTTTTCATAAAAACTTAGAACTTTGACTTTTTTGGATTTCTAATGAACCTAGATGATTGTATGTGATGTATTAAGTTGTAGTGACATGAGATTAAGCTACTTTAAGCAATATTAAACTAATATGGATGATTATGCTACTCTAATCCATAACAGATAACAGACAAATTGATCAAGGGTCGTTTTTTGACTTTTGCCACTTGAAACTTGATTTTGAAGCTTATTTAGACCTAAACCATCCTATGGCAACTAGATAAAAGCAAAAACATCAATAACAATCATCCTCAGCACAGTAGAATGCATAAATCCAAACACCCCTTTTGATGACAGTTAAAATGATTTTCAAAGCTTGGGACTGATTAAGGCCATGAATTTCATGCATAAACATTTATGAACATAAGATGAACTGAGATTGGCACAAAAGTATTAATAATAACAATAAAATCCTAAAGATCAAAGCTGTTCTAATTTAGCAGTTTAAAAAGAAAACTAAGCAACACAAAATCCAAATGCACAAGTATACAAGATTAAGTAAGAACTTAATTATTGAATACCAAATAAGCATAAAAATACAGCAAATAACAACTAATGGGTATGTCTACAGTGGATTACTAAAAAAATTGAGAAACTTACCTACAAATGATCCAGTGCACAAATCAAGGTTCCAATGATCATAAACTAGCCTAACACCTCTCCTGAGGTTCTACTATCCCAAAACAACCCAAATTACACCTTGCTTCAGATGTTCTTCCTCACCTCCACTGATTTTTAATTTACTAGCTATTTTCTTTGGTATTTTTCTTATTTTTGCATTTCTTCCCTAAACTGATTTCTAAGCTTTTAAAAGTTTCACAAAGGGCTCAGGTGAGCTTATGGAGCAGTAAAACATAGCTTGTAACCACTATTGAAACATAAATGAAAATTGAACAATTTTAAGTAAATTCGAATTAGGACATGAAACTTGAATTTAATTGATTAAACCTTGAGAAATTCAATGTTAAAGCTGAGAATACAAATTAAAAACTAGAATTATAACTAGAAATTAAAGATTACATAATTTTCGACTTTTAAAAAATTAAACTAAAACTACACTAGCTAGCTACTTGCTCCCTTTTCTCTTTTCTTTAACTTTTATAGCTCCCAAGGAGTTCCACTCTCTTTCCCACTTCTGTTTCTCACCATTGGATTTGTCCCTTTGATCTTGGCCGTTTAAACTCTTTTTGGCGGGAAGTGAATTTTTGGTAGTTAGGGGGGGTTACTTGGAGAGATTAGTGAGCATTAAATGTCTTTTAGATAGTTGGGGGGAACAAGGGATGGGTAAGGTAGCAGAGGTGATGGGGAGGTGGAGTGTGCAGGGATGTTGCAGGCTGCCAAGTGGGAGGGCAGGTGGAGTTGGTCAAACGGTGGGATTGACTGGGTGGGATTATAAAACGGGGGTAAGGGTTTTTTGTTGGTGGGTTGGGGTAGTGTTGGGCTAGGGAAT
Organism: Artemisia argyi; assembly: GCA_030686995.1. Taxonomy (NCBI): domain Eukaryota; kingdom Viridiplantae; phylum Streptophyta; class Magnoliopsida; order Asterales; family Asteraceae; genus Artemisia; species Artemisia argyi. The sequence goes on along the minus strand of CM060676.1, from coordinate 42,307,299 downwards.
GGGGTTTGGGCTTGGATTGGTTTTATGGATTTGGTTTTGGGTAAATAAAAGTAACATTGGTCCATTTGGTTTTGTATATTAATCACAAGGACCTTTTTTGTAATTTTCAGAAAGTTGGGGGGGGGGGTGCTGTGGTGTTTTTCCCAAGTAACCATAAGGATCAAAATTGACAACTTTAATAACCCAAAGACCCTAAATGTACTTTTTTTTCATTTTTAAAACACCGGGACCAAATATGTCAATTTGCAAAGTTTAGGGGTCATTTTTGCCAAACTGTGAAAACTTTTATCCAAGGGCCAATATTGAATATTTTTGAATTTCCAAGGACTAAAAATGATTTTTCATCCAAAAATATCCCACCAGGGACCAAATCTGCCAAAGTTTGAAACTCCAGGGACTAATTTTGTAATTTTCCAAAACTTTTCCAATTTTTCACCAAAGGACAAAATATGACAACTTATGATTTCAAAAGGACCTTTGGTGACTTTTCTTTTAAAATATGTGCTCAGGGACTATTTATGCCAATTTTTGAAAGTTGGGGGACTAAAACTGCCAATTTTGCAAACTTTGTACGTTTTTCATCTGTTTTCACTCTTTTTGCATCTGAAACATATAAAACACAATTTTGAAATATTTTTAGTATTTTGATGCTGTTAATATAAATATCGCCTAAAAACGTTATTTATATTTTACGATCTTTGCTAAGTTTTGTTAATGACAAAGTATGAAGTTTAGCTATAAGTAAATCATCACTTTAAGTGTTTAAGTCTTGTTTAACTAAGGTTAACATTTCCTTTTAAACAAAACATTGTTTTTACTTCTTAAACTAAAATGAGTCTTGTCACATCACATTTAGGGCAAGGTTTGTCATTATGCATTTATGGAAAGAAATGTGTTTGACTAGCTTTGATGTTGCTTACAAGTTTTGTGTTTGACTTGAATTAAGTGATGTGACATTGTTTGGTTGCTAGGAGTTATGAGACAAGACCTTGTTTGGTTTGAAGAGTTATTGCAAAAACCTACTGCAGACCCGGCGGTACCCTGGGGGTACACGGGCGGAACCCATCTGAGGGTTCCGCCTGATCCGCCAAGCATGCAGTATGGTGTGCTATAAATACCAAGCCATAACTTGATTTTTGGCTAACTCTTTTAGGACATATATTCACATACTCTCTCAACTAACTCAGTAACCTTTTGATTTGTGATTCTCTTATGTAGCAAGGAACTTCACAAGATCATTCAAGAAGTTACAAGCTTCAACTCTAAAGTTGCAAGTCTTGATAGCTTGGTCATGTATAAGCTTTGGTAGTTTATACTTCATGTGTGTCATGTATGTAGAAGTTATAGGTTAGTATTTTAGGCCTCAAAATACAAAGAGTGTTGGGAGTTGTTGTACCCTAGTAAAAGAACTAACGGGAGTGGTTGTACCCTTGGTAAAGAACTCGACATCTAGCTTAGTGTCGGTAAAAGTGTAAGCGACGTTGTAAAGGTTTTCTCCGCCGGTGAAAGGAGCTTGTTGATTAGTGCTTATAACTCTCGAGTTGGAAACTCGGGGCGTGGATGTAGGGCAAGGAAAAAGAGTCCTTGTAGCCGAACCACGATAAACAATCGTGTTGTGGTTTGATCGTTTCTTTCTTTATCTTTGCTTATTACATGTTGTCTTTTAGTTACAATTGCTAATCACATATAAAGCTTTCCAAAAGAATTAAAACAAGTAAAGTTGTACTTATATCTTGAAACAAATGTAAAACTTTTCAAAGAACTAAAACAAGCAAAGTTAGGATCATCACAAGTAAAGCTTTTCAAAGTATGAAACAAGTAAAGTTAGAATTGTTATTCACATGAAAAGTTTTTCAAAGAATCAAACATATAAAGTTGTGTTTATATCTTTAAGCAAACGTAAAGTTTTTAAAAGGATATTTAAGCTAAATAAGAATCGAAAAAGCGGTAAACTATTCAACCCCCCTTCTAGTTTTCCACAGATGCATTTCAGAGTGTTTTTGTATATTTTGCAGTTCAGATTTGGCCAAAAAATGATGAGTGTTTGAGCACTCATCAATCCCCCACACTAAACTATTGCTAGTCCCTAGCAATAAAATGTTTTGAAAACTTGATGGATTTTAAACTCTTTACCAAAAGCCATCACTTCTGGAGTAGCCAGATGTAAGAACTGTGGTACACCTGATAACCATGTGATTTTGAGCAAACCACCAGCTGTCAACGGATTTGATTAGTCTTTACCAAAAGCCATTTGCTTATGGACTAGCCAACTCTTGATAGAATAGTCAACATCTTGGTGAGCTAATTACCAATTATGGATTTTCCACTTCCTTTACCACAAGCCATAATCTTGCGGGCTAGCCAACTCATTCGCTTTATGGGATATGACGAGTTGATTTACCATACAATTTTGGGCAAATTGCAAGCCATAAACGGATTTGATATATCTTTACCAAGAGCCGTTTGCTCCTGGATTAGCCAATCCCTTTGTCGGTTAGACATGGCGGACTGATTACCACAAAAATTTTGAAGCACCAGTGAAAAATTTTTAAAAATTTTTTGAAATTTTGGCCAAAACGGGGGTACTAGATAGTAAAATGTGATAAAATTCGCTAGAATAGCGAATACCCCCCCCCCCCCCCCACACACACTTAGAATGAATATTGTCCTCAATATTCAAAGCCCCGGCTATTATGCCGACTCTTTGAACGTAAAAGGGCAACATTACAAGCTAAGCGTGGAAAACACCATTTTGTTTTTCACTTTTGTAATCATAGCATGGGTGACTCCCCCACACTTAGGGTGAAAACCCTATAAGCATGCTACTGTTTTTGTTTACCGAGTCGCTAGCTTGACTCGACCCCGAATTCATTTGTCCTTGGGGAAGCATGATGTGGAAGAGACAATCTCAATCGGACTTTCATTCAAGATGTTTGGACAAACATTTGAAGCACGTGAAAGTTCCACACCGATGAGATAAGTATCCGGCTCAAGATAATGATACATGAAAATGCCGGGATCAAATATAGTATCTTCATTCCCGAAGGAGTGAAGAAGAGAAGAAGTCACCTTATAGGTGAAGAAAAGGAAGAAAATCATGATGAAAATCATGATTTGATCTTCTTCCTCGAGAGGAGGCTCATGAGCCTGAGTTTGGATTTCAAAGGTTAAGCTCAAAAACATCCCGGGAGGGTGGGTGGGAATTTGCAAATTCTCATGATTGAGTGCATCTCCCCTCGGGCTATCAAACTCCGGAGGAGTCATGATATGATGAGTGAGTTCACCGGAGAACTCCTCATGAAGAGAATTATTCACAAGATGTGAATCTGTGAATTCATGTTCCGGAATAGACTCATCACAATCCTCATTCTGAATATCAAATAGTGGATTATCAGAAATCAAAGTGAATTCAGAGTCGAATTCAAATAGAGGATTGGTGAGAGTAGTATTGAATGTTTCGGGAACAAAGAGATTAACATTCTCTATTGGACTGTCGGGATCAGAAGTGAGTGACGGATCATGATATAGGAGACTTTCAATTTCTCCCAGATCGGCTTCGAAGTCGAGGAGACCATCATCACTTTCCAATGAAAGTGGATTGATGTGAGTAAGTTCATCGGCGAACTCCTTAAGAAGAGGATTAGCATCAAACTGTGGGAGTTATGCCTCAATATACTCAATGTCTCCATGAGATGTACAATCATCATTAAAATCTGAGAAAGTCTCAAAATGATCGTTTGAACACTCAAGAGGGGAAGGAAAATCACACATATGCTCAAGAGTTCCCTGTGACTCTCTCGGGATTGGGACAAGGATCTCAACACTAGACTTTATTAATTCGTCCGATTCCTTATCAGGAACAGTGTCAAGATGCTCGTCCCCCATGCTCAAAGAGTGAGTGGGAACCTCGGGTGTGATAGCAGTTGTTTGAGATGGAATCTCAACTGCTGGGATATCAACTGATGAACTTGATGAAGCTTTATAGAATTGAAGGATATCAAGTGTATCTTCATCATCACTGTCATCAGGAATAAAACGGAACAAAGAGCTAGATTTGGCTGCTTTTTCTCTTTCAATTGATTCCCTCACAGATTTTTCATAGGCATCTTGGGAATTTATTCTAGCAGCCTGCTCTTCAGCTAACAATTCTTCCATGGATTTTTGATGAGTATGTCTTTGGGCAAAGTCTTTAACTAAACCCTTAAGTTCATCAACGATTTTCATCATATTTTGCATTTCTGGAAGAAGTGCTTGATTCATATCGTACTGTGGAGGTTAGTCGTAATAAGGTGTGTCAAAATTGTCACAAGGATATGGATTACCCGTTTGACAATTTGAGCTGAAGTGTGGACCTCCACAGTAATCACAACAGTAAAACTGTTGAGTCAGGATTGGTGAATCATATGGGTATTGGTCATAACCAAAGTTCTGAGCATCACCAGAAAACTGTTCATAGACAAACGTGTTTCCAGCTTGACACTCAAATCCTTGGTGAGGACCACCACAAAACTCACACAGATATGTCAGTATCTCATGATGTGGTGGCTGGTAGGATGAATCAGATGTATCATGGTAAGGATAGGGAGCTTGGTTATAGACAGACCCATCTCCTGACTCTACCATGCTACAACCGGGACAATTCCCGCCATTATGAGGACCACCACACCATTGACACCCACAATGGTATGGATACGACATAGAAAGAATCAAAGGTTCATAGAGGGTAAGGAATGAAGAATCAAAGATGTGAGAGGGTAAAGGTGAATATTTTTGGGTTTTTGGATAAACATTTTGTACAAATAAGAAAGAAAATGTTTTTGGGTTCGTTGAAAACTGATTTTAAAAAGTTTTCGGGAACGGTTTTGTTTTGATAATAAGAAAATATGAACAAAGGATGGATAAATGTACAATGGAACGAATTCCAAAATCACTAATCAGAAAAACCGTTTAGAATAGCGCGCACACCTCCCCGGCAGCGGCGCCAAAAATTGATTGGTGCTAAACCGTCAACTTATATTGACCAAGGAATGGTCAACAAAGTCAAAGAGCCTAGACCAATGCTTCCGGGTAATATAGAGTATCACCAGGTCGTTATGTCCCGACGAGGTGTGATGGTTATTAAACGGGTTTGTGATCGGGTGAATCTGGACGGGAAAGGGTTTGAGATTGGTTAAACTAAGGAATCTACAATGAAATAGCTTAAACAAGCTAAATGACTAAGACTGGAAGCTAGGAAAAACCAGAAATGTTTAAAACTTAAAAACGCGTACGTTCAATTTAAATTTACGCGAACGTACGGGATAAAAAGTGAAAACTAAAATCTGAAAACCCACAGGGGGTGAAAATGACTTTTTTACAAACCTAAGGATGAAAGAAAATTTAAAATGAAAATAAAGTTATTAACTTGATTATTTTAATATTTAAACACTAATTAATTAATTAAAACTATTTTAAATCTAATTTAAAATAAACTAAAAATGATAAAGGTTACAAAATAAACTAAAAACTTACAAAAATATTTTTTAAACCTCTAATTGAACTTGAAGAAAGTATAAAAAATAAAAATAAATATTTTTGTCTTTTTATGGTTTTTCTATTAATTAATTACTAATTAAACATTAATTACCTAATTAAACTATTTAAATTATAAAAAATAGAAAATGAACAATAAAAATTCTAGAAAAATTCTTAAAATTATATTAGATTATATAAAATCTAGGAAAAATATAAAAACTAGGTCTTACTTAATAAAAACTAATTATGCTATTTAAAACTTAATTATTAATTAATTATTAATAAAACTAAGATTAAATCTAATAAATACTAAATGACAAAATAAAAATCTGAGAAAATTACTAAAAATACTTTAATATAAGAGGAATTTAATAAAAATATAAAAATGCTAAGTACTTAACAAAAATTTAAAAAAGAAAATTAAAATTTAAATTACATTAAATAGAAACTATCACTTATAATTAAATTGACTTTTCTGGATTTTTTCTTTGGAAACTTGTTTTATACCTAAAAATGGAAAACTTTTGTGAAAACAAACTTTTTATAACTTAAAAATAAGCTATTTGAGGGCTTGTTAGTGTAACAGTTGACTATAGTTGACTTTATAAGCAAATAAGCTCAAACCAGCTTGTGTGGGGTCCACTAGGGTGAATTCTTGTTCACTTAAGTTATTTGGACATGCTTAAGCTGGAAAAAGCCAAAGGGATCCACAGAATAAGCTAAAAAGCACAATTATAAGCACTTTGGAACTTGGTTTTTACTCAGAAAATGGGACAACATTTGGGGTTGATTCCAAGTGGGGTCCACAATGATTAAGATCAAACCAATGGTTAAACTATGAAGCCTACCAGGGGGGGGGGTTGAAAGGAACAAATTGGGGGTAGTGGGGCCCACTGAGATGGCCAGAAATCACCACCAAAGGTGGTGGTTTGGTGGAGGGTCTGCTGCAGCAGGGCACACAGCCCCCCTGCAACCTACTTTGGTTCAATGTGGGGCCCAAGGGAAAAATGGCAAAAATACAAGGAAGTTAGGACATGAAAGTTGAGCTGGGGGACTATCTATGGAAACAAGTTTCAAGCTCTGAAAGCAAATACAAAAATCAATAAAATTCTGTGAACTTTTGGAAAAATATGAAAGGTGCAAAATTAACTTTTCATAAAAACTTAGAACTTTGACTTTTTTGGATTTCTAATGAACCTAGATGATTGTATGTGATGTATTAAGCTGTAGTGACATGAGATTAAGCTACTTTAAGCAATATTAAACTAATATGGATGATTATGCTACTCTAATCCATAACAGATAACAGACAAATTGATCAAGGGTCGTTTTTTGACTTTTGCCACTTGAAACTTGATTTTGAAGCTTATTTAGACCTAAACCATCCTATGGCAACTAGATAAAAGCAAAAACATCAATAACAATCATCCTCAGCACAGTAGAATGCATAAATCCAAACACCCCTTTTGATGACAGTTAAAATGATTTTCAAAGCTTGGGACTGATTAAGGCCATGAATTTCATGCATAAACATTTATGAACATAAGATGAACTGAGATTGGCACAAAAGTATTAATAATAACAATAAAATCCTAAAGATCAAAGCTGTTCTAATTTGGCAGTTTAAAAAGAAAACTAAGCAACACAAAATCCAAATGCACAAGTATACAAGATTAAGTAAGAACTTAATTATTGAATACCAAATAAGCATAAAAATACAGCAAATAACAACTAATGGGTATGTCTACAGTGGATTACTAAAAAAATTGTGAAAGTTACCTATAAATGATCCAGTGCACAAATCAAGGTTCCAATGATCATAAACTAGCCTAACACCTCTCCTGAGGTTCTACTATCCCAAAACAACCCAAATTACACCTTGCTTCAGATGTTCTTCCTCACCTCCACTGATTTTTAATTTACTAGCTATTTTCTTTGGTATTTTTCTTATTTTTGCATTTCTTCCCTAAACTGATTTCTAAGCTTTTAAAAGTTTCACAAAGGGCTCAGGTGAGCTTATGGAGCAGTAAAACATAGCTTGTAACCACTATTGAAACATAAATGAAAATTGAACAATTTTAAGTAAATTCGAATTAGGACATGAAACTTGAATTTAATTGATTAAACCTTGAGAAATTCAATGTTAAAGCTGAGAATACAAATTAAAAACTAGAATTATAACTAGAAATTAAAGATTACATAATTTTCGACTTTTAAAAAATTAAACTAAAACTACACTAGCTAGCTACTTGCTCCCTTTTCTCTTTTCTTTAACTTTTATAGCTCCCAAGGAGTTCCACTCTCTTTCCCACTTCTGTTTCTCACCATTGGATTTGTCCCTTTGATTTTGGCCGTTTAAACTCTTTTTTGCGGGAAGTGAATTTTTGGTAGTTAGGGGGGGTTACTTGGAGAGATTAGTGAGCATTAAATGTCTTTTGGATAGTTGTGGATAGTTGGGGGGAACAAGGGATGGGTAAGGTAGCAGAGGTGATGGGGAGGTGGAGTGTGCAGGGATGTTGCAGGCTGCCAAGTGGGAGGGCAGGTGGAGTTGGTCAAACGGTGGGGTTGACTGGGTGGGATTATAAAACGGGGGTAAGGGTTTTTTGTTGGTGGGTTGGGGTAGTGTTGGGCTAGGGAATGGGGTTTGGGCTTGGATTGGTTTTATGGATTTGGTTTTGGGTAAATAAAAGTAACATTGGTCCATTTGGTTTTGTATATTAATCACAATGACCTTTTTTGTAATTTTCAGAAAGTTGGGGGGGTGCTGTGGTGTTTTTCCCAAGTAACCATAAGGATCAAAATTGACAACTTTAATAACCCAAAGACCCAAAATGTACTTTTTTTTCATTTTTAAAACATCGGGGACCAAATATGTCAATTTGCAAAGTTTAGGGGTCATTTTTGCCAAACTGTGAAAACTTTTATCCAAGGACCAATATTGAATATTTTTGAATTTCCAAGGACTAAAAATGATTTTTCATCCAAAAATATCCCACCAGGGACCAAATCTGCCAAAGTTTGAAACTCCAGGGACTAATTTTGTAATTTTCCAAAACTTTTCCAATTTTTCACCAAAGGACAAAATATGACAACTTATGATTTCAAAAGGTCCTTTGGTGACTTTTCTTTTAAAATATGTGCTCAGGGACTATTTTTGCCAATTTTTAAAAGTTGGGGGACTGAAACTGCCAATTTTGCAAACTTTGTACGTTTTTCATCTGTTTTCACTCTTTTTGCATCTGAAATATATAAAACACAATTTTGAAATATTTTTAGTATTTTGATGCATTTCTGAGTGTTTTTGTATGTTTTGCAGTTCAGATTTGACCAAAAAATGATGAGTGTTTGAGCACTCATCAATCATCTAGTTCAACTCCAGTCTTCGGTGTTTCACGGTTTCTTCTTGATTTTGTAAAATCCCGCGAAAGAATCTATTTCTCGGTTTAAATCATAGAAGTGTAAAATCCCGTGCATGTCCACATCATGTCAAATTCTTCAGATTCAGTCATACCTGAGATATTCAAACTGTATGACATGGCCAATGAGCACAAGATTCCCAACAAAGTACAACTGACAAACGTTCTTGAACAAACAACTGCTTTTGAGTCAGAATATGCTAAAATGGAATCTTTGTGCTCTAACTCACATGAGAGAGAAGTGCAACAGCCACAACAAGTGCTTCACGATGTAAAGGATAGTTGCATTGAACCTTTTCGACAACTTCATTCACACCTCAAGCTTCTCTTAGAAAGACCTGGATCCATGGGTGGATATGAAAGAGCATTTCCAGTACTCTCTGGTCAAGAAGTTCAGGCATTCACGAGCACAATGATCCTGAACTTAGATCAACTTGAACACCAACTTGACAAAGAATAATTTCATGAAATTGGATCCATGGATGCTCTTCAAGTGATCAAAAGACGACATCAATCGTTCATAGAGTCACGATTCACCGGAGATTATGAATTTGACAGTTAAATGACGGAAAAGAGTTTTGATGAGTACACTGGAATGGAGGTGGACATGTTCAGAGTCACACTACTCCAGCTCATGGGTGATGTTAAGGAGCACATTGAGGAAAGAGCACATCACAAACTTAAGTACGATGACAGGGTGAAGGCATGTCAGGTGAAATCAAGTGATGGTATTGTTGATTCGGGTAAAGCATCAGATGTTGGGTCAGTTATCACTGAATGCAATGGATCAGAGATTGATAAGCTTGACACTACCATCAGTTCAGTGACTCTTGTCACACATGATATGGATGCAGATCTGAGACCGGTTAAAGAACACGTGTCATGTGCTGAAGTACCCTCAAGTGATCAACATAATGTGCTTTCTAATGAACAACCGCATACTGATCAAAATAAACCCACTTATGACACAAATTTGTTGGAAAAGACTGATAGCAATACCATTTCTAATTCAATAAATATGAGTCACAAAGGGGGAGAAAGTGATCAGGATGCTGAACATGATGATGAGTCAAGTTCTTTGTTTACGGCTGAGATGTTTAAATCAAATGACATGGTTGATAAAGAAGTTTTTAATGAACTTTCAAACAGATTTTTACAACTTGAAAAACATTGCATTTCACTTGAAATCGCAATGCAACAACAGAAAGAAAGTTTTCAAACTAACCAACCATGTAAAAATCCGGAACTTCCTGATTTCCGTGAATACTTTATGATTAATGATTTAAAAGCCCAGCTAGAAGCCAAAAACTTGACAATCACCAACTTGAAGAAACATATCTCTGCTATGAATGTGAAATGTAGTTTAGTCGGAATTAACAAGGACCTTGATGCAACTAAATCTAGAATTAGTGAACTGTCAATCTATGTGGCTGAATTACGTAAGGAAAATGAGTCTTTGAAAAAGCACTGTAAAAATTTGAATGTGTCAATCAAAGAAACGAAAACTAAGACGATAGAACAAACAACCTCTTTGATTGCTAAAAATGATGAATTCAAAGCTCATCTTCAGGACAAGGGTTTCACAATTACAACAGTAAAAAACGAGCTAAAAAAAGCAACAGGGAATAGTGTGAACACTAAGTTTGCAAAACCATCAATCTTGGGGAAACCAGTTTCTCAACCAAATAGAAACCAATCAGTTGTTAGACAACCGACTGCGTATAGATCTGCACGTACAAAATTTTAAAAAACTTGGTTTGCCTCCCAAGTTGATGCGGAACAAGTTTTGACAAAACCAGTCACTACACATTACTTGCCCAAGATAATTGCTTCTAGCTCTGTTACACCTCAACAAGTAGCTGCCCCTACTCCGAGCTCCTTTAGGATTAGTTCGAAAACAGTGTCGAAACCGAGCATTAAAATACAAAACTCATATGACACCAATGACCTGTACAAGAACTATGATCTAGAAAAGGCTAGGAAAAGAGCACTACTTCATAAGGATGGAATCTTAGGCTCACAACCTCGTTTGATGCCTCCTGGTTTATTGAGGAACACTGCTAAGGTTCAACCTGTTAAGTCTAGGATTTATAGTAAGTCATTCTCAATGCATAAGAAGCAAGACGAACCTAAAACTTCTCCTAGGAGGATACAAACTGGTAAATCTTTGGAAACTAGGAATAACGATAAGTCTTCCACTGTGTATAAGAAACTTAACAATCCTAGACCTTGCCATAAGTGGATACCTACTGGTAGAATTTTTAAGGATGTCGGACTTAAGTGGATACCTACCGAAAAGCGGCTTACCAATGGTAAAACCATGGTTGAACGTGAAACCCCCAAAGGTTTGGATACTCATGTCACTAGCCCATATATATGCAATATAGTTTGTAATGTTAGTGCAGGTACTCCTTACTCAGTTGCAGGTACATCGATCATTCACCACAAAAGAAGGCACAAAGTATGGAGGCCTAAACCAAGCATATCTCCTGCTTTAGGAGGTCTGGAAAGTCAATGTTGATGTATGCATGCATATGACGTTTGATCACTTCAGATCGGGCCTCGCTCTTCATCATTATGACGTTTGAACACCTCAATTCAAGCCTCGGTCCTCAATGTCATTATTATGGCGTCTGCTGACAACACTTCAGGACCCGTTCATCAAAGAAAAGAAAGGTGTACGATTCAGTGTGCCTTATCTTCGGAAGAAGAGAAATCTTCTTAGTTTTGACCATTCTTAACAATACGGTTCATGCTTCCTCCATTTTCGTTCAGTCATCAAGTGGATCTACTCATCTTTGCTTGAATTCACATTCATTTGCTCATTCAAAAATGGCAAACATCGTATGAAATTTTTGAGGGGGAGAAGAGTGAATAAACTACATGATTGAGTGTATTCTTATTCACATGCTCAATCAAAAATGGCAACCTCGTATGCAATTTGGGGGAGAAGTGTGAATAAAATACATGATTGATTGTGTTCTTATTCACTTGCTCAATCAAAAATGGCAAACCTCGCTTGCAACTTTTGAGGGGGAGAAGTGTGAATATACCACATGTTGATTGATGCTTGAAGAATGTTCTTACGACTCTCCTCCAACACCTAATGTTCCATTAACTAAGGATGATTGGGATTTATGTTTGATGAATACTTCCAAGCTTCAACGAATGTTGATTATCTAGTTCCCGAAGCTTTTGCTCCGGTTCCTGCTGACTCAACTGGCTCACCTTCCTCAATCTCCATTGATCAAGATGCACCACTTAGAAGTATTACTCAGATTACTCTAGTAACCAAATCTCCAGTTACTCCTCAAGGTGTTGATGTTGACTATCATGATTGTGAAGTTGCACACATGAATAATGATCCGTCTTCTTTGTTCTATTTCATCATGGATTTTTGTTCCTCCAAATGTGCACTTTGTAAATCAACCACAAGAACATAATGGAAAATGTCGATCATAATGTCAAAACGGCTAAGAATTTGGACATGGAATGTCAAGTAATCACGGAGTTTATTTGGTATCCCTTATTTGAGATTGATGTTGACTTTCACAAAGGCATGATCTTATTTTATCTTGAAGTAGGGGTTGGTTGGATGAAGTTTCTTCGAGATCCTTGCTTGAGCTTTTACCTTTACAATGACGAAGACTTGGATATCTAGTTATTTTGGTGATTCCTCATTTTTATTACCACTAAATAACTATCAATTTAAGGAGTGTCACAACTCACACGAAGTTTTTGGTAGTCAAGAGGTTATGTACGTCTTATACTTGATGGTTGGTTGGTTGAAGAGTATAGAGTACTTAGGGATTCGATGTTGTACGAACTCTCTACACCGCTCTTTGTCACACATTAGTGCAAGCTTAAGTCACAAGAACGGGGAACTCTACTTCAGTTTCAAGTTTGGTATATCGGGTTTTTTTCCATACGTGGTCATTTACTATTCGCCAGTGGAAGTGAAAAGAGGTTTAATTAGGGGTTGATCTGCAGAGAATTGTTATCGACATCTACTCATGGGGAATTGATTTGTATATTGCTTCCAGTTGATATATTTATGTACACATTGTTATGATGATTCTGAGAGATCGTCATCATCATGGAGGGAGAAATGTATACATTGGGGTTTTTATCGAAGAACTGGAAGCATTCTAAGTGAGTTGAAAATGTCGACATGACGTTCCCCAAACAAACCCGTGAAGAAGCTACAGATTATCAGTCTATGATCCATTTAACGTTGTGGATGACATGTTAAGAGACTGAAGCCCATAGTGTACAAATTGTCTTATTTACTATGTGAAAGATAACTGGAATGCATTTGGTAAAATGAAGATGCTGATTTATTATTCCCCTGATTAGACAACTGCTCAAAACCGCAGAGTAATGTGTACATCGGGGACGTACAACAGGGTCATGTGATCGGGCTTCATCATACATTCCGGGATTGATTACCGCAGAGATGATCCGTGGTTCACCTTGTTACTTCGGTGTTATCGTTGTTCTTCGGGTTTTCGAGCATCATACAATGAGACTTTTTGCATCACTTCAACTACTTGGGGGAAGTGGTCTCATGAAGATAATTATCGGTTTGGGGGGAAGCTACCAAAGTATCACAATGAGAAGGCACAAGTTCATATGATTATTCGTGAGCCTCAAATGCTTTGGTGGTAAAAGTTTAAGAGATGTTGACTACATATTTCTACAACGTGTTGAACGATATCCTCTTTCTGGTATTCAAATCAATATCTTCTTAAACTGAATAATATAATTTGTACATATCTTAAACCAAATTTTTTTGTAAATATTTTTTCAAAAAAAAACATAATAAAATAAATACAAAATTTTCAAAAACTACAAAAAGAATCTTCTTTCTTCGTGTGTAAACTTCTTACCTTCAAAACTATGTTCCTCCATTAAAACTAATTCTGCTTTGCATTGTCAAAATGGAACATGTTTTGAGGGGGAGAAAAATTTTCACAACATCATGAAGTTTGCACACCTTATTATAATTCTTCATGGAAAATTGTTTCTTCATCATACAGATTAAAAATGTTCTCAAAAGTTCACACATAGTTGAAAATCTCAATGATTCAGACTAACAAGTTTCTTCTTATCCTCGATTATTGTGAGATTCTAATTTCTTCATGGTTGTTGACTAATCATTCCATAAAATGTTTCAAATGATAACACCAATCAAAAGGGCATTATCAGATACTAGGGTTTATGTAACTATCGATTGAAGCATTTCCTTTTGATGTGTTTGAGTCTAATTAATTAGTTCATATAGCCTTAGAGAACACTAAAGAATTCTTGATTGGGTGTTTGCTCGATTAGAAACAACATAGGTTTGATATCAAGTGACTTAGGGTTTAAGATGTCAATGTCTTAGCTGCTACTACTAGGGTGTTTGCTTGTACATTATTCATGCATCATGACACTAGTATGCATGTAAAGTCTCAAAACATAATCCTAAACCATGATAATAATCGGAAAATCTCGAGTGAAAGAATGAATTAAGCTGTGATCTTGTGTGTTAATTTGAGAATTCTGTGCACTTAGAAAGATTTAGAATGAGTTTTTTATTCTCCTGTATGCTTGGTTGTGCCTGATGCATTTTCTGTGAGCAAGTACATGTCATCGTATTTGAAGTCAAGATATGTTTCGTCAAAAGTTCAACTATTGCCAAAATGTTTAGTATGAAACATGTTTTGAGGAGGAGAAAAATGTTCAACCGTATTGTTCATGTAGTTGCATACTTTAGTTTGATTTCTGATGCACCAATCTCTCATGAGCGTTTTGCAAAATGTAAAATCAAGTAAACATTTTCATGAGAAGGATGAGAGAGGTCAAAGGGGCTAAATGTGTCAAAAGGCCAAACTTGAAACAGGATTCAAATGTTGAGAAACAAGATTTTCAAAATCTTTGCACTGTCGTTTTATTCCGGTAAAACAAGTGTGGAGACCAAAGCAAAGTCGTTCAAATTCTGTCAAATTTTCAAAATCTGAAATGCTTTCGATGTATTATAAGAATGACTTTGCTTTCGTAATCTCAAATGCCAGAAGATTTTCATATATTACTTATACAAATCTTCAAAAGGAACCCATGTGGTTCAACTTTAGAGGGAAATCTTTTTCTTCAGATTTTAAAACTCCGAGAGAAGCACCGGGTTTCTCAATCAACTTGTAAATGGAAAAAAAGATTTAAATCTCCATGGATTCAATGAGTGTTATGTCTAAATGAAACACCGGTTTTCAATCCTCGTTGGAATTCAATGTAAGGAAAGTGCATCGCTAAACCATTCTTTAAAACCAAGCGTGCACTAATCCACTTTGTACATATTTTTTTTTTTTTTTTTCCATAATGGTATATAGAAAAATATTTAACCTATAAAAACCCATAAAAATCAAAAAGGTAGAAAATACAAAAATATTTTTCTCACGACATGTCTCTTGTGTAATCAATATTATGTACGTTTCTAGAAATGTTATTCAATAATGACACGGAATCATACATATGCTTGAGCAAGAGTTTTTTTCTTTTCCAAATAATGTTTTTCTAAAACATGTCGTTTCTCAAAACATTCTTAAATATGGCTTGCAGTCATTTCAAGCTGTAACCTGGACTTAAACTTATGGCTTGCTATTACTTCAGATAGCAACCCGTTTTTCAAAATGAGGAAAACACGTCACCATAAAGACGGTTGTTCCTTTTACCGGGTGAAGTTCACCTGGGCATGGATTACTTTATATCCATGTTTCCTCGATCTAATGTACGCTTCAGCGCATTATTTCTTGATAAAGAAGAGAAATCTTCTTTTTATCGCCAAATACTTTCCCTTCTATGATTTTTCTGAAAAGTATTTGTGCAAAACTTGGTGGTACCATGAAATTTTGTTTGGAAATCTATTTGAACTCAAATTTTGATAAATTTTTTCACTCAATCAATGACATCAATTATTTATGTTTTAACATTCGTCATTGATTGAGGGGGAGAGTGATTTCTCAAAATTTTATGTATCATCAAAACTCTCCACACTTTGTACATAAACCTTGCAATAATACACTTTGTGATGGTTATGTGTCAGAATGAGAAATTTTCAAAGAGTTTTTGTTAAAACTTCAAATCTTTTGTAACTCATCAAATCTGACACATAACAACCTCCCTCACAGATTGAGGGGGAGCAAGAAAAAGGTTTTCTTTTATCAGAAAATATTAAAACTGACCGCATTTCTCTCCCAAACGCCTTCTAAGTTATTTAAATCAATTGAGATCCAAAATCTCGAAAGATTTGAAATTTTTGATCGGGGGAGAGAATGTGATTTAAATATGAAATCTGATAATCAAACGTGATCTTTTGGACTCAATAATAGGCTCTCACATATGTGCTAAACTCTTTCGAATATCGATGCACATATTGAGGGGGAGCAAAAGGCGTTTGTGGAAGTAATACCAAAGACCGACCATTTATCTTTATGCATGGAGTTATAAGGATGGTTAAGGTTAGGTATGAGTTCCCATGATCCACCAGAACCAGAAGGATCTTCCCAGGGACAATCCATAGATAGATTAGAAGTCTTTAGGAATGATTGAAAAAAAGGAGAAAAGTGATAAAGGGAAGAGTGCGGACTGAGATAGAACTAGGACTGGAACAAACCCAACAAGGTTCTAGTGATGAAGTCTCGGTAAGCACTAAAGGGGTTGAAGAATGAAAAAGAAATGAAATGTGAAAAGTGTGAAAAGAAATAGCCCTCCAAATATTCAACCTTAGGGCAGAAATCGGGTTCAACTTCATATGCTACTAGTGGTTACTAAGGTAACACTGGTATTGAAGACAAGACGTCATGGACCCAGTGACGCACTGCACTAAACTTCCCAACCACTCAAGTTCTCTTAAAAGATCTTGTTTCATTCTCACGGGGAACCCTGTGCAATGTATCGACCGCTCATTGCGAGCTATGTTGATACCTAAACAGGAGACGCCTCCCCAGTCTCCAGGAGTTGATCAAAACGCACTATTGAGTCTAGAGCCATGAGATCATCCATAAATCTCAATAGGACACACTTCCAATATGCTTATTGTTTCACACAATGTGGAAAGTAAGATAAAATATTTAGAGTCCTACGCATTATCCTTGTGGTATTGCCAGAACATCCGAGTGATATGAAAATATTCACAATGAAGGTGGAAATCCTTCTACAGCGAACATCACTCAAGCTCTTGGTAGGTGACATGTGAGATCCATCTTGGATCAATGATCAAGTGACAACTAGAAAGCAACGATGGTGCGATTCAACGTTGAATCAAACTTGTTCCATGATATGGATTGACGAATACTTTTGCAAAAACCTTTCAGTGTGCTCACCAACTCATTTTCGAGCACATTGATTATGTATAATCTTTCAAACAAAAGTATTTTTGATGGAAATGTGATTCAAAGTATAAAACTCTCGTTGTGTCTCAAAAATGTTTATTAAGTGACACGCGGGTGATTTCTATAAATCTATTTCTCATCAATCCGTGAATATCAATTCACCGATTCACTCTATCGTGTTGTCTGCTTTGAGACGCTCCGGTATGAGAACATGCTTAGTATGAAGATTCCAAAGTGGATTCTTTGGAAATTTCATTACTACAAGCTGGAAATTCCTGTCAAGGAGTGTCTTCTTTAAAAGAGACTCTACCTGATCACAGGTCGGTTTTCACAAAACCGGAGGGTAGTCTGTCCTCGCAGAACGAATGACAAAGCCATATTTGTTCTCTATCTTTATTGCTAACTGTTTTATTTCACGAACACATATAAAGATGGAGTTGATGGCTCCTATTTCCAGCTGAATCGGGTCAATCCATACCTCATATTCACACATCCTACGCGCTGTCAATGATGATCATGAAAGTTAAAGAGACTACCAACAACGTTTCCGCAACTCTGATGAAAAGTCTCCTAATACAGAAGGGTGTGAGCATGACGGTCCTAATGTCACTACATCACATGAAGGCAATACGACTATGGATGAGCTTGGAGATTTACTGTGGCTGATGATCTCAAAGAAGCCCAAAGATCACACATTCCAAAGGAATCACAAATCACAAGATCATTGCTTGAAGTACAAAGTGTGGTGAAAGTGAAGAATCAGATCCTACGAGCTACAAGATCTAAAGAATGCTTGAAGAACAAAGAGCTTAATTTCCAAAGGTGACCTCGCTTAGGGGGAGATTTTTAGGAATACAAATATTCTTATAAAAGACTCGGTCACCTAAATGTTGTAATAGCATTAAGATAGCTCGTAGTTAGTTTATTATTTAGTTAGAATTAGTTTAAGTAACATCGTGGAAGAAGAACGGGTCTTTACCCACTGTATGCCTGATCCACAGCCCGGGTGTGGGCATTTTTATTTGTTGTATAAATACCCCTCTCCCACCAAGGGAGAGGGTTGGACCTTTCATACATTCAATCTAATATTCACTTGTTTCTCTCTCTAAAAGGCTCCCACTTCTCTCTACTTTCTCTCTCTACATTTCTAGCTATTCGATCCATACAAATCACAAAGACCATACGTGTTTAAGTTTATGAGTATTCTACAGAAAGCTTGGTCAATTATAGGAAAGGAAGTGTGTGAAGCTATTCAAGATTTTTTTTCATGGCAGGCTGTTAAAAGAAATCAATTCTACAATCATATCCCTTGTCCCAAAAATGAATAATCCTCACAAAGTTTCTGATTTTAGGCCAATTGCCTGCTGCAATGTCATCTACAAGTGTATCAGTGGAGTTCTAACAGAGAGAATCAAGATTGGTTTTGGAGAAAATTGTTAATATAAATCAATGTGCTTTTGTTCCTGGGAGAAGTATTCAGGATAATATTCTTATTACACAGGAATTATTAAGAGGTTATTCCAGGAAGAATTGAGCTCAAAGGTGTGCATTAAAAATTGACCTTCAAAAATCCTATGATACAGTCAATTGGTCTTTTTTAGAAGCTATTCTCAAAAACTTTGGATTTCATACCAAGATGGTTCAATGGATCATGACTTATGTTTCATCTTCTACATTCTCTATTTGTGTCAATGGCAGTTCTTATGGTTACTTCAAGGGTTCTAGAGGTTTAAGACAAGGAGACCCCATATCTCCTTATCTTTTTACTTTGGTTATGGAAGTTTTGTCTCTTCTTATGGCTAAAAACACTTAGGAAGGGACTGGATTCAAGTATCACTATGGCTGTAAAGAGATGAAGTCAGTTCAAATCATCAAACAAACATTGGAAGAATTCAGTGGTTACTCAAGATTGCATCCTAATATGGCTAAAAGCACAATTTTCTTTGGAAGTATTAAGAGTCAGAAAAGGAATGAGATTCTTAGCATCATCCCTTTCAGTGTTGGGAAGCTGCCAATAAAGTATCTTGGGGTACCTTTGTTATCTAAATGTCTTAGTGTGGCTGATTGCAAAGTTCTAATTGAAAAGGTTAAGAGTAAGGTTGAAGATTGGAAGAATAAGTAGCTATCATATGTTGGTAAAGTTCAATTGATCATCTCTGTTCTTGCTTCTATGCAAATCTGCTGGGCTTCAGTTTATTTTCTTCCTAAAATAGTTATAAAATATATAAATAAGGTAATGAAAGGGTTTTTATGGAATAAAGGTGAAAAAGGATATGTTAAGTCAAAATTTGCTTGGAAGATGGTGTGCAGACCTAAAGATCAAGGGGGATTGGGGATAAAGCCTTTAGATGAGTGGAATGAATTTTTGCTGGTGAAACATGTTTGGAACATCATTATCAACAAAAAAACTTTATGGGTACAATGGGTGAATAAGGTAAAATTAAAACAAAAAAGTTTGTGGGATACTAATGTTGAATGTGGTGATAGTTGGAGCTGGAAAAAATTTCTTCTTCTTAAAGACAAGATAAGACCTTTTGTTTGGTATGAAATTGGTAATGGTTGGGATACTTCTTTCTGGTATGATAAATGGGATGTTAATGGTCCTCTGTCTAAATTCATTACTAGTAGAGATATATATATGAAGCTAGATTCAGGAAGGAGGCAAAAGTGGCAGAGTTGATTGTTGATGGTGAATGGTTGGCCTGCTGTTTGGTTGGCTAAATATCCTATTCTACATAATATTAAGGTTCCACAGTTATCTCAAAATCCTGATAGAGTTACTATGGTTGGATAGTGATAATAAGAAAGCTGAATTCTCAATAAGGGATGTTTAGAAGAGTATGAAAAGTGAATATCCTAAGGTGGAATGGGTCAAGACAATTTGGTTCTCTCACTAGACATGCTTTTATTATGTGGTTATATCTACATAATAGACTGCAAACACAAGATAGAATGGAGAAGTGGAATAATGGAGCAGTTTTAACATGTCCTTTTTGCTCATCTACTAATGATTCAGTACAACACTTGTTCTTTCAATGCCAGTATGCTAGCAAAGTATGGGGTCATGTTAAAGATCTTATTTGTCTTGAAAGTACTAACAACATCTGGGAATATATTCTCTTATTCATAAAAAAAATTAAAAAAAAAAATAAAAATAAAAAAAAATAAAAAACACATTCCCTACAATAACAGTATTAGAAGTGTTCTAAGCAGAATTGGATTAGCAGCTTGTGTGTACAACATTTGGATGGAAAGAAACAAGAGATTATTTCAGAACTGTAAAAGAACTGAGGAAGAGGTGATTCAATCCATCAAAGAGGAATTGAAATGGAAGATTATGAGCTTAAAAGTCAAGAAATCTGCTGCAATTGTTAAAATCTTCAAAATATGGGATATTAATGTTGATTGATTTGATATGTGGAAGCTTGCAGTTCTAGTCACTTAAATAAAGGGATACTGGATGATTGCATATGATGTGGAATGATTGAGT
The DNA here is from genome assembly GCA_030686995.1 of Artemisia argyi. NCBI lineage: Eukaryota > Viridiplantae > Streptophyta > Magnoliopsida > Asterales > Asteraceae > Artemisia > Artemisia argyi. The sequence goes on along the minus strand of CM060676.1, from coordinate 42,286,510 downwards.
GTTGAATGTTTCTGTATGGAAATTTGTGATATCCCCTGGTTGCCTGAAAGGGGTGTTTGGTTAACTACATAAGCAACAGTTTTAGCTTATAAAAAGAATGTTGTTTGTCTACAAGCCATTACATTGTAAGATACCTTGTACTTTGGAGTTTCCATCTGCATGACTATACCTATGATAAACCTCAGGTTTGATCTTTTTTGGCCTTGGGAGGAAATTAGACAAACCTGTTTGGCTAAGTAGGAGGTCTGGTCAGTGGAAATGTACCATAAAGTAGGGTCTTACCTTGTGAAGGGTAAATGGCTTTGGAGGATGATGTATGCTGGGTGGAATAGAGAGGAGTGTAAGATGATCCTTCTTGGTCCACTCAATACACCATCACAGGAGGTTAGGTTGGTCATTATTGGGGGTGAGTGTTTCCATTCAGCTGAAGCCTTTCTAGAGAAGGAAATGTAGGCTGTTTCGGAAGAGCCCCTCAATGGATGGGTTATGAGTTCCTAGTGAAGCCACACTCCTTCCTTATCTTACTGTTGTGGATGTTGGTTGAATGGTTTGATGCGGAGGTGATGTGAAAATGTAGCTAGATGGTGGGTGCATCTAAGGTGATTGAAAAATCTAAGCTGGCATGATTCAAGTTAAAGTGCAGCTTTGGATTTCTTTGATATGGTTATGTGGTGTCAGAGATGATATGTGTTGACTGATATCGGATATCATTGTATTAGTTACTTACAGATATTGGATAGATTTCCTTTCGTGTATTCTCTGATAGATTCTAGTCAATCCAGTTTGGATTGGACTCGTATTGTAAATTGTCATTGTTGATCTATTAATATATAATCACCTTTTGCACCAAAAATATATAATGGATGAATCGGGAAAACATCCATTAGATCAGATGTCTACTGTCATCCTTGCTTCTAGGAGTGATAAAACACTGCATATCCTTCTTAGAAACGAACCGAAATAGATATCATATGCATTTTGTTTAGATTATCGAAAATTAATTGTAATGCAACATTTTTTAACAGGTGCATTTCACAAATTCTTTGATCTTTGACGCCGTTTTACATTACGGAAAGAAAATTCAAGTGGTTCACGCACACCCCAGTAAGTCTCTCATACCGCCTATGCATACTTTACATTTTGATTGCATGTAAAGTAAGTTTGATGGTGTACATATCATTTTTCTTTATTATGAAGTAGTTTCTATCATATACCTCTTGTTTAATGACTTAAAAAGAATTGTCAATCCAAATATAAATTATAACCTCTTGTTTAATGACTTAAAAAGATTGTCAATCCAAATATCTATAATACTATAAGATTCAGTCCCTAAATTTAATGTGGAGTTATGATGATAGAGTTTTTAGAGTTAGAACCAAGTTGGAGTCGTTTAGTAGTTGCATAGAGTACAAGATAGCTAATGCTCGGAATTCAATGCAGCCTCATAATAACTATACAATCATGAAAGGAGATGAAGTGCAAGGGTTGCCCGAATTGATCACATTGCATTTAGTATAGAATTAAAAGTCGGTTAGATGAAGTGCAAGGGTTGTGAAAGGTTGCAAGAATAATTAATGATTTAACCTAATTCATGCCTATATAAACCGGCCAAAATCACATTTAGTATGTATATTTGAAGATGATTCACACATCTTTTAGATCTTTGTAATTAACTTGATCTTCTTTTTTTCTTAATTTAGTTATCATACGCAGGTACCATGAAAATCACACAAGATCATGCATGCTCACATAAATGGAACCAAAGATTGGGATACCAACTATTTTCTTTATTTCTTACATATTTAGGTGATTGTTATAGATAAGCATATATATAGATATATGTATTATGTTAATGCATTTTCATATACAAGTAATTTATATGCGTTTTCTATTGACGTAGCTCATATGTGCGAATTGATTCAAGAAAATATGCACGAGCATGTATGTAAAGCAACATTTAAATGGTTAAATGATACTTTTTAGCGTGATTAGTTTATGTAAGTAGTTGCTTTCGAATGATCTTTGAGAAATATTAGGATGAATTTATCATGTGCAATTGAATTATTATTGAAAAGAAGAAGGTCCGCGCATCGCAAAGTGTTTTCTTTTTTTATATGTAGAATCATTATTGAGAAACCAATATTTACGCCCATTAAATGAGTTTGCCATAATATCAAAATATGACATATTAAAAATATCACATTGAGTAATAAATAGAACGGAAAAAAATACATAATTTTAACTTAAATCTGTTTGTAAATTATAATATCAAATAAAAAAGTTGAGTTTTAAACATAAGCAAAAGTTCAAACTTTTATTGAAAAACAAAATCGGTGCATTTAATGTGAAGTATATACAACATCGAGATGGAAGTGCAAGGCTTGCCGGAATTTATCACATGATATTTAGTAATTAGTATAGAATTAAAAGTCGGTTATAGAATGAGATGAAGTTGAAAAGGTTGCAAGAATAATTGATGATTTAACCTAATGCAATATATATATATATATATATATATATAGATATATGTATTATGTTAATGCATTTTCATATACAAGTAATTTATGTGTGTTTTCTATTGATGTAGCTCACATGTGCGAATTGATTAAAGAAAATGTGCACGAGCATATATGTAAAACAACATTTAAATGGTTAAATGATACTTTTTAGCATGATTAGTTTATGTAAGCAGTCAACTTGAATTATGAATATAAAAGAAAATTACATAATTTTTGTTCAAACCCATTGTAAATTATAAAAATTAAGTGTAAGACATAATAGTGGAGTCCAAAGGTTTTAGAAATTATTAATAGTGTGTTAATTTATATTCATTTAGTTAGCCATTTAGAATTGAGTTTATTGATAAAATTTATTAATATTAGTTAGAATTCAATGTTAATTTTTAATAAAATTAGTTGTACAATAAAATGAGAGTTGTCAAATTAGTTGTAACGATTTTTATACAGTTTATGTGCCATTATTATATATATAGTATTACTCAACCTTTAACTTGCAAACTTAATAAAGAAATTATTTAACGCATATTAAACTATGACCAATTAGATAGTCCATGTGTGCTTCATATTACCATGCAAAAACCATCTAATAGACAAGTATTGTAGGGCTAAGTAATAGACCAAAAGAACTAAAGCAATTTTTTTATCATGCAAATAAGTAATAGGCAAAAAAAAAACAAAGTCATCACAACTTAATAACCAAAAGCCTATATATAAAATACAACACCACAAAACCAAAACAACATCGAACACTTTTAAATTTTTATACATGAAAGTTAAAACATTTCATACAACATACTAAACAATAATTAAGTATACACTCGCCAATATACAGAAAGAATACACGGGTTCTGCATGTCTCGTAAATTATAACCTCTTGTTTAATGACTTAAAAAGAATTGTCAATCCAAATATAAATTATTGTTATAAGTCACATTCTCATTCTTGATTGCTGTTCCCTTCTGTCTCGACATTCTGTCTTCGTCAATTTTGTTGGCATATACGGAGTACTAAAAAAACAACGTAAGTCCAACGTTGTTTTGTGTTATACGAACGTATATTAATTAACGTGGCACTTCAGTATGTTTAGTTCTACGTGTGTCAATGTAATGAAATACATAAATTACGTGGAACATATAGGTGACCTGCCACACATCAAATTAAGAACCTTAATACTTCCAAAATTAATAATATAGTTTAATAAAAAAAAATAGAGTAACTCAGTGTTATAAAATTGACTATGATGTAGAGACTTGATCTTTGATATCCTATAATAATAACAATGTTAGTAGTTTAGACTTTAGATAGGAACATTTTATTCTCGATCTTAGAACATAAGCAATGCATCGAGTCATAAAAACTTGATGCATTCAACATAATTAAATTAAAGAAATGTTATATCCACAAACAAACTTTCATAAAATCATCTACAAAATGACATGTCAAGAGTTAATTGGCTTAATCAATGAAAGGAGAGAGAAATGGTCACAAAATCCACCGGTCACATGCTGACACGTCATTTTGTGAATGATTTTGTGAAAATTTGTTTGTGGATGTATCCTTCCTCATTAAATTATTGGTATAAAAAGCTTTTGGAAAAATCCATTACTACAATGGTAAATCTTTTAACAATAACTTTAAAATGGAAGAGTTGTTGAGTGTATACCTCGATTTAAATAATAATATAGTACAAAGCTTCAAAGACTTGAAAATTAGAAGCCTTTAGAAAAAGCTTTAAAAAGAAAAGAAATCTTACATGCTTGTCCTTTGTAAAAATTAAAAAAAAATTACCATTAAACCCTGAATTCAAGTCTCTAATACATGTTTTCCCACTGATCCTCACAAAAGAAAGCAAGCAATTACCTGCTTGAGTCATCATTTTCCCTTAAAAAGAAAAAAAAAAAAAAAAAAAAAAAAAAAAAACTCATCTATGCAATTCAAAAAAGTATTTCAAAGACTTTACCAAATAGTTAAAAGCTTTAGAAAAAGCGATACATTGCATATGCTCTTAAGCCATACGCTTTTGGTTTTTCAGTACTTGTATAACAATAGGTTGTGTATTTGAGACACAATATGGTATTAGAGGTAAACAGATAACATTTTCCCGTTCAGGCTATTTAGGGATGACAAATCATTTATTTAAATATACACGGCCACTCAAGATGTATATTTAGTGAGATTAACATTTTGTGAGAATATTATGGTGCTTAATATGGTATTAGACGTGATTGTGTGACTAACTTTTCTTTCAAAAAGTTACACAACCAGTCGTGCATTCACCCGACCTGCGTAAAAGACTCATGTTTTGATACAAACTCGTTTCAACACGTTACACAATCTGTCTCACCTGTGCATAAAGGTCGCATTTTTATCATAAATGTATATGATGATATATTGGCACACAGTGTTCCAGGTTCTAGTTTACATCACTACATTAGTCCTCACAAAGAATCATAACTACTACACACATCAACAATATTGGTTATTTGATTATTACAATATTATCAAACACGAATAAATCCATCAACCATTTATCAACATAGACGAAATGCACCACGTCCACTTGTTTCTTCAACCAATGTTTCAGTGGGACTGCGGCAATTTCTTAACTTATCGTGGCCCAGTTGTGCTCGTTCATTGTCTCCAAATCCAAATATCTGGCCACGATTACTGAGTACAACTGAGTGATACAAACCTGTGCTCACTTGTGAAATATGATGATCCTTTAGACTGTTAAGTCTGCTAGGCTTCAACACTTTATCAGATACACCTCTATCTGGAAACCCCAAGCTCCCGAACCCCATCCATCCAAATCCATATAAACATCCATTATCGACTAACACAAATGTCTTCCTCTTGCTTGCACACACCTACAAACCATAAGACACCTAATTATACAGTGCACCAAGATGAGGTTTCTTTTTTTCCAAACAATTCTAACATATTTTTTTCATTTATCCTGTTTTTTGTCATTAGAAGATAGCTTTGTGTCCCGTTTTTTCCAAAAAACCCTCAAGATTCAGGTTTTAAACATGATGATGTTTATATAAAGAAGTCAGATTTATGAATAAAACTGTTAAGAATACCGGATACAAAATGACCCAAAAGAGACACCTAATTTTTAGTCGGATGTATAAAAAGTAGAATGAACAAACAGGGACAATGAAAAAGTATGCTATTTTATAAGTTAATGGCTCATAAGTTCTTGAAATAGTGGTCATTTTCTAGAAGTTAAACCTGAACAGCAAGGTGTGTTTTAAGGCTGGTTAAGAGCTCGGGAGTCGTTTTATCAATCTCGTCACCATGACCAAGTGCACCACAATAACCTTTGCCCCATGTGTAAACCTGAAATTCAGTTATGTTATCGTTAGAACAAAAATATGATGATTTGTTGATTGATAATAGTGGATTGGACTTACGTATCCATTAGAATCAAGTGCAACAACATGCTCGTCACCAGCAGACACACGAACCACATGTATGCCTTTTCTCCTAAACCATTGAAGTGGCCGAGGGCTGAGTTCACTGTGCTGCTCGCCATGACCGAGACAGAAATTGGTTCCAGAACCAAATGAATAAACTGATCCATCGCTTGTCACAGCAAGTGCATAACTTGGACCAGCAGTAATCTGTACAACTGGACCAACAGTCACAAGCCCTTCTACAAGTTTCGGTGTTGATCTATCCAAGGTGTCACCATGGCCTAGTTGACCTTGTGTGTTGATCCCACATGTGTATACTTGGCCTTCGGTTGTGAGAAACATAGTAAAGCTAACACCAGTAGCAACCTGAAACAATGTGTGGTTTATAGTTTAGACTTAATTCGATAATATGCATATCAACGAACATTAAAACCAATCGTTGTAGGTGTGTATGTACCTGCTTGCAAGAAACATCCTTTAAGGCTTCAACAAGGCGAGGCTTGAATATTGGACGGTTTGTATCACTATGCCCACAACAGAAGGACGAATTGTCACCACAAGTGAACACCTACATATGTTCAGAGTCAATAATGTTGTATTTCTTGATCTGGATATTGAATTTGGATGCAACAACGACAAATTTGGAACTTGGAGGTTATACAGGATAATTAGAATCACATAATCTTAACTTTAGAATCACATAATCAGCTATTCAGCTGTAACAAAACTGGTTGTAGAAGATAGCGTTTGGATATGCGTATGTTTCTTGAAGTTGTAATAATCATATTACTTACTGTACTTAGTGAGTGTTTGGCAAATTCTGGTTCATAATCGATTTTGTTAACGTTGCTCCTAAACTTATTATTTGGAGACCTAATTAATCAAATTACTATAATTTTAAAACTATCCAAGCTCGAAAAACAGATGTTCTACAACTTGAACCCACAATAATGACTTCTAATACACAACGCCAGAGACCCAATCGGTAGCAGTCTAAATTCTCAAGTTAAAAAGATAGAGATGAATGCATACCTCTCCTGACTGCGTGACAAAGGCAGCATGATTATGGGAGGCGGAAACGTGTGTAACATTGACATGATACGGGAACTTAATCCGAGTAAATGCAGCACATTGCGTGGTTTCAGGACCATGACCAAGAACACCACACAAACTTGAACCACAAGAATAAACCTTTGAATCCTTGATCAGTAATGTATGATACCTTCCACTCCTAATTTGCATCGTCTAGTAATCAAGAAAACCAATAACCAATTAAACACAAAAACAAAAAAGACACTCGACAATAACATAAACCAAGAGTCATAACTCATAACCACTTAAATCTTTATAAACACCACATTTCAACAAAGTAAGCAGATTCCTCAATACGCTTATTTTTAAGGGTGTAGATATCAATATGCTTATCTTAAAAGCTTATTCCATCTAAAATAAGCAGATTTCCTCAATAGAGTGTTAGGGATAGTTTACCTTCTATAAAACAAATGAATAAGCAAAGACGCGCAAAAATAAGCAATCCTAAACACCGTCCTAAAATATCTTATAAACTTATCGTTTTTCTAAATAAGTAATTTGGAATAAACAACCTTAAAATGCTTACACAAAGCTACTTATTTCTCACACAAAACAATCAAAAGTGAAAACATAAAAGCCAGAAATCATACATTGCCCGAATAAGTTTGCACAACATCAGAAGACTCATTAACCGACTGCAAGAACCTCAAAACCCTCTTCCAACAGGCACCACACCTAGCCAAAAGCTCATCCTTAGCTCCATCACTCAAACCAACAAAAACCGAATTGGACCCACAAAGGCGAAAAGCCGCAAACTCACCTAAAGACTTAAAATTGAAAGGAACCAAGTCATACCCATCTCTAAAAAGCTTACAACTTAGCTCCAAACACACAAGATCCACACCACCCAACCCCCCACATGTCAAGATTTCAAGAATCAAATGTAAAGGCAAGTCATCAATATTTGCTGCTAAATCACCCATTTGGTCAAATTTTTATAAAAATTGGGTTTTGAGACGAAATTTGATGAAATAGTAAATGGGGTGTAGGAAATTGGATGAATTTATTGGTGATTTATATGAAGAAATAAACATTAGATGTGTGATCAAATTAAAAAAGAGTGAATTTGGAATTGTGAGGAAATGAAGGTGAATTATTAGTGATTTGAATTTTTGGAGAACATGTTTTTATTTTGTTTTTTGAAAAAAATAAAAGGGGGTTTGTGATTATTTAAAGGGAAAGGAGGTTAATGGTGGTGACAATTTGATGTTGCTGACTTTTTCTTTTATTTTCTTTTCTTTTTTTATGTGTTTGTTTCTCTCTCTAGGCTTTGTTTTTTAGGCAATAAGTATTCACATTATTAGTTTAAAAAAAAAAAACCGTACTCACATTATTACTTTTTAACTCAACTTTTTATTAGCAACACATTTGATATGTTTAGCAAAATTAGCTAGATTTGTAACATGAGTTTATGTTATAGCTATAAGCTTAAATTTAAAATTATAAGAAATAGTTGAAGTTAAAGTTTATTATTATTGTAGAATAACATAAAGTATATCAGTGACGGAGCCACATTGGTGGTTGGGTTGGCCAAGGCCCACCCTAATATTTTGCAAAATGTATTACTTGTGCTAGTATTCTGTTTCAAAATAGTAGTAAATTTGATGATATTTACATGGCCTTGGCCACCTCATTGTTTCTCTTAAATTTATTAGGGCCTGAAATGTTTCTTATACATGGTTTAATAGAATTTTCTTTACTAATATTTCGATTATATGATCAAAAATCATGTGTTGAGCTCTCTTTCGCACACAATGACATACTTTATATATATATATATATATATATATATATATATATATATATATATATATATATGGTTTATCGGTTGGGTTAAAAATTATTCATGAACAAAATCTAACATAAATTTTACGGATTTCAATTTTATTTTAGCCTTTCGTACTTTACACTTATTAATGTATATCTTTTTTCGGCCCACCCGAAAATAATATCCTAGCTCCGTCACTGAAGTATATCAAATTAAATTAACATATAGTTCAAGTTTTTGTGCGTCATTCATTATATTTTTAATTGTATTTAAGTAACTTGATAATTGTAAGCTTTGTTTATTTTAAAACCTCATTTCAACTTACTTGAGCTTATAAAGCCTTATGCTTATAAAATCTTTCTAAAATTTGCATGACAAACAAAATTCATGTTATATGTTAGCTTATTTTAATAATTGAGCGCTTATTAGCCTTTCTTCAAACTATGCCAATAGATCATGCATACGTATTGTTCTTTTGCTTCATACTATTCATTTTATCACTTACTTGTACTATACTATTAAATAAAATACACCGCACTCGTATACACTTAAAAAAAGAAAAAAAAAAAAAAAAGGAAAAAAGGAAAAAAAAGGTTAATAATAAAATAAAATTATAACCCTCATGAGACAAGTCACAATCTGAAACCTGATTGCGGTCGATCACTGGGTGAAGGGAGGGGTTGGTCGCTGATGACACGAAAGATCCTGAGACTAGGTATAATAAGGACTCCAAGCGATCTTCATCTCTCTAGTCATCTCAACTTTCTCTTTCCTATACTACTTCGTGACCAACTTAATGTAATAAGAAAACAGACACCACACAAACATAACTCACAAAAATACATTTTAAATAAAAACTCACACATAAACAAATACACAACTCGATATGTCTATTGACCCTCTTATGCAAATCGTCCCTGTTAAATGCGTAATATACATATTATTTATACTTATTCCCTCATGATTTATTATTGATTTGGTCTTAAGTGATGGATTATAGTTGTATTTTATGTTTAATGAGGCAAATCACAGAATGTTTCATCTTTATGTGTTATTGTTGGTTTTAAGAAATTAAAAGACCTCACACACTTTTGCCTTGTTTCAGGTCTTTGCAAAGTTGGAGTGTTAAATGTCAAGAGCCATAAGTCAAAGGGTTACTTATGCATCAACCTAAAGAAAAAGATAAAAACTGAACTTTCACACATAACATAGGAGGAACGATTCTACAGGGCTATGTGGAGATCGTGGCATCAGTTGAACAAGGTGGAGGCATGGGCTTTAAAAAGACCAGGTGTTGCAGTTGACAGGGGAACAGTTACTCAAATACACACAACACAACACCAACACAAAAACACAATTGAAGATCGAAGACAGAGGGATCGACATTCAATAGTTGTGATTTCTTCCTCCTATCATAAGTAGCTAATTTATTTTACTATCTAGTTAAAGGTTTTTCTATGTTATGAATCCAATTAGGTTTTGAGACTTGTTGATGTTCTTATTCTGGTACTTTTGGGTATTTGCATATTTTCAGTATTGTATGAACTTATTTTGATTAATTGAATTTCAATGTTTGTTATTCAGTTGTCGGAATTTACTAAGCTATTTAGAAGTTTAAGTCCGTAATTGCTTTAATGTTCTAATACTTGTAGCAATTAGCAATATTGATTATGGTCAAGTTTTCAATAGTTGTTAAGGGAATGTGTAATCTAGTTTAGATGAACCGAGCTTATGCGTTTATCAATTAGAATTGGTGGTTTCTCTAAGGTCTAATGCTATCGGAAATTAAGTCTTAAGAGCTTGTTTAAGATTAGTTATTTGATAAGAGAAGTAATCAAAGAGCTTGTTTTGTTTATCGATACAATAAGGAGAGACAGGTTGTTAGAGCTTGTTAATGACCATAACCAATTTATTCGCAAGTATCTGAAACGTGTTAATGTCAATGATTAACCATGGATTCATACTTAGATTGAACCTTTGACTAGATTGTAATTACTCATCAGTCATATCTATTTATATGCTTAGTTTAATCTCTTAATTTTATTCCTTTTTATTTATTTGTCAAAATCAAAACCCCCTCGTTAACTTATTTATTCCTTTTTATTTATCTGTGGAATCGACCCTACTTGTTGCTATCTAAAAATAATAGAAGTAGGATTTATTTTTGTTGGATTCGACACCCATCAAATTTTGGCGCCGTTGCCGGGGATTGGTGTCTTAGATTTATTTCTTTTTAATCAATCATTTTTAGTTTTATTTACTGCATTTTGTTATTTTTTTTGTAGTTGTAACTTATTTAATGCCCCGATCATTTCGTACAGGAGAACTTGAATACGATCCTGAGATTGAGAAGACTGCTAAAAGGTTGAGAAAAGAGGCTAGGAGAAGAAATTTTCAAAGAGGTTCATCGCCTTCTTGGCTTGAATCTTTGGAACCAAACTTCACTTCTGATTTGTTTGACCAGGTCACTGATAGTGACCAAGAAGAAGAAAGCATGGCCGAAAGAACATTGTGGGAAATGGCGACACAAAACATCAATCAACAACCCTTGTGCATCCAATACCCATAACTCACTGTCCCTTTTGAACTCAAATCCGGGCTAATCCATTTACTTCCAACTTTTTGTGGTCTTGCTGGTGAAGATCCTCATAAGCACCTTAAGGAATTTCACGTGGTTTGTTCAACAATGAAACCACGAGAAGTTACAGAAGAACAAATCAAGTTGCGCGCTTTTCCATTTTCTTTGGCGGACAAGGCTAAAGATTGGTTGTACTACATACCATCTGGTTCCATAACCACATGGGACCAAATGAAGCAACAGTTCCTCGAGAAGTTTTTCCCTGCCTCACGTGCTGCAAATATCAGGAAAGACATATGTGGAATTCGTCAATTCAATGGAGAGACATTGTATGAGTATTGGGAGAGGTTTAAGCAACTTTGTGCTAGTTGTCCACAACATCAGATTACGGACCAGCTTCTCATTCAATATTTTTATGAAGGTCTCTTAACTATGGACCGGAATATGATAGATGCTGCAAGTGGAGGAGCATTGGTACACAAGACGCCTACTGAAGCGAGGACTCTAATCTCTAATATGGCTGCTAATTCACAACAGTTTGGTACAAGACAAGAATGCCCGAAGAAAAGTGTTAGTGAAGTCAACACTTCTTATGATCAACGCTTGGATAATCTTACTGCTCTTGTGGAAAATTTGGTTATGGGTAATACACAACAGGTGAAAGCTTGTGGAATTTGTTCCGTAGTTGGTCACCCGACTGACATGTGTCCTACACTTCAAGATGGCTCACCGAAGCAATTGAATGCGGTAGGAGGGTTTCCAGGTCCACCACAAAGAAAGTATGATCCTTTCTCTAACACCTATAATCCAGGATGGAGAGATCATCCTAACTTTAGCTATGGATCCCGTTCAAACAATTTCCAGCAACAATACCCTAAACAAACAACTCACTCACAACCGTCATCCTCAAATTCAAGCATGTCTCTTGAAGATATTGTTAAAACGCTTGCAACAAGCACACAACAATTTCAACAAGATACCAAAAATACAATTCAGAACCTAGAAAACCAAATAGGTCAGTTGGCTACCTCTTTGAACCGATTGGAATCTCAAGCTTCGGGTAAATTGCCATCTCAAACGATTAATAACCCCAAGCAGAATGTAAGTGCAATTACCTTGCGAAGTGGAAAAGTGATAGAAGAACAGCCACATAAACCATCTAAACATGATTTGGAGAAAGAGATTGTGAAGGAAGACTCGACGTCTCAAACTGATCAACCGCAAGAAACAACCAGACCATGAGATGAAATCAAGATACCTCCTCCATTTCCTGGTCGTTTTGCAAAGTCTAGAAAACAAGAGCAAGAGAAGGAAATTCTTGAAACTTTTCGCAAAGTCGAGGTGAATATTCCACTTCTTGATGCCATTAAACAGGTACCTCGATATGCAAAGTTTCTAAAGGAATTATATACGTCGAAAAGAAAGCTCAAAGGTAATGAAAAAGTTCAGTTAGGAGAAAATGTGCCTGCTATGATTCAAAAGAAGTTGCCTATCAAATGCAAGGATCCAGGTATGTTTATTATTCCTTGTAAAATGGGTAATGTCGAGGTTGAAAGAGCAATGTTAGACTTAGGAGCTTCAATTAATGTCATGCCTCGTTCTATATATGAAGCTATGAATGTTGGAAAATTAAAAGAAACAGGGGTAATTATACAACTTGCTGATCGTTCTTATGCATATCCCGACGGTGTTTTAGAGGACATATTAGTTCAGGTTAAGGAATTGGTTTTTCCAACAGATTTTTATGTTGTTGATATGGGTAAAGAAAGTCATTCTAATTCACCTTCTATCTTGTTAGGTAGACCATTTCTTAAAACAGCTAGGACTAATATTTGTGTTCATGAGGGTACACTTACTATGTAATTTGATGGTCAAGTCATTAAATTTAATATATATGACTCCATGAAGTATCCTATTAATGAACATTCTGTTTTTAGCGTTGATGTTATTGACTCTTTAGTGCAAAAAGTTTTTGAGCTAAATGATGATGATTCGTTAAAGGTCGCACTTACTAACACTATATATCAGAAAGTGTAAATCACGAACTTGAGCCAAACTCGAATCTACAAGAAGCTTTTTCTGAACTCAACTCTCTTGCACCTGTTAATAAGATTGTTTCTTATCTTGGTCTGCCGTTGAATAATGCTAAACTTCTTCCATCAATTGTGCAGGCACCAAAACTCGAGCTTAAAAAGTTACTTGATCATCTCAAATATTTGTTCCTCGGAGAAGGAGACACACTTCCTGTTATTTCCTCTAATAAGTTGACTCCATTGGAAGATGAAAGATTGATCCGGATTCTAAGAGAGTACAAAGAGGCAATCGGTTGGACGGTTGCTGATATCAGTGGCATAAGTCCTGCCATGTGTATGCATAAGATCCTTTTGGAAGAAGGTGCTACCCCTGCAAAGCAAGTCCAACGCAGATTGAACCCGCCTATGATGGAAGTGGTAAAGAAAGAAATCCAGAAACTTCTGGATGCAGGTATTATCTATCCGATTTCGGACAGCAAATGGGTAAGTCCTATACAAGTAGTCCCAAAGAAAACAGGTAAAACGGTAGTTGAGAATTCTGATGGTGAGTTAGTGACTACCCGAGTTCAAAATGGTTGGAGGATCTGTATAGATTATAGAAAGTTAAATGCTTTAACTAGAAAAGATCATTTCCCCATCCCTTTTATAGATCAGATGCTAGAAAGATTAGCGGGTCGAGCTTACTATTGTTGTCTTGATGGCTATTCAGGTTTTCATCAAATACCGGTTGCACAAGAAGACCAAGAAAAAACTACGTTTACTTGCCCTTTTGGTACGTTTGCCTTTCGTCGTATGCCATTTGGTCTTTGTAACGCGCCGACTACTTTTCAAAGATGCATGGTAAGCATATTTTCAGAATATGTAGAGGACATCATAGAGGTATTTATGGATGATTTTACGGTCCATGGTGATTCATTTGATTCATGCTTAATTAACCTTGAAAAAATTCTTAAAAGATGCATTGAATCAAACCTTGTTCTTAATTATGAAAAGTGTCAATTTATGGTCGATCAAGGTAATATTTTGGGTCATATAGTGTCTGCCAAAGGACTTGAAGTTGATAAAGCTAAAATAGATGTTATTAAATCTCTGCCTTATGCCAAAAATGTGCGGGAAGTTCGTTCATTTCTTGGACATGCAGGATTTTATCGTCGCTTTATCAAAGACTTTTCAAAGATAAGCCAACCACTATACAGATTACTCCAAAAAGATGTTGCTTCCGAGTATGAGTGCAAGGTTGCATTTGATAAGCTGAAAGAATTGCTCACTTCGTCTCCAATCATACAACCTCCTAATTGGAATTTGCCTTTCGAGATTATGAGTGATGCAAGCAACTATGCTGTTGGTGCGGTTCTTGGGCAGAGAGTTGGGAGATCAACCCATGTTATATATTATGCTTCAAGAACACTTGATAGTGCTCAATGCAATTACTCGACAACCGAAAAAGAACTTCTTGCTATAGTCTTTGCTTTAGAAAAGTTTCGCTCTTATTTATTAGGTACTAAAGTGATTGTTTATTGTGATCATGCAGCTCTCAAGTACCTACTTGCAAAAAAGGAAGCGAAACCAAGGCTTATAAGATGGATCCTCCTATTACAGGAGTTCAATCTGGAAATCCGGGACAAGAAGGGGTCTGAAAACTTGGTTGCAGATCATCTTAGTCGAGTAGTGATAAAAGAAGAGCCACTTTGATGTTGATTATGGTCAAGTTTTCAATAGTTGTTAAGGGAATGTGTAATCTAGTTTAGATGAACCGAGCTTATGCGTTTATCAATTAGAATTGGTGGTTTCTCTAAGGTCTAATGCTATCGGAAATTAAGTCTTAAGAGCTTGTTTAAGATTAGTTATTTGATAAGAGAAGTAATCAAAGAGCTTGTTTTGTTTATCGATACAATAAGGAGAGACAGGTTGTTAGAGCTTGTTAATGACCATAACCAATTTATTCGCAAGTATCTGAAACTTGTTAATGTCAATGATTAACCATGGATTCATACTTAGATTGAACCTTTGACTAGATTGTAATTACTCATCAGTCATATCTATTTATATACTTAGTTTAATCTCTTAATTTTATTCCTTTTTATTTATTTGTCAAAATCAAAACCCCCTCGTTAACTTATTTGGTTAACTAGTCGTGCTCCGGACCGCCGCGTTGCAGCAGGTCATTATAGTTACCGAAGCTTTCAATTGCAGTATAAAAGCTAACTTATTTGTCAGGCTAAAAGTTGGTTCATGTAAGAATTATAGTATATATAAACTGATTAGAGAAGCTTTCAATTGTAGGTTACATATATGGCCAAGGAAGATGACAAAATAAAGCATGCAACAATAACCAAATGGTCAACGATAGTAGAACCTTTAAGGATTATTTCTACACATTTTTTTTTTTTTTTTTTTTTTTTTTTTTTTACAATGGGCCACAGTCCGGTCAAAATGGCATTGGGCCATTGGATATGTAGCAGGCTATGCAAGTGGAAAGGGACCCAACAGCAAAAACGACACCGTTTGTGAGGCTCTATTATATATATATTAATTAAAAATAGCCTAAACCAATCTCTGTGAAATCGCCCCTACTTGTTGCTATCTACAAATAATAGAAGTAGGATTTATTTTTGTTGGATTCGACACCCATCAGTCCCTGGAGGATGCGTCGCCTGTGAGTGACCAAGGTGGTAAGGGGGACTCGTCGGGGTATGCCACATAGGCTAAGGACTCGTCGCCTATTGCCTTATTAAGTCCATGTGTGCGTCCTTTAGCATGTCAAACCTTAAAATAGTTTTAATTATTAGTAGGCTTTAAGTGAATTTCTAAATTATCAAAATATATTATATATATATTCTAAAACCCATTGGGTGTATGTGAGTGTGAGAGCACTGTTTATGCTACAGTGCAAAACAGTGTCCACCTTTTTTTTTCGTTTGCTACAGTGCAAAACAGTGCTCAATTTTTTTTTTTTTTAGTATCAAATTTTTATTTTATTTATTTTATTTTTTATTTTTTTTTAATATAAAAGAGATACACCGCCCTCTAATTAAACAAAAGTCCAACCACAGAGGCCACATACTGCCAAAAAAAAAAATTTAACACAGGCCCAACAAAAACGAAAAAAAAAAGAGACCCAAAACAAACTTCTTTTAAAAAACAGATTATGTCAAATAAATAAATTAAAAAAAAAATGTCAATATATGCATATTTATCTACTAATGTACATTGGAAAAAAAACATATATAAATATATGAATTTACAACAAAAAAAAATCCATTTAAAAAAATGACATAAAACAAAACTCAAAAACGACAACACAAACAAAAAAATCTCAAAATAAATCATTCCCCGCAGCATCGCGCGGGCTATCCTGCTTGTTGTATGTCTAAAAACGCTATGTTTTAAATACAACATGTTTCGTGTTTTACTCATAAAAAGTTGAATTGTCAAAATGGTTCACTTTCACTTTTGCGTTAAAAAGGTAGTAAAAAGAATCATTTTCAAAAATGGTCTAGCTACACTAAAGGTTACAAATAGCGAGAGGCATGGCGGCATTACCAAATTTCACGTCCTAACGTCAATGCGAAGCTTTTGCGTTTTTAAAGCGTGACATAAGTCGGCACAAAATATAAAAATATTTATATATTTATATCATATTTCATATATATCAAGTTTCTAAAAATTGTATATAACAAATAAAGTTAAAAACTATCCTTACATGTAATATTCTTTATTTTTATTTTTCTTATCGGAGTTGAATAAAAAAAAAACTCGCTACGCCACACGTCTTAGCGTGTCTTTTCCCACCTCATCTCACGCCACGTCTAGAGTCGACGCCTTGTTCTATTTTGTAACATAGAGGTCACGCCTCACACCTTGGTGGCGCCTTAGCGCCATTTAGAACCATGGCTAGACTAATACATAGATTGTGTGACTTTATTAGATTTTTGACACGTGTTCAAAAGTTGATAGGGTGTTTTTACTATATCAACGGCTATGACTTTTGCTAGACGGTTTTTCTGTACAATCACTTTTTGTATTTTCGCAGAAAAACAAACAAAAATTACAAATTAAAAAAAAGAAAAAATGAATGTCTTTTTGCAAAAAGACAAAAAATAGTCGCAAAAATTTACAAATGACGGGAACTACTTTTTTTTTTGCTAAATCGTACTTTTGTGCAATCACTTTTTGTCATTTTACTTAAAAAAAAATCATAAATCATAAAATTTCAAAATTTTTTGATTTTTTTTTTGAAATACAAAATATGATCGCACTAAAAACATAGTTTAGCATAAAACATAGCCGTCCGTCTATAAAAAACTCCATCAACCAAATATTCTCCAATAAAAAAAAAAAAAAAAAAAAAAAAAAAAAAAAAGTGTACTAACACAGTCAAGCAGCCTATCTAAACCATTTTTTAAAATGATTTTTTCTTTTACTAATTTTGAATGCAAGAGTGAAAAATACACCAGTTTGGTATTTGCTCTTTTCTTCTACCTACTTTACCAAATACTTCTTTTGATTAGTATTTAATTTGTGTTAAGAGAACACAACAAATAGATAATCTCAATTGCAAATAAGTACTTCACGCAACAGCTCACTACTAACTTGGTAAAATTGCGTAGAAATAATCACAGTTTTTGCCATTCAAGCTTCAAAATTGGTAAAAAGAAAACAATTGTAGGTGTCGTTTGTTTTTTTCACAATAATCACTTTTTTCTTTTTTTCATTTCTTTTGTCTGCAGAAGGGCAGAGGTTTTTGTTTGTTTTTTTGCAGACATAAATGCTTCTTTTCACTTATTTCCTCTTCTAAATTTCAGACATTATCTTTCACTTCTTACCTCTTCTTTCACTTCTTGCCTCTTCTTTCACAAACCTTACATCTCTTTCTCAATATCCGTTTTATACGTTTTCATTTGTTTTTTAACGTTTTCGTTCGTTCTTTTACGTTTTTGACAGTTTTTTACGTTTTCGACCAAATTTTTATGTTTTCGTCTGCTTTTTTACGTTTTCGCCCGTTTTTTTTTACGTTTTCGTCCATTTTTTTACGTTTTCGTCCGTTCTTTTTACGTTTTCGCCCGTTTTTTTTACCTTTTCGTCCTTTTTTTACGTTTTCATTAGTTTAGTCCGTTTTTTGTCCGTTATTTTACGTTTTTGTATTTTTTTTATATTCTCATATGTTCTTGTCTGTTTTTTTACGTTTTCGACCATTTTTACGTTCTTTTTTCTTTTTTTTTTATGTTTTCGTTTGTTTTTTTACGTTTTCAGCCGACTTTTACTTTTTCTTATATCTTTTTCACATTTTCGTATTTAATTACATTTTCGTCTGTTTTTTTACGTTGTCGACCTTCTTCTTACGTTTTTTACGTAAGAAAACGTACAATAAAGTAAAAAATGTACAAACAGACAAAATCATATGAAAACGTAAAAAAACAGACAAGAACGTAAAAAACAGACAAAAACGTAAAAAAATGGATGAAAATGTAAAAAAAGTCAAAACATAAAGGACAAACGAAAACGTAAAAAACCGGATGAAAACCTAAAAAAACTGACATAAAAGTAAAAAAGGTCGAAAACGTAAAAACCGTTAAAAAAATATGCGAAAAATAAAAAAAATACAAACATAAAAAACGGTCGAAAATGTAAAAAAAATGTACCAAAACATAAAAAATGGACGAAAACGTAAAAAAATGAATGAAAACGTAAAAAAAACAAACGAAAACGTAAAAAAACAAAAAAAACAGACGAAGTCGTAAATAAACAAAAAAAAGGTAAAATAACGGTCGAAAACGTAAAAAACATAAAAACGTACCAAAATGTACAAAAACGAACGAAAACGTAAAAAAACTACTGAAAAAGAAAAAGAAAAGGAAAAAAAAAATATTTTAATAGCACAAAAAATACTAGTGAAAAAATGTAAGAAAGAAAGAAGTAATTAAATGGCACAAAAACAAACGGTCTTTTTCTTGTAGATAAAGAGCTTATGTGCACCTCTTTTTTTGCAGACATGATTTGCAGATAAAGAGGTAAAAACTCTGAAAAAACAAACGACACCGTAGTTACAAAACATAGATAAAAAGTTGTGAATTAAAATCTAGTTGAAAACATAGTTGGTGGTCAAAGATTGCTGTTCTGAAAAAATAATAATAATAATAATAATAATAATAATAATAATAATATAGAAAATTTAATGGAATCTTTGGCCGGTTCCGCTCCGTGGGCTTTTGTACTTGGTAGTGTTAACTACTCTGCCATATCCATGTGGCGTGTTCCTATTGGTTTAGATGATGGGATGTCTTAACCGGACCCTCCCTACCATGGGGGGTCCACCTACTTTAACCAGAATGTACAAGTTTTAAAGCAGACAGTACAGGCGACGGCAGCTGGGTCAAGTCAACAAACCCTCCCTAAGGAGGGTCCGGTTATCCCTACCCTAGATGATAACATCTATGGAAATATGTGTCAGATTCTCACTTAACAAACTCCACACTGTACGCTTCTTTCTTTCCTTCTTTAACAAGTTTCATTTTCATTTAATTCCGCGTTAGTCTTTGCGAGGAAGGTGACTATAGAATTCGAGTAACTTAGCTCACTCATTTTAGATTAAGATATATGAAATGTTACGAACAGACGTATAGCTGGTCAATCTCGTATTTATAATTCCAATGACACATGCTACTACTTTTTTAAGGGGTGCGTAGAAAATCGAAAAATCAAACTTAGTCGGATATGTTGGAAGTATTTACTCACAAGTGTCAACCAGATGAACCTTCAGGGGTATTTTGTATAAATATTTTATACTGAGTTTCTTAACTTTTGTAGTTTGGTTGTGTTTTGTATGGTTTATTTGTGCAGGGACTAAAGTGAAAGATCCTTGGCTATTTAAGCTTCTCTACAGCTAGGGTTTCCATCATTTTTACGATCTCCTTCTCATAATTCACACACACAAGTTTCTTTGTTTCTCATCTGAGTTTATTAGTTTCTGGGTTGTTTACCATTGTAAACAAGATTGGTTTAGATCATCTTGATCTGGGTTTAGGTTTGGTTATAGTTGATTAGTGTGTGAGTTCTTGTATCTCTGTTGTTGCACCTATTAGAGGGACAACAACCTTTCTCTTGTATTTGTTTGGTTAGCACCTGTGTTGGGGACTAATCTTCAGTGTATATTGTTATAATAAAAGTGGATCACCACGGGGTGGTTGGTTGGGTGATTATTGACTGAGTTCTATATCATTTTTACATGGTATCAGAGCTCTAGGTTGATAATTGATTGATTTCTTGGTTGATCTGGAGCTCGATTGAATTTTAGGGTTTTTTCTTGAAACCCTAGAATTTGGGGATTTTGTTGGTGCGTTCGATTGGGAGGTTCTGGTGTTGGATTCTTGAAGAATTAACACTTAATTGTTGATTCTTGGTTGATTCTTGGAAACCCTAATTTTTTTTTTTAATTAGGGTTTTGGGGATTTGTGGATTTGTGGTTTTCTGGGCTAATTCTTGGGTTAATCTTTCAAGAGTTATTGGCTCTTGGGTGATTGATTCGGTTTCTCCGCTGCTTTTGCACTGTAAGTGATCTATTTCTTCTTTTAGGGTTAACTGATTTGTAGTTTAGTGGGCGTAAACGGTTTGGCTAACTTCTTGACCTGCCAACTCTGATTGGTACGGATACCTGCTCTGGCCATTCACAGTCTGCTGACTTGAATCTAGTTAACTCTGGGTGTGAGTTGTTATTCCTTGATTGATTATTTGTTGTTTCTTGTTTCTTGCTTTGGTTGTTGGTTTGTTGATTCTTTGTTGTTTCTGTTATATTGTTTCTTGCTTATCTGTTTTGTTTTAGTTGCTTTCATTATGGCTATCTTGATCAGTAATTTGGACCAGAGTAATCCTTTGCATTTACACCCTAATGACTCTAATTGTGCTTCTGTTGTAAGCATTAAATTGGCTGGTGTTGAGAATTATAGGGTGTGGGCTAGTGCTATGAAACTTGCTATGCAAATAAAAAATAAGATGGGGTTTCTTGATGGTTCTTGTGTTAAAACAGATTATGTGGCTAGTCCTTTGTTAGAAGCTCAGTGGAATAGGTGTAATGCTGTTGTGCTTAATTGGATTTTGAGTTCTTTGACTCAGGATGTGTATCTTGGGCATGTTTTTTCTGATAATGCTTCTGTGGTATGGAAAGAATTAAAAGATACTTATGATAGGATTGATGGTTCTGTAGTTTTTAATCTGCTTCAAAAGATTAATACCTTTAAACAAGGTGGCTTGCCTGTGTCTGAATATTATCATAAGCTTAATTCTTTGTGGAGAGAATTTGATATTCTCACTAAGTTGCCTGATTGTACATGTGAAGCTAGGCAAGAACTAGTTGATCATGGTAGGTTGTTAAAATTGATGCAATTCCTTATGGGTTTGGATGATATCTACCAACCCATAAGAAGTACTCTCTTGACCAGGGAAATCCTCCCTGAAGTCAAGGATGCCTTTGTCATTGTATCAAGGGAAGAATCCCATAGAGGGGTTCCTACCACAACTGTTAAAACTGAAAAGCCTCAGGTGTCTGCTTTTGTTTCTAAAACCTATGATAATAAGAACAATACTACTTGGAAAAGAAACAATAATGGTAATAACTCTGGGTCTAATAACAGGGGAAATTATGATAGTTTGCTTTGTTCTCATTGTGGTTTGAAGGGTCATACTGTTGATAGGTGCTTTGAAATTATTGGTTATCCTCCTGGTTTTAAAAAGAATCCTAATCTGAAACCTGCTAATAATTTTAATAAAACAAATGATTTTAAAAGTGCCTCTGTGATTAATAATGCTTCTAAAAGTGGTTCTGGTAGTATGTCCCTGAGTAATGAACAGGTTATGAAGCTGTTAAGCTTGTTGAATGATAAACCTGGAACCTCTGCTCATGCTAATATGGCAGGTAGGGATTCCTGTTCCTTTTTTAACTGCAGTATTTTCTTTAATCAGAATTTCTATAAATTTTTTGGTGCTAATATTAAGTTGGATGGAGTTAATTACCAATTGGGTTGGATAATTGACTCTGGTGCTAATCAACATTTAACTAATAGTCCTCTTAATATGTTTAATTTGGTTGACATATCTGATTTAAAGATTACTGTAGGACATCCTAATGGAACTTTGGCTAAGGTTACTCATGTTGGGAATTTGAAACTTAATAATAATGTTGTTCTGTTTGATGTTTTGGTTGTTCCTGAATATTGTGTCAGTCTTATGTCTGTGAATAAGTTGATTAGAGATAGCAAGTTAAGAGTTGGTTTTGATGAGACTAAATGTTATATCCAGGATTTGACTCAGCAGAGGGTGCTGGGGACTGGTAGTGAGTTTGGTGGTCTTTATTTGTTTGATAAGTCTACTGCTTCTTCTGCTTGTGTGCTTAAAAGTGAGTTCTTTAGCTGTTTTGTTTCTAAAGATGTATGGCATTCTAGATTGGGACACCCTGCTAATCAAGTCTTAAAACTTTTAAAAGGCACTTTGAAATTAAACCATATTGATCATGGAGCACCTTGTGATGTTTGCCATAAGGCTAAACAAACAAGGGATCCTTTTCCAATAAGTGAACATAAGTCATCTGGTTTTGGTGATCTTATACATTTAGATGTATGGGGTCCTTATAAGGTTGTTAGCAGGGAAGGGTTTAGACATTTCTTGACTATTGTTGATGACTTTAGTAGGTCTGTTTGGGTGTATATGCTAAAAGGAAAACATGAAGTTTTTGATATGTTTCAGAGTTTCTTTAAAATGGTTTTAACTCAGTTTAATAAGAAAATTAAAGTTGTGAGGTCTGATAATGGTACTGAGTTTGTGAATAATAAAATGGGTAAATTTTTTGACACTATGGGAATTATTCATCAAACTAGTGTTGCATATACTCCTCAACAGAATGGGATAGCTGAGAGGAAACATAGGCATTTGCTTAATGTAGCAAGGAGCCTTATGTTTCAGGGGGGAATACCTCTTGTGTTTTGGCCTGATTGTGTTTTAACTGCTACCTATTTGATTAACAGGTTGCCTTCCTCTGTTCTAAATGGTAAATCACCTTTTTCTTTGGTTTATGGTAGAGAACCTAGTCTGGTACATCTTAGGAGTTTTGGATGTCTATGTTATGCCACTGTTTTAAAAGAATCTGATAAGTTTTCTGAGAAGTCTGTAAAATGTGTTTTACTTGGATATGCTAGTGGTAAGAAAGCTTATAAGCTTTTGAGTTTGGAAAATAGGTCTGTGTTATATTCCAGAGATGTAAAATTTTATGAAACTATATTTCCTTTTAAAATGAAACAAACTGATTTGTCTGATTCTCATCTGGAAATTAATACTTTAAACTTTTTTGATAATGTTGAGTCAAAAACCAGAACTCCTAGTGACTCTCCCAATGATGAAAAAGAGGATGTAGCATCTGTTGGTAGAGAAGGTGGTCTAGGTCAGTCTGGTAGGGTTGTGGATGATGTTCAGGATGTGCCTTTAGGACAGATTTCTTACCCTGGTGCACCTCAGCAACCAGCTGACTCTAGGACTGCAACTCCTTTAGATGAAAATAATAATTCTGAGGGAAATGCAATACCTGAAGTAGATGTACCTGTTTTTCAAAATAGTTTTCAAAATCAGACTGA
The DNA here is from genome assembly GCA_030686995.1 of Artemisia argyi. NCBI lineage: Eukaryota > Viridiplantae > Streptophyta > Magnoliopsida > Asterales > Asteraceae > Artemisia > Artemisia argyi. The sequence continues at coordinate 42,262,485 of CM060676.1, read as the reverse complement.
GGAAGGAATTACTAGTTATAGGAGGTCTAACAGATCTTCTAAGCCACCTGCTAAACTTAATGACTATGTGCTTGATTCTAAGCTTAGATATGGTCTTGATAAGTATGCTAATCATACTAGGTTGAGTTCTGATAATTGTTGCTTTGTTGCCAATTTGAACAAGTCTTGTGAGCCTACTTCCTATAAGGAAGCTTCTATGAATGTTAATTGGAAAAATGCTATGGATGAAGAAATTGTTGCCTTATATGAAAATGATACTTGGGAAGAGGTTGATCTTCCTGAAGGAAGGTTTCCTATAGGATCTAAATGGGTTTGGAAACTTAAGTTTAAGTCTAATGGTGAAATTGAAAGGTATAAAGCCAGAGTTGTGGCTAAGGGGTTTAATCAAAAACCTGGTTTTGACTATGATGAGACTTTTAGTCCTGTAGTTAAAATGGGAACTGTTAGATGTTTGCTAAGTATTGCTGTTCAAAATAATTGGAAAGTTTTTCAAATGGATGTTAACAATGCTTTTTTATATGGTGACTTAAATGAGGAAGTTTACATGTTGCCTCCACCTGGTCTCTTTCCAGATGATAGTAAGAAAGTGTGCAGACTTAAAAAGTCTCTTTATGGTCTGAAACAGGCTCCTAGACAATGGAATCTTAAATTGTCTGAAGCTTTGTTTGAGGCTGGATTTATTCAGTCTAAAAATGATCACTCTCTATTTGTTAAAACTAAAGATAATTCTGTTTTATACCTGCTTGTGTATGTTGATGATTTGGTTATAACAGGTAATAGTGAGAGTGAAATTGAGAATTTTAAAATTTTTCTAAGAAATAAGTTTAAAATTAAAGATCTAGGAGAATTGAAATATTTTCTTGGTATTGAAGTGTTAAAAACTAGCAATGGGTTGTGTTTAAATCAGAGGAAGTATTGTTTAGAGTTGATTAATGAATATGGTTTACTTGGGTGTAAACCTGTTTTAGCTCCTTTGCCAGAAAATATTGTGCTTAGTCATAAAGAATCTGATGATGATAAATTCTTGAAAAACATTACTAGTTATCAGCAACTTATTGGGAAATTAATATATCTTACCATGACTAGGCCTGATATATCTTATGTTGTGCATTGTTTAAGTCAGTATATGCATTCTCCTTTGAAATCCCATTTTGATATTGGCTTAAGAGTGCTAAGATATCTTAAACTTGCTCCTGGTAATGGTTTACATTTTTGTAAAAATAATCTTGGATTTAAAGTTGCTGCATATTCTGATTCAGATTGGGCTAAGTGTCCTGTTACTAGAAAATCTGTTTCTGGGTATTGTGTATTTGTGAATGGTAACCTTGTTTCATGGAAGAGTAAAAAACAAGCTACTCTTTCTAAGTCTTCAGCAGAAGCTGAATATAGGTGCATGGCCTCTACAACTTGTGAGGTTATGTGGATTCTTAAAGTTTTAAAAGATCTTGGTGTTACTGAGAGTTTGTTGCCAGTTGAGTTGTTTTGTGATAATAAAGCAGCAATTCAAATTGCTGCTAACCCTGTGATGCATGAAAAAACAAAACATTTTGATATTGATGTGCATTTGGTTAGAGAAAAGGTTTCTTCTGGGTTGATTAAAACTGTCAAAATTGACTCTAAAAGTCAAACTGCTGATGTTTTGACCAAAGCTCTTGGGTCTGTTCAGCATGGTGTTATGGTTAGAAAACTTGGTATGATTAATCTGTTTGCAGGTTCATCAGTTTGAGGGGGGATGTTGGAAGTATTTACTCACAAGTGTCAACCAGATGAACCTTCAGGGGTATTTTGTATAAATATTTTATACTGAGTTTCTTAACTTTTGTAGTTTGGTTGTGTTTTGTATGGTTTATTTGTGCAGGGACTAAAGTGAAAGATCCTTGGCTATTTAAGCTTCTCTACAGCTAGGGTTTCCATCACTTTTACGATCTCCTTCTCATAATTCACACACACAAGTTTCTTTGTTTCTCATCTGAGTTTATTAGTTTCTGGGTTGTTTACCATTGTAAACAAGATTGGTTTAGATCATCTTGATCTGGGTTTAGGTTTGGTTATAGTTGATTAGTGTGTGAGTTCTTGTATCTCTGTTGTTGCACCTATTAGAGGGACAACAACCTTTCTCTTGTATTTGTTTGGTTAGCACCTGTGTTGGGGACTAATCTTCAGTGTATATTGTTATAATAAAAGTGGATCACCACGGGGTGGTTGGTTGGGTGATTATTGACTGAGTTCTATATCATTTTTACAGGATACATTGAGAACCAAAAACCACGATGGTTTTCATTTTTGTGTTTTGGGGAAACCTAAACCGGTTCGGTTTGATTTTAGCCCTAAAAACCAACCGAAATAAACCGAACAGGCATTTAAATGCAATGTTGCAAAAATCGTGAATCGGTACTGAGGCGGTCCGGGGCCGATTAGCGATTTTTTACCGATTAATCGGCCGATTTCCGTGGAATTCTCTCCAAGGTCCTGGGCCGATTACCGTTTAATCGGCCGATTCGGCCGATTTTTACAACACTGTTTAAATGCATGTAATTATTGACAACAAACAGAAAAGAATCATACATTAATATATTCCACTAAATTAACTAAGGCTATGTTTCTTTTTTCATATGTTGATAAATCTGATTGAGAAGGACTTTATTTTTATACTCTAGACTCTAGAGTCTAGACATACAAATCATTTAAAGGAATTCGTGGGCCTAAAAAAAAAAATATTACATTGACAAACAAGTGATTCAGATATTATAACAAAAAAGTAAACGCGGCCGTTGAGTAAACTAGCAGGGTCCCCGCGCGATTGGCAATAGCTTTTTTGATTAGTTTTTTATGGCAAAAGTTTGATGAAATTTTGCTTAGTTTGTATTATTTTATTTATTATTATTATTATTTTTTTAGTAGTTTGCTTGTTTTGTACAATATTGTGAACATATTTTAGTTTATTATGTTCTTTTTGACAATAAATTTATGGATATCAAAAATTTCGTTTAGCTCGTGTCCGTTCGGGCTCGAGCCCGTTTGACCCGTGCCCATTCGGGCTCGAGCCCATTTGGCCCATTGCCCTTTTGGGCTTGAATATTTGTATAATATGCTTTATTATTTGTATTAGTGACATTTAATACAGGAATTGTATTTAAGTTGGTTGTATAATATACTTGATAATTTGTATTTCTTATGTAAGGGGTGTTTTAATAAGTGTATTAATTGTATTTATTGAGAAGTTAATTAATTGAATTTAATGTACATAATGATTTATTTGTTGTATTTAATGTTAGTATTAATTGTATGTTAGAATTAAATATGAAAGGAATTTCTATAAATAACATTTGTTGTACTTATAGCTTTAGAAGTTGTATTGTTTAATTTTAAGTAATTCTATTAATAGTATGCCTTTCTCCATTATAAGATAGCTAGATACTATTGTTTCGATTGCTTTTTGAAGATATTATTTAGGACATATAAAACTATAAAAGTTTCCTTTAGGATTTTCTCTTCTTTTTTTTTCTTTTTCTTTTTTTTTTTCTTTTTCTTTTTTTTTTTTTAATTTTTTGGTCACTAGTTTTTATTGTCATTACTTGCTTATGTAAAAATTTGCTATATTGTTATTTCCAGCTAACAATTACGTTGTTGATATTGGATATCCGAATACTAAATGATTTGGAGCAAGATATCATTTAGTATTCAGATATCCAATATTAATAACGTAATTATTAGCTGGAAATAATAATATGTACTTTAAAGTTTATAGTGAAAAAATCTACTGATTGTTAAAAAGAAGATATGAAAGAAAGCACTAAATAATTTAAGTTACATTAAACATTATACCGATAATTATTACTACATTGAGAGAGGAGGAGGAGAAGGGAAAAAAAAGTTCCTATTTGTTTGTGTAAACTTGCTTTTTTCCTCAAAAGACATACGGAGGAGTAATAAACAATTTGAATAATAGAAAATTGTTTCTCTAAAAAAAACATATAAAATAAGCAATCCCAACACCTATTTGTGCGAGAGTATGTATAAGAACATGCGGTGGTAACCCGCCGCTTTGCGGCGGGGGCATTTACAAAAGATTCTGTTGTCATACGATAGCCTGTCTAAATGCTGCCGTTATATTAGTTTAACGCATTAGTACAAAATTATGCGGATGGCTTCGCATTTGTGACAGCAGTCAAAAGCTGTGCAGTACAAAAGTATGCATGCTTCTACATTAGTATGTAGGCTGCATTTGCAACAGAGCTTGTGTGCGTAAAACAGTTTACTTTGGTACGTCTTACGTCTACTTAGTGTACATACTAGTATAATACACATACTGCATCTTACTTTGTACATAACATAATTTACATAGACCATGCCTATTTCAAAGCTGCCAGTGAAGTGGTATACATGGGGCAGTCGACCTTTCATGAATGCTAACCCCTCTGTAATTTGCGGTCGAATGATCGACGATGCCCTCAGAAGTAGCAGCAGCCAACAAACCATCACCTGGCACAGAAACGGGAGTACATACACGCTTACTTACACTTTTGTTTTTAGTTTTCATATTTAAATTAAAAAGGCAACACATATATATACAGGCCAACAAAAAAAAACGATGGAAAAAGTAACACAAAGGGATGTGAAAAGTATGGCAAATCAGTTTAAAGGCTTGGATGTACCACCAGAATAAAACGGTCAGCAAAATTTTACACTAACAAAGACATTAAACATCAAAGACAGCCACATGCAACCTATAAACTAAATAAGAACCTATGTACACAGAAAGAACAACCACATAAGCATGCAGTAACACACCACGGCTAGTATATAACGCAATATTATTGTTTTGTTGGGATATCTGCTAACAAATACTCGTAACATGCAACGTCATGGGAAACAACGACTATAATGAACGGCCACAAAAACTAATCAAGAAAGTTGTTTCCAAAAAAAAATAAAATCGGAACTTAGATCTGCAGGTGTTACCTACCTCGATGTTTGTGATTGCAAGAAACCCTGGGTTGCTTCTGGAAGTAGGTGTGCGATAAGTGATCAAACGTTTTGTTATAAGTAATAAAAAGATAAGTCCCACGTAAAAGTGGATCATCTATATTCCCACAAGGCTATATCTCGGTAAAAGTATGGACTCCCACTTGAGCTTGTAAAAACGGTGTAAAAATAGTTCGTGCAGTTTACCTTACAAAAAACAATCCTTAAGTTAAATCAATCCTTAAACTGAATCTAAAGATTGCTTGTGTAATAAAAACTTACATAAATAGTTTATGACAACTAGCAGGTCCCCGCGCGATGCAGCTGCAGGCACCCTATAATTTAATTTTTTCGGTTAATAATTTATATTATTTGTACATTTTTTGGTAATAGCTTTGCTTATTAGTTTTTTATGGCAAAAGTTTGATGAAATTTTGCTTAGTTTGTATTATTTTATTTATTATTATTATCATTTTTAGTAGTTTGCTTGTTTTGTACAATATATGAACATATTTTAGTTTATTATGTTCTTTTTGACAATAAATTTATGGATATCAAAAATTTCGTTTAGCTCATGTCCGTTCGGGCTCGAGCCCGTTTGACCCATGCCCGTTCGGGCTCGAGCCCATTTGGCTCATTGCCCTTTCGGGCTTGAATATTTGTATAATATGCTTTATTATTTGTATTAGTGACATTTAATGCAGGAATTGTATTTAAGTTGGTTGTACAACAGACTTGATAATTTGTATTTTTTATGTAAGGGGTGTTTTAATAAGTGCATTAATTGTATTTATTGACAAGTTAATTAATCATATTTAATGTACATAATGATTCATTTATTGTATTTAATGTTAGTATTAATTGTATGTTAGAATTAAATATGAGGAGAATTTCTATAAGTAGCATTTATTGTTGTACTTATCGCTTAATAAGTTGTATTGCTTAATTTTAAGTATTTCTATTAATAGTAGACCTTCATGCTTTATAATATAGTATGATATGATTACCTCATTTAATGAAATTTATCACTAAGTGAAAACTTACATAAATAACCCTTAGCAGTCAAATTTTCATGTTTGTAAGTTCACATAAATACTTTTAACTTTGTATATTACTTAACTAGTTTTAAGTATAATAAATTAGCAGGTTTTTCCTTTCTGATTTAAAAACAACTTTTAATATGTTTATCGAACAGTTTCATATTATCAGTTTATTACTTGATGAATAATACAACCACAAACAAATTTTTACAAAATTATTCACAAAATGACGTGTCAGCGGGTGATTGGTTTATCAACAGAGACAAGAAAGAAACTGCCACAAAATACACCAGTCACCCGCTGACATGTTATTTTGTGGATGGTTTTTTGGAAGTTTGTTTGTGGTTGTATCATTCATCTTATTACTTAGAGTTTGTCTGCATATGTTTAAACATTGTTTAAGTACAAACTAATGCCAATTTAAATGTTATTTTAGAAGAGAAGAACGTAACTTTGTTTTACGTAACACTTTGATACCTCGCAACAGAGCGCAAGTAAAAGAAATCCTCGTTAAAATACAAACAAGAGCAACGTTCATACGCAGAGGCGGAGGGGCAGAGTGGGCACATGCCCCTTGCTAAAAAAATTGTAGTGTAAAAATTTTAAAATATCAGGATATTTTTGTAATGTGTCCCCCTAATGAACCAATTTTAATGTATTTTTTTTAAAATATCAAAATTAGTCTCCTCGATCATAATTTTCTGGCTCTTCCCCTGCTCGTACCATGATTAAGCTTATTGATACGATAATGAAGCTTCAAATTACACAAACTCACAAAGAACTCATCCAACAAAATGGAAGCTCCATGCTACAAGTCTACAACTAGAAGAAAGAAAATAAAGAAAAGCCCATTAAACTCAGCTAAAGATGAAATAACCCTTCCTCTCATTGACAACTTTTGAATCATCTAATATGAGCACCCATCTTCCATACTACAGTACATTGTAAATTTGTAACATATCACCTTTGGTGCACCATCCTTGATCTTTATACACAGCAATTAATAGTACCAACAAAACCGTTAGTTTTGTTGGACCTTTTTATATGATTTAATTTAATATCGACATGCTACTGTGAAAAATCATTTAATACCAGCCCACCTACCACTCACTGACATGTAAAACATCATTATTTTGTTATAGAAGATGATTTGCATACCACTAAAAGTTGTCATAAACACCACTAAAGTTTTACTATGCATGTTTGTACTCTATGTTGTTTGGTTTTGTACAAGTTGCGTCTAGATAGGTTTAGGTGGTGCACAAATCATGTTGTTTCTTACTCAGAAATGATAAGTGGCAGCATTGGAGAACACATGGATATCAAGCATTTAGCAGTAAACTTAGGGCTGTTTGGTGGAGGGTCATATGGCATAATCAATGACAAAGGTAATGAATGATGGTGCTTGGTGTAGGGTAGTGTAATGACCCATTACCCAGTAGTGGGTAATGGGGCTACCCAGTAAATTGGGGGGAAAGGGAATGCATTGCTTTGCATTCCTCACCATTTGAACCAAACGGCCCTAAATGATCAGTGGCGAAGCTTGAGAATTCAAAGTGGGGGGTCGGGATCTAAATTTTTTTTCCTAACGCTATTTTTCGGGTAATATGTTCGGGTCAGTGATTCGATTCGGGTCGGGTCAAAAATTAAATACTATTATTATATAAAAAAAAGTTTCAATCACTAAAAAACTAAACATTTGTCCAAGACAAGTAGACAACTAAACATTAAAAAGGAGAAAAACGGTTGGTACCTGGTTCGATTGATTGGAGAAATTAGAGATCAGCCCTTCGACCTTTAAGACCCTTGAATTCTTCGATTATGGACTCCGAATCAAACTTGTCAGCAATTTCTTTTTCTATGTAAATCACCATATTGTTTGCTAGATTGTCATCTGACATCTTATTACGTAGGCGATTCTTGAATATCTTCATTGCCGAAAATCCCCTCTCTGTTGTTGCAGTCGAAACCGGAAGTGTCAAGAGTAGCCGACACACTCTTTCAACCAAATCGTACATGATATTTTTCCCACTTTCTACAAGAGTTTGGCAGAGATCAGAAAGAGTTGCTACCTCACTTAACTTGGCATTATTTATCCTTTCAACTTGAAAAGTCTCCAATTGACCAACTAATTGATTTCTCTCCTGCTCAGTAAAGTCCGCAGGATAATATTTCTCAACAAGAAGAACAATGTGATCAATGTTAATCTTTTTTGAACATAAAGTCGAACCAAGAGATAACAACTCCATTGATTGCTCACTGAATCTAGAATCCAACTCTTGTATTTGCTTATCCAATGTCTCCATAAACAAATCTACTCGGTAAAAATGTTCAAATGTAACATGAAGATCTTTTTTACGAGGCCGATACCGGGTAGATCTATATGGAGCACTCATATCGGGCATCTCTATTTCATGTCTTTGACAAAAAAAAAATAACTTCCTCAATTAAAGAATCCCATCCATTGTTTCTAAAATTATTTAGACTAACCTTTGTAGCTGAAACTAAATCCATTGCATTAAGGATGTCTTGGGATTTCTTTTGTAATCCTTGACAAAGTGCATCAGTCTTTTGCATCACATTTTTCATCATATTCACAATGTATAAATCTGTAAACCTACATAAATTGCAAATAACTTATATTAGTGATTTAGTGGTATCCTAATTTCTAACTCACAATCTATAAATTAAACAATATGAGATTGAACCCATTCACCCAATGACCCAAATGGCCAAATCTGGTCCTAAGTTCCTAACTGGCTAACTCCCAAATCTGGTCCTAAACTCCTAACTCCTTATAAATTAAACAATACATCAATTGATGGATTTAACAATTAACATACCTTCGCCTTTTGTGAAATAGAGAGAAAGCAGCCAAGCGCCGGCCAAGCAGCCAAGCGGCCCAAGCAGAAGCAGTTAGCAGCCAAGCAGAAGCAGCCAAGGAGGAGATGAGCAGCAGCCGAGCAGGGGGGGGGGGGGGGGGGTTCTCAGGTTCTGGGTTTGGGAGGATGGATTTGAGATTTGGTTTATTTGGGGGTGGGTCGATTGTGAGGTGGGAGGATGAATATTAGACCCGGTTTTTGTTTTCTTTTTTTTGTTTTTGTTATTTTTTTTTTATTATTATTATTTTTTTTAAATGGGCTAAATAACTAAATAAGTAATGGTAATGGATCAATTTTTTTTAAGATGGGCTTATATAAATGTAATGGATCAATTTTTTTTTTCTAAAACTATGGGGGGTCGAAACCGAATTAAAATGGGGGGGTCGAAACCGAATATACCGAAATTTTTCTACACGAAAACTATATACCCCCTATATCGCAAAAAAAATTTCGGGGGGTCGGGCGCCCCCCGCCCCTATTAAGCTGCGCCACTGTTAATGATTATATGTATGCTTCAAGCTTTATAATAACACATGGAAAACAATGTCTCAAAATCATAGGAGGGTACCCGAGTCTCTACAACAAAATTTTGAGCTCTTAAAACCAATAGTGGATAAAGAAAAAAACTGACATCAACGCAAACCTACTCGTCAACTCACACATTGCATTGAATCAGATATTACAAAAAAAATATGGTCTGTTTCTAACCTCTGCTGCCAAATTGTGATGTGGTAACCCAAACAAATAGAGGGGACGGATACAAGCCAGCATTTAATTTTCCAGTCTTCTGTAGAATATTAAAACATACCCCAACACACTAGAAGCGGACGATATCTTGGAGGCACTCATAGAAATGTGAAATATCAATTTTTTCCTTGCCCGAGTAGATTGCTTCAGCACTTGCACCAGATTCTCCTTGTGCCGCCATCTCGACGACCATATAAAGCCTCTTGATTGGCATCTAAAAACCATCACAAATTTGGTAACCATTAGCGCATTTTACATTTGTCTACCAAAAACAATGTTTCTATATTTAGGATCTTACTAACAAATTTTTGTGCTAAAAAGTTTGGACAGAGTTGTATTGTTGTTTTGTTAGCTTATTGATTGATCAAGTGCCGAATAATCCTACAACTTACCTATAAAGCCTTCAGATTTTTTCGTCTAAAAATTTATATACTAATCTATATTTGTAACTTTGTGGTAATAGTAGCAAAATGTTAAACATAGATCATAAATCTTACATCATTCAAGGCCTCAGCTGCAGCATCAACATCATCTTCAGAGAACACATTGATTTGTTGCAATACCTGAAAAGAAAGATTTTAACAGTAAATGGACCAGAACAAAAAATAGTACACTTGAAAGCACATAAGTATTAAATGTGCACTATGATGAAGATGATAATCAGGATTAAAAATACCTTTTTAGCATCTTCAGTGTTTAATGTAGGAACATTGTAAGTGACCGAGAAAGCATCACAAATGCCAACATCACCCAGGAAACCAACCTGACTTGTTGCACCGATAACCAGCATATTTTTACCCAGAAAGTTAACAATGATAACACAAACGATATAATATCTGATACATCATCTTGTTTTCAAAACCATATTATATTAAAGCGAAAATGAAGACCTTCGGAGGAAGGCGCTTTAGAAGGACCATCAACGTCTGAGAAATCAAGTTTGAAAAGCGAGGTCCAATGTTCTATAAGTCTGTAACACACAATAGGTCAATCAGCATCATATCCAAATTTCACTTAAATCTGAGTATGTTTGCATACTGTCTTCAACAAGTGATTTAGAACATAAGAAACCGCACTTTTCACAACACCTTCAAGTTCTGCTCCACTGTAGTTCTTTGTTCGTGCAGCTGTACTCAATCAAAATACAGATCATTAGGTTTACTATACTAAACACAGAACCCACCATTTTGATATTTCCAATAAGCATTTAGACTTAATCGAGTACTTGCTGGAAGTGATCACTAAATTGAAAGAAATACAGTTTGATCACTATATCATTCCGGCAACCCTTTTTGTTGCCGTACGAGGTAGATCAAGAAGCAAGGAGGCTTTCTGGGTTGGTTTGAGTCCGAGAAGGGTCGTTAGTCGTTACTAGGGTTTTGGAGCTATGCCGCCGTACTACCACCGTACCGCCGCCGTTCCTCTTTTTCTCTTCTCGCGTAGGTAAACTCACCACAACAACAACAACAACAACATATCCAATCCCGCAAGAGCGAGGTATGGGAGAGGTAGAAGTGTAGACAGATCCTACCCCTACCCCAGGCAAAGCCTAGGAGTAGAGAGACTGCTTCTAGGGAGACCTCCGGCACGTGCACAAGTGTGAGTGATATAGAAACCCAAAGTGCAAGGAGCAAAAGAGCCACAAGACAAACAAAGCACAGAGAACCAAACAAAGAACAAGGAGCAAAGCAAGTAAAGCAAGCAAACAAAGCAAAGAGGAACACAAGAGAAACAAGGAACGAAAAGGCAAAACAAACACAAGCAAGAACGCAAAGGCAAGCAGGCAGCAGGCAAGAAGACAACACAAAGGGGAAAAAGCAAAGCAAAGCTAAGGCCAGGGGAAAAAGCTAAGGCAAAGGGAAAAGAGACACCACTAGCCTACTAAAAGCCTAAAAGGGGACAAGCAAAGAGACCAAAACGCCTAAAGTGCAAAAGGGCCTACCAAACCTAAAACGCAAAGGGGCAAGGCAACGACAACCTACCACACGACCTAAACTACCCGCAAGTTCTAATCCTAGCTCTCCACTCGTTCCTATCTGAGATCATGTCCTCGGACAAGAGAAGCTCCTTCATGTCTAGCCTAAGTCTATCCTCCCACCTGAGCTTCGGTCTTCCCCTCCTTCTCAAACCGTCGACCCTCAGCTCTTCGACTCTCCTTACTGGTGCCGTATGTGGCCTTCTCCTATTCTTTATCTTGCTTCTTTTAAATAAAAACCGATCGGAATTATATAAAACTAAACGATTTCGTGTTAAAAGTTATTAAGCCAACCATTTTATAATAACAAAACTCGTGTGGATCTATTGTTTTTCATCAACACTCTGTTACGGAGTTTTGAAATGAAAGAAAAGAAAAGATGAGACAAAAATAGGCAGAAAAGAAGAGGAGAGGATGGTATTTTGACTTTCTATGTTGTGTTCCTGAGTTAGGAGATATGTCGTGTTCCTGAGTTATGAGAGAAAAGAAGAGATGATTGATGATTTTACAATTATATCCTTTGTTATATATAAAAGCTATGTTTTATATTAGGTCATTTAAGTAATTTTTGTTGATCCCAGTTGAGCAAATGATCTTATATAGAAGTTGACTTGAGTTAATACTTAAGCTAAAACGCGGAATATTAAAGCTTAACTTAAGAAGAATAATAATTCACTATCAACACTTCAATATATTAATAATACGAGCACTCGACAATGCTAGGGTTTTACAACCTTGAAGTGTAAACGAAAACTAAACAATACGTCCTCAATCTAACCCTAGGATCCTCTTTTTATAGGCCAAGGAGTCCTACTAGGTTTACAATACCTTTCTACACAAGATAAAAATATTCTAGATGTATAAAATATACACACAATTTATTCTATAATTATACACTCGTGTACAAGTCTATCTCTTCAGCAGTAGATTCACCAGCAGTGCTTTCCCATAGCAGCAGAATCAATAACCTTAGCTGCAGTTTCATCTTAGCAAACAGTTTGACTCTTAGCAGCAAAATCCAAAACCCAACAATCCTCCCCTAAACTTAATATTTATTTCTAAATGATTAAGTTTCTTCAAAGCTTAGATAGTCACTAGGAGGATGCTTCCATACACTTCCATCTGTTGGGTCACTGAATTCCCAATCTTTCTCTAACAAGGATTTGAACGTAAAATCCCCTAAGTATAAACAAGTCACTGAGTGAACAGTAACTCAGTGAGTCACCTTCAGGATGCTAAGACCGAGCCTAAGAAGAAAGGTTCTCCATTCAGTGAGGCGGAACTCAGTGAAGTATGATCTAAGCCAAGAAGAAGGTGATGGGTTCAGTGAGGATGACAATAACTCACTGAACCCCATGACTCCTCAACAACTTCATAGTACTGAAGACTGATGACAAGAAGACTGAAGTTATGGCGGGACTGGGCGGGAAAGTCTGAGCTGCTTTATTAAAGTGCTTTATCACTTTAATGTCAAACTTTCCCAAAATGGTTAAAACCAGTCTGTCATCAGAAATTGCCTTTTGGACTTAACTGAATGAAGGTTCCTTGCCAGAAGAATAATATCTTTCAAGATATTGTTAAGGAAGCTTTATGTCCAATGTATAATTTGTTGTTCTATACTTGTGTATAAATAGGAAGCATATGTGAGGAGTAAAAGTTGACAAGTTTGTGCAATTAATGCAAAACATTCACAAACCACTTTTACTCCTCCAAAGAACAACACAACCCCTGAGATAGCTCAGTGGGTCTTGAAAGTTGTCACTCAATATTGATTGAGTTTAGTGAGGAGTCCATACAATACTTGTCGTTTTCAATCCCAAGTGTTATTCCGCAAACACTTGGGTACGATTCTTTTTGATTAACTTCTAATAAAGAATTAAATGTTGGAAAATATTGTCTCTTATCTTTACTTTACTTTATTGTTAATCATTTCATACATCTTTGTTTAAAGTCATACAACTCGGTTACTTTAGCTTCTTAGTTACCGATAACCAAGTAAAAGGGACCAACAAGTGGTATCAGAGCCTCTGATTTGTAAATCTTAAACCTGTTTTCAAAACTTAAGAGTGCTCAAGTTTTTAAAATCAAGATCCCACTATGACTGACATAGATGTTCCCCAGCTTGTCGACAAAAAGGGTGGAAGTTATTCAGCAACTGCCCCTCGACTAGAAGCTGGCAAATTTAATAAGTGGAACAAGCGAATGCTTTGCTACTTAACTGGATGGAACCATATTACATTAAATTGATTAATGATGGTCCATATGTCCCAACAACTGCCCAAGGTTTAATTAAACCTGAAGCTCAGTGGACCCCAGATGAAAGGAGGGTGGTCAATCAAGACCAGCGCCTGAAAAGCATCATTATATCATGCCTTCCTGATGATATAATGGAATCAGTGATCAACTGTCCCACTGCCCAGCAGACATGGACTGACTTGGTTCATAGCTATGAAGGGCCTTCTGATACCAAAGAGAATAGAATCATGGACCTGAAGCTTGAATTCAACACCTTCAGGGCCAAGGATTCTGAAAGTCTCTCTGAGACTTATACTCGGTATAAGACCCTCCTGAATGAGCTGACCAATGATGGTGTTATACTGTCAAAACATGAAATCAATGTTGGTTTTGTCAACAGTCTCCCTGAGAAATGGTTAAACTTCTCTCAGGGATTGAGAAATGCAAACCACATTCAGAACCTTGAGCTCCCTGCCATCTATGGGAAGTTTGTCTATGAAGAGAATCTTATCACCAGGAGATACCCTGGTAAAGCTCAGGAGACCAAAAAGGCCTTGACAATTACACCCATATCAACTGCTTTCTATTCAAAAGGTGTTGTGCAGGATTTTCAGGATGGATCTGATGATGAGGTTGACCAAAGAACCAGTGAGGAGTATCTTAATGATCTTCAAATTGAATTTCATGAAAGAGCACTCCTTGCTAATTCTAAAAGGTTTTTTAAGAAAAACAAATTTCCTTCTAAAGCAAATGACAACACTGAATGCTTTAAATGTGGCAAAATGGGGCATTTTGCTAAAGATTGTTTTTCAAAAACAACCTCAGAACCATCTTTCAAATTTTCAGGAAATAACTCTTTTTCAGGCCCCAGCAAATTTCAACAAAAAATGCTTCAGTCTAGTCAAAGATTTGAAAAAGCCCCTCAAATTGACTTTGAAGCAAAGTACAGAAAGGAAAAAGCTAAACTTGCCCTTCTTGAATCATCCTCAACAGTCTCTCAGCCTCCTCAGGCTCCAAAGCCTACTCAAGCCAAGAACAAAGGGCTTGTTGCTGAAACATATGACTGGGATGAGGTTGAAGTGTCCTCTGATGATGATGAAGTTCACATCAGTGCCCTGATGGCTCTGTCAGAAGACAACAAACTTGCTGTGGGGAAGAGTCATGCAAGAAATGGTGAATGGGTCAACATCACTATGAGAAAGGTAAATCTTTTACTTTCTAGGGATGATAATGATGATTGGAAATCTTACTTAGACTATATTAATGTTGATCTTAAGTATGTTGAAGAGCAAAGACTTAATTTGTTTTCAAAATTTAACAAACTGAGTTTTGAATTAAATCATTTTAGAGATGAATTACTTGCCTTAAAACAAGCCAAGCTTGAAAGTGTTACACTTCAAATTCAAAACTCTGAACTTGTAAAACAAAATCAAGCTCTTCAGGAAGAACTTAAGAAAGAAAAGGAAATTATTTGGAAATGGACTCAGAAAAACCCCAAACTTTATGAAACACTGAGTCTCTCACCCAGCCCCAAAAAGGCTGGTCTGGGTGATGATCAACTCACTGAAGTTTCTTGGGAGAGTAGCCATTCTACAACTTTTCTATTAACCAACATACTCTCTAGCAAGGAACTAGCTCCCAAACCCAGTGATTGGATTGAAAGAAACAATCCTGATAGTAAATTGCCAAATTTTAACACTGGAAGAATCCTGGAGCCTGAAAGTCAGGCTATCAAGGAGCTGCTAGGAGTCACTGATGAACTTGGTCCTACTGAGTCCATCACTGAGTCTAAGTCTGATTCACCACTCCCTCCACTGAAACAACTTCAGGGAGCAGAATCCAATTCTGACCTTGCACCATTAGTCTTTCAACCACATTCTCCTAAAGAGAAATCAGGATTAGGAAGGACTATTCTGAAAAGACCTACTCCTGCACCCACTAAACACCAAAAACCTTCAGTAACTACTGAAGTGAAGCCTGAAAGCACTGACTCAAAGGTTGATCAGCTTGCTAAACTTGTCAGGATGCTGAGTGAGAAAATTGAGTCTACTGAGAAAAACTCTGACTCAAAATCTACATTGCCCTCAGTATCCTCAGGTTCTTCCAAACCAAAAACCACACCCAGACCCTCAGGGAGATGTGAACTGTGCAATTATCCAAATCACAGCACTGATAAATGCTACAGAGTCCTGTTTTGTATGATATGCAAACAAGAGGACCACAGAACTTGTGATCACATCCCCCACACTGCTTCTTTAAAAGCAAGGGGTCAATACAAAACCCAAGGCTATCAGTATGCCACACCTTCTAAACAAAGACTGAAGGCTAAGCCTTTCTCACCATGTCCTCACTGTGGTTTCAATGATCATCTTTCTGATGATTGTATGATGAAAGAATGTTGTGACATCTATGGAGATCCCTCCCATGAAATCAGGGGACATGACAAAGTGATTCAGTCCAGAAGGAAAAACCAAACCAACACTTCTCAGTCACCTGAGGCATCAACCTCCACAAAATGTAAAACATGTGGAAGCTCAGGTCACACAACTTCAGACCATGATTCATTAACTGAGTTCAAAAAGTCCCTGAGGACTAAGCCCACTAGAAAGTGGGTCAACAAGAAAAACTAACCCAGTTTACTGTTTGTGCAGAAACACATCAAGGATCCTACTTGGCATTTAGACAGTGGATGCTCCAGAAGTATGACTGGTGTGAAAAGTTTTCTGCACAAATATGTGGAAGAACCAGGACCCAAAGTAGTATTTGGTGATAACTCATCAGCTCCCACTGAAGGTTATGGTTCAGTAAACTGCAATGGTATAGTTTTTACAAGAATAGCTTATGTTAATGGTCTCAAGTACAACCTGATAAGTGTTTTCCAACTATGTGATGCCAAATACATAGTTCAGTTTGATGACAAGAGAGGGACCATCTTTAATGAAGTTGTGTTGATTGCCCCCAGGAGGGATGATGTATATGTCCTTGACATGTCATCCCTGACTCAGAATGGGACTTGCCTATTCTCAAAGGCAAGTGAGACAATCAACTGGCTATGGCATAGGAGACTCTCTCATCTCAACTTCAAGAGCATCAACAACCTGGACAAATAGAACAAAGTTCTGGGCCTTCCATCCCTGGTGTATACCAAAGACAAGCCTTGTTCTGCTTATGAAAAAGGAAAACACCACAGGGCATCATTCAAAACCAAACAAACCTTTTCCATCAAAAGCTGCCTACATCTCCTTCATATGGACCTTTTTGGACCTGTCAGTCCAATGTCCATTCACCATGAGAAGTATACTCTGGTCATAGTGGATGAATACTCAAGATATACTTGGGTTTACTTCCTGACCAAAAAGAGTCAGGCAGCTGAAACAATCATGTCATTTTTCAGAAACATTGAAAATCAAAATGATGTCAAAGTTAAACAGATCAGGACTGACAATGGCACTGAATTCAAAAACCAAGACCTTGAGTGTTTTTGTGATGAGAAAGGAATTTCTCAAAATTTCACTTCTCCCTATACTCCTGAACAAAATGGAGTAGATGAAAGGAGAAATAGAACACTCATTGAGGCAGCAAGAACAATGTTGAATGGCTCAGTCCTCTTAAAACATTTTTGGACTGAGGCAGTTAAAACAGCCTGCTACACTCAAAACAGGTCAATCATTGTGAAAAGGCATAATAAGACTCCTTATGAGATATTCAAAGGAAGGATTCCTGACATCAGCTATTTTCATGTATTTGGGTGTCCTGTGTTTATACATAATCACAAGGATCACTTAGATAAATTTGATGCCAAAGCTGATGATGGATACTTCCTGGGATATTCCCTGGTTTCTAAAGCCTTCAGAGTGTTCAACACAAGGAGACAACAAACTGAGGAAACTTATCACATTACTGTTGATGAAAGCACTGAATCCATCAGGTTCTCAAATTCCTCAGTAGAAGAAATTGGTATTGATGACTCATCAAGATATCCTCCTGATGAGTATCATCCTGAGAACAATCCCTCAACCCAATACCAAGCTGATGCTGATGTCTCCTATTACATCATCCCTCACAACCTACCCCAACCACCTACCAGTGAGTTCATAGAAACTCAGCCTGTCTCAAATGAGACTGACACCACTGAACAAATTGTTCAGGAACCCTCAGAACAAATTGTTCCTACAGTTGTCACTGAAGCACATATTGATGAGTTACCTCATGTTCCTGAGTCCGAACCTAATCAGGCTCCTACAAGCTCAAATTCCTATCCCAAACCCCAGGATAGCTGGACTAGATCCAAAATCATTGAGCTTGTGAACATCATTGGTGAACCCACTGAAGGCATGCTCACAAGAAGCAAGGCTGCTAAACTCAAGGCTGCCACTGCCAATATATGTCTTTATGCTGACTATCTCTCAGAGATTGAGCCTAAAAATGTCAAAGAAGCCCTGACTTATGAAAGTTGGGTTCAGGCCATGAGAGATGAATTGGAACAATTTGACAGAAATGATGTCATGACCCTTGTTGAATGCCCCCAGGGTGTTTTAATCATTGGTATGAAATGGGTCTTTAAGAACAAGACCGATGAAAATGGCACAGTCATAAAAAACAAAGCAAGACTGGTTGCCAAAGGATATAATCAACAGGAAAGTATAGACTATGAGGAAACCTTTGCACCTGTTGCAAGAATGGAAGCCATCAGGATCTTCCTTGCCTATGCAACTTACATGAACTTTAAAGTTTACCAAATGGATGTTAAAAGTGCATTCCTGAATGGTAACATCAAAGAAGATGTTTATGTGCAATAGCCTCCTGGTTTCGAAAGTAGTGAATACCCCAACCATGTCTACAAGCTTAACAAAGCCCTTTATGGACTGAAACAAGCACCCAGGGCATGGTATAAAACTCTTTCAGCCTTCCTGATCCAAAACAAGTTTGTCAGAGGAAGAATTGACAACACACTGTTCATCTACAGAACAAAGGATGATGTCATTCTTGTCTAAGTATATGTTGATGACATCATTTTTGGCTCAACAAGTTACAAACTTTGCAAACAGTTTGAGAAACTGATGACCACAAAGTTTGAAATGAGCATGATGGGTGAACTCACATACTTTCTTGGACTCCAAATAAAACAAACTGATAAAGGAATATCCATTTGCCAAGAAAAATACCTCAGGAACCTACTGAAGAAGTATGAGCTCACTGACTGCTCTTCAGTAAAAACTCCTATGGCTCCTCCAAACAACCTTGGCCCTGATCTCACTGGAAAATCAGTGAATCAAACCCTATACAGAGGAATGATTGGCTCCCTGATGTACTTACTTGCCTCAAGGCCTGATATCCAATTCTCAGTCTGCCTGTGTGCTAGATACTAGGCTGACCCTAAAGAATCACATCTCACTGCTGTCAAGAGAATCACCAGGTACCTGAAGGGTACTCCAAACCTTGGTTTGTATTACCCAAAATGTTCAGGATTTGATCTCAAAGGGTACACTGACTCTGACTATGCAGGATGTAACATGGATAGGAAAAGTACTTCAGGATCCTGCCAATTTCTTGGTGGTAAACTTGTGTGTTGGAGTACAAAGAAACAACAGTCAGTGGGCATGTCCTCAGCTGAAGCTGAATATATGGCTGCTGCAGGATGTTGTGCAAATGTACTATGGATGAAGAGCCAACTGAGTGACTATGGCATTTAGTATAAGATGGTACCTATATTTTGTGATAATACAAGTGCCATAGCCATCTCAAACAACCCAGTACTTCATCAAAGAACCAAGCACATTGACATCAGATACCACTTCATCAGGGACCATATCTCTAATGGAGAAATTGAACTACATTTCATCCCCACTGAGTATCAGCTAGCTGATATCTTCACTAAACCTTTGGATGAACCCACTTTCACAAGATTGAAAGCTGAACTGGGCATGTTGGACATAGAATCAGGGAACTGATCAAAAGTGTTCCAACATAATGTAAATTCTCTAGGTCCCTGATCACACCCTTCCTGAAATATTTTTGAATAATAATTCATTCAGGGGGCTCAGGATGAAAAATGGCATTGAATACCCTAACTAAATGCTCTAAGTATTTAGTTAGTTAATGTCCCAGGTAGGTAACTGAATCCTATTAAATATAGGAATATATGTCACTTACACAACTGGCATCCACTCCTTGGCCCCCCACATCTCTCTCACCAAACACCATTGAGCATTAAATGCTCCCTCACACACAAAAGTTGTGATGATTTTTTCTCTGCAAAAGTGCATTATTTGCAGAGCCGCACAACTGTTCACCCACGATGTGAGAGAAAATAGGGTAATGGGAATCGTGATATTTAATGCGGATATCAAACCAAAATTATTATGCCGTTTCGGTTAAATAAATTAAACCTTTGGTATCCGCAAAATCACTACCCTAATTCTCACCCTATAAATACCCCCACAAAAAGGGAACACACACACGCTTTTAAAATCATAACAAAACTCTTGCAAATCATTTTCAAAACTGCGTGTGTTTCCCTCACTGATACCCATTTTTCTAGAACCAGGCTTTTATCTAAACCAAATGGCTTCTTCTAAGGTCATAAAATACGCACCCAATGTGGATTTCCAAATGGAAAGCGTAGACCTTACCAAGAACAATGTGGTGGGGAACTTTGTCTATCCTGCTGGGTACCCTGAATATAGGGATGTGGTGAAGTTCCTTCAGAACTGCTTCCTGACCACCTCATTCACAAAAACCCCCTCAGTCATCTATCATGACTATTTGAGGGAATTTTGGTGCACAGCGGTGGTTGAAAACCCTGATGCGCCAAAAGAGGCCAAACTAAAGTTTACAGTCAAGAATGGAACCAAGTCCCTAACTCTTGACTATAAAACTTTTGTCAAAGCCACTGGCCTTGACTACACCATGACCTTCACTGCCCAACCCTCTGAGAAAGAGGTAAAGGAGGTCTTACTGGAATTGGGACCCTATGACAAAAATCATCCTGAGGTGACACCAGGGTCCCTATTATCCAAAGCCCCAATAATTAAGACCTGGTTCCCAGCTCCCTGGAGGATTCTAATGACTTTTGTCATTCAGGTTCTCTGGGGAAATAAATCCTCTACTGAGCAATTGAACACTACTCAGGCAATGATAGTGTTCTGTCTCATTGAGGGTAAAATGATTGACCTTGGAGAAATCATCTTCAGGGACCTCATAGCAAAGTTAGGGGGAAGTCTAGGCAAAAACACATGTCATATCCTAGATTTGTTTCCTGTGCCCTACAAGACTTGCTTGGGTCTGAGTATGATAAGCCTGACATAACAGGTTTTGAGCCTGATGTCCTACACAATGCAAATTACTCTCGTGACCCTCTTGAGGTTACACCAGTCACCCTGACTATGTATATGCGTTCTGCTATCCAGGGTGACAATAAAGTTTAACCAGTCCCCTCTCCCACCAAGAAGGTGAAGAGGAAGAAGGGACAGGGGTCCAGGAAGGTGGCTCAACCCAAGCCACTCGACACTGAGATCTCTGATCCCAAGCCTACCATGAGGCAACCACAACAGACCTTGACTGCTGACACCATGAGAGTAATTACCCAGTCACTAGGCCTGCAACAAAAGCCATCGGAGGGCACTGAGACATCACACTCAGTGTCCTCGGGCATACCCGTTCCCAAAGACTCTACTGTCATAAACAAGACAGTTGAGCCGGAACAAACCAAACCTTCACATCCTACTAAAGGCTCTGGCAAATCACAACCAGAGTCTCAGGGAGTAAGGGATCCTAAATCCTCGGTGGGGCAGCACTACTCCACTGAGAAGGGGGTCCACAAAGATTCTCACAACCCAAGCATCAGGGAGTTAACGTTCCTAAATCTTCGACAGGCCAGAACAAGCCTGTTGGAAAGGGGGACATAACCACTCAGGTGCCTGATGAGGACATTCGCAAAACAACGCTTTTGTCTGAGGGCACAAAAACTCATCCCAAAGACTCAGAGGGAAACATACAACCCGCTGATAGGGACACAACATTCATGACTCCTCAGGATGACATTGAGAACAACCCATCAGTGTCTGAAGGGGTCACGGGGGACAAAGATTTAGAGGGATATAAACCACCCGCTGATATGGAACCCATAACCACTCCCGGAGGTGCGCATTACTTGGGAACTGGCCTTAAAGACCAGGTAGGTAAAACCCAACCTACTGGATTTGAGGGGTCAGGACCTGGCCAAAACGAAGGCAAATCTTCTTATGAAGAGGAGCCGGATAACCTCCACTTGTTGCAGATTACCTCCCTGGCAGATGCTCAGGCTGTCCTATTTTCTGATGATGAATTTAACAGTGATGAGGAAGTCTTCACGGCTGGAGATGATATGGAGGTTGAGGAGACAGTCCCTGAACATGTTACTCAGTCTCCTCAAACCTCTAACCATGATGAAGATGAAACACATTCCGAGCCGGAAACCTCAGAAGACGCTCAAACTCCTCTCACTGAAAAAGCCTTCAAAAGATTCATCAAGAAAATGACTAATGTTTTGTACAGGGGGTCACTGAAGAGGTGTTTGACATGCATACTGAGCAAGCAGTCCACTATCACCTCCTCAAAGATGCTGTTGAAGAATACAATGTTGATGTCAGGGAGCAAAATTCCATTGTCTCTCACTCCCTGACACAAATGGCTTCTCACATCAATCAATTTTTGGAATCCCTAAAAGAGCTGGCTACAGGGGTTAAGTCAGTTCAAGAATCAGTCAAAGATGATCCTGAGCTCACCAAGAAAATACTTCAGACATCTGAGACATACCAAGTCAACACGGCAGCTTTTACTGAGTTACTTGGTTTGATAAAGGGTTCCAATGTTCAGAATCTCAGCTCCACGGTGGAGTCCCTCAAGTCTTCCTTCACACAGTTGGAAGCATCAGTGACAGCTCACTCCATGAAGTCCACTTCTCTGGCATGGACCATAGGATCCAGAATGACTGCCCTTGAAAGCTCTCAGGCCGCACTTGACTCCAAGGTATCTATCATCCATCAGGATACTGCGGAGATCAAGTCAATGATGACGGAGATGTTTCAAGTCTTCAAGGGTACCTCTACTTCGTCTTCAGTAACTCTAACACTTGCCATCACTGCAGCTCCGGCAATTGTTGAGGGGGAGAATGTTCCTGAAACCCATATTACTGATGAACAAGAAGCTGGACAGCCCTCTCACACTGAGGGGGAGTATGTCACTGAAGCCACACCGATCACCGAAGTTCCACCACAAGAGGAACCAGTCTCCTCCACTCTCATTCAGGACAAAGGAAAAAGTATTGCCACCACATCAGAACCTAAAATTATACTCCAGCCTGCCTCCACAATTGTCAGAGTTGACCCTGATGAACCTATCAGGGTCCCGTATGAAATCAATGGAAAAATCTATCAACTCACCCATGACCAAATACAAGACTATATAGAAAGAGTTGAGAAAGTGGCAAAGGTAGCTGAAGAAGAGAGATTGAGCAAGCCTGAACTGGTACAGGTTGTTCATGAGGAAGCTGAAAAGATTGGTCTGGATGCTGAGGCACTAGCTACTGAGCAAGCTGGTGCAGCCTTTAAAAAGGCTCAGGAAGAAGAGATGAATGCTCTTAAAAGGGAAAGGGAAGCAAAGCTGAAAAGAGATGCTCAAATCAGAAAGTCCAGGGTTGAACGATATCATTGGGTGATGAAGGAAATGTTGAAGCTTGAAACCATCACTGACATTAAAATCCACAGGAACACCAAACCCGCAATGGTCATGGTCTTCAGGGGGGCTGATAAAAGAGTTATTGACACCCATAACTCATTCAAATTTGCTGACTTTGGGATTACTGAACTTGATGAACTCCGTCCCATCATTGCCAAGAAAAACAATGTTGTCGTACATGACCTTCTCAAGTCACTGAAGGAAAGGTCTGACAGACTAAGATCAATGCTTGAAGTCCTCAATATTACCTCCCTTCTTCCTGCTCCAACAACAGGATCTGCTTCATCAAAAGCCACCAGGAGAAAAAGGAAGCACATTGAATCCGAGCCTGAGATCAAGGTCCCAGGATTGGATTGTGATAGGTCTGTTCCTGAAGGAATCACCTTCGTAAAAAACGTTGTGCTTGAACACCCTGAAAGAGGTCTATGCTTCATGGATGAATATGGAAACCCTGCTTTCCAAAGATGGTCTGATATGGACAGGGCAGGGGTCAAGGCAATGTTAATATACCTGATGTTGGCTTCTCCTATACAAAGTGCTGAAAACCAAAGGTTCTGTCAGGACCTTAGGGCTATGATTGAGAAGCATCCTGAGAAACACCTGCTGAGATCAAAGAAAGCTAAGATTGAGGGACTTGGCTATCATCTAAACATCTGATCTGCAACAACTATCTTTATTTTGTTTGTAATTTGTAGGAAAATGTAATAGCTATGAATAAACTGATGTTTTGTTTAAAAAGTTATGTCCTACTTACAATTACAACAAACATTCAGCAAGAGTAGAAGTACCCTGACAACTCATGCTGAATCAAGTAACACTTAGGCTATTTGTATGTTCAAATAGGGGGAGATTGTTGGGTCACTGAATTCCCAATCTTTCTCTAACAAGGATTTGAACGTAAAATCCCCTAAGTGTAAACAAGTCACCGAGTGAACAGTAACTCAGTGAGTCACCTTCAGGATGCTAAGACCGAGCCTAAGAAGAAAGGTTCTCCATTCAGTGAGGCGGAACTCAGTGAAGTGTGATCTAAGCCAAGAAGAAGGTGATGGGTTCAGTGAGGATGACAATAACTCAATGAACCCCATGACTCCTCAACAACTTCATAGTACTGAAGACTGATGACAAGAAGACTGAAGTTTTGGCGGGACTAGGCGGGAAAGTCTGAGCTGCTTTATTAAAGTGCTTTATCACTTTAATGTCAAACTTTCCCAAAATGGTTAAAACCAGTCTGTCATCAGAAAGTGCCTTTTGGACTTAACTGAATGAAGGTTCCTTGCCAGAAGAATAATATCTTTCAAGATATTGTTAAGGAAGCTTTATGTCCAATGTATAATTTGTTGTTCTATACTTGTGTATAAATAGGAAGCATATGTGAGGAGTAAAAGTTGACAAGTTTGTGCAATTAATGCAAAGCATTCACAAACCACTTTTACTCCTCCAAAGAACAACACAACCCCTGAGATAGCTCAGTGGGTCTTGAAAGTTGTCACTCAACATTGATTGAGTTTAGTGAGGAGTCCATACAATACTTGTCATTTTCAATCCCAAGTGTTATTCCGCAAACACTTGGGTACGATTCTTTTTGATTAAATTCTAATAAAGAATTAAACGTTGGAAAATATTGTCTCTTATCTTTACGTTACTTTATTGTTAATCATTTCATACATCTTTGTTTAAAGTCATACAACTCGGTTACTTTAGCTTCTTAGTTACCGATAACCAAGTAAAAGGGACCAACACCATCTTCTAATCTCTTTGAAAACTCTTTCAAATAGTTGGATCCAAGATCTTTTCATACTTCTTGCTGCATCCAATTTCATTCCATTCACTCTCACCAGGCTGAGGATCAAACATATTCTTCAAGATACGATACATTACATTTTCAAATGCAAGATTAATATCAAGAGCAATATCCATCTTCTTTCCATCATACTTCTCTTTATATAATCCCCATATAGCAATCACATCATCCCCATCCATCTTATCAAATATCGGTGAAATTTCCTTAAAACTTTGAACTTCATGATTTGACCTCATGAATTCCCAATATCCTTCACTTCCACCTCTTATCTTGAAAGTATATGAGATGTTAGGATGTTTTTGTAGCTAAACGCTTTTCCTTGATAATCTCTGGTTCTTCTAATTAAGACAAAACAGCAGAGTTGTCTCTTGCTTTTCTTCAACTTCTTCTGCCTTATCCACATCACTACTGCTTTCATCAGAGATCTTTTTCTTCTTCCTAGCAAAGGTCTTGTGACCAACACTTTTTCTTTTAACCCTTTGACTAGAATAAATTTTAGTCTCAGTCTCTTTTACCTGCTCTGCCTCAATAACTTTGTCAGGTACCAACTTCTTGTTCATTTGAGCAATTTGTTCTTCATCTTCAGCACAACCCATAGGATAGAAGGTATCCATTTCTCTTCTAGCTTGTTGATACAAATCAAACACCTCTTGATCAGACTTAGGTTTCAATTGTATCAATTTCCAGCCCTTCATATTCTTTAGGTATCTCTCATGCTCTCTTCTTTGTTGAAGTGGAGTTGGTCCCCTGAGAATTTTCTTCTTTCTTCTAGCAGCAACATCCTCTTTCTTTTTCTTTGCTGTGAACTCTTTCATCCAAGCTTTAACATCAAATTCTGGAACTTCTTCTTCTTCAAGTTTAACTAACTTGGAGAGTTCTATATCAGCATCCATTCTTATCTTCTCATCAACCCACTCTTCATACTTCTTCAATCTTCAGTCTCTTTATCAGCCTTTTCCTTTTCTTGTTGCAAAGTATTATACTTAGCACCAAAGAATATCTCACCAAATTCGACCCAAAGTCGTATGAAGGTGTGTTCCTAGGATATTCTCAAACTAGTAAAGCATACATAGTACTTAACAAGGAAATAATGAGGATTTAGGAATCTCTCAATGTGACCTTTGATGAGAGCATGCCCGAGCCTAAATCATCTCCTTCGGAAGAAGATGATGTGATCAATGAACCTATAGTTCAAGATCAAGAAAGGTCGCCGACATTACAAGTTAATGTTTCGGATGAAGGCAATCCTAAGGAAGTGAGAGAAGCGAGGGGTCATCCTATACAACAAGTCATTGGTGACTTGAATAAAAGGACACTTAGGTCACAAAACAAACAAGTCTAAGTTTTGGCATGACATTTTTCAAAAATCCAATTTGTTTTTGGGATAGGTCTAGATGTTCATGGATAACATGCATCTTAGGAGAACAATCTTTAGGTACTATTAGAGCTTATATGATTAAGGCTTATGTGGAGGCATGGATGGAAGACCAAATAAATGTCTTCCAAGAGGAAAGATATGTATCAACCCATTATTCAAACAATGATTGATAGTATCCAAGATTCTACGTGTCTATACTATATGTTTGAACAAAAAAAACTTGACACAAAATTATCTTTATTCATCTTGAAAATTTTGACTATGTTAAGTTTCCAGGATTAGATATGATATTCTTCACAACTCACACTTGTGTTTAAGATCTTGTATCTAATTCTTCTTGTTCACCTTATGTGATAAACTACATGTTGCATGCTTAAATTAAATTGAATAATGCTATCTCCTAATAACTAATTGCTTGTAGTTTCATGCATGAGAAATGATAGTAACTAGCATGGGTTTCTAGTCCACCCAACCTCAACTTAAGTCTAACTAGAACACTCGTTTCTCATTGAATATCTCTTCCCAACACCATGTGATCTAAGCATATTAGTACATGACTTAGATAGGTTGAACATCTTATCAAGCATCTATGTACCTTGATCATTGATAACATGATTAACTTTTATGTGCTAATGATGCGTAGGGATTGCACCAGGCTTTACCTCTCAAGGGATCTTGAGAAGCTTACAACCCCCACCAGGCAGTGTACCTGATCGATGTAGTATAGTATAATGACAAGTACCGGGGGATTGATCTTTCAGCTAGGAATAGTGTTGCTAGGATTAGAAAACCTAAAGACTAGGTCTAGAGATGAGGGATGATTCTTTTTGTATTTTGTATATTTTTAGGAAAGCAAGTAAAAATCTTAGGTTTAAAGGATTTGGGCGGAATTAGTTGCTAGTCAACTAACCCAATACTAAGATGCAATCAAAATAAAATACTAAAAATGAAAATAAACTAAATTAAACTAAGGTTGTGAGCAATATATGGGAGAAATGTGTTAACTTAGATTTCACTACTCCCTAGATATCTTTTACACGTTAATTACTTGTTATAGTCGCGTGGATGACGTATTGTATTCTTTAATACCATTCATGGGGTGGCGTACTTACTTCCCCAATCCTATGAGTGCCTACTTCACTCCTATGTCGAGCCGGCTAAGAAGCTCCTAACATGGGATCATTAGAATTTACTCATGCATTAAATACAACCAATAAAACCTAGTACACATCGGTTCATGTTTCCTAAGACGTTCAAGCATGTTACACAATGGAGATCTGCCAGTTTTCTTAAGCCTAACATTGAAATCATTCATCCAATACAACCATAAACAAGTAATCAACACATAATTAACATCTAGGTTTCATTAAATCTAAGCAAACACAAGATAAATCTAGCCTAACATGTTTAAATCAAGAAAAGCACAAGATATAGACAACCAACACATAGACATATTGATTGAATTATTAAGAGAAGACTTATCTCAATAGCACATGAAAGGATTCAAGGGGTTAAAACCCTTGAATTTACTGTAAAATACGAGCTACGGTTCACAAAGTTCGGCCCTAGGGTTTCTCCACACAAGTTCCTCTCTAATGAATGAAAAATAGAAAACTATATATAGAGTTTAGAAGGTGACGGCGTCAAGAACAAATGTCTGACGCCGTCATCTCGCCGCCAAATAGTTCCTCGGACTGCCTAGATCTGGGTCTGACGCCGTCATGTGTACACCTTATGCAGGCCGTCATGAATTTAACTCTTGACGCTCTTGTTGTGACGCCTTCAGGTTTCTTCTGGGTCGTCATGGATTTTACTCTTGACGCCGTCAGGATTTCCTTCTTGACGCCGTCATACACTGTTCCCCGCTTGGAAAATTAAGTCTTTGGCATTTTCTTCACTTTTATGCTCCAAAAACGTCCGAATTGCTTCCTTTTCCAGATTTCACTCCCAAAGTACCTAAATTCACAAAAGGAACGATTTAAGGCAATATTTGATAAAATAAATTCAATTCCGGGCTTAAACGACCCCCTAAAAGTGGTTTATTTTTCGCCTCATCATATACCCTTACATTTGAGATTTGCTTGTCCTCAAGCAAATGCGCTTTTATTCTAATCAAAATACAAGTTAGGGGTCATTTAACACTAATATAAAAGTAATTACAACAAAATAATAGTTCCACTAAAGACCAAAGACAAGCACGGAGGTCATATACTAGCACCTCACAAATAGTGTTTAGATACTCACATATCTCGGGTGTAATAAAGTAATATCACAATATGGAAATGGAAAAAATCTCTCACTACCTGTCATAGCAAAATAGATTACCATAGGCTTGGGAAAGGATCAAACCTCCACCACATGGCGTAAGCACCTAGGATAAACTATCAAAGAGGTCTTTTAAAGGGTTGTAACGTTAGGTGTAGGGATATGAAATACACGGTTTTGTTGGATATAGGCAGTCTTTACTGGTGGCGAGTTAACAATCTTGGTTAATTACATGTACAATATGGCGTTGCTAAGCCAAGACTAGACTTGACTTAAGCTAATAAATCAAAAATAACAAAAACATAAAATGAACATAGAATGAAAAGGGATGGTAGTCCGTATGTTTTTTTTTTTTTTTTTTTTTTTTTTTTTTTTTTTTTTTTTTTGCATACACTCTTACCCTACCATCCAAAATAATACATCATAGGGAATGGAAATTCCCCTTACACTTGAATCTTTACATACTTTATAATAAACTAATCTAATGACTCGAATTAAGAAAATCAAAACACTTGGAGTACTTTTAAAGATTAACGTACATATGGGGGTAATAAATGATGTTCTTCCCCATTACTCCATAAAATAAGTACTTTACCCATGAGTCCCAATCGTCCCAAAACAATATGTACAAGGATATGACTCGACTTAGCAACCATGTAATCAATTAGATAATTAACTTAGGGTTTAACACATAACAATAATGCACTAATTCTTCCTTTAAGTAAAATGCGATTTGGGTGTATATTTAAGTGGGGTGTAACAAATTCTTCCTTTAAGTAAAATGCTTAAAGTTAGAAACGAAAAGATAGGCTCGGAGGGGTGTACTAGGGTTTCGTGTACTAAAAATGAGTACAACGCTAAGGTGTGGGAAAAATTAGTTGACTTATCTAGCCAAGTAATATGACTTAAATGGTCAAGTAATTATGATACGGGTTTAACAAAAGGGTGATCCTAATGCCTCTTATCATGTAGTAAATCCTACTACACGAATGTAGTCTCACTAGCGGTCTCGGGATGCATCACTAACGCAAGTTCTAGAATCTAAATGCTATCGGTACACTCATAAGCACTAATAGTAAATGCTTTCCTATCAAATCTAAAGGCGAACCTCACATATTTGGGTGGAAATTTTTTCTGAATAGTACGGTTTTGTGCTAGTCATACAATCTCCTATCCATGAGACGCTTGCTATGGCTAAAGTTTCACTCCTAAATGTTGTAAAAAATTTTAAATTTGGCGCTAAAATTGCACTAACAAGTATTTCTCATAGTTTTATTACACATCTACCATCAAACAAACAAACTCAAGCGAAAGTGTATCTGTAATGTATCATCATTTTACCCTCCCCTTACACTTAAGATGAACATTGTCCCCAATGTTCAAGTAAAGAATGTAAAAGTTAAATAAGTAAAAAGAATGAAATCAAATACTCCCCTGATTCGCTCGGTATGGATAATAAGGTGGCCAGGTTAAATCTTCCTCCAAGAAAATGAACTATCAAAGCTTCCCTTCCAGAATAATAATCATCTTCTTGTCATACATAACCTGTAAATCCTGAGAAAACAGACAAGGCAACCTCGCATAAAATCGGCGGCAATATACATATGTTACTAAATCCTAGAAAACAAAATAAGATATAATGCTTGTGGAATGAAGTTTGCAGATTTTCTGGAGATTATAAAACTAATAATTCAACAAAAACTTTAAGACTCCGTCAGAAAAACAAAACCGGTAAAATTTCCAGATTTTTACATGTGACGCCGTCAAGAGTAAACTCATGACGCCGTCAGAAGTGACCTGCAGAAATTCTTATGTTAAGTTTCCGGAAAATTTCTGGAAAAACTTGGTTCTACTTCCTGGAAAATCCTGCAAAACTTCATTATGACTCGATACAAGCATTTGACTCTAACAAATACGAATATACATGTTCATTTAATATTGTGGAGAATCATGATCGGTTTGTTTCTTAAAAACATATTTGGGGTTTCCCCTTACACTTATCTTTTGCAAAAATACATTTGGATGAAGTTAAGACTAAGCCAAACAACAAAATAAAGTATTTCCACTATTTAGATTCGAAACATGATCTACCAACAATAAAAATAAAGCATGCATACGGAAGCAAATAACAAACAAACAAAATAAAATCACACAAAATCATGGGTTGCCTCCCAAGAAGCGCTTTTCTTTATTTACGAGTCTTGTAGCTAGACTCAAGGTCATGGGTTACTACGTGACACGGGTGAGTTCCTTATTGAGGACATCTTTGGGATCAAACTTAGGTTTCAACTTCCTATCGGTTTTCTTAGTACGGTATGACCTTTCAAACTTTTCTCTATCCGGATCATACAAAGTCATCTTCATATGCCATGATCCCTCGCCTTCTTTAGGTGGTTTGTCCCACCTCCATTTACACTTGTCTCCCTCTCTTTTCCACTTATTCATCTCTATATTAATAGGCATTACGCTCAAGAACTCAATCATCTTCCTAAAGACTAAGGGGTCCTCAAAAGGATCTAGCTCTTCATCTCTAGCTATGAGTTGTTCCACCAAAAGTGTCTTTTCAATGAAATCTTTTTCTAGATAGAATGGGCGTTGAGGTCCTATAAAGTTCCTTTCTATCCAAGGTCCATATCTAGATGGTCTCCTATAAATCTCTACCCAATGTGGTGTCGGTTCATCATCACAATCATAACTATGCTTCTTAACATCGTAAACCGACCAAGTGTCGCCTTCACCTACCGCTATCTTAGACTCCTTACAATCTATCATGGCACTAGCGGTTGCTAAAAATCCTCTTCCTACCAACAATGGGCATGTAGTGTCACTAACCATGTCTAGGACTTGAAAATCCACTAAGATAGTTAACTTTCCTACGTGAACAACTACATCCTTAATCATTCCAACCGGGTGGGCAATACTTCCATCCGCTAGACCTATCAATACCTCCGTTTCTTCTAACTTTCCTAGCTTAAGAGTGGTGAAAAGGGATAAGGGAATCAAGTTGAGGCTTGACCCTAAATCGGCTAGTGTGTCGAAAGCTTCGGATCTTCCTATTTTACAAGGCAAAACAAATATACCCGGATCATCAAGCTTTTTATGCAACTTGTTTTAAACGAAGGCGGTCCCATTCTTACCTAGTTTAAACTTCTCATACTTTTCTAGGAGGGCACTATAGTAGGGAGCACGGGCTAAGACATCAATGACGGGGCGTTCAAGGTGAACTTCTTTGAATTCATCGTCAAGGTCTTGCGTAGGAGGTGTTTCAACTATGCTTTTGACCGGTTTTATATCGGGTGTTTTACTTGATTGGTCCTTTTGAAGAATTTGGTTTTGTTTGAAACACGTGCTCGTTGATTTAACCAAGTTGTATTGTGGACAAGAAGTGGGTGATGAAACTGATGATATGGAATTAGCGTTTAGTTTCGGATTCTTGATCGTGTCGCTTGGGAGTGCTCCCATTTCTCGGTCATTGAGAACTTTCAACAATGCGTCAATTTTGGTGGTCATCTCGCTTTGCTTTTGTTTGAAATTGACTTCAAACTTGGATATGCGAGCTTCTTGAGATGCCATGAACTTAGACATCAATCCTTCAAGATTGTTGGTACTACCATAGTTGTTAGAAGGATTGTTGTTGAAAGTACGGTTGGAGGGTGGACCGTTTGGTTGGTAACGATTAGGCGGATTGGAAGAATTGTCTTGATTTTGTTTCCACCTAAGGTTTGGGTGATTTTTCCAAGAGGGGTTGTATGGATCACCGTAAGGGTTTGGCTCAGGTTTGAAAGTATACCACTTATCTCCCGCTTCGTTGGTACGCGAGAAGTGATTTTGTTCACTTGGCTTGAAGGCTTAGGAGCTTCGTAAGATTTCATGAGAAACTTGACTTGGTCCTCAAGTTCCAAGATCCTACGGTCGGAAGTGCTAGAGTTGTTCGAAGGCAAAGATATTGCCTTGACCGTTTTGTTGAAGTCACGGGGATCATTCCAACTTTCGTTGTCATAGAGAGCAAGATCTTCTATGAGTTCCCATGATTGTTCCGCACTTAGATCACGTAGCTTACCACCGGCCGATTGGTCAATGGCTCGCCTCGTGGAGAGATCGATATGGTCATAAAAGATTTGGACTTGGAGCCAAAGATCTATGCCATGATGAGGGACTTTTTGGAGTAAGTCCTTGAAACGAGTCCATGCTTCATAAAGAGTTTCACCTTGACGTTGTTGGAACATCAAGATGTCATTTCTAAGCTTAGTAGTTCTCCCCGGTGGGAAAAATTGAGCAAGGAAACGAGTGGTGAGATCATCCCATGTGGTGATGGATCCCGCAGGTAAACGTTCAAGCCATTGACTAGCTTGATCACGTAGAGAGAATTGGAATAAGCGTAGTCGGGTTGTCTCTCTAGTTGCAACATCTAGGTCTATGGAATCTACGATTTTTAGGAAGTCCTTGAGATGTTGATTTGGATCTTCGGAACGAAGTCCATGGAATGCACATCTGCTTTGCACTAACCGGATGGTGTCGGATCGCAAGGGGGTCACATTGGCTCCGGTGAGCTCAATGGTGTTTCGGTAGCCTTGGTGGCTAGGTCGGGAATACTCTCCTAAGGTTCGGGGCCTAAGAGGTTCTAGTGGTGGGTTTTGTTGTGGTGGGATGACGGGTTCAAAGATGTTCCTATCATCCATGATGTCGGGTGGTGAAAAGTTACGAACAAAAACACAAAGAATTAAGATAGACTAAACAGAACCTAAAAATAAAAACAAAATCTTACTAGAAAGGAATCTAGCAAGTAGACCTAATAAAAAGAGATTCTAACCTAGACAATAACTTTTCCCCGGGCTGCGGCGACAAAAACTTGATGCGTAGGGATTGCACCAGGCTTTACCTCTCAAGGGATATTGAGAAGCTTACAACCCCCACCAGGCAGTGTACCTGATCGATGTAGTATAGTATAATGACAAGTACCGGGGGATTGATCGTTCAGCTAGGAATAGTGTCGCTAGGATTAGAAAACCTAAAGACTAGGTCTAGAGATGAGGGATGATTCTTTTTGTATTTTTTATATTTTTAGGAAAGCAAGTAAAAATCTCGGGTTTAAAGGATTTGGGCAGAATTAGTTGCTAGTCAACTAACCCAATACTAAGATGCAATCAAAATAAAATACTAAAAATGAAAATAAACTAAATTAAACTAAGGTTGTGAGCAATATATGGGAGAAATGCGTTTACTTAGATTTCACTACTCCCTAGATATTTTTTACACGTTAATTACTTGTTATAGTTGCGTGGATGACGGATTGTATTCCTTAATACCATTCATGGGGTGGCGTACTTACTTCCCCAATCCTATGAGTGCCTACTTCACTCGTATGTCGAGCCGGCTAAGAAGCTCCTAACATGGGATCATTAGAATTTACTCATGCATTAAATACAACCAATAAAACCTAGTACACATCGGTTCATGTTTCCTAAGACGTTCAAGCATGTTACACAATGGAGATCTGCCAGTTTTCTTTAGCCTAACATTGAAATCATTCATCCAATACAACCATAAACAAGTAATCAGCACATAATTAACATCTAGGTTTCATTAAATCTAAGCAAACACAAGATAAATCTAGCCTAACATGTTGAAATCAAGACAAGCACAAGATATAGACAACCAACACATAGACATATTGATTGAATTAAGAGAAGACTTATCTCAATAGCACATGAAAGGATTCAAGGAGTTAAAACCCTTGAATTTACTATAAAATACGAGCTAGGGTTCACAAAGTTCGGCCCTAGGGTTTCTCCACACAAGTTCCTTTCTAATGAATGAAAAATAGAAAACTATATATATACAGTTTAGAAGGTGACGACGTCAAGAACAAATGTCTGACACCGTCATCTCACCGCAAAATAGTTCCTCGGACTGCCTAGATCTGGGTCTGACGCCGTCATGTGTACACCTTATGCAGGCCGTCATGAATTTAACTCTTGACGCTCTTGTTGTGACGCCTTCAAGTTTCTTCTGGGTCGTCATGGATTTTACTCTTGACGCCATCAGGATTTCCTTCTTGACGCCGTCATACACTATTCTCAGCTTGGAAAATTAAGTCTTTGGCATTTTCTTCACTTTTATGCTCCAAAAACGTCCGAATTGCTTCTTTTTCCAGATTTCACTCCCAAAGTACCTAAAATCACAAAAGGAATGATTTAGGGCAATATTTGATCAAATAAATTCAATTCCGGGCTTAAATAACCCCCTAAAAGTGGTTCATTTTTTGCCTCATCAGCTAAGAATCCTATCTACCAACTTAATTCATCTCTAAAAGGAGTAATCTTGCTAGTTACCTTGACATCAAACCTTGCTTAAATTAAATAACACTTAAAACACATTCAAAATGGATATGGAAGAGGAGTTTTTTGGGTCATCATACCACTTTAATGATGGTACGAGAATGATGACAAGGGAAGAAGAGGAAAACATTGATTGGGACAACATCAGTTGTGCGGAAATCCCAATTGTGAGAGATTTCGTCAAACTTTGTTTTGTCGAAGATGAAATTTGGGCCAAGATTGAAGGAAAACTTGGCGAACCCCTTGAGAATGATCACACTCATAGATTTGCATGTTGCACTACCAATGGTGTGATTGAGCGGAAAATTCTCGCTTTATGTGAGGAAATTAGAGAACTACACAAATCAATCAACAATGACATGTTAGTGATGACCGTCATTCTCAAAGACATCTCAAGGGTGACTCTTCAAGAAAAGGATGAAGAGTGAAGTAGTAAAAACTTGCTCTAGTAGTAATAATCTAGGCCTTTTCACAAGCTTGTATGAATAAAATATGATAGGATTGAATGATGTTCTTCTTGTATGTCCTTCATTATGTGTGTTTAATAAAATGCTTGTGATGCTTGTTTCCTTAATATGATTTCTTTTGATATTTGGCATCTATAATAATTGATTTCCTACAATCACATATATTTATTCTTGTGTCTTGCTCAACATTTGGATAGTGGAGTCATCTTGGACACTAATATATATATTGTTATAATGTGAACTAACCCATGTTGCAAGTCTTCAAATGGTAACCTAACCCATTTTTGGAACTTTCACATGAGAAGATTTCTTGTTTGTTGCATGTTGTGATTTCTATGTGTAGCTAGGCCACCGCAAAGGTGAGGCTCTTGACCCATGAATCCCCGCCTTAGAACAAGGAGGAGCAGCGATCTAGGGGGAGCTATGTTCAAGGGGGAGCACACTCGGGTGCACATACAAGCTAGCTCATTTTTTCCACAGGCCCAAGTTCGAAACCTGGCTTGATTGGAAGTCCCGCCTTTTTGATTCGACAAAAGGGGGAGAAAGAAAGCAAGAACGTGAAGACCATTCAAGAATTGTTAAAGGCTTCACCAAATTACAAGGCAAAGGTCAAGACGTAATCTACACCAAAGGCGCGCTTTGTCTTCGCTAAGTTTTGTAATTTTATTTGCTTTCGGTTTTTATTTGTCATCATCAAAAAGGGGGAGACTTTGAAAGTCGATTTTCCCCTTACCCGACAAATGTGGATCTTTCAATACAGGTATGAATATGTTATGTGCTTAATTGAGAACATTCAAAACGAGTTTTGAGACTTGAGAGATCCTACTTTTAAAACACCCATTCATGGGAAAATGCCAACTCATGTTTTATTACTATCGCCTCTAGCCAAGGCTTTTCTAAACTAAGGGAGCTTATATATTTCACATGACATCGTGTTGAAGCAACCATATGCTCATATCCCGTGCTTACGTCTTCTCTAATTACGTAACGGGTTTACTCTTATTGATCAAACTAAGTCAAATGTCACTTTGCGTAAACACATCCTTGCTCACTTGGGTTATGCTTTACATCAAGGCAAAGCACTTAAATTGTTTGAACCAAGGCATTAGTTGAGAAAATCGAGTCGTGGAGAGTCACGAGATATGAAACTATGGATTCTCGACGTTGTGTTACTTAAACTTATAAGTAACCTATGATTTTCTCAACTTATAATCTTAATTGTCTAAACCTTTTCTTCTTAATGACAATTAGATTATGTCTTAATCTTCTCTTAATCTCATTTCTACAAAAGACAAATCCAACCATATCCAAATCATATATTCTCTTACACAATCTCTTACACTCTTACATATTCCCTTACACACTTTACATCTCAACCATTCATTCCCTTACAACACATCTCAACCTTCCAATTTCAACACATGGGATTTAATTTGAATCCCAAATATGGCTCCATTGATCCTAACCATTCAATTCAAACTAAACACATCTCAACCATCCATCTTATTTCTCCCCCCCATGATTTGGAATATTCCACTAGCATATTCTTTCTTCCTCTCCATTCCATCAGATGTGTCTGATCCTCACCATCTATTTCAAACCAAAACCATCTCAACCATTGATTCACCCTTTTCCCCCAAGCAAAGCATATTCCTTGGGAATATCCCTTCTCAATCCAAACCTAGGCTTCTTTGATCCTAGCCATCCATTTCAAATAAACACATCTCAACCCTTCATTTCCCCACATGCCAAATTACTGGAAAATCAAGGGAGGCTCCCTTTGATCCTAGCCATCCAATTCAAACCATCTCATCTCAACCCTCCATCTCATTCTTCCCCCAAGCAATGGAATATACCTTGGCATACTCTTTCATTCTTTTCTATGCCATGTGAGGAGATACACTTCTACCCCTTCCAAATTACCCTATCTACACTTTATACCCTTGGTAATTTGTTTTCTCTTTAAACACTTCACAAATGATTTTCAAATTGGCTATTTGAGTTGGTAAACCGTAGAATGGTTAATGTTAAGGATTAGTGTGAAGTTCAATTGGGGGTTTAGCGAGGATAGGTATTTATAAGATCCAAACACCCAAACTTGGGAAAAACTTACAGACGCCTGGCGCGCGGGTGACACGCCTGCCTTGGTAAATTTTCCCAAGTTTGGGTTCTTGGCCTATAAATACCACCCTTGCCTCTTGTATTCCTCACCCTTTGCCATTATTCTTTCTCTCTAGATTCTTTCTCTCTAAACACTCTCAAATCTCTATCTCTATCTCTATCTCAAATCTTGTGTTCTTGATCTTCACTTTAACATCTTTGAAAGAACACATCTACTTTGCAAGGGAAGAATCACAAGAAGCTAATCCACTCTTGTGATTGTGTCGAGGGTCTTCTTTCTTATACCCTTTCTATTACAATCGAGTCTCTAGGTTAGGTTAGGGCTTGGTTGAACAAACATATATTCATTCAATCAATTGTTTATAAGGGAAGTCTTGTGTCTTGGTGACCAAGCCTAGATCATTGGGAATCTAGTTGGGGTTTGATACTTCCGGTGGGAAGTCTTGGTAGTGGTCTTGGTGACCCTTAGGTGAAGTCGAATCGTGAGATTCTTTTGGCTGGTTGCCGAGGGCAGAATACCGTTGGGGGAGTAACTCCTTTGTAAGCATCGATATTTGTGAATATCGGTGGAGTGAATTGTAACGGTTTGGAGTCCACCGAAAGGATTATACTAGTGAATAGTATCGGAGTCGCGGATTCGCAACTGGACGTACGGATGGTATAAACCCCCCATCCTGAACCAGTATATATCGTTGTGTTCTTTACTTGCTTTATATATTTTGGTAGTGTTAGTGGTTGTTGGATTATTGTACAACCACTTGGTGTTCTCTTTGGCTTAAAGTTTTTAAACATCTAAAAAGCCGAAGAAACAGTCTTCACCCCCCTCTACGGTTCTTCACAATTTGCAATTCTTTAGGCCAATAATGAAAAGGAAGTTGAGAGTAATCAATCCCCTTAAACATTATCTTTGGATCTTCAACCAGCTTGCCTTTTCCTTTATCAGTAGAAGATGATGAAGCAATCTTCTTTTGTTGAGCAACAGGTTCTCTGATTACTACTCCTTTTTGAGGTATTCTTGGTAATGGAGATGTGATTATGGATGTTGGTTGTTGTGGTAGTGGTTGAGTTGGTTGTGTTGTTTGTTGAGAAGGTGATTTAGATAGAACATCTGTTGTCTTCTTACTTAACAATACCATTGCCTCAGCAGCAGCTTTGTCACTAGATCCAGCAGTAGAACCTTGTGTATCAGCAGAGTTTAATTTCTCACTAGCAGCAGGATCAGCAAAATCCTGAGCAGCAGAGTCATCTGTCTTGTTAGTAATAGCAACATTATTCACTTCTTTAGCCACAAAATCACCCAAAGTCATCAAAGCTTCACCCATCAACCCTGTTGCCTTTACTAATTGCTCAGGCCCCAAAGTCTTGAGTTTCTCCATCACTTTTTCTTGAGCAGCAACCACTTTTTCCATTACAACCTCGATACCCTGCTTATCAGCAACCACAAAACCATCCATATCTTGAGGACTTTCCACCTCCATATCATCAGTCATTGGAACCTCCCCTGAAACCATTCCAATATCCACATCTTGAGCACCATCAACCTTCATCAAATTCGCCTCCCCTGAACCCATTACATCATCTTGCTCCTCATTCCTCCCCTGTTTGGAAGCATCCTCTTCCAAAGGAACAGAGTGTTCAGGAGAACTAACTACCTGTGAAGTGCCCACTTTCTTCAATCTTTTGAAGGAGGTTGAAGATCTTGAT
Source organism: Artemisia argyi (assembly GCA_030686995.1). Classification (NCBI taxonomy): domain Eukaryota; kingdom Viridiplantae; phylum Streptophyta; class Magnoliopsida; order Asterales; family Asteraceae; genus Artemisia; species Artemisia argyi. The sequence goes on along the minus strand of CM060676.1, from coordinate 42,222,850 downwards.
TTTCTTAAATTCTTGATCTTCCATTGTAATCTTTTGATCTGTCTAGCTTGAGCATCAGAAATGGTGGAAAGACCAAGAACCTTCTCCTCCAAAGTATCACATTTAAGCTCCAAATTTGTACAAGTAACCATCAATTTCTGAATAAGTTGCATACTATTCTCATCACTTCGACCTGTGTGACCTGGTCCGAGAGGTGAATCATTGACATTGTCATTATGTACAGTATCATCCATCAATTCATGTGTCACTGATCTGTCCTCATCACTTTGACCTGTGTTACCTGGTCCGAGAGGTGAATCTTGGGACTTAAACCCAGCATCAAACCTAGTTTGATCATCTGAGCCCCCTGTATTTGCCATTTGGCTAGGGTTACCATCATTGGAATCAGATTCATCAGAACCCTCTTCACTAGATGTTGCCTTGGATTGGGTCTTATTTATGTTATCACTATCCTGCTCTGCTGCTAAGCTAGAAGCAATACTGACAGCCCTCACCAACATGTCCCCTTAATCACTTAGGACAGCCTCATCTGGTACAAACATCATCCTAACACTAGCCTGAGGTAGCTCAGTGTTCTTTGTGGCTTTCCTACGGGTGTAGTGTATTTTGGGTTGAGTGACAGATATAGTAAAATTGGGTATGTGATGGGAATTAGTGGGAGTTCCTGATTCTTCACCCTGAATGTTTTGCACAGTTTGCACCATATAAGGTGTAAGAGATTTATGTGTGCCTGAAAAACCTTTTCCATTTTTAATCAAGAAAGTAAACATTTTTGGAACCAACTTAGGAGAATCATAAGTAGCTTTATGTGTTCTTACTTTGGAAATTTGTTTTTCTACAAAGAGTTGCATAATTCTTAGATATAATGAATAAGAACTAGACTCTTTGATGCTTTTTGTAATCCCCTCCAAAATCATATTTGAAAACTTAAATGGATGTCCTTTGCTTAGGCATACCATAGCAGATGCAATGGTAGCACTAAACTCATTCCACCCAGAAGTTTTAGAACTCAAACAATGAAGGATATTGTGTACCAAAAATTTGTATTGAGAACAGAGGAGCCCTTTTTGAAATTTTAAATTTGTATGTTGGCCTTCATATCCCAAATCATCTAAACCCTCAATAATGGCAGAGTTAGCAAGATACGTGGTCTCTGTTTCATCATCTAAAGAAGAATTTCTCTTATAGAAGATTCAGTTACACGCACTTGTTGACCATCTACCATGGCTTTAACATATTTTTCCCCATTCCTAGTTTTGACTTTAGCAGTAAGCCAAAACTGTTTGATATAGGAAATGTATATAGTAGAATTCACAGTTAATGCATACCTAAGAGAAGTAGCATTCAAGAATTTAGCCATATCTGTGAAACCTTAAGGAACCAACTCTTCATCTAGTAAAGCAACATTATTGTGACTTTCAGCCCAGGTACGTGTACAATCTATGAATTAGGGTTTTGAGAAATTGGGGATTTTTTACTTTGAGAATAATAGAGTGTTAGGGTTTGAGAGAACTTTAATTTGGAGCGCATAAAAACCATTTGTGAGTGTCAATTAGGTTTTAAACTTGTTTTGAGAAGTTACACAATCCACCCTCACGCTTTCAACCATAGTAGCACAACCTTGATATCAGCAGAACTAGCAGCAGATTAAAACAACTAGCAGCAGAATGATTAGGCCAGTAGCAGAGTTGACTAGTCAAGCTTAGTAAAAAAGTCAAACGATCCTTAACAATAAATGCTCAATATACGCCTTGATCCCTATAAAAAGGAACTAATTTTCCCCTAATTTAGCACACACAAACCCTAATATCTTCCAAAAACACCAATCCACCAAATCAAATCACAAATAAGATGAAATCCACTCCCGAAATCATCAATATCTTCTCGGATTCTTCATTAGAGGATGAAACACCACTTCCCCCTATGTTCCACCATTTCGTCCTCCTCATGGTGGATGTAGGACAAAAGAACAAGCATGGAAGAGAAAGCATGATCTTCCTGTATTCAAGGATCTCTTGAACCTGAACCAAACACCAAGCTCTTCATGGGGTAAGGGAGTGATGCCCCCCAAATCTCCATCTTCATCAGAATCATCAGAAGATCCAAATCCTTGGATCCCAATCAGACCTCCATCCCCAATGGAACTTGTTTCCCCTTTCTTTGCACATCATCAAATGAGGATGAACCTCAGACCAATCCTCCGCCACTCCTAAAAGACCACAATCATCAAGGCCAAGGCCACCACCCAGAACAAGAAGATCAAACCCTCCTATGCCAAAAGAAAGAGAAGTGGTAATTGGGCTTCCATGCCCTAGGCATTTATGTAGGTTTTGATTGTTGTCTTTTGATGTAATCTGTTGATGTAGCAATCTTTTGTAATCTTGGGAAGTCATGTGTGGTTGAAACACTTTGTTTTGTAATATTTGGCCTTTATGAATGAAAAATGACCATGTTCTGTTTTTGATATCTTTAGACTTGTGAATAAACAACAACAATCATCAATTTTAACTTTTCCTGCAAAAGGTTAGTCCAAAAACCACAAAACATACGAACATATGTTGCAAATGTACTAGAGATACTCAACAGAAGAATAACGTATAGCAGCATAGTACATTCCAACTAGCAACATACTTCTTAAGAAGAAACAGAAACAGCTTAACCAGCAGTACAATATCTTTATATAACTTTACAAAAACATAAAGAGATAAGTTTTTCAAAGATTGATCATACCAATGTTTGCAATTAAAAATTGAAACATCCCCACATCAAAATGTTTAGTGAGTAGATCAGCAACATTGTTATCAGTATGAATCTTAACAATTTGAATTAACTTCTTTTCATAACAATCTCTTATAAAGTGATGCCTTATCTCAATATGTTTTGTTTTAGAATGAAAAACAGTGTTTTTAATAATGCAAAGTGTGCTGTTGTTATCAATATGAATTTTGGTGTTCATGAAATTATACCCATAATCCAGTAGTTGATTTTGCATCCAAAGCACTTGTCCACAACATCTTGAAGCAGCCACATACTCAGCTCCAGTTGTAGAATTTGCAACCACTGTTTGTTTCTTGCATTGCCATGACACCAACCTGTTTCCAAATCAAAAGGTGAATCCTTAGGATACCATAGGCCCAATTTGGGTTGATGCCTCAGATACCTAAAAATTCTATTCACTGCATTGAGATGTGATTCTTTGGGACATACTTGGAATCTTGCACAGGCACATACATCAAACATAATATCAGGCCTTGAAGCTGTAAGGTACATCAATGAACCAATCATTGATCTGTACAAGTGAACATCTACTTCTTTTCCATTTTCAACCTTCAACAAAGGTTTGATGGATTCCATGGTTGTCTTTTGCAGGCTTAGCATCTTCAAATCTAAACTTCTTCAAAATGTCATTGACATATTTATCCTGACTAATAAATATGCAATCTTCCTTCTGTATAACTTGCAGACCCAAGAAGAAGGTGAGTTCCCCCATTGAACTCATAGCAAACTTATCCTTCATAAGCTTCTCAAAGTCAACACACATAGCTTTGTTTATAGAACCAAAGATGATGTCATCAACATAGATTTGTACCAGCAAAATATCATCCTTGTGTCTTTTGAGAAATAAAGTCTTGTCAATCTTTCCTCTACTAAACCCAAAATCTAACAAATATGTCGACAAGGTATCATACCAAGCTCTGGGAGCTTGATGTAAACCATACATTGCTCTATTCACCTTGTAAACTTTGTCAGGATGGTCAGGGTCTTCAAAACCAGGTGGTTGAGACACATAAACTTCTTCTGTAATAGTCCCATACAGAAAAGCACTTTTGATATCCATCTGATACACCACAAAATCTTTGTATGAAGCATAAGCCAGAAATAATCTAATGGCCTCTATTCTTGCCACTAGTGCAAATACTTCATCATAGTCAAGTCCTTCTTGTTGAGTGTATCCTTGTGCTACTAACCTTTCCTTGTTTCTAATGACTATGCCTCTTTCATCTCTTTTGCATCTGAAAACCCATTTAGTGCCAATCACTCTTTTCCCATTTGTCAAATCAACCAAAGTCCATACTTCTTGTAATTTGAATTGCAGAAGCTCATCTTGCATTGCTTCCACCTAACTTGCTTCTTGTAAGGCTTTGTAAGTATTCTGGGGTTCAATCTGAGATAGAAAATAGGCAAACAAGCAGTTTTGTAGATCTTTGTGACTGTTTCTTTGATGCAGAGATCTTGCAAAGAAACTTTGATGTTTTAGATCTTTCAACTTTAGTCATTCTTCTTGTTTGAACAGATGATGTTGGATCACTAAGAATTTGATCTTTGGGATGATTCTTGTGAACTCTTGTGGTAGTAGTGGGACTAACAGGAATATTGAGTTCCAAATTAGTAATGTCAGCATCAGCTCCAAATAATTTTCCGTCAAGAGCTTCATCATCTGTATCATAATAGATATTTTTGATCAACAGAAGTCCTATTCGGAGTGTCTACTGTTTGAACCTTTGGTGAAGAAGTAGAGTTAGTAGGCTTGGCAGCAGAATTGATTGAAGCAGTAGTTGTTTGTTTTGGCCTGGCAGTAGAGTCTTCTGAGTCAGCAGTAGAGTCTTCTGGCCTTGTAGGAGAGACATCAACAACCACTTTGGGTGCTTCATTTGTTACCTTTTTTGCATCAACAGGTATCTCAATGCCTTCTTCTGATTCCTTAGGTTTCTCTTGAGCAACAACATCTTCTTGTGAACTTTGATCTTTCTGAAAGGTTAGTAAAGTTGGACCAATCTTCAATTTCTCAACCAAAACAAAATCTTCTTGAGGTTTGTTCGTGTCAACACTAGCAATAACTGGTACATAGTTCATAGTTTTGGTAAGAATATCAACATTTAACAACCATTATGGTCCTTTCCCTTCAACATTAGATGTGTTCTCACTAAACTTGATATGCAAATTCTCCTCTACATGTTTGGTTCTCTTATTGTACACCCTGAAAGCTTTACTATTCATAGAGTAACCAACCAAGTATCCTTCATCTGCTTTTTTTTCAAACTTGCCTAACTGATCCTTAGTGTTCAAAATAGTAACAGGACATCCAAATGGTTTGAGAAAATCAATCATTGGTTTCTTCCCATGAAATAACTCACATGGAGTCTTGTTGTGAGGCTTGACTACCTTACTTCTGTTTTGCACAAAACATGCAGTGTTTACAGCTTCAGCCCAAAAAGGTATAGGTAATTTAGAATCAGATAACATTGTTCTTGCAACCTCAATCAGTGTCCTGTTTCTTCTCTCCGCAACGCCATTTTGTTGTGAAGTTCTTGCAACACTGTACTGTCTTAGAATACCCTTTCCCACACAGAATTGATTCATCACACTATTCTTGAACCCAGTACCATTGTCACATCTGATTATTTTCACTTTGTACTTGTGCAGGTTTTCAACTATGGTAATGAATGCCTTGAGTATCTCTAGAGTTTCATATTTAGTAGCTAGAAAGAACACCCAAGTAAACTTGCTAAAGTCATCTGTGACAACTAGGTAATATGACTTCTTATTCAAACTATTTACAAAAACAGGCCCAAATAAATCCATGTGAAGTAAATGTAAGGGCTCAGTAATTGTGTTCACAGTCTTGGACTTGAATGAAACTCTGTGCTGTTTACCCTTTTGACATGCAACACAAGTCTCACAATTCTCAAACATCTTTGTAGGCATCCCTCTCACAAGATTTCCTTTCACCAACTTGTTCATGGTCTTGTAGTTCAGATGTCCAAGTCTTCTATGCAATAATTTGGACTCATCAATAGTGGCCTTTGCAATTAGACAAGTTAAAGCTCTTTTGGGAACAATGTTCTTAATATGGTCACTGTATATATTTTCAGTTCTAGGGACTTTCAATAGCACAAATTTTTCATCTGGCAACTGAAAATCAGGAGAAAGGATCATACATTCAGTGTTTGTAAAAAGAACAAAGTTCTTTTTGTCACACATTTGTGAGACACTAAAGAGGTTAAACTTAAGCCCTTTCACAAGAAACACCTTCTCAAAGTCCAAATTCCATGTTCTTAGTGTTCCTCTGCCAATAATCTTTTCACCTTTTGGATCATTCCCAAAAGCAACATAACCACCTTCAAAAGGCTCAAAGTCTTCAATTTGAGACTCATCACCTGTCATATGTCCAGAGCATCCACTATCAACTATAACGATATCTTTTAGCTCATCCTGTAGATTACCCTGCACATGAAAATAGATAAATTAGTTTCTCTTGGGGACCCAAGCCATTACTGACTTGGATCTGCCTTGTGCATCAACATAATTAAATTTCTTTAAATCACTTGATGCACTGCTGTTTTTGGAAACATTGTTTAAAACAGATGATTTTGGTTTCCAAACCCAGCAAGCTGAGGCCTTAACATCATAAAAATGATTTCCTACAACTTTATTTGTTAAAACTTTTGGCCCAGAAATAAAAAGTTTTGTACTAGCAACAGATTGCTTGCTAGCAGAGTGCTTACTAGCAGCAGAGCCAGCAATAGAACCAATTGTGGTTTTAAAAGCACCATTTAATTTAGCAGCAAAAATAGATCTAGTTACACCAGATCTTAACAATACAGCCCTTGGAATCATGTTTCTATTAGGATATTTTTAGAAACATATTTATGGTTCACCCTTGAGTTTTGATTCCAAACAGGCTTTTGGTGGTCTTTACAACTATTTATCAATTGTTCAAAACTACCACACTTATAACAAGCCTTATTCTTTAATTGGAACTCACTACCTAATTTATTTGAACCTAGGTTATTAAAGTTTCTCTGATTACCCCTAGGCTTATTATAAAATCCTTTCATCTGATCTCTAGGAACCTCATTATATTCTACCATTTTCCTAGAGATACCCTTACCCAACACAGGTCTCACAAACTTAACCTGTTCAATTTTAGGTTCAACTTTTGTAGGAATTTCTTCCTTTTTCACACTTTGTTCTAGTTCAACCTGTTCCTCATCACTATCTGAATACCAGCCTTCAACAGTAGGAGCCTCAGGAAATTTTCTAACTTCAACCTTGGGTGTTTCTAAGACACTTGTACTAGATTCACCTACAGGTTTTTCTATGTCTAACTCACTAATGAAAGACAATTCTTTTCTTGGTGGAGCATAGGCACTCTTAACAGGAGGAGCAACCTCATTGTAGCCTATTCCACTTCCTTTCCTCATCAAGGTACTCTCAATAGATTTATTAACCAAATCAGAAGCATATTGTTGTTTATTTACTCTTATATGTTTATCCTTATCAACAAGAGCTGCATCTCTATCTTTTTCTGCTTCTTCTAACTTATTCTTGAGAAATTCAATTTCACTGTTTTTCTTAAAGATCTCAACATCCTGTTGGTTAATTCTATCTATATATTCTAGCTCACACTGTTTGTGATATTTTAATCTTCTTTCAACATTTTGAATACCTACTTTGTAACCTAAGTTATCAAGTTTTAGGTGTTCAACTTCTCTTATTAGACTCTCGTTCCTAGACTTAAGTTCTTCTACAGTGTTAGCACATGATTTAAAAGAACACACAAATAGATCAGAATCATTAGATACCTCAGAGTCAAATCCAGAAGATGATGATGCATAGGCCATAAGTGCAAAGTTATGCACTTTAGGCTTGACTTGAGCTACTAGAGAATAATTGGGTTCTTCATCTGCCATGTCACTCCAATCATAATCTCCCAACCCATCACAAGATACCAATGCAGTAGTGGTATTCTTTGATTCTTCAGTGGTCTTCTTTGGAGCTTCAGCATTCTTCTTTGGAGCTCTACATTCTCTGGCAAAGTGACCCTTCCTGTTGCAGTTGTAGCACTCTATCTTTGACTTGTCAAAGCCCAAACTTTCTTTAGCCCTGTATTTGACTTCTCTCCCAGTCCTCTTCAAGAATTTTCTTGCCCTCAAGGTCAACATGGCTATTTGCCATTTAAGATCAATTTCTTCAAAATCATCAGGATTAATATGATCCATATCTTGATTGATAACTTGTGACCTTATGTTGGTTGTCAAATCAGCCAAGAATACACACAAAGCAACATCACTGATGGAATTTTTATCATTAGAACTAGCAGCAGATCCATCAGTAACAGATACCCCATAAGCAGTAGAGTGGGATTCTTGAGATCCTTTTGACTTTGAAGATATAAAGGCAAGATTTTGTGTACCAGAAGATAAAGTAGATGAAGAAGTCAACTTTGGTTCATACACCTTCAGATTGTTGTAGAGGCTTTCCAACTTCATAGTTTCAAAATCAGGCTTATTGCTCCAAACAACTGTATGCATACTCCATTCAGGTGCAAGACTTCTAAGAAACTTTAGATTTACATCTTCTTGAGGAACCACATAACCAACAAGCTTTAAGTGACTAACAAGTTGATTAAGCCTGTTGTATGTGCCATCAATCGTTTCTCCACTTGCAGCAGTAAAGTTCTCAAACTGATGCTTCAACATGTTTTTCCTTGACTTCTTAGTAGCATCATTCCCTCCAAACCCGAATTCCACAGCATCCATCAAGGCTTTTGCAGTCTCACAGCTATCAAAGTCCAATTGAAATTCATTAGGTATTCCCATCAAGAGAATATTGTGTGCCTTGATCTCCATCTTCCTCACTGAGTTTTCTTCAGCAGACTTGATTGGTATATCTTTTCCATCAAGACCCTTTTATGGTAAAGAGTCGCCATTGATGATCACATTCCACATGTTAAAGTCAATCATGCGAATGTACTGTCTGATTCTCATCTTCCATAGCTCATATTCTCCAGGGTTGAGCATGGGGACCTTTGAAGCAGTCACCATATGTGTGTCGTCACCCATCTTCAGCAATTGATTAGGAACAGCAAACTTGTAAGGAACAAATTCTTCTTGATTTCAACTTCTAGATCACAACTTCTAATACCACTTGTTGATCCCAGTTGAGCAAACGATCTTATATAGAAGTTGACTTGAGTTAATACTTAAGCTAAAACGCAGAATATTAAAGCTTAACTTAAGAAGAATAATGATTCACTATCAACACTTCAATATATTAATAATACGAGCACTCGACAATGCTAGGGTTTTACAACCTTGAAGTGTAAACAAAAACTAAATAATATGTCCTCAATCTAACCCTAGGATCCTCCTTTTATAGGCCAAGGAGTCCTACTAGGTTTACAATATCTTTCTACACAAGATAAGAATATTCTAAACGTGTAAAATATACACATAATCTATTCTATAATTATACACTCGTGTACAAGTCTATCTCTTCAGCAGTAGATTCACCAGCAGTACTTTCCCATAGCAGCAGAATCAATAACCTTAGTAGCAGCAGAATCCAAAACCCAACAATTTTATATATTAAAAGTTTCCTAATATAACTTTCTTCCAAATCATCCAACTTTTGGGAAGAAAGTTTTAGAGAGAAAATTAGCCAAATTTACTCTCCTATTCTTTTATCTTCTCTCTTAAAAAAACTTAGGAACACAAATTTATTTTATTTTCTTTTCACTTCTTTTCTCTTCTTTCAAACATATAACTCGGGAATGCAGTGCAAAGAATCGTTCGACTCGTTGCCGAGTCGACTCAACTCGGTGAGTTGAGTCGCCCGAGTCAACTCACTGAGTTGGGTTGACTCGGTATTATTTATTGATTATCTTGCTATTTTGTGTGTTATTATGCTTTTTATTTGCTGAGTTGCATCTCGTTTATTTGTTTTGATGTATGTCCGAATGGGGTTTCGACCCATGTGTTCTTGTCATGACCTTGTTATGTCGTTGTTTGAGTCTTGAGGCTTGTGTTGTGTTGATGGTTATTGTTCAACCTAGTCTTTGAACCTGTTTGGTTATGGTTAACGCCTCGTGGGAGGTGGTTGTGTTGATACTTAGGCTATACGACCACTATGGTCGTGTATGTTGATTATGGATTGATGTTGAAAAGCGACACATACGGTGTGTGCCCGTGATGCGTACCACGACACAAGTAGCATCGTGGTGACTTGACTTGAAAATGGTGTTGGTTATTGTTGTGTTGCTTCGGTTTGGCATTTGAGTCTTTAGCGAGGTTAGGAGACCTCTTGTCGATGTTTGTTGTGTGATAGTAAAACTAACGAGACACCCCGTGTGCCTTATTGTGGTTGAATCTTGGCTAAGGAAAACCCAAGAAGGGTGAGCCTCCTTGAGTGGTCTAAACCGACTACGTGTGGTCTCGAAGTCGAGCCACACTAGTCGGCATTTTTGTGTCAAAACCTTGATTTGGTATAAAACCAAAATTGTGAGCATTTGTGTTTGTCCATGCGTTTATGTTTGCGTTTATGCTTGGGTTTGGCCATGCATTTGGGCTAATAAGCCCATGAGGAGTCCTTGTTGGATAAACTTGGGCCTTTAAGCCCAAAGTGGGATGTTGAATGTGTTAGCATTGGGCTTTCGAAGCCCAATGTAGTTGTGTTGTAGGTTATTTTTACTAATTGTTTGCATTTCATTCTTTTACTAACTTATTTATATTTTTGTTTGTCAATGATTGTGTTTCGGATACTCTTTGGGATACTTGGAATCTTTGAAACTAATCTTTTCAACCAATAACACGAGTATTCCATGAAAGATACTTTTATAATCTACTTATGAGGATTATTTTCTAAAACATGTTACATAAATACTAGGTTGTGCGGAGGTTGTTCTGCCGTGCTCTTCTATCTGATTCTATTGTGATATCTTGTTTCCTCTACTCCTAAGGTGAATTCATAGCCCCTTTAACTTTTAAACTGTTTATAAACCCATGGGGGAGTGATGATGCTCGATTTATACATATATTATATAGCGTTATTTGTTAGTTTCTAAATGAATTATAAGGACTTTTGATACTTAATTGCATGAAAATACATTTTCAGGTCCAATAGACAAAAAATTTCAAGAATCAAGACAAAGTGTTCACTTCCAAGATAATTCTATGTTGAAGCATAAATGTGCGCCGATCTTATTATAATGTACGCCGTTTACGGGGGCGTATGAAGTCCTATACAAATCTAAGTCAATCGAATAAAGTGCGGCGATCTTATTCTAAATGTGCGTCGGCCTTCAGCTCTATTAATGACCCTTTGGCGCCAAGTAATCTATTGAAGCCCGCCGTTGTTTCTGATGCAGGATTTACTGACCATGTTTTACATTTATAATTTCTCGTCTAACTATGGTCCACCTTATGCACTAACGGTCAGTGTACCCAGTTGCGTGTAGTGTGGGAATGGTAAGACCAAGGTCGTCCCAAGAACGGTTGACTTCTAGTTATCTAATTAAAATGATTGTCACATATAAAGGGGTTTTCATAGTTGAATATTCATTGTGATCAATTGGAGTGGTTCTGTATGCAAAAAACTAATAGCAAACAACTAATGTAATGATAATTGTTCTAGTTCTAATATTGTATTTACTATCGCAATATATGGGGGTTATATTCATTTAGGATCAGAGGGTTAAATCACCTAAATCTATCTTACATCTCGTCCTATTCCCGCCTATTGTAAAGACGAGAGTTCATCGGTCGGCGTGAACCTACGAAGATGCAAGAGTCATTAAGCACCGCTATAATCAAAGACTTATTATAGTGAAACTCGACATGGTCAGATCTTAGGTTTCCTCTAACTTCTTAAGTATATCCAATTGTTAGGTGGTCCTAGGGTTAATTCGCACACAAGGAAAAGTAGTAATATGGCCAATCCTTACCAATCCCCGCAACCTACTCGTCTAGGGTCCTAAGGTTAATTCACCTAGACTAATAGATACTACCAAGCTTCAATAATACCGAAACGAAAGGATCGACAAATAAGCAAGGAAAATATGCATATGGAGCAATAAATAAACTAATAATAGAAGTCAAACAATTAAACACCAAATAATTAATTAACTAAATGATCAATTATAATTAATTAATTAAGAGATAAAAATAATTAAATAAAACACAATAATCATAGACGCAACGACAAACAAGCAGAATTACAATTATAATTATATATAATGAAACTGGATTAAATATTGAGTGTCGAAGTAAAATTACATATCGTGCTACATAAATGTTCTTGATCCCCTAATCGAAGAGTTTGCCCCTTTAATTGCTACGCTCCTACCGCCTCTTTTTGCCTTCTACGGCGTAGCCCCACAGGAACCTTAAACCAAAAGATGAACCGTACATCAATTCTATAAATAATATTCGCATTTTCACTTCAACCTCTTTCTTTCGTTATTTTGCACATTTGGCCCTTGTCTTCTGGTCATCATAATAAACACCAAAATGTGTTTATTATTATATGAAACTTCATATAATCATGTCACTTCAAGTCCCTGTACTTCAACAACTTCGGGCCCAAGTTATTAACTACAGCGTAGGTCCATGACAACTACGCCGTAGATCTTCGTCATCACGTAATTATCAATATGTATATCCACAACTATGGCGTAGCTAAACAATAAGTTACGTCGTAGCCTTCACATTTGGTCACTACGGCGTACCCTCAAGGCAAACTACGACCGTAGAACTCTAGTTGACACTTCTACGCCGTAGCCCATGACTAGCTACGGCGTAATCTTCTTCATGCATGAATCTGGCTAAGTAATAAAATATCTACGGCGTAACTCCAATAACTAAGCTACGCCGCCGTCTTGTGTTTTTCTCCTTTTTGGCCATTTCTTGTGTCTTTTCCGTTCCAACGCCTCAATTAACCTAAAATACAAATATGAACGAATATAAACGAATTAAGTATCATATGAATATAAATGAGGCAAGAAACACGGGAATTTGATATATAAAATATCGGGTTTATTTGATGTTCTCATTTTGGATCTAGTCGAGTTCCAAGATTGTAAGTCTCTCCAACCTTTTTCAGTTCCTTTTATAAGCTTTAAATACACTTAAAAATGATAACAATTAGGCTCCAAGTGAAAGGCAAGATCTAAAACCATGGTTTCTTTCTTTTCCTTTCTTTCTGTTTTAACGTGAACAAACAAACACCCTAATTAATTTGTAAACTTGTTTAAGCTTAAAGCTACTGAATTAGACCTTTCAATAAGCTAAATACTCAATTAACAAGTAATACGTATGAGCCATAAGTCATTATAAGGTTTACACTTGTTTCTTTTATTTCCTGACTTGTCGCTAAAACACACCAAAACACCTTTTTTGAGCTTGTTTTTCTACAATAAGCTAATACTATTAAGCCTGCCAATAAACTATTTTAATAAGCACCTAGGAGACTCTACAAAACAGTAAAAACCTTTGCAAAAACTCTTAAGGCCTCGCTTAACTTCTTATATTTTCTTTGGCACGAGTAACAAAACCAAACGTCCCTTTATTATAGGTTTTTGTTATTTGCAAGATATTAAGATTTAAGCTACTGGATAAATACTTTAAATGAGCTAGTATACATGTTAACAAGTTACAAAAATTATGTCGTAAGCTTTAGAGTCAAATTTCATCTCGTTTTCCTTTTCTTTTTTTTATCGAGCAAACAACCCAAGTGCCCCAATTTGACGAATTAATTCACCCATCAAATAATGGCTTTAGACCCTGAAACTTTGCCCCTTGATAGAGCTCATAGCCAAGAATATAAAGGAACAAAAATTTCGTAAAAACCTTTCAATGCATCGCTTTTATTTACACTCCTTTTTGGTGTGTCGCGCTTAGAAACAAAACACATCCTTTTATTGTTTTAGCTCATAAGCTAAAAGTATAAGCTGAGGAGCTGTCAAAAGATTGTTTACAAACTTATAGCAACTTATATTAATGAACCATAATGAGTTGTGCTTTTTCTAAACTAAAAACGCATATGTTTTAATAATAAGGACGACGTTTGCAATATATCTAATGCGTCAAGGACTAGTTTTGACAAAACTCTATAACTTTATATAGCTTAGACTAAACATGAAATCAGATTAAAGCTTTGAGAGTATAAAAGGTAAATTTGATTTATTAAATTATAAAAATGATCTTTATTGTAATAAATAAATAACCTAGGGATATGAGTTGTCAATACTTGAAACTATAAGAGTATAAAGTGTAATTTTTTATAAATTAGTACGGGGAAGTATTTTCAATATATACCTCGACTCGGTTTTTGATAAAACTTATATGAGGATAATTCTAATTGTGATAACGATCAAACAAACCTTAAAAATGAAATATGATAAATATTATTATCCACTAACTTTTGAAGAGACTTTATGTTCTCTCGCTTAACACTTAACCACCGACAAAACACTTGTGATACAAATATTAAATCACACATACTTGAATACGAATACTGAAACTTGACATACCAACTCAGGTTGCGTGTCAAAACCGTTTATTCTCACAACTTGATTAGTATTCCAATCAGACTACTGTATCACCAAGGTGAGTCATAGCCCCTACTCTTTTACTTATTTTGAATTCTTTGGGAGAGATACATGCTCATTTTACTTACATATTTTACTCCTTCATCATAAATATTTACTCGGTTGATGAAACACTCTATTTGGTTATTGAAATTTATTATACGCTGAACACAAGTACTTTCTGTATGCTACCCTAATTAATATTGCCTAAGTTACCCACTTTTTCCATTAAAAAGTCCCTCATATCATGAACCATTAATCACTTGCGAGTGAATGCGAATTTAATGAATATATCTATTGGCAATTGACGTCCCATTTGTGTTGCTGGATAAGTAACCAAATGCACTTTATTTGAGACTAAACAGGAAGTTGGCAAGCTCTTGCTCGAGGGCCTCGTTACTTACATTTTTATGATGTCAGTAACTTACATCAATAGTTTATTACTATGATGTCCAACTATACGTTTGAGTTTCATGAGGCTTAGAGCAATATTATGGTACTGTAATGATACGGTACTACCACTACTGAATTTATGGGTGCAACAATGGGGCATACTGTCTATTAAACTTGAAACTTGTGTTTAATTGATTATTTTACAAAAAAACTATGGATGTATAACAATGTAATCCACTACTCACTTTATCGATATTTGTATTTGTAACAATTCGCATGTTCGGGTTACTATTCATTTTCACTTTTCACTCTCGATACCCATACCACCTTTTGACTAGTACATTTTAAATTACATTGCCTAATCATATACCTAGTCATCAACTAGATATTATTTAGATAATATCTTATAAAATATCTCACTAAGAGAAGTCAAGTTTAAATTCTCTTCTTAAATATCTTAACTAGATATTTAACAATTCTGGTTTTAGGTTTTTACGACTTTAAGCATCCCGATAAAAGTTATCACTCATTTAATAGGCTAATATAGAGTATATTGATAAGATTTAACATATTTACAAGTTTCATATTTTTAGTATATTTCGTAACTTAACGACTTACATTTAGCAATTAAGTGGACCAAAACTCACTCCGTAAACTAGATACTATCCTAAACAAACTAACCTCCTCATTTAAGCCATAGGTGACGTTTTTGAGAAGCCATAAGGACACTAGTCTTCGTTGAGAATTGATCTTGGGTAAGATATATACACATGTAAAGTATTACTTTGTAAGTAAGTACGATATCTAGTTATTTAGCCAAGACTTATCACCTACACTTTTCACAACTCATCTCTTTTGTTCTCTCATCATAAGCAACGACCAAACACCCCTTTTCCTTACCATTTTGATCTTGTATTTGCTAATTTCATCCATCACAAATTTAACCTTAAGTTCCTTGCTGATTCCTAGGTCCATTTATACCATAAATCATCATAAACAACACCATAATCCCATCATTGATGACATCAAATAAGCACATTATATTGCTATCATTTGTCCTATATAATTGACTTGTTATTATATTTTATATGTGAATCGATACTTAATTGTTTACTTTAGTAATTCTCAGGTAAAAACAAGCAATTAATGACACTTTGCGATTTTGGACGAAACATAGAGCAAAATGATCAAGATGGAAAATTCTACTGAAATTCAGGAGATACGCCGCATCATTCTAGACAGATGCGCCGTACTATCATACTTAGATGAATTCGAAGACCGTTGCCTGACTTTGAAGAATGCGCCGCATCTTATTATATCATGCGCCGCATATAAAACATTGGTCAACGAAGAAGATCCAACTTATTCTACTCCAGACACGCCGCATCACATTATCAACATGCGCCGTATCTATATCAAGACTTCACCAAATACGATTCAAGATACTGAAAGACATGCGCCACATAAAGATTCAAGTTACGCCGCATCTGAAGACGGTGTACGAATATTCCATAATATATTAATCTTGGACCCCACACGAAGTTAAGTACATGCGCCGCATATACTTATTCGGTGCGCCGCATCGAGCCCACAGACAGAACCTATAAATACCCCAAGAGTTAGACGAATTTAGTGTGCATAAAAACCCTAAGGAGACAAATTCAGACGACTCGGCAACACAAGACACACCACATAAAAAGATCTTAGAGCAGTAAGAAGGTTCTGCATGTATTCAATTCATTAAGTAGTTTTTTTTATTTGTAATAGTAAGCTTTAATTTATCATGATTGATGGGCTTGTGGCCACCATACTGCTCCCCTTAAAATTGCTTTCCCATCAATTAAAGTTTATATTTTGATGTTTTTGGTGAATTGTATATGTGCATTGATAACTTCTATGTCTAGCTGAGTTTTGCTTTGGCTGCCATACCCCCTCATCACCTACTTATCTAGTGTCTAGAAAATGGGATAAGCATAAGTGATCATTAAGAGTTTACTCGCCTATATTTATGATCCAACGACACAGATTAGATTACGATACACAACATATAAAACTAGCAATAAAACAAGTGACAAGCTACTTAACAATCAGGACAAGCTTTCTATCTGTATCTATTATCTATTTGTGTATGTGTTTGCTATTCGCTGATTCGTTCTCATTATTTTAATTTACTATTTAACTACCAAATCGTGATAGTCTCTCAGACTAAACCCCTTTCCATTAGATTAAATTGTAAAACTAACTTAGAATATTAAAATACTAATAGACTAACTAGGAATTACGTTCCACTCTTAGTGATCAACACTCTGCTTACCACTATATACATATTGATCAGATACACTGTCCATTAGTGTGTGTGTTATATGATAAGTCTTCTAAATATAAATGTAAAACTTGAAATAGGCAAATCACCCTATGCTACACCGTGACACGTTGCACACATCAATCATCAATCCTAGGGTTTTCTTGGAAGATAATCAATGTCATTAGGGTCTGAGTAAATAAGATTCTTACAAGGAATAGATAAAGTCTGACAAAGATTAGCAAGGGTGGTTAAATGTTGGAAGCTAAGGATTTTGTTGAAAGGGTTTAGGATTTAGTGATCCTAGTTCATGGTTCTAGTTAATTTCATCACAAGGATTGTAAGCAAACTCCTATGTTTACCTTTGATTACTGTAAATATTAGTATTTCATAGATGTTATATGTTTTATATGCTTATTATGGTTGATTGTGCTTGGATAATCGGACTAAAACACTAGAAACCATCAAAAGGACTAGCTTTGCAAAATAGAAACTGAACAAGGGCTGTAAACGTTATTTCTGGGTTAAATTCATGAACTTAGAAACTTAGGTAATAATATAGGGAGTTAGATCTTTGTCTTATGGTCATTTTTCCGCTTGGCTCACCCCGTAACTCATCCGTATGAATAAACTAGAGCAAAAACGGTAAAACGTTACAAAAACTGAGTAACAGATTCTAAACGTGTAAAACTCATAAAAACTTGACTAGAACCCCATGTTGGTCAAAGCATAAAAGTTGTAGCTAACATCCTAACTTAAACGTGGCCAAAAACTGGGCATAAAACAGAGTCGTATAGACCAACTTATGGCCGTTTCCGTGAGACTAAAAGCTGTTGTAACAAACAGCTCATACATCTAAGGGTAAATTAGTAATTTTACATTAGTTAAATAAATTCTGGGGCAGTAGGACCCACTAATCTGTTTAGTACATTCATTACCTTTCCAAGGAAGTAAAAACCGATTCGTGATCATTTACGCTTTAGACATGACACAAAAATTAAGTCGGAAATACTAAAATAACTAGGAACTCGTAACGTGACGAATATTAATACTTGACCACTTTTACTTACAAAAGTTAAACATCCAAGCATAATTAATGTAATAACTATATAAGGCATGTTTATATATTTATTTCGTTGTTTTAGAACCTAAGACACGATATCATATTCTAGGTTGCACGTAGAGGTTTTCCCTAGCTTATACATCGATTCCGTTATACTGTTTGATATCATTAGTTCAAGGTGAGTCATAGCCCCACTTTTACTCGTTTTAATACTTGTTTTACAAACTTTTTGATGAGATACATGCTCAACTACTTGCTTTTACTTGTACAAAAACTCAAAACATTTATACTTGATTGCATACATACATGATTGTGATAAACTTATTTGCGTATTTCTTGAATGCATTCTACTTAATTGCGTTATTCAATTTAGTGGCTAGCAGTAGTCTTTGGGAAGTGGCTCCCAATAGGTCTTTGGGAAGAGGCTCCCAGCATGTGCATTTTAGTGACTAGCAGTAATCTTTGTGAAGAGACTCCTAGTATGTGCATTTTAGTCTAAAAGTCTCCCAACATAAACGGAGCAACACTAAGTGCAATTATGTGAACTATTAAGACTATCTGTGTGTTTGACTATAATATGTACTATCTTTTAGCAGTGGGTTGTAAACACACAGGTTTCAAGTGTTGTATGGGCGGGATTTGCAAATGAGTGGATTTACAATGCCTTTGTTGTGTGAACATTCTTTAAAGGCTTTTTAACTTATTTAAAACAAACTCTATGAACTCACTAACCATTGTGTTGACACTTTAGCATGTACAGGTTAGTAAGGCGATAGCAGGTGCATAGAACCTAGAGTCATAAGGCACGCTTTGGAGACTTATAATTTTATCTTTTCCATTTGATACATTGTAAAAACACTTTGGGATCTCAAGCTTGTAAGTCTGATTTCATTAATCGAATGATAACTTTTCAAAACGTTCATTTAGAGGTCGTTTTCTGTAACTTGTACTTTGTATTATGAAGTAGCACCCCGGTGACACAATCTTCCGCTGCAATATTTTGGGGGTGTTACAGTATTTATTACAGTTATTTCTTAAACTTGAAACTATTGAAATCAACTATTTTACTTATAAATTCTATGAAATCACCAACCTTTGTGTTGACACTTTTAGCATGTTTATCTCAGGTCCATTGAACGAGGATGATACGGAGAGACACAGATACTGATAGAAGGAAAATCTAATTATCATTCGAAACATATTTAACAAACTGTAAAACTACTAGAACCTCATTTTGTAAATTCTGATATTCGAATGATAAATCTTTCAAAACGACTCAATTAGAGATCGTTTTATATTATTACAACTGTTATGCCGTCGAGTAACACCCAATTTGAATTCCGATATGTATCCCGAAATTGGGGGTGTTACAGTACATATGGCCTCCAATTAGTGCTATGCATTCAGTCATGTGAATTTAATATGGAGTATGAATGTGATGAAATAAGGGAATATGAATAATCATGCATTCATCATGCAGTTACAACAAAAAAGAATACAAACAATTTCCCATATATCTCCTCATCTTTTCGGTTATAAGTTTTAAATATGACTTTTCACTTGAAATTTTGAAGATTATAAATAACCAACTATCATCATCTTCACCATGTGATAACATACCACTGATGTCTCTACAATAACCTCAGCAGATCCATATCTATCCTAATCACGTCACCACCTCACATAAACAACAAACAAATGAAACAAATTACCAAAACCATCACAGCACATTCCGAAACTTTTAAAGAAAGAACAATACACAACTGTATCATCCCTTTTCACTTTTGGGTAAAAAAATAAACGAAACACATAACAAAATAAACCTTACCCGAGACCTCATTATTGAGACCTTGAAGACGATTTAAACAACACAAAAAAGGTGAATTTGATTTGTGGTTCATTTTTTCAGTGATTCGAGGTATGTTTATGATTCGGCTTATTATTGGTATAATAAAAGTGCTCGGTGTGTATGTTAGATGACTATCAAATAAAGATGAAGCAACTTTGATTCGAGATCCGGTTTGATTAAAAAGATTTATCGATGAAAGAAAGGTTTGTATGAGTTTATGTTTGGTGACTGCTTTTTGGTTAAAGGGAGAAATGTTTGATAGAAAGAATTGTAGGGATAACTAACCATAATAAGAAATAAGATAAACAATAATCAAAAGAAATAAGAGTAGATTTCACCGATTCATGAACGGGACCGAGGCACGTGTTTGACACGCTTCCATTAAAACAGATTCGCCGTCTATTAGGCGTCTATTTCCCAGGGTGCAACGGCCGGAGCAGCGTACTGCCGGCTATGACCTATGCCTGAAATTCTCATTGGAGTACTCACGTATATTCTTCAAGAAAGCTAGGAGCAAGTGTGTCTTTTGTGGTGGAAAGAAGCTGAACATATACTTTCTCTGGTTTTTGTTGTGTTTTCTCAACTTGATTTATTGTAATGGTCTTATAGCCCCAAAGGAGTTACAAATATTAAAACCAAGTTTAATACACAATTAAACTAGTTTAAGTCCAACCATTATCACTAAATTAAGTGATCATTATGTAGCCATAAACAAATGTTATAACTCAGGAGTTAATGTATTAAAACCAAGTTTAATACACAATTAAACTAGTTTAAGTCCAACCATTATAACTCAAATAAGTGATCATTATTAGCTCCATAAACAAATGTTACAACTCATTTGTTCACTTTCCTTTCTAGACACATCAATATGAGAATCGATATCTCATTCACACAACTTTACACCATACTTTCCAACAATCCCCAACATGAATGGAGATCGATTTGAAAAAACACACATTTCCAATGAAAATATCAACAGTTGAATCCTGCATAGGATATGTAGGTGTTACCCTTTGAACCTTCCCTTGTGAAATATACTTAGCCTACTAGCTGCCAGTAGAACGCGATGTCTTTGAACTGATCTGCTGTTTATATAGACGACAATATAAGTTCACACAGGACTCTCCCTAACAAGGTCAAACCCTCATAGATGTGTTCGTTATGGTCATGAACACCAGTCTGGTTCTGCGAGAGCTTTTAGGAATTGCGCCCCCCACATTTCCCTTCAAAGCGACCCCACTTCTCTCTCACATAGGTGATCTTATCAAATCATTAAAAGCGAAAAGCTTAACCTCATATTGTCACTGTTATAGGAATGGACTAGGAAGTTTACTAACTCCCTTAAATGAATGGAGAATTAATAACTCCCCCACAGTGACCTCCCTCGGTTTATACAATTAGGTTGTCCTATTGAACTCAGATCTTGGGATCTCCAGTCAGCTGGGTTAGGTTTTCCTTCATATAAACTTTTCTGGGGCTTTAGTCTCATTCCTTCACACGACTTGCTAACTCACTCTCATTTAGCCTTTTATAAGCGGATCCGCATTGTTATCATTTGACTTCACATTGTCAACAGTAATAACTCATGTTGAGAGTAGTTGTCGTATTGACAAAATATGTCTTGACACACCATTATACATTGTGATATATGCCCTGCGAATTCTTTAATAGCTATCACAGTGTATAAAAATGTTGGTGTGTCATCTTTTATTAAACGTAGACATTTTGCCTCTTATCCAAATTTATCTATAGAGATAAAATTAGATTTCTTTGTGGACCTAGCTATATTTCATATCTAGAAGATATCCAAAATATAGTAGTCATTTCAAGAGTGTATACATAGCCACTCTTGATTTGAAATCAAATGGTCATTAATAACATTAATTGGCCATCAAACGGTTGTTATGTTTTGCTCTAAACAAAACCGTCCCAATAATTCATGAGTATGTCAAGTGGGTAACACCTCCGCTCTATTTTGAATAGATGTTGATTGGTGTCATTTGAACTCTAGCTGGGCCTGAATCCCCCACATTGAACCTATCTCAAGAATCTTGTAGAAAGGGTTCTTCCTTTCAACATCAATCTTGTTTAAGAGGTGCTCTTTTGGGAATATGACACGAATAACCTTAGTAATTTGTCACTACACAAGTTTCATATTTGTGTATGCACTCCTTGAATGTTTGACGTTAATTATTTTCCATATCATAATTAACAATTCCGTGTCTAGCATGCTATAGACCATGGAATCAAGCATATGAACAGAAGATGCATCATTCTGATTATTCATTACTTCATCTACTAACATTCTTCTATAATACAAATTATTTATGAGATTCAGTCACTACCTTAAACCACATGTTTTAGGTGTATCTCAAAATAGGTACTTGTGTAACTCTCACAATCACGTCATCCATATTCACTTGTGATTATATAATCACATATGATTACATGTAATCATTTCTCAAAATCAATATATGTCCGATGTAAGATAATGGACAATATCTCACTTTGAATGACAATTACA
This sequence comes from Artemisia argyi, assembly GCA_030686995.1. NCBI lineage: Eukaryota > Viridiplantae > Streptophyta > Magnoliopsida > Asterales > Asteraceae > Artemisia > Artemisia argyi. The sequence goes on along the minus strand of CM060676.1, from coordinate 42,200,348 downwards.
CCATTCAAGTTAGTTACATAAACCAACATAAATTGTCGTTATCAATATGTGTGAGCTTTCTTGTCATTTCACTATGTCTTAACGATTATCGTTAACATTCATGCATATCTTTCACTATGACAAACCATGAGATCGTTAGCAACATGAGTTGCAAAAAATCATGACTTTATTCATTTCTTTTAGAATAGCTAATGGTTTGATTATTTGCAACAATATTTGCTACCAAATATTTGCAACATCCAAACTCTCTCAATACTCGATACAAAATCAAGTGACTTGAATATTGTTATAGAACTAAGCCAGTACCAAACAACATCAAGACTATTTATGTGAAAACACACATGACGGGTAGCACCCGTGTGAGTCCACCACTCTTTTGCATTTGAACCCACTAAGTTCGCCTATGAAATCATAGCCGCGAGGTCAAAGTCATTTTGAAATCTAGCACACAAGATAGTCAACACTATGCGCCAATCCGATCTATCACAGAAAGGTGAACTATTTGTCCTCAAACTTAAACTAGGCAGAAACAAACTCCACACAAGTTTCATATTTTACAAATGCTTCGTATTATATGCAATGAATGCAATAATATTTTTTTAGGAACCAAACAGCCCCTTAACGAGTGGTAAAAAATATAAGCAAATAAACAGCCCGTTGAAGTTCATTGGAATGCAGAAATTTCAGCAGCCAAACACACCTTTAAAAACAGGTTTTATGCGCAAAAATCAGCAACCAAACTGCCAATTTTCTGCATAAAAATTCAGCAAACAAAAAGGCTTATTTTTTTTTTGCATAAAAATTCAGCACCAAAAAAGCTTAAGATTTCAGCAACAAGCTGCCATTTTCAGCATAAAATTCAGCAACCAAAAGGCTTATTTTCTGCGTAAAAAATCAGCACCAAAAAGCATAAAATTTCAGCAACATGCTGCCATTTTCAACATAAAATTCAGCAACCAAACAGCCTTTTAAGTTACTTATCAAGCAGTCACAAAATCTGCATAAATTGGGCATAAAATTTCTGCACGAAACAACCCATAAAAGCTGATCCAAACGGCCTATAATTCTGCATAAAGTAGCCAAAAAATTCTGCACAAAAACCCATAAAAGCTGATCCAAACAGCCTCAAAATCAGCGTAAAATGGGAGTAAAATTTCTGCACGAACGAGTCTTAAAGTTTGTACAAAACAACTCCATGTTCCGCTTAATTTAGTGAAAAAATTATGCATAAAACAACATCAAATAACTATGCCAAATGTCCAAATATTCTGCTGGAAATAGTGATCAAGTTTGCCACCAAACAACACAAAAAAAATACATCTAAATTATGCACCAAGAAACCTCTAATGTTTGCACAAAAGTGCCTAAAAGATTCAGCAGAAAAAGACTGCAACATCATGAACCAAACAACCTATAAAACTGCACAAAAGTGCCTAAAAGATCCAGTTCACAATGACAGCAACATCATGAGGTTTTAGGGGCTGTTTGAACACAAAATAACATAAAGGGTGTTTGGGTAGAGCCTGTCAAGGGGCCGTTTGAATAGAGAAATATCTGAAGGGCTGGTTTGAATGTAGCTATTTCAATATACAGGGTTATGAAATCTGAACAGTTCACGCAAATATCCAAAAACAACAAAACACAAGACGTTTTCAATTCGATTATTGTTACTGGAAAAAAAAAAAATTACCACGTCCATTAGAACAAAACTGTTTTACCTTTCTAATTGAAATTGTCACATAAGACAAGGTTTTAATCTATAATAAAATGCTACAAGTATTGCATCTTTCGAGGTTCTGATTATACTAGGCAATAATCTGTTTCAGGTAACATTTTATCATACTCTGTTAGAAGTATTGTATCCCTCTTTTTCTGAGTAAACTATAGCGAAAAAAAATCTGTTTTAAGATTGTAGGGATAACTAACCATAATAAGAAATAAGATAAACAATAATCAAAAGAAATAAGAGTAGATTTCACAGATTCATGAACGGGACCGAGGCACGTGTTTGACACGCTTCCCTTAAAACAGATTCGCCGTCTATTAGGCGTCTATTTCCCAGGGTACAACGGCCGGAGCAGTGTACTGCCGGATGTGACCTATGCCTGAAATTCTCATTGGAGTACTCACGTATATTCTTCAAGAAAGCTTGGAGCAAGTGTGTCTTTTGTGGTGGAAAGAAGCTAAAACATATACTTTCTCTGGTTTTTGTTGTGTTTTCTCAACTTGATTTATGGTAATGGTCTTATAGCCCCAAAGGAGTTACAAATATTAAAACCAAGTTTAATACACAATTAAACTAGTTTAAGTCCAACCATTATCACTAAATTAAGTGATCATTATGTAGCCATAAACAAATGTTATAACTCAGGAGTTAATGTATTAAAACCAAGTTTAATACACAATTAAACTAGTTTAAGTCCAGCCATTATGACTCAAATAAGTGATCATTATTAGCTCCATAAACAAATGTTACAACTCATTTGTTCACTTTCCTTTCTAGACACATCAATATGAGAATCGATATCTCATTCACACTACTTTACACCATACTTTCCAACAAGAATGCCTATGTTGGTGGTTGCGTGTATTTCATACGAATAAAATTTGGGTATTAGTTTGCTAATTATTAAATCTGGGGGGTATTGGAGCTAGCCAAGTATCCACCGGTCTTTTATTCAGACTACACTTGTTTGCAATTGGATTATAAGAAGGATCGGAAAATTTTGCACAAAACTAGCTATATACGATTAAAGTTCAACAACTTTTATAATAATGAGTAGTAATTTACAATTGTTGTTTGTTAAGACATCCAATAAACATTAGTACATATTATAATTAATGCACACAGATCACATAACTAATGAAGTTACATACAGAAATTAGTAAATTAACGACAAATAGTTAGAAAGTAGTAGTAATGTCCAATTAGTTTTAACTTGTTTTCCAACACGGGACGACTCATTCTAAGTTATATTACAACTCATTTTTGCGACCACGCCATCTCCCAAGCAAAAAAACACAAAAATACAACGAATCATCCGAATTAAATAATTTGATCAATTATATACGCATACCAAATGAAAGATCCACTATTTACTAACGTGCGCGATGAACAATTAGATAAAACCTGTGTGCATCGCACGGGTCTTGAGGCAGCCCAAGTTATGTATGACGAAAATTAGTGCCAAACATTACACTATAAACACTTAGATACAGCTGGTGTGCATCGCATGAGTCTGAATATCATTCTGAGTTTTTGACTCAACCTAATTAAAAGTGACGAAATAAAGGCACTAACAATTTTGATGTCATGCTAACAAAAGTTGTGGTAATAACATCACAACTTAAGAACTTATTTACCAACAAAATCCGATCATCATCAAAAAATGTGAGTTTCAAACATGAAGAAAATTAGTGCTGAAAATTACACAAGAAAATTTTTGATCAAATCTCAGTGCATTGCACGAGTCTGAATGACTCGTCTTAATTAAAAATAATGTTGAGTCGTTTCCTAAAATAATTGCAATTGGAGAAAAATTACTTGCCTAACTATGTCATCTTGATAAATAAAAGTTGTTATTGACGAAGATGATTCATTAGGGTGGTGGTAGTGGTCACTCTCAAAATCCCCCTACCTCACAACCAACCAATAATATCATTCCACCTCACTCACACTTTTTTCATACCTCCCAACCCTTTTTTAATGGCAACCATACTTTTTTCATACCTCCCAACCAACCAACTTTTTTTTGTTTCATAAATAAATAATTTAATAAAAAGATAATATTTTATTAATAATTAAAATAAAAATACATAATACTTGAAAAAAAAATAATTAATAGAAAATTACATAATACGTAAAAAAAAAAAAGAAAAGAAATTACTAGTAATCGAGGTATGCTATGTTTTGAGCCTATACGTGCTCCGTAAGATCATATTGGAGACGATAATGGATTTGCTCGTCAAGTAACTCCGGTAGTACACTATCGTCATATACTGGCGCGACCGACGGATCCATTATATGAACCGGTGATATTGCCTCCTCGTCGTCTTTTAAAATCATATTGTATAATATGATACACGTATTAACGATTTGTCGAATCTTTTCGACCGACATAGCATAGAGAGGACGACTGAGAATCATCCATTTTGTGTTAAGACGACCAAAAGCTCGCTCGACATCTTTTCTTGCAGACTCTTGTAACTTCTTGAATCTCTTTTCCTTCGGGTCAGTGGGATACTTATATGCTTTAACAAATGTAGAATACGTAGGATAGATTCCATCGGTAAGATAATATCCACGTTTGTAAAGACGTCCATTTACAGAAAATGAACTGTTTGGCGCCGTTCTATTTCACTCCGTAAGATACAATGGAGACTGATTCAAAACATTGATATCGTTGTTTGCACCGGGAGGACCAAAAAACGAATGCCAAATCCACAAATCGTATGAAGTGACGGATTCAAGCATAATAGTCGGATATTGGTGATCACCTCGCTTATATTGGCCTTTCAAATATTTATGACAATTTCGCCAAACGAAATGTGTACAATCAATGCTACCAAGCATTCCAGGAATGTGATGTTGTTCTTCATGTGTCTCGTATAAGCATGCAATGTCATGGGATGACGGCCTACGTAAGAAATCTCATTCAATAACCGCATGGCAAAAATGATCAAGGCATTCTCCTATAAAAAAATTATTAAACATTATAAAAAAATTATAACGATAACATTATAAAAAAATTATAACGAAAACATTATAAAAAAATTATAACGACAACATTATAAAAATATTATAACAAAAGCATTATAAAAAAATATAACGAAAGCTTAAATAACAAAAAATGAGAATGTTAACCTGACGTTCTTCGTGCCATGTTTAAATAGTCATCAAATCTATCCGGAGGTTCTGTTGGTCCCTTTTACTTGGTTATCAGTAACTAAGAAGCTAAAGTAACCAAGTTATATGACTTTAAACAAAGATGCATAAAATGATTAACAATAAAGTAACGTAAAGATAAGAGACAATATTTTCCAACGTTTAATTCTTTATTAGAAGTTAATCAAAAGAATCGTACCCAAGTGTTTGCGGAATAACACTTGGGGTTGAAACGACAAGTATTGTATGGACTCCTCACTAAACTCAAACAATGTTGAGTGACAACTTAAATTACCCACTGAGCTATCTCAGGGGCTTGTGTTGTTCTTTGGAGGTGTAAAGTGGTTTGTGAATGCTTTGCATTAATTGCACAAACTTGTCAACCTTTACTCCTCACATATGCTTCCTATTTATACACAAGTATAGAACAACTAATTATACAATGGACCTAAAGCTTCCTTAACAATATCTTCAAAGATATTATTCTTCTGGCAAGGAACCTTCATTGAGTTAGGTCCAAAAGGTACTTTCTGATGACAGCCTGGTTTTAGCCATTTGGGGAAAGTTTGACATTAAAGTAATAAATCACTTTAATAAAGCAGCTCAGACTTTCCCGCCCAGTCCCGCCAAAACTTCAGTCTTCTTGTCATCAGTCTTCAGTACAATTAAGTTGTTGAGGAGTCATGGGGTTCAGTGAGTTATTGTCATCCTCACTGAACCCATCACCTTCTTCTTGGCTTAGATCACACTTCACTGAGTTCCGCCTCACTGAATGGAGAACCTTTCTTCTTAGGCTCGGTCTTAGCTCCCTGAAGGTGACTCACTGAGATACTGTTCACTCAGTGACTTGTTTACACTTAGGGGATTTTACGTTCAAATCCTTGTTAGAAGATTTGGGGAATTCAGTGACCCAACAATCTCCCCCTATTTGAACATACAAATAGCCTAAGTGTTTCTTGATTCAGTTTGAGTCGTCAGGGTACTTATTCTCTTGCTGAATGTTGTAATTGTAAGTAGGACATAACTATTAAAACAAAACATCATTTTATTTATAGCTATTACATTTTCCTACAAATTACAAACAGAAAAAATAGTTGTTGCAGATCAGATGTTCAGATGATAGCCAAGTCCCTCAATCTTAGCTTTCTTTGATCTCAGCAGGTGTTTCTCAGGATGCTCCTCAATCTTTGCCCGAAGGTCCGTACAGAACCTTTGGTTTGCACCACTTTGTATAGGAGCAGCTAACATCAGGTACGTTACCATTGCCGTGACCCCTGCCTTGTCTATATCGGACCACCTTTGGAAGGCAAGGTCTCCATATTCATCCGTAAAGCATAGACCTCGTTCAGGGGTTTCAAGCACAGTATTGTTCACGAAGGTGATTCCTTCAGGAACAGACCTATCACAATCCAGTCCTGGGACCTTGACCTCAGGCTCGGATTCAATGTGCTTCCTTTTTCTTTTGGTGGCTGTTGAAGAAGCAGTTCCTGTTGTTGGAGCAGGAAGAAGGGAGGGAATGTTGAGGGCTTCAGGCATTGCTCTTAGTCTGTCATACCTTTCACTCAGTGACTTGAGAAGTTGATCAACCACGGCACCATTTTTCTTGGCGATGATGGGTCGGAGTTCATCAAGTTCAGTGATCCCAAAGTCAGCGAATCTGAATGGGTTATGAATGTCCATTATTCTTTTATCAGTCCCCCTGAAGACAGTGACCATTGCGGGTTTGGTGTTCCTGTGGATTTTGATGTCAGTGATGGTTTCAGGCTTCAATCTTTCCTTCATCACCCAATGATATCTTTCAACCCTGGTCTTCCTGATTTGAGCTTGCCTTTTCAGCTTCTCTTCCCTTTCCTTTTTCAGAGCAATCATCTGTTCTTCCTGAGCCTTTTTAAAGGCTGCACCAGCTTGCTCAGTTGCTAGTGCCTCGGTATTCAGACCAATCTTTTCAGCCTCCTCATGAACAACCTGTATAATTTCAGGCTTGTTCAATCTCTCTTCTTCCTGAGCCTTTTTCGCTTTCTCAGCTCTTCCCATATAGTCTTGTATTTGGTCATGGGTGAGTTGATAGATTCTGCCATTGATTTCATATGGGACCCTGATTGGTTCATCAGGATCGACTCTGATCAGTGTGGAGGCAGGCTGGAGCACAGGTGTAGGATCAGAGGTGGTGGCAATACCTTTTCCTTTGTCCTGAATGAGAGTGGAGGAGACTGGTTCCTCTTGAGATGGAACTTGAGTGATTGGTGTGGCTTCAGTGACATGCTCCCCCTCAGTGTGAGAGGGCTGTCCAGCTTCTTGTTCATCAGTAACAGGGGTTTCAGGAACATTCTCCCCCTCAACATTTGCCGGAGCTGCAGTGATGGCAAGTGTTGGAGTTACTGAAGATGAAGTAGAAGTACCCTTGAAGGCTTGAAATATTTCCGTCATCATGGACTTGATCTCCACAGTATCCTGATGAATGAGAGATACCCTGGAGTCAAGTGAAGCCTGAGAACTTTCAAGGGCAGTCATCCTGGAACCCATTGTCCATGCCAGAGATGTGGACTTCTGGGATTGAGCTGTCACTGATGCTTCCAACTGAGTGAAGGAAGACTTGAGGGATTCCACCATGGAGCTGAGATTCTGAACATTTGAATCCCTTATCAATCCAAGTAACTCAGTAAGAGCCGCCGAGTTGACCTGGTTTGTCTCAGATGCCTGAAGAATTCTTTTGTTGAGCTCAGGATCATCCTTGACTGATTCTTGAACTGACTTAACCCCTATAGCCAGCTCCTTAAGGGATTCCAAAAACTGATTGATGTGTGAAGCCATTTGTGTCAGGGAGTGATTGACAGTGGAATTTTGCTCCCTGACATCTTCATTGTAATCTTCAACAGCATCTTTGAGGAGGTGATAGTGTACTGCTTGCTCAGTATGCAGATCAAACACCTCTTCAGTGACCCCCCTGTATAAAACATTGGTCATTTTCTTGATGAACTTTTTGAAGGCTCTTTCAGTGAGAGGAGTGGAAGCGTCTTCTGAGGTTTCCGGCTCGGAATGTTGTTCATCTTCATTATGGTTAGAGGTTTGAGGAGACTGAGTAACAGGTTCAGGGACTGTCTCCTCATCCTCCATATCATCTCCGGCCGTGAAGACTTCCTCGTCACTGTTGAATTCATCATCAGAAAATAAGAATGCCTGAGCATCCGCCAGGGAGGTTATCTGCAACAAATGGAGGTTATCCGGCTCCTCTTCATAAGAAGATTTGCCTTCGTTTTGGCCAGGTCCTGACCCCTCAAATCCGGTAGGTTGGGTTTTACCTACCTGGTCTTTAAGGTCAGTTCCCGAGTAATGCGCACCTCCGGGAGTGGTTTTGGGTTCCATATCAGCGGGTGGTTTATATCCCTCTGAGTCTTTGTCCCCCGTGACCCCTTCAGACACTGATGGGTGTTTCTCAGTGTCATCACTAGGAGCCGTGATTGTTGTGTCCCTATCAGTAGGTTGTTTGTTTCCCACTGAGTCTTGGGGATGAGTAGGGGTGCCCTCAGACAAAAGCTTTGATTTGCGAATGTCCTCATCAGGCATATGAGTGGTTGAGTCCCCCTTTCCAACAGGCTTGTTCTGGCCTGTCGAAGGTTTAGGAACATGAACTCCCTGATGCTTGGGTTGTGATTTACCCGAGCCTTTAGCAGGATGTGATTGTTTGTGGACCCCCTTCTCAGTGGAGTAGTGCTGCCCCACCGAGGATTTAGGATCCCTTACTCCCTGAGACTCTGGTTGTGATTTGCCAGAGCCTTTAGCAGGATGTGAAGGTTTGGTTTGTTTCGGCTCAACCGTCTTGTTTATGACAGTAGAGTCTTTGGAAACAGGTATGCCCGAGGACACTGAGTGTGATGTCTCAGTGCCCTCCGTTGGCTTTTGTTGCAGGCCTAGTGACTGGGTTATTATTCTCATGGTGTCATCAGTCAAGGGCTGTTGTGGTTGCCTCATTGTAGGCTTGGGATCAGAGGTCTCAGTGTCGAGTGACTTGGGTTTAGCCACCTTCCTGGACCCTTGTCCCTTCTTCCTCTTCACCTGTTTGGTGGGAGAGGGAACTGGTGATATAATATTGTCACCCTGGATAGCAGTTAGCATATACTGAGTCAGGGTGACGGGTGTAACCTCAAGAGGGTCTTTAGAGTAATTAGCCTTGTGTAACACTTCAGGCTCAAAACCTACTGAATCAGGCTTTGCATACTCAGACCCAAGCAAGTCTTGTAGGGCACAGGAAATGAATCTAGGGTATGACATGAGTTTTTGTCTAGACTTCCCCCTAACTTTGCTATGAGGTCCTTGAAGATAATTTCTCCAAGATCAATAAATTTACCCTTAATGAGACTGAACAATATCATTGCTTGAGTATTGTTCAATTGCTCGGTAGAGGACTTATTCCCCCCGAGGACTTGAATGACAAAGGTCATTATTATCCTCCAGGGAGCTGGAAACCAGGTCTTGATGATGGGGGCTTTGGATAGTAGGGCCCCTGGTGACACTTCAGGGTGAAGTTTGTCATAGGGCCCTAGGGTCAGTAAGACCTCCTTCACATCTTTATCAGATGGTGGGGCAACGAAGGTCTGGGTGTAATCAAGCCCAGTGGCTTTGACAAAAGTTTTGTAGTCAAGAGTCAGGGACTTAGTTCCATTCTTGACCGTAAACTTTATTTTGGCCTCCTTAGGTGCGTCAGGGTTTTCAACCACTGAAGTGCACCAGAATTCCCTCAGATAGTCATGATAAATGACTGAGGGGGTCTTTTTGAATGCGGTGGTCAGAAAGCAGTTCTGAAGGAACTTCACCACCTCCCTGTATTCAGGGAACCCTTCAGGGTAGGCAAAGTTCCCCACCACATTATTCTTGGTAAGGTCTACGCTTTCCAGTTGGAAGTCCACATTGGGTGCGTATTTTACGACCTTTGAAGTAGCCATTTTTTTAAAACGGTCTGGTATTGATAAAAGAAGAAGCACACAGATTTTGAAAGTAAAAGGTCTTGAAATGTTTTTGCAAGAGTTTTGTTAAGATTTTTTTTAAAAGCATGTGTGTGTTCTTCTTTTGTGGGGGTATTTATAGGGTGGGAATTTGGGTGGTGATGTTGCGGATATCAAAGATTTAATTTATTTAACCGAAACGGCATAATAATTTACGTTTGAGATCCGCATTTAATATCACGATTCCCACTACCCCGCTTTTCTCTCACCCTTTGGGGTGTCTCTGCAAATAATGCACTTTTGCAGAGGAAAAAGTCATATCACACTTTTTGTGTGTGAGAGAGCATTTAATGCTCAGTGGTGTTTGGTGAGAGAGATGTGGGGGCCCATGAAGTGGATGCCAGTTGTGTAAGTGACATATATTCCTATATTTAATAGGAATTAGTCACCTACCTGGGACATTTACTAACTAAGTACTTGGAGCATTTAGTTAGGTTATTCAATGTCATTTTTCATCCACAGCCCCCTGAATGAATTATCATTCAACAAAAATGGGTTTTCAGGACGGGTGTTATCAAGGACCTTGAGAATTTACATCAGGTTGGAACACTTTTGATCAGTTTCCTGATTCTATGTCCAACATGCCCAGTTCAGCTTTCAACCTTGTGAAAGTGGGTTCATCCAACGGTTTAGTGAAGATATCAGCTAGCTGATACTCAGTGGGGATGAAATGTAGTTCAATTTCTCCATTAGAGATGTGGTCCCTGATGAAGTGGTATCTGATGTCAATGTGTTTGGTTCTTTGATGAAGTACTGGATTGTTTGAGATGGCTATGGCACTAGTATTATCACAAAAGATGGGTACCATCTTATACTGAATGCCATAGTCACTCAATTGGCTCTTCATCCATAGTACATTTGCACAACATCCTGCAGCAGCCATATATTCAGCTTCAGCTGAGGACATGGCCACTGACTGTTGTTTCTTTGTACTCCAACACACAAGTTTACCACCAAGAATTTGGCAGGATCCTAAAGTACTTTTCCTATCCATATTACATCCTGCATAGTCAGAGTCAGTGTACCCTTTGAGGTCAAATCCTGAACATTTTGGGTAATACAAACCAAGGTTTGGAGTACCCTTTAGGTACCTGATGATTCTCTTGACAGCAGTGAGATGTGATTCTTTAGGGTCAGCCTGGTATCTGGCACACAGGCAGACTGAGAATTGGATATCAGGCCTTGAGGCAAGTAAGTACATCAGGGAGCCAATCATTCCCCTGTATTGGGTTTGGTTCACTGATTTTCCAGTGAGGTCAGGGCCAAGGTTGTTTGGAGGAACCATAGGAGTCTTCACTGAAGAACAGTCAGTGAGCTCATACTTCTTCAGTATGTTCCTCAGGTATTTTTCTTGGCAGATGGATATTCCTTTCTCAGTTTGTTTGATTTGGAGTCCAAGAAAGTATGTGAGTTCACCCATCATGCTCATTTCAAACTTTGTGGTCATCAGTTTCTCAAACTGTTTGCAAAGTTTGTAACTTGTTGAGCCAAAGATGATGTCATCAACATATACTTGGACAAGAATGACATCATCCTTTGTTTTGTAGATGAACAATGTGTTGTCAATTCTTCCTCTGACAAACTTGTTTTGGATCAGGAAGGCTGAAAGAGTTTCATACCATGCCCTGGGTGCTTGTTTCAGTCCATAAAGGGCTTTGTTAAGCTTGTAGACATGGTTGGGGTATTCACTACTTTCGAAACCCGGAGGCTGTTGCACATAAACATCTTCTTTGATGTTACCATTAAGGAATGCACTTTTAACATCCATTTGGTAAACTTTAAAGTTCATGTAGGTTGCATACGCAAGGAAGATCCTGATGGCTTCCATTCTTGCAACCGGTGCAAAGGTTTCCTCATAGTCTATACCTTCCTGTTGATTGTATCCTTTGGCAACCAGTCGTGCTTTGTTTTTGATGACTGTGCCATTTTCATCGGTCTTGTTCTTAAAGACCCACTTCATACCAATGATTAAAACACCCTGGGGGCATTCAACAAGGGTCATGACATCATTTCTGTCAAACTGTTCCAATTCGTCTCTCATGGCCTGAACCCAACTTTCATAAGTCAGGGCTTCTTTAACATTTTTAGGCTCAATTTCTGAGAGATAGTCAGCGTAGAGGCATATATTGGCAGTGGCAGCCTTGAGTTTAGCAGCCTTGCTCCTTGTGAGCATGCCTTCAGTGGGTTCACCAATGATGTGCACAAGCTCAATGATTTTGGATCTAGTCCAGCTATCCTGGGGTTTGGGATAGGAATTTGAGCTTGTAGGAGCCTGATTAGGTTCAGGCTCAGGAACATGAGGTGCCACATCAATTTGTGCCTCAGTGACAATTGTGGGAACAATTTGCTCTGATGATTCCTGAACATTTTGTTCAGTGGTTTCAGTCTCATTTGAGACCTGAGGAGTTTCAATGAACTCACTGATGGATGGTTGAGGTAGGTTGTGAGGGTTGATGTAATAGGAGATGTCAGCATTAGCTTGATATTGGGTTGAGGGGTTGTTCTCAGGATGATACTCATCAGGGGGATATCTTGATGAGTCATCAATACCAATTTCATCAACTGAGGAATTTGAGAACTTGATGGCTTCAGTGCTCTCATCAACAGTAATGTGATAAGTTTCCTCAGTTTGCTGTCTCCTTGTGTTAAACACCCTGAAGACTTTGGAGACCAATGAATATCCCAGGAAGTATCCATCATCAGCTTTGGCATCAAATTTACCTAAGTGATCCTTGTGATTATGTATAAACACAGGACACCCAAATACATGAAAATAGCTGATGTCAGGGATCCTTCCTTTGAATATCTCATAAGGTGTCTTATTATGCCTTTTCACAATGATTGACCTGTTTTGAGTGTAGCAGGCTGTTTTAACTGCCTCAGTCCAAAAATGTTTTGAGAGGACTGAGCCATTCAGCATTGTTCTTACTGCCTCAATGAGTGTTCTATTTCTCCTTTCAGCTACTCCATTTTGTTCAGGAGTGTAGGGAGAAGTGAAGTTTTGAGAAATTCCTTTCTCATCACAAAAACACTCAAGGTCTTGGTTTTTGAATTCAGTGCCATTGTCAGTCCTTAACTGTTTAACTTTGACATCATTTTGATTTTCAATGTTCCTGACAAATGACATGATTGTTTCAGCTGCCTGACTCTTTTTGGTCAGGAAGTAAACCCAAGTATATCTTGAGTATTCATCCACTATGACCAGAGTATACTTCTCATGGTGAATGGACTTTGGACTGACAGGTCCAAAAAGGTCCATATGAAGAAGATGTAGGCAGCTTTTGATGGAAAAGGTTTGTTTGGTTTTGAATGATGCCCTGTGGTGTTTACCTTTCTCACAAGCAGAACAAGGCTTGTCTTTGGCAAACACCAGGGATGGTAGGCCCAGAACTTTGTTCTGTTTGGCCAGGTTGTTGATGCTTTTGAAATTGAGATGAGAGAGTCTTTTATGCCATAGCCAATTGATTGTCTCACTTGCCTTTGAGAATAGGCAAGTCCCATTTTGTGTCAGGGATGACATGTCTAGGACATAGACATCATCCCTTCTGGGTGCAATCAAGACTACTTCCTTGTTGGCATTAAAGATAGTCCCTCTCCTGTCATCAAACTGAACTATGTATTTAGCATCACATAGTTGGGAAACACTAATCAGATTGTACTTGAGACCATTCACATAATCTATTCTTGTAAAAACTATGCCATTGCAGTTCACTGAACCATAACCTTCAGTAGGAGCTGATGAGTTATCACCAAAAACTACCTTAGGTCCTGGCTCTTCCACGTATTTGTGCAGATAATTCTTCACACCAGTCATACTTCTAGAGCATCCACTATCTAGATGCCAAGCAGGATCCTTGATGTGTTTCTGCACAAACAGTGAACTGGGTTAGTTTTGCTTATTGACCCACCTTCTAGTGGGCTTAGTCCTCAGGGACTTTTTGAACTCTGTTAGTGAATCATGGTCTGAAGTTGTGTGACCTGAGCTTCCACATGTTTTACATTTTGTGGAGGTTGATGCCTCAGGTGACTGAGAAGTGTTGGTTTGGTTTTTCCTTCTTGACTGAATCACTTTGTCATGTCCCCTGGTTTCGTGGGAGGGATCTCCACAGATGTCACAGCATTCTTTCATCATACAATCATCAGGAAGATGATCATTGAAACCACAGTGAGGACATGGTGAGAAAGGCTTAGCCTTCAGTCTTTGTTTGGAAGGTGTGGCATACTGATAGCCTTGGGTATTGTATTGACCCCTTTCCTTTAAAGAGGCAGTGTGGGGGATGTGATCACAAGTTCTGTGGTCCTCTTGCTTGCATATCATACAAAACAGGACTCTGTAGCATTTATCAGTGCTGTGATTTGGATAATTGCACAGTTCACATCTCCCTGAGGGTCTGGGTGTGGTTTTTGGTTTGGAAGAACCTGAGGATACTGAGGGCTTTGTAGATTTAGAGTCACAGTTTTTCTCAGTCGACTCAATTTTCTCACTCAGCATCCTGACAAGTTCAGCAAGCTGATCAACCTTTGAATCAGTGCTTTCAGGCTTCACTTCAGTAGTTACTGAAGGTTTTTGGTGTTCAGTGGGTGCAGGAGTAGGTCTTTTCAGAATAGTCCTTCCTAAACCTGATTTCTCTTTAGGAGAATGTGGTTGAAAGACTAATGGTGCAAGGTTAGAGTTAGGTTCTGCTCCCTGAAGTTGTTTCAGTGGAGGGAGTGGTGAATCAGACTTAGACTCAGTGATGGACTCAGTAGGACTAAGGTCATCACTGACTCCTAGCAGCTCCTTTATAGCCTGACTTTCAGGCTCCAGGATTCTTCCAGTGTTAAAATTTGGCAATTTATCATCAGGATTGTTTCTTTCAATCCAATCACTGGGTTTGGGAGCTAGTTCCTTGCTAGAGAGAATGTTGGTAAATAGAAAAGTTGTAGAATGGCTACTCTCCCCAGAAACTTCAGTGAGTTGATCATCACCCAGACCAGCCTTTTTGGGGCTGGGTGAGAGACTCAGTGTTTGAAAAAGTTTGGGGTTTTTCTGAGTCCATTTCCAAATAGTTTCCTTTTCTTTCTTAAGTTCTTCCTGAAGAGCTTGATTTTGTTTTACAAGTTCAGAGTTTTGAATTTGAA
The DNA here is from genome assembly GCA_030686995.1 of Artemisia argyi. Lineage (NCBI taxonomy): Eukaryota > Viridiplantae > Streptophyta > Magnoliopsida > Asterales > Asteraceae > Artemisia > Artemisia argyi. Next base: position 42,185,342 of record CM060676.1, on the reverse strand, counting down.
GTGTAACACTTTCAAGCTTGGCTTGTTTTAAGGCAAGTAATTCATCTCTACTATGATTTAATTCAAAACTTAGTTTGTTAAATTTTGAAAACAAATTAAGTCTTTGCTCTTCAACATACTTAAGATCAACATTAATATAATCTAAGTAAGATTTCCAATCATCATCATCATCCATAGAAAGTAAAAGATTTACCTTTCTCATAGTGATGTTGACCCATTCACCATTTCTTGCATGACTCTTTCCCACAGCAAGTTTGTTGTCATCTGACAGAGCCATCAGGGCACTGATGTGAACTTCATCATCATCATCAGAGGACACTTCAACCTCATCCCAGTCATATGTTTCAGCAACAAGCCCTTTGTTCTTGGCTTGAGTAGGCTTTGGAGCCTGAGGAGGCTGAGAGACTGTTGGGGATGATTCAAGAAGAGCAAGTTTAGCTTTTGCCTTTCTGTACTTGGCTTCAAAGTCAATTTGAGGGACTTTTTCAAATCTTTGACCAGACTGAAGCATTTTTGGTTGAAATTTGCTGGGGCCTGAAAAAGAGTTATTTCCTGAAAATTTGAAAGATGGTTCTGAGGTTGTTTTTGAAAAACAATCTTTAGCAAAATGCCCCATTTTGCCACATTTAAAGCATTCAGTATTGTCATTTGCTTTAGAAGGAAATTTGTTTTTCTTAAAAAACCTTTTTGAATTAGCAAGGAGTGCTCTTTCATGAAATTCAATATGAAGATCATTAAGATACTCCTCACTGGTTCTTTGGTCAACCTCATCATCAGATCCATCCTGAAAATCCTGCACAACACCTTTTGAATAGAAAGCAGTTGATATGGGTGAAATTGTCAAGGCCTTTTTGGTCTCCTGAGCTTTACCAGGGTATCTCCTGGTGATAAGAATGTCTTCATAGACAAACTTCCCATAGATGGCAGGGAGCTCAAGGGTCTGGATGAGATTTGCATTTCTCAATCCTTGAGAGAAGTTTAACCACTTCTCAGGGAGACTGTTGACAAAGCCAACATTAATCTCATGTTTTGACAGGGTGACACCGTCATTGGTCAACTCATTCAGGAGGGTCTTATACCGAGTATAAGTCTCAGAAAGACTTTCTGAATCCTTGGCCCTGAAGGTATTGTATTCAAGCTTCAGGTCCATGATTCTACTCTCTTTGGTATCAGAAGGCCCTTCATAGCTATGAACCAGATCAGTCCATGTCTGCTGGGCCGTGGGACAATTAATCACTGATTCCATTATATCATCAGGAAGGCATGATATAATGATGCTTTTTAGGCGCTGGTCTTGATTGACCACCCTCCTTTCATCTGGGGTCCACTGAGCTTCAGGCTTGATTAAACCTTGGGCAGTTGTTGGGACATATGGACCCTCATTAATCAATTTGATGTAATAAGGTTCCATCCCAGTTAAGTAGCAAAGCATTCGCTTTTTCCACTTGTTAAATTTGTCAGCTTCAAGTCGAGGGGCAGTTGCTGAATAACTTCCACCCTTTTTATCAACAAGCTGGGGAACATCTATGTCAGTCATAGTGGGATCTTGATTTTAAAAACTTGAGCACTCTTTAGTTTTGAAAACAGGTTTAAGTTTTACAAATCAGAGGCTCTGATACCACTTGTTGGTCCCTTTTACTTGGTTATCAGTAACTAAGAAGCTAAAGTAACCAAGTTATATGACTTTAAACAAAGATGCATAAAATGATTAACAATAAAGTAACGTAAAGATAAGAGACAATATTTTCCAACGTTTAATTCTTTATTAGAAGTTAATCAAAAGAATCGTACCCAAGTGTTTGCGGAATAACACTTGGGGTTGAAACGACAAGTATTGTATGGACTCCTCACTAAACTCAAACAATGTTGAGTGACAACTTAAATTACCCACTGAGCTATCTCAGGGGCTTGTGTTGTTCTTTGGAGGTGTAAAGTGGTTTGTGAATGCTTTGCATTAATTGCACAAACTTGTCAACCTTTACTCCTCACATATGCTTCCTATTTATACACAAGTATAGAACAACTAATTATACAATGGACCTAAAGCTTCCTTAACAATATCTTCAAAGATATTATTCTTCTGGCAAGGAACCTTCATTGAGTTAGGTCCAAAAGGTACTTTCTGATGACAGCCTGGTTTTAGCCATTTGGGGAAAGTTTGACATTAAAGTAATAAATCACTTTAATAAAGCAGCTCAGACTTTCCCGCCCAGTCCCGCCAAAACTTCAGTCTTCTTGTCATCAGTCTTCAGTACAATTAAGTTGTTGAGGAGTCATGGGGTTCAGTGAGTTATTGTCATCCTCACTGAACCCATCACCTTCTTCTTGACTTAGATCACACTTCACTGAGTTCCGCCTCACTGAATGGAGAACCTTTCTTCTTAGGCTCGGTCTTAGCTCCCTGAAGGTGACTCACTGAGATACTGTTCACTCAGTGACTTGTTTACACTTAGAGGATTTTACGTTCAAATCCTTGTTAGAAGATTTGGGAAATTCAGTGACCCAACAGGTTCACCCATTGCGAGTTGCCGAATGGCCGATGTGCATTTATGTAATGCTGTGAAACCTTTTTCCCCCTCGCATCATAGCCCTCTTGAATCCATTTGAATCTCGCTTCAATATCACCAACAATTCTTAAAAACAAGCTTTTATTCATACGAAACCTATCACGAAAAATATGGTGGGCAAACTTTGGTCGTTCGACGAAATAGTCATTCTTTAGATTTTTTAAAGCTTTTTCACGAAAACGGGTGACAGACTCCCGTGTTTCGGTAGAGGTTGCCGTGTCCTCAATCGAATCGTACACGGCTAAAAAGGTTGATAGAGTACTACCCGTGGAAAGAATTTGTTCGGAAGACTCAGCGGGAAAATATAAATCACCGGATGAAGAAGATGATGAAAACATTGTAAAGGATGAAATATAGAGGATAAAGTGGTAATTTGTATTGGATGTGGTATTTGAATTGGTATAGTTTTATATTTATAAATGATTTTTTTCCCACATTAAATATCCCAACGTTCCATTTTTTTTTTGTTTTTACCTCAACGGTCCACTCCAACGTTCATATTAGTTTCAAACCGTGGAAATAAAGATCACCGCTGGACCAAACCGCTGAGGTGGCGGCGGTATTCCCCGGCGGTTTGGGGCAAAGCGCTGCCCACCCCTCTCCCATTGCCACCACCCTTATAAATTCAAATAAAAATATAAAACATTAATTACATTAGACTTACGTGAAAACCCCATTGGTACAACTTATCCCCATCAATGCGACTAAAGTTAATGCCTCGCGTACGTCTAAAACTATGTATATAAGTAGACCCAATTTTTGTTTAAACTTTTTACCTACATAGTTAATCCCTATAGAAGTTGCACCAAATTTGCCATCATAGTTGCACCAAATGGCTGAGCTAATTGATGATTACTTGGTGTAAGTTGCACAAAATGTTTTTTTTAAGCTCCGGAAACCCTACTGTCTTTATGAGTTTGTTTCACTACGTTTAACATGTATGAGTAAAAAAAAAAAAAAACAGACATGGTGGTTAGATTGCTAGGACGTCTCCTCCATGTTTAATACCTAAAAGTCAAATATACTAGGATGGTTTTATTTTTGCATAGAAAATGGGAGTTAGGATCAAATAAGAAGAATAAAAATAAGAAAGATAAAAAGTAACCACAACCACACATTTTAGATGCATCTACAAAAGTGGATGCATCTTCATTCAAATTTTCCCTCCTAAACTAAAATGTGTGGCTAGAATTACTTCTTGTCCTTCTTATTTTAATTATTCTTCTTATTGTATCCCTTTCCTATAAAATGGTGTATAAATAAAAGGGTCAATAACTAAAAGGGAAAATATTAGCTACAATTAATTGTAGCTAACTCCCTACATTTTTGTGCTATATTCTGTGGGTCCCTGAGTCCATTTGTGGGTCCCTGATTTATTTTTGTGGGTCCTGAATATTTTCTTATGTAATTTTATTAAAGGATTGTAGCTAGTTGGCTACAATAATTGTAGCCAACATATCCCCTAACTAAAATAATCATTTAACCAACCATGATTGAGTTAAAAAAAAAGTTCTTTAACATTTCTTAGGCTGGGTGCAATAAGGACCAAAAAAGAGGGTCAATTCTTTTCTTTTTCTCTGTCACGTTAGCTTTCTCTCTCCAGTGATCTGCAGGCGATTGGGTGCCCTAGTAAGGACGACCTACACTATAAAAAACATACCCCACAAAAATACCTTTTATATTTAATTAAACACACGCAAAAAAAAATAAAAAATAAAAAAATAAAAAAATAAAAAAAAAGAGGACGATTGTCGGTCGATGTTGAGACCGATTCACTCTTTTTTCGTCCTTCATTTCGGTCGCGACCTGCAGCCCACAAAAGGGACGACCGATTGGAAAACAATCGACCGAGTCGGTCGTTGGCCTTATTGCATGCAGCCTTACATTATACGTAGTGTCTAATATTTACATATCGCTATACAATCTTGAACACTTTTACAAGTTCGTCTCCTATAATTCCTTATCCATGGTCGCTACACATATCTATCCAATATCTAATACTTACATGATTACATCAATCCAATCAAATATATTATTTACTCACATATTCTCAACAATCACTCATTTATCTGTTAAATGTCTTTACATAACACATTCTCTATCGATTTCATGGTTTTCCATTTAATCCCGTAATTTCACTATTTCACGGTTTTCGTTTTAAGTTTGTTAATTTTTCATACACACGTTTTATAGCTAATAAAATTTTATTGGGTTATTACACAAAGATGTTACTAATGTTTCCCAAAACTTTGCTTTAAGTTACTAAAGTTTTTTTTGGTTCAAAGAGGTTACCATTGTTTACGTGACTGGTTGTATATATCACTCGTCCCATTCTTACATGTTGTAACCTATTATATATATATACTAAAGATGGGGAGGATGTTGGTGCGACCACTGTAGCTGCTACAGTGGTTGCTACAGTGGTTTCTACAGTATTTTTATTTTTATTTATTTATTTTTTTTTCATCTAATCCATTTTCCAAATCCAACCAAAACCGATCCAAACAACACTTCCGAATCCAAAACCAATCCGCAAACAAATCCAAATCCAAGCTCAAAATACTATCTAATCCTAAACCTAGCTACACACCAAGCCTCGCCGTGAGTGACGGCTTGGCATCTCATCGACTGCCGAGACAAAAACAAACCAAACAGACCAAAAATGATTCCCACTCAACAATAACACCAATAAATATTCAAAGAACAAGGAAACATCAAGGATATTTACACCGAGTCGACTGAGTCAACTCGCTGAGTTAACCGAGTCAACGAGTCGCGACCAAATACGATAGATCCACATGGTTTTTGACATTATTAAAAGGTTTTATGAGGTTTTGTGTAAAAATCGGATTTATTAAAGGTTTTATAAAATAAGGGTTTCGGATTTTTAATAAAAAAGAAAGTAAAGGGCGCGTAGGCGCATTTACCGTCGAGAGAAACAAGGGAAAGGTGGTGGTGGTCATCGGTGATGGTGACAGAGGGTGGTGGCGACGCGTGAGGGTGCTACAGAGGGAGCCAATAGCTCAAACGCTCCAGAAATGCTATAAACAAACCGATCTATCGAATCGACAAAAAAAATATATCGCCGGAAATATTCCGACGACGGTGGTTGACCGGACGGCGGCGGTGGATTGTCCGGAGAAGATGACCGGCGAAGGGGACAAGAGAGAGAGAGAGAATGTATTAGTGAGATGTATATGTGTGTAAAGTGAAATAAAGTAATTAAAATTTGGTTTAAATATAAATGAATAAGGGGGTGAAATGAAAATAATAAATATAGGGTGGGAATTATAAATAGGGGCGGAGGGGGTATAAGTGCCAAAATGGCTAAACTTTTCACAAAAACGATTCGGGACTCATTTGACATAACAAACGGATTCAAAAAATTACGAGACTTGCAACATTATTCACGAAATCATTTTTCCAATAAAATCAAGTAAAAACTTCACAATTTTTCTCAACGTCAATATAATTAAATAAATTCGGCAAATGCAATATGACATCAATTGCAAAGTCAGTCCTATGACATCAATTGCAAATTCGGCTAATGCTTTAAACGCAGCTATCGAAAAGAGAAGCTTAAACTTTACTATTTTTCTATGTTAACTACATTACCAAATTAAAATAATAACAATAATACTTGCTTCCAAAGAAACACACACATAATTCACATACCAAGATTAATAATTACACCAAATAATCCACAAAACATACAAAACCCCGCCGCAACGCGCGGGCTTACCCCACTCGTTACTACCAGTTATTATCCATGCTGGCATCCTAAGTGGCAAAGTCAATATTGAAGCTGCGTTGACCAACACATGTATTTTATATTAAGGGTAGATCCCGATCATCTGTTTAATCACAATTCCAAAACCCTAAAAACACACATATCTTCCAAAATCACAAATCCATCTTCTTAAATCAAATTCTGTCATTGATTTATGGTTGTCATCTTCCAACAAGGTAATTTTTGGAGTTTATTTATTATTTTCAATTGATTGTTAAACTTGATTAATGTTTTAAAAATTAGGGTTTTGCGTAACAATTTAGGGGTTTTTGAAATTAACACTTCTTTCTCGCTATTTATTGTTTTAGATGGCATCTTCATCATCACATTCTACTTTTCGCATAAAATTTCATTGTGGTGGTGTATTTGTAAGGGATCATTTTTCTTATGACTATGACATGCTCACTGAAATAGCAGATGTTAATGTGTCTGAGTTGGGGTATGTTGGGTTAGTTAAACTTTTAGTAAGTCAAAGTTCTAGTGACATCCAACAATTTTTTTATGTTGTTCCTGGTTTAGACTTAGAGTCAGGACTGAGAGCTTTAAAGAATGAAGGTGACTTCAAAAAGTGTGTTGAATTAGGTGAAAAACATGATCATGTTTTAGATATATATGTGTCTCACTCTGTGTTTGAACTACATGATGCCACTTCCCCTAGTGCTTTACCCCACATTGAAAATGCCCAATCTAATGATGATACTGAAAGTGACTTAGAGGGTGACTAAAACATCTTTGAGTATGATACTGAAGAAGAGAGTGACACTGCATCTATAGATCACTTATCTGATGGTGAAGATGAACTTTTTGAAGTTAGGACTAAGAGACCAGACCCCACTCCTAAAGCAAAAAGTAAAAAAATGTTTGATGAGAACTTTCTGACTAGGGTTTACAATGGGTTACCTAGGGATGGGTATGCTGAAGATGATGTGGGTCCTAAGTATAACAGTGTTTCACATGAGGATGATGATAAGATAGGTGATCATTGGCCAGTCCATAATCCTGATATCAAATGGAAGTTAATGAAACCACATTTAGGTGAAAAGTTTGAATCAATTGAACAACTTAAAAGAATGTTGACATATTATGCCTTGGCTGGTGGTTACAAGTTGTATTATAAAGTTAATAATCCTAAGAGACTTCTTGCTAAATGTTGTAGAGATGCCAAGGATAGAAAATGTCCATTCAGATTGTGGGCATCTTGGATGACAAATGAAAGAACCTTTCAAATTAAGACATTGAATGAGGAACATGCTTGTTCTAGGACTTATGAATATGGTTCTTTAGTAACAAGTAACTGGATTGCTTTCAACTATGCCAAAAAGATCATGATTAACCCTTGTATCAAAGTTAGGGAGTTAATTGATTTGATTCTTAAGAAGTTTAAATGCAAGGTGACAATAAGTCAGGCTAGAAGGGGGAAAATTAAAGCTTTAGATCAGTATGAGACTTGCTTACAGGATCATTATGGAATGTTGTGGTCATACGCTAGGGAGATTCTTGACTCTAATCCTGGTTCCACTTGTTTGATGAGTGTTGATGCAATGCCAGATGGTAAGAACTACTTTAGTAGATTCTATGTATGTTTTAAGGGGTTAAAAGAGGCTTGGTTGGAAGGATGTAGGAGAGTGATAGGTATTGATGGTTGTTTTCTTAAAACCATATGCAAAGGTGAGTTGTTGTCAGCAGTTGGAAGAGATGGGAATAATCAAATATTTCCTATTGCATGGGCTGTGGTGAGTGTTGAAAACAAGGATAATTGGACCTGGTTCTTGTCATGTTTGATGAATGACTTGGGAATGGTAGCTGGTGAAGGTCTTACCATTATTTCTGATCAACACAAGGTCCAATTTTTGTATTATCTATTTGTCAATTTAGTATACTTACCTATTTGTTTATAACTTATAATTTTTGTATTTTCAGGGCATTATTGAAGCTGCTAAAGATGTCATGCCTTTGGCTGAGCATAGACAATGTGCTAGACACATTTATGCTAATTTCAGAAAGAAGTTCAGTGGGGTGGAATTCAGGAATCTGTTTTGGAAAGCAGCAAAGGCAACATATCCATCAAGGTTTGAAAGAATCATGGGTCAAATTCAGAGTGTCAGCAAGGAAGCACATACTCATTTGATGGAAAGACATCCTAAAACTTGGAGCAGGGCATTCTTCAACACTGATAAGGCTTGCGATGCTGTTGAGAATGGTATCTCTGAGTGTTTTAATTCACTAATAGTGGAGGCAAGGAGGAAACCAACCATCAACATGTTAGAGGACATCAGAGTCTTGTGTATGGAGAGACTACAAAAGATGAGGGACAAGCATACAAAGTGGAATGATGCTATCTGTCCCAACATTAGAAAGAAGCTTGAAAAGCTAAAAGACGTACACAGGTAAATCTATATTCACTATGAATCAAGGAATTAGAATTTAAAATACATATAATCATAATATGCCCATTTACTTTCCATATCTGTTTTTTACATGTAGATTTTGGAAAGTGGTTACAGCTGGTAATACAAGGTTTGAAGTGAGGAATGGTTGGGAAGGTTTTATTGTGGATGAAACAGCAAGAACATGTACTTGTAGGGCTTGGCAGTTAAGTGGAGTTCCTTGTCAACATGCAATTGCAGTCATATATTTTTTACACAGAGAACCAGATGAATATGTTTCTAGATGGTATAATTGGCTACTTACAATCACTATATTCAAGGTATGAATGGGATGGATCAATGGCCTTCTACAGAGTATCAAAAGCCTTTACCTCCCATCAAAAGAAGAATGCCTGGAAGGCCACAACATAAAAGAAGAAGGGATGTAACTGAGGATGATGGGAAAAATAGGAAAAGGGTTAGTAGAGTGGGGCAGATTAACCATTGCAAGCTTTGTGGAAAAACAGGTCATAATCAGAGGAGTTGTCCAACAAATGAAAATGTGAGTTTTGAGTCTAGCTCAAATGTTCAGACAAGGTCTACTAGAGGAGGCAATGCTGCAAGTGCTAAAGGTGGTAAGGCAAGTGGTAGGGTGGTAAGGTTACTACCAGGGGTGGTAAGGCAAGTGGTAGGGGTGTTAAGGTACCTGCTAGAGGTGGTAAGGTAAGTGTCAGGGGTGGTAAGGCAAGTGGTAGGGGAGGTAAGGTTACTATCAGGGGTGGTAAGGTACATGCTAGAGGTGAGAAAAGGAAAGCAATAGTTGTTCAAGAGCCAAGTACACAACCTGAAGCACCTGCTGAAGAGCCAAGTACACCACCTCATCTCATTGTACCAACACAGATGTCAACTCCACCTCCAGGATTTGAGATGGTTGCACCCACTGGTGGTGTGACAACAAGAAGTGTTGGTGTAAAGACAAGGGGTGGTGCTGTGATGTTGAGAGGTGGTGTGATGATGAGGGGTGGTGCAAGATCCCCTAAACTGTTTATGCAAGGTGGAAGGTTTGTTCATGCTGGAAGGTTTAGTGAACCTGGAAATAGTAGAGAGGGAGATGGACTTACTAGAGTGAATGACAAATTAGTTAGGACCAGGGGTAGAGGAGATGGAAGCAGGGCAAAAATGTATCCTCAGGGAATTAAACCCATAGGATATGGTGTGTCTTATGATCCAATTGATGGAGAGCCTATGTTAGGGGTAAGTTGATTTCAGTTAATGAAATTTTGTTGTGGTATTGTGCCTTCATAAAGTATACTGATTTTCTATTTTTTTGAAGATGCAGGATGTTATAGGTATTCCAAGACCAGCATGGCCACCTGGTATTACACCAGAAGATTGCATAATACATGATCAGAAGCAGGCTCAATCTGAGACCCAGAACCAAAATGATGATGCTCAAGTTCAGGAAGAGATTGCCTTATCACAGTCATAGCCATTGCCATCTCAAAAAAATCCAGTTCAAGCTGCAAATGAAGGACCAGTTCTCCAAGATGAAGAATTGGAAGAAGAAGAACCTTCACTTAGAAGGTCAGAGAGAATCAAGCAGATAATCTTCAACAAGCCACCATCACCTGGACCTGGCTTGAAAGAAGATGATGCTATAGAAGTTTAGGTTGTTAATATGACTTATGGGGGCTTGCCAAATGCTAGGCATTTTTGTACATCAGCCTGTTAAGTCATTTTGAAACACTTGGTAATGTAGTATGTAAACATTATGTAGTATGCCTGGAAGAACAATGGTAATGTTGTGTATACAACAAGGATCTGTAAGTTGGTAATGTTGTGTACACAACATCTCACAACATCTTTTGTATAAGCTATAACAGTTGTGTAACCTTCTTTCAATGGTAATAGATCAACATAATCATTATGTTGCATCTTTTGTATAGATTTAGGGTTTAGGCCGTACAATAACTACTTTCTTTCACCAATGTACCATTTTGGTACGTGTACTTATTTCTGTTCCACTTTATGTTGTCTACTTTTATGTTTTGTTCCGTTTTGCACAAATTTTACTGGCAACCGGCTAAACTTTTTAAAAACCGGCTAAAGTCCAACGTGGCATAGGAGACTTTTTGTTGACTTTGTATAAGAATCCATTTTTACGAGGTTTAGGCCGTACAATAGCTACGTACTTTCACTAATGTACCATTTTGGTACGTGTACTTATTTCCGTTCCGCTTTATGTTTTGTTCCATTTTCTTGGATAGTGTGACGGAACATATAATGCAGTTTATGCATATGACAAAATATATGGTAAACATGTTTCCATTCATCAAAATATTACAAACAACATAAAACTAAAGCTAAAGATACATAAATGACATCATAAAACTACACCTAAACTACACCTAAAGATCTCAAAAGATTACAAACATAATCAAACAAACAATGATAAACATGAAACAAACAATGATGAAGATGGCTATGAATAGAAGATGATGAAGATGCCATTGAATTGGGATTTTTAATTGTTTGATTGAATTGGGGGGTTTTGCAATTATGGTTTAGATCGATTAGGGTTTTTTTGGGTTAGAATTGTGAAAGAAAAGAGTTATTTAGAGTTAACTACATTTTTGGTCCTTGTAGTTTACCGGGTATAACATAAAAAAGCGGACAAAACAGTATGAAAACGTAAGGAAAATGGACAAAAATGAATAAAAAAGGACGAAAACATAAAAAAGCGGACAAAACCGTATGAAAACGTAAGAAAAACGGACGAAAATGAATAAAAACGGATTAAAACGGACAAACACGTATGAAAACCTAAGAAAAACGGATGAAAACGTATAAAACATATGAAAACGTATAAAAACGGATTAAAATGTAATAAAAACGAACAAAAACGTATGAAAACGGATTAAAACGGACAAAAAAGTATGAAAACGTAACAAAAATGGGGACGAAAACGAATAAAAACGAACAAAAACATATAAAAACGGACAAAACCTAATGAAAACGTAAGAAAAACGGACAAAAACGGATTAAGACGTATTAAAATGGACAAAAACGTAAGAAAAACGGACGAAAACGACTAAAAACGGACGAAAACGTATAAAACGGACAAAACCGTATGAAACGTAAGAAAACGGACAAAAATGTATAAAGGACTAACGATGCAAATGATTGTTGGCTAAATGGACTAACGCTGCCACATAATAACTAACAGAACTGACGGCCGTTAGCTCGGGGATGAATGGTGCAAATTCTGTGCGTAAATTCGAGGGTATTTTAGTCATATAACATTTTTTAAAAACTTATTTAGGTTAGTGGAAATCCAACGTGTCATGCACACGTGGCAATGATGTTATCACTTTTGGTTAAACAAGTTCAGCAGTGCAAAATGATACAAAACATAAAAGTAGACAACATAAAGTGGAACGGAAATAAGTACACGTACCAAAATGGTACATTAGTGAAAGTACGTAGCTATTGTACGGCCTAAACCCATAGATTTATGTTGTCTAAAGTTCTATTTCATTTATGCTATGTAACTCTATTATTCATAGTATTGTATAATGACACAAAATATAAACATAACACTTCATAATTTCATTACTTGAGATTTTTTTTACATCATGTGGGATCACAACTATTACAAAAGAGTTGGCAGCATACCATACCAACAAAATACATCCCACAAACCTAAATGACCACAACCATCTTAACCCAAAAGACCATCATTTACTGCCAAAAGAAAGCAACAGACCTCAACCATCTTAACCTACAATACTAACTTAATAAAACTAAAGAAACTTGATAAGAACCATCCCAACAACCAACAGTATCAATAGCCTATTGTAGAAGCGAATCCGAGAGTTTTGATTGTTCACTTGAATAAGTTGCTCTTGTGCATTCCTCCTATGCAAATGGAGCTGATACATTCTTTCTTGGTACCAACGATTTGGTAAAGGGACATCAACCCATTGGAAAAAGTTGCAATTGGTTGTGGGATCCATGAAATTGGGACAACCAAGAAACCTTCTTGCAGGGTTATGCTCAGTCCAAGAGGTTCGACATTTTGCTAGTTCACCACAGCCGCATAGGATGTTCATGGTTTGGAGATTTGAAGATTTGGGAGAAGAAGATAGATTTGAGTGAGATTAGGGTTTGAGGTGAGAGGGAGGGGTGTTAAAATAGGTTATAAATTGGGTTTTATTAGTGGAATATACGGGTGGACATATTTGGGTGAGGTGGAATACATTGGTGGACAAGCCTTGGCTGACTTGGCAAGGTTAACTTGTTCTCAGCCGGTAACAAACTATCAAAGTGCTCATAATGCAAGTCATGTAAATGTCGAGTGACAAAATTAATCGAACCCGTATACAATGGTAACCTTTTTGAACCAAAAAAAACTTTAGTAACTTAAAGCAAATTTTTGGGAAATATTAGTGACATCTTTGTGTAATAACCCAATTTTATTTCATACATATATTTATCTGTCTTTACATATATATTTTACTTAATAAATTTGAATTAATCACTAATTAAGGAATATATTAAACTTATGAAGGAAGCCTTAGAGCACTAGGTACCTTAACACAAGTTATTCAATAACTCAACGCCACGTCAGCGCCACATCAACTTTAACCTTTTCACAATAACTCACCAAAAAACACCCCTTACCTTAACTTACCTATAACTCACAATAACTCAACTTTTATTCAATTATTTTCAAATTCAACCCTTAAACTAAAACAAATATTTCATTTAATAAAAAACATAACATTAATTCTTAAAACATAATACAATATGAAATATATATATATATATATAGGGAAGGGATCAGGTGCATTTTTCCTTTTTATTGCGGATGGTACGGATGAATGTGGACCACACGATCATCAGTCCATCTCAGATTCTGATAAAAAAAACGCGGTGGCAATATCGTAAATATCCCGTCTTTTTTCAAAAACGTTACTATCGTATTAGCTTTTTTTCTGAAAAAAATTCAAAAAAATCTGAAAAAATTAAAAAAAGTAAAGAGGACAACAAATAATTAAGAATCGCTGAAAGAAATTTCAAAAAAAGATCGTTTTCATCGTTAAAGGTATTGTGATATTAGCGTATGATTTTGACTTTTTTACAAAAGTCAAGATCTGATCTTGACAAACAGATCTTGACTTTTGTAAAAAAGTCAAAATCAGATTCTGAAAAACTTTTTTTTTAATAAAAAATTTAATATCACAATAACTTTTTTAATATCGTAAAAACTTTTTCTTAATAAAAATTGTTAATATCGCCGTAACTATCATGCTTTCTTAATATCAAAGTTAATTTTTTTTAATATCACTTTAACTTTTCTTAATATCGTAATATCACGGTTCATTTTTACATGTAAAAAAGTTAATATCACGGTACCACTCATAATATTTCTCCATCAGATTCTGATATCACATAAACTTTTTTACTATCGTAATACAAAAAGTCAAGATCAGGATCAGATTCTGATATCACATAAACTTTTTTACTATCGTAATAAAAAAAGTCAAAATCAGATTCATAATATTGTTAATATCACGGTTGAACTCATAATATGGTTAATATCACGGTAGCACTCATAATCAAAAAAACAAAAAGTTCTCAGAAAAATCTGAAAAAATAAAAAAATGAAAGAAGATAACAATATTAAGAATCGCTCAAAAGGAAAAAAATTAAAAAAAATCGTTTGAATGGTGATTTGGTACCGTGATAGTTGCGTAGATCTTGACTTTTTTTACAAAAAGTCAAGATCAGATCTGGATTGGACGGCGTAGATCTATCCGCACGTCCGCACTAAAACAAAACATCCGCACGTGATCCTCACTCTCTCTCTCTCTCTCTCTCTCTCTCTCTCTATATATATATATATATATATATATATATATATATATATATATATATATATATATATATAGCAACGAATTGTGTAACATGTTTCAGCCCAATATTCGTTTAGTCTCTAGGCCCATTCCAAGTTAATGTAAATTACTACATCCGTCACAAAATTTAAGTCCAAGTTGATTTTTTTAAATCTAACTTTAACTATAAACATTTTTATTTTTATTTTTATTATATAATACTTGATGAAAATTATATCATATGAAAATATATTTAAAACTAAATCCAATTATATATTTTGCATCAAGTATTATTTAACACAAGCAAAAATATTTAAGGTAAAAGTTGGATTAAAAAAGTCAAACTGGACTTAAATTTTATGACAGAGGGAGTAACTAACAACCCATTAACAATCCATGATTTTGATTAAGCCCAAACATACCAACTAGACTTTGACTTAACCCTAATATTTAACCCTAAAATCACACAACACATATCTTGCAGTCACCCTTATCTCTCCTTGCAGTCAACAAACACATCTAGAAAAAATATATATATATATATATATATATATATATATATATATATATATATATATATATATATATATATATATATACGCTCCACCCTTTTTACTGCATAAAACCATATGAGTAACAAGCAAAAACAAACCATCTTCCTTATAACTCCTATAACGCAGCTATAAACCATTCTTGTTACTCCATAACTCACGATTTTAATCACTTAAATTCAATCAGTTTGTGGTTTACATTTAAGGTCTCTTTAATGAGATCTCAACTTTGTTGTTTCTTAAGGTTAAGGGGGTGGAAGTGTATTTTTTTAAACGCAACGGATACATTGACCGTTAAAAGGGGTGGAAGTGTAAAATGGTTTAGAAAAAGTAGCTTGTTGAAGTAAAATCTTGCTTCCACCTCAGACAAGCGAAATGAATCCTTCGGACTGTGATTTGTCCTTCGGATTAAGGGGGATCCTTGCTAGTGGAGAGTTCCTTCGGATATCTACAAAACAAATACGTCCGTTAGTCTCGCCCCGGGAATGTATCCCAGGACTAACCTCCGGCGTGAGAGTAAGTATGTGTTTAGAGAGAGAAAGTATAAGTAAGCAAAGTTTAGAGAGTGAAAGAATTAGTCTACCTTAAGTGAGAATTCCTTCTCTATTTATAGGCGATATTCGTGAAGTACAAGGTTGATTAGTACTAATATGCTTAGTGGTTACTTGCTTATACTTCACCACCATGTACTTGTGTACTTGTTTTTACTTTCATTTGCTTAGTTATCGCATGTCCGGATGGTCCGTTCATCCGGAGGGGTATGACCATCCGGATATTGTCGTTTAGAGAACATTGATTAGGTTTGTTCTAATGATTCGTTCCGCTTGGCTGTTGGTTCGAGCCCTCCGTCCTATATCCGGAGGGTACATACGCCAACATGTCCCCCCAGTATCATAGTATTGGTCGTGCCAATGGTGTGATACTTCAAAGTTGTGTTTTTGTTGCTTTTCCAGAGCATATACGTTAATTTAAACGCGTGTGTAAGATGCCAAAAGTGATTAATGTGTCATTTTAAGGAGCGCCGCCGTTTTTACCGCACCCTTTAGATTCGTACACGTATGTACTTTTCTGGATCGTATGGCTTAGGTGGTGACACGTCAGCCCTGCGTGTGGCGTGTCTTTTCGTATTCGTTTTATTTGCATATAAATTGCCCATTCCATTTCATTTTTACCACTGTAATTTCTGTTCTCTGACACATTCGTCGCTTAATATTTTCCGAAGGGTTTCCGGACGTATATTCATTAACGATCCTTCCGGTCTTTCTTATTTTTAAGAGGTACGTTTCGTTCTTCTTTTGCGTGTTTATTTTATCTGGCTATAGCTCTTCCCTATTCTCTCCCGATATGTCGGAGTCTTCCGTATCAGCAGATCAGAATGATATCCTAGCTGGGGGTGAGTTTTCGGTTAAGGAAAATATTTCAAGGAGGGTTTTCTAAGACCCGTCCGTCGGATGTCATTGCTTTAGTTGAGGCATTTGGGGTACCTCGAAACTTGAATCCGAGGTGTAAGGAATTATTGAAGATACTACTGATTGATACTGCTGACAGGTTCCTGCGGAAGGCTTAATGATTTTCTGCTGATGACTGGTTCCTGCGGACATATAGAGATCCTACGGATAGAGTTTAACTGTGGATAGAACTTATGTATTTTAGGACAAGATATGTAGAATATCTTTTAATAGTTTATCATTATTCGTTTCTTGTAAGAAAGGTTAGGGTTTCCACTAGTATATAAGGAACCCTAGGTCATTGTAATAGACACAAGTTTCTAGTACGAGTTTCATTAATATTATTAGTTTATCGATCCATAGAGAATCAAGTTTAGTATAAGTTTGTTTTTATATTCCGCATAATTACAAGCTCACAGAGATTATCTAACTTAGTCTAGCTAGTGATTACATTAGTTGACTAACGATCTATTGGCTCGTGATCTATCAAGATATAGATCCCTACAAGTGGTATCAGAGCCACTAGATACTCTCTGTAACCTCTACACAATCACATAACTATTCAATAAGCACCAATGGGAGACAAACCAGACGGTGATATTGCTCTCTCAGAAGCAGGCTCTCTTACTCAACAACTACAACAGGTGGCCTTCTCCAACAGCAATGCAAAACTTCCTTTTCTTAAGAAGGACGTGTATGAGATCTGGGCCATGAAGATGCAGAACTGGATTGCAAGTGTTGACTATAACCTCTGGAATGTTATACTCAATGGTTGTCGTCCTAAAAAGCAAAGTGTTGATGCTAATGGTAAAGTTACAATTTTGGAACCTGTTTCTGCTGAAGAAATTCTTGGTATTCAAAGGGAGAACAAAGCAAGAACCATATTGCTGCAGGCAATCCCTGATGACCACATGGGAGATTTTCATTCCATGACTGATCAAAGAGAAATCTGGTGGGCCATAAAAGCTAGATTTGGAGGGAATGAAGAATCAAAGAGGATGAGAAATAGTATGTTGAAGATGGAGTTCCAAGAATTCAAGATTACTGAAGAGGAAGGTCTCCACAAAGGTTATGACAGGTTTTAGAAGATTCTGAGTCACTTGAATCAGCTTCTAGCCAGACCTGACAATGAAGAGGTGAATTCTAGGTTTTTAAGAGCCTTACCTCCCTCATGGTCTCAAGTGATTATTTCATTAAAAACCAAAGGTGGCTTGGATTACCTCAGATTTGATGACTTGTACAACAAACTCAGAGCTTTGGAAGGTGACATAAAGGGATTCTCTCCATATGTAGCAACTCCTTCACAATCTGCATTTGTCAGTTCTAACTCAAACTACATGCCACATACCTACACAAGTCCATCCCAAGCACCTCAGGTTTACACAAGTCCATCCACACCAAGCCAAAGTCTTCCAATGACCACTTTGTCTTTTTCAAATGCTAATCCAATAACTCATCCAAAGATTAGCAATGTGATGGAAGATGTACTTCATTCATTTGTTGCTGAAGTTGATAAACAGCAACAAATAGCTTATGAAGACTTTGAGCAAATTGATGAACTTGCTTTGGAAGAATTGGACTTAAAGTAGCAAATGGCTATGCTCTCTCTCAAGGTTAGAAGATTTGAGCAAAAGGTTGGTAAAAAGCTCAATGTTGATGGAAGAGATGCAGCTAGGTTTGATAGAAGGAAAGTAAAGTGTTATGCTTGTGGAGAAATTGGCCATTTTGCAAGAGAATGCACAGCCAAGAAGGGTGAAGCCAGTACCAGGTATTCAGCATACAAGAAGAAAGAAGTGGAAGCTAGAGAATCAAAGGCCTTGATCACTACTATAGATACAAGTGTGGACTGGAATGAGCATGAAGATGCTACAAGCAGCTCTCCTCAAATCTCCTGCATGGCTAGTTGTGATGATAGCTTTGGTCTCATGGGAATCTCTCCTCAGGTATCTACTTGTGTTTGTGATTGTGATTCTAAATATACAACTCTAAAGGAAGCTTATGATGATATGAAACCAAATTATAACACTTGTTTTATTGAAGCTGCAACATATAAAGAAGCTTTTAAAACTTTAGAACAACAAAAGGTGTGGTTTCAACAGAATCAATTAGCTTATGAGGAAAAGATTAGAGTATTAAGTAGAGATTTAGAATGTGCTGGTAATGAATTAAAATTTTCTGAAAAAGAAAAAGCTAGAATTGAGTCTGAGAAAAATGTTTTGCAAGAGAAACTAGATAAAGAAATAGCTTTACATAAAAATTGGTTGATTTCAGGAGATAATTTAGCTAGTTGTCTTTATGGTAGTCAAGCTGTGAACTCTGGGATTGGTTTAGGGTTTAAAAAATATGTTGGCTTAGAGGCTAGGAATGATGTGGGTAAATCTACACCAGCAGGCTTAGCAAATTATGTTAAAGAAGGAGCTTTGCATGCAGTACCAGGACCTATCAGAGGTGTATTTATGCCTACTACCAAAACCTCTGACTTTGATGGTTCACACCATCTCTTTGGCAAAAAGTCTAAAGACTTGCCAAATAAGTCTGAAGTCCCTCCAACCTTAGGAACACCTAGGCACACATCCCATAAGGTTGACCTACCAGTATCAAAGGAAACCACTGGCATTAGGATCAATGACTCCCCTGACACTAGAAGTATATCTAGTAATGATTCTAACAATTATATCTCTTGTTCTTCCAGGGACAAGACCTCAGAGACCTCTAGTTATGCTAGCTGTGATTCCAAGACCAAGTCAGACTCACCCAAGTCCTCAATAAAGATTACTGACAAATCATCTTACAAGTCTGTGGACTTTGAAGTTGCTGCTGATGAAGTTCTTTATCAACCAGCCTCTTCTGAAGACTTGTTATTTACTTCTTATGAAAACAATTCCTTTCAGTGTTTACTAAACAATTCTGTTTCTGATGTTTGTTTGAATAATTCTATGTTTAATAAGACATCTTTTGAATTTAATAAATCTTATAAGAAAAAGAAGTGTTTTGTTTGTGGTAGCAAGTTGCATTTAATTAAGGATTGTGACTTCCATGAAAAGAGGATGGGTGTTTCTGTTGTTAATAATAGACCTAGACAAAAGTGGACTAATACCTGTACCAAACCCGCAGTAGCTCCACAGGCTAAGTATCATGTCAGCAGAATGTATTCCACTCCTGCTGATTGGCCTGTTTATTCCAATAGGTCTGTTTTTAATAATAGATATATGAATACCAATAGAAATAGATATGGATCTCAACCATTTATTGGGGTTAATCATTGGTATGAATATACTGACCAAATGTGTATGGGAAGGGGTAATTGGGATTCTGCTGAAAAGTCCTCAGCAGATTGTTCTTGGACATATAAAAGACCATTTAACTACAGGGAATCCAGGAACAATTGTGGATCTAACTCATCATCTTGGGTTCATCAGAATGATCCACAGGGCAGGCTCAAGTCTTTCATGACTTAAGTCTCTGAATACTTGTTGTTGTTGTATATTAACTTTCTTTGTTGTAGGAACATCCTCTTCTTAATAAAGACTTAGGTATTGTTGATAGTGGCTGTTCAAGAAACATGTCTGGTAATGAAGAAAAGCTGCATGACTTTGTGCCTATTAATGGAGGTATAGTGAGGTTTGGAAGTGGAGTAGGAAGGATTACTGGCAATGGAACCATTAGAACTCCAAAGGTGGATTTTGAGAATGTCTACTATGTGAAGGAGCTTCAAGGATTCAATTTGTTCTCAGTCTCACAAATTTGTGACAAAAAGCTTCCTGTGCTTTTCACTGAAGATGGTTGTTTCATTCTTTCACCCGATTTCCAAATGCCTGATGACAATCAAGTAATACTAAAGGCTCCAAGAAACCATAATCTTTATACCTTTTACTTGAATGATGTCAAGCCAGAAGGTGATCTAACATGCTTGGTGGCTAAAGCATCCTTGGATGAATCTACAAAATGGTATAGAAGGATGGCACATCTTAATTTTAAAGTCATCAACAAACTTGCTAAAGATGGACTAGTTCATGGACTTCCTTACAAGATCTTTGATGCGTGGGAATCGCACCTTGCTTTACCTCTTGAGGGATCTCGAGAAGCTTACAACCCCCACCAGGCAGTGTACCTGATCGTTGTAGTATAGTATAGTGACAAGTACCGGGGGATTGATCGTTCAGCTTAGGAATAGTGTCGCTAGGATTAGAAAACCTAATTAATAGTTCTAAAGGTGAGGGATGATTATTTTTGTATTTTTATGTTTTTATGAAAGCAATTAAAATCTCGGGTTTTGGAAGAGTGGGCGGAATTAGTTGCTATTCAACTAACCCAAAACTAATATATATTCAAAATAAAATACTGAAAATGAAATTAAACTAAATTATACTAATGTTGTGAGCAGTAATTGGAGAAATTGTGTTTACTTAGACTTCACTACTCCCTAGACATCTTTTACACGTTAATTACTTGTTATACTTGTATGGATGACGGATTGTATTCCTTAATACCATTCGTGGGGTGGCATACATAACTCCCCAACTCTATGAGCTCTTATCTCCTCCTACACCATGACCCAGCACAACTATAAGGATTGTAAACAGTGGCTCATGCATTAAATACAACCAATAAAGACCTAGTACGCCTCGGTTCATGTTTCTTAAGACGTTCAAGCATGTTACCATTTGGAGATCTGCCAGTTTTCTTAAGCCTAACATATAAATCATTCATCCAAGAACAAGAATAAACAAGTAATCAACACATAATCAACATCTAGGTTTCATTAGATCTAAGCAAACACAAAGGAGATCTAGCCTAGCATAATTGAATTGAGACAAGAACAAGATATAGACAACCAACACATAGACATATTGATTGAATTAGAAGAACACTTATCTCAATTACAATGCAAGGTATCAAGGGTTTGGAACCCTTGAAAAACCTGTAAAAGAGGCACCAAATTCGTCTTTAGGGTTTCACAAAAACTTCTCTCTTTTTAATGTAAAAACTAGAAAACTATATATAGGAAAACTGGGCTGACGACGTCAAGACAAGCATGTGACGCCATCACCTCACCGCCAAATACTTCCTCGGACGGTCTTGATCTACTTATGACGGCCTATGTGACGCCGTCACCAACCACGGTATTTTATTTTTGGGACTTTGACGCCGTCATCAACTACGGTGTTTTATTCTTGATGTCTGACGCCGTCAGGGTGTAACTCTTGACGCCGTCACCTAGTGTCTTCAGCATGGAAAATTGATACTTTGCCGTTTTCTTCACTTTTATGCTCCAAAAACGTCCAAAATAGCTTCTTTTCCAGAATTCACTCTCCAAACACCTAAAATCACAAAAGGAACGATTTAGGGCAATATTTGATCAAATAAAGTCGGATTCGGGCTTAAATGACCCCCTAAAAATGGATCATTTTTCGCCTCATCATATACCCTTACACTTGAGATTTGCTTGTCCTCAAGCAAATGAGCTTTTATTCTACTCAAAAGACAAGTCAGGGGTCATTTAACACTAATATAAAAGTAATTACAACAAATAATCGTTCCACTAAAGACCAATAGACAAGCACGGAGGTCATACACAAGCACCTCACAAATAGTGTTTAGATACTCACATCTCTCGGGTGTAATAAAGTAATATAACATTATGGAAATGGAAGATATCTCTCACTACCTGTCATAGCAAAATAGATTACCATAGGCTTGGGAAAGGATCAAACCTCCACCACATGGCGTAAGCACCTAGGATAAACTATCAAAGAGGTCTTTTAAAGGGTTGTAACGTTAGGTATAGGGATATGAATTACACGGTTTTGTTGGATAAAGGAAGTTTTACTAGTGGCGAGTTAACAATCTTGGTTAATTACATGTACAAGATGGCGTTGCTAAGCCAAGACTAGACTCGACTTAAGCTAACAAATGAAAAATAACAAAAACATAAAATGAACATAGAATAAAAACGGGATGGTAGTCCGTATGTTTTTTCTCTTTTTCTTTTTCTTGATTTTTTCGATTTTTTTTTTTTTTTTTTTTTTTTTTTGCATACACTCTTACCCTACCATCCGAAATAATACATCATAGGGGATGAGAATTCCCCTTACACTTGAATCTTTACATACTTTACATTAAACTAATCTAATGACTCGAATTAAGAAAATCAAAACACTTGGAGCACTTTTAAGATTAACGTACATATGGGGGTAATAAGTGATGTTCTTCCCCATTACTCCATAAAATAAGTACTTACCCATGAGTCCCAATCGTCCCAAAACAATATGTACAAGGATATGACTCGACTTAGCAACCATGTAATCAATTAGAAAGTTAACTTAGGGTTTAACAAATAACAATAATGCACTAAAAATGAGCGCATACACGGAAGGCTAAGGCGATTTGGGTGTACATTTAAGTGGGGTGTAACAAATTCTTCCTTTAAGTAAAATGATTAAAGTTAGAAACGAAAAGATAGGCTCGGAGGGGTGTACTAGGGGTTTCGTATACTAAAAATGAGTACAACGCTAAGGGTGTGGGAAAAATTAGTTGACTTAACTAGCCAAGTAATATGACTTAAATGGTCAAGTAATTATAATACGGGTTTAACACAAGGGTGATCCTAATGCCTCTTATCATGTAGTAAATCCTACCACACGAATGTAGTCTCACTAGCGGTCTCGGGATGCATCAATAACGCAAGTTCTAGAATCTAAATGCTACCGGTACACTCATAAGCACTAATAATGAATGCTTTTCCTATCAAATCTAAAGGCGAACCTCACATTTTTGGGTGGAAAATTTTTCTGAATATACGGTTATGTGCTAGTCATACAATCTCCTATCCATGAGACGCTTGCTATGGCTAAAGTTTCGCTCCTAAATGTTGTAAAAAATTTTAAATTTGGCGCTAAAATTGCACTAACAAGTATTTCTCATAGTTTTATTACACATCTACCATTAAACAAAACAAACTCAAGCGAAAGTGCATATGTAAGGTATCATCTTTTTACCCTCCCCTTACACTTAAGATGAACATTGTCCCCAATGTTCAAGTAAAGAATGTAAAAGTTAAAAAGTAAAAAGAATGAAATCAAATACTCCCCTGATTCGCTCGGTATGGATAATAAGGTGGCCAGGTTAAATCTTCCTCCAAGAAAATGAACAATCAAAGCTTCCCTTCCAGAATGTAAATCATCTTCTTGTCAAACATAACCTGTAAATCCTGACAAAATAGACAAGACAATCCTCGCGTAAAATCGGCGGCATCCTATATAAGTTCCTAAATTCTAGAAAACAAAGTAAGATATAATGCTTGTGGAATGAAGTTTGCAGATTTCCTGGAGATTATAAAACTTAATAATTCACAAAAACCATAAGACTCCGTTAGAAAAACAAAACCGGTAAAATTTCCAGATTTTTACTCCTGACGCCGTCAAGAGTAATACTCTGACGCCGTCAGAATGGACCTGCAGAAATTCTTATGTTATGTTTCCGGAAAATTTCTGGAAAAACTTCGTCCTACTTCCTGGAAAATCCTGCAAAACTTCATTATGACTCAATACAAGCATTTGACTCTAACAAATACGAATATACATGTTCATTTAATATTGTGGAGAATCATGATCGGTTTGTTTCTTGAAAACATATTTGGGGTTTCCCCTTACACTTATCTTTTGCAAAAATACTTTTAGGTTGGAGTTAAGACTAGGCCAAACAACATAGTAAAGTATTTCCACATTTTAATTGAGAAACATGATCAACCAACAATAAAAATAAAACATGCATACGGAAGCAAATAACAATCAAACAAATAAAATCACACAAAACATGGGTTGCCTCCCAAGAAGCGCTTTTCTTTATTTACGAGTCTTGTAGCTAGACTCAGAGTCATGGGTTATCGTGTATCGCTTATGCTCACATAACCAAGTGTGAGCCATCTAATAGTCGCCTCATCTTTCTTATACTCGTCTCCTAACTCTAAGCACCCGCGATAGTATTTTTTATTCTTTTTCATGCGTGTACTTAAGTCCTTTTCTCTTATCATTCTCACTTAGCATTTCCATGGGCGGATACCTACTACACTTTTCCATGGAAAAACCTTTGAACCTAGGGTGCGTGCGGGGCATTTGATAGACAAAATCTTCATCCCCATCCGAGAATGTAATTAACCCTTCTATGAGTTTTTCATCGAGGTTGGTCAACCGTTTGAAAGGTCTTCCAAACACAACTTGGGTCAATTTATCATCAATAAATTCTCCTAGATTCTCCATAACCATGAACTCAACAAGATAAACCAAACTTCCTACAAACACATGCAATGGTATTGCCCTAGCCACAATATTTTCCCCTTTGTATTCTAACTCATCTACCATGATTTTATTGTATTCATTACGTGAGATTATGTTCATTGGAAGAGATGAGTTGAGATAGGCGTTAAAGCTCTTAAATCCAATCTTACAAGGGAATTGCATGTTAAATGAACTATCACACTCAATCCTAGTTCTAGGGTCAACATACCTAAGAGGGTTTATTTCCTCTTCCATTCTATCCTCATTAATCACGTCACCATCATCAAGATCCTCATCGGAGTCTGAATAGTAAAAAGGACTAGCCCTACGATCATCATCATGATCAGACTCTTCTAGCTCAGAATTATTGCCAAAGTGGTGGTTGGGTGAGAGGTCAGGTGGGTTCTCATTTTCTGCTAAAGGAAGTGGGGCGGGCATTGGGAACATCCTACGACGAAAAACACGAATAACAGGAATCAAACGATTAATGTTATTGTTATCCATCGAAACAATTTACAAACAAAGACACAGAGAAATAAGATAGATTAAAGAAGAACCTAAAAAAATAAAAATAAAAATCTTACTAGAAAGGACTCTAGCAAGTAGACCTAATAAAAAGAAATCCTAACCTAGACAATAACTATTCCCCGGGCTGCGGCGCCAAAAACTTGATGCGTGGGAATCGCACCTTGCTTTACCTCTCGAGGGATCTCGAGAAGCTTACAACCCCCACCAGGCAGTGTACCTGATCGTTGTAGTATAGTATAGTGACAAGTACCGGGGGATTGATCGTTCAGCTTAGGAATAGTGTCGCTAGGATTAGAAAACCTAATTAATAGTTCTAAAGGTGAGGGATGATTATTTTTGTATTTTTATGTTTTTATGAAAGCAATTAAAATCTCGGGTTTTGGAAGAGTGGGCGGAATTAGTTGCTATTCAACTAACCCAAAACTAATATATATTCAAAATAAAATACTGAAAATGAAATTAAACTAAATTATACTAATGTTGTGAGCAGTAATTGGAGAAATTGTGTTTACTTAGACTTCACTACTCCCTAGACATCTTTTACACGTTAATTACTTGTTATACTTGTATGGATGATGGATTGTATTCCTTAATACCATTCGTGGGGTGGCATACATAACTCCCCAACTCTATGAGCTCTTATCTCCTCCTACACCATGACCCAGCACAACTATAGGGATTGTAAACAGTGGCTCATGCATTAAATACAACCAATAAAGACCTAGTACGCCTCGGTTCATGTTTCTTAAGACGTTCAAGCATGTTACCATTTGGAGATCTGCCAGTTTTCTTAAGCCTAACATATAAATCATTCATCCAAGAACAAGAATAAACAAGTAATCAACACATAATCAACATCTAGGTTTCATTAGATCTAAGCAAACACAAAGGAGATCTAGCCTAGCATAATTGAATTGAGACAAGAACAAGATATAGAAAACCAACACATAGACATATTGATTGAATTAGAAGAACACTTATCTCAATTACAATGCAAGGTATCAAGGGTTTGGAACCCTTGAAAAACCTGTAAAAGAGGCACCAAATTCGTCTTTAGGGTTTCACCAAAACTTCTCTCTTTTTAATGTAAAAACTAGAAAACTATATATAGGAAAACTGGGCTGACGGCGTCAAGACAAGCATGTGACGCCGTCACCTCGCCGCCAAATACTTCCTCGGACGGTCTTGATCTACTTATGACGGCCTATGTGACGCCGTCACCAACCACTGTATTTTATTTTTGGGACTTTGACGCCGTCAGGATGACTTTTGACGCCGTCATCAACTACGGTGTTTTATTCTTGATGTCTGACGCCGTCAGGGTGTAACTCTTGACGCCGTCACCTAGTGTCTTCAGCATGGAAAATTGATACTTTGCCGTTTTCTTCACTTTTATGCTCCAAAAACGTCCAAAATAGCTTCTTTTCCAGAATTCACTCTCCAAACACCTAAAATCACAAAAGGAACGATTTAGGGTAATATTTGATCAAATAAAGTCGGATTCGGGCTTAAATGACCCCCTAAAAACGGATCATTTTTCGCCTCATCAATCTTCACCAATGAGCATAATTGTGTGGCTTGTAACAAGGGAAAGCAACACAAAGCTTCTTATAAGGCCATTACTACTGTGAGCACAATCTCAGAACCATTGCAGCTGCTTCACATGGATCTTTTTGGTCCTACATCCATCAGGAGTATTGATCATAAGTACTTCTGTTTGGTGATCACTGATGCTTTCAGCAGATTCAGTTGGACATTTTTCTTAGTGACTAAAGATCAAACCTTTCAGGCACTCAAAGAATTTATGGCTCTAGCTGAAAATCAACTTAACAAGAAGATTAAAGGTATAAGGTGTGACAATCGGACAGAGTTCAAAAATGCCAATCTCATTGAACTATGTGGTTTAAAGGGTATTACAAGAGATTATAGCACTCCTAGGACTCCACAACAGAATGGAGTTGCTGAAAGGAAGAATAGAACCCTTATAGAGGCTGCAAGATCAATGCTTGCTGACTCTAAACTTCCCACTATGTTTTGGACTGAGGCAGTTGGTACTGCCTGTTATGTATTTAATAAGGTGTTGATTACTAGACCTCACAATAAGACACCCTATGAACTATTGACAGGGAAGAAGCCTACCATTGAACACTTGAAACCTTTTGGTTGTCAGGTGACCATTCTGAATACAAGTGATCACCTAGGAAAATTTGAAGCTAAAGCTGCTGAAGGATATATTGTTGGTTACTCAGCTCATAGCAAGGCTTACAGGGTCTATAATTTGACTGCAAAGAATATAGAAGAGACTCTTAACCTGAAATTTCTGGAGGAGAATGTTAATGTTCAAGGAAAAGGTCATGAATGGTATTTTGACCTTGATTATCTGACAGATTATTTGGGTTATGCTAGACACAAAACTAACCCCTCTGCAGGTATACAAGTGTCATCTTCTAACAATGCAGGTGCCCTACAGGATGATTCAGACAGTGATTCAGAATGTGATGAACCCACTATTGTTGTAACAACTCTACCAATCCAGATAGCAGATCCTCCTACCAAAGAAGCCTCTGATGCCAAATTTGCTAATGATGTGGAAAATTCAACCTATGCAGAAGATCTTGCTAGACTCAAAAAGCAAGAACATGCAGCTGCTGAGGAAGCTAAAAGACTTGGTCTTGAATTTGCTCAAAACACTGAAGCCCTCTTAAAACAAGCTGCTATTGAAGAAAGCAGAAAACCTAGTTCTGCTGATGCATCAGCTGATGCAGCTGTTGATTCTGCTGAAGGCATTTCTGCTGCAGTTCCTGTTTCCACTGAAGTTTCTACAAATTTAGATGAACCTTATGGCAGGTTTCCTACTCCCTTTAGATCTTGCTAATGTTGAGCAAAGTGATGGCATTTTTCAATCAGCTTCCTATGATGAAGACTTTGCTCCTACTTTAACCAATCTTGATACCTCAATTGATGTTAATCCTGTTACAATTAAAAGGATCAACACCATACATCCACAAGATAATATACTTGGTGATCCAAATGCTATGGTACTCACCAGGAGTGCCATTAAGAATACCAAGTTTGGGCAATGTGCATTTTTGACTTATGTATCCACTTAGAAGAGAGACAATCACACAGATCAGAAGCATTGTTTGTTTGCTTGTTTCTTGTCTCAAGTTGAACCAACAAGCATTAAACAGGCTTTGAGTGAGCCTAGTTGGGTTGAAGCTATGCAGGAAGAGATGCAACAATTCAAGAATCAAGATGTTTGGGTACTTGTTGATCTGCCTGCAGGGAAGATTGCAATTGGGACCAAGTGGATCTTAAAATGTAAGAGGGATGCCAGAGGTATTGTGGTCAGAAATAAAGCAAGATTGGTGGCTCAAGGTTTCAGACAAGAAGAAGGGATTGACTACACTGAGGTCTTTGCACCAGTGGCTAGGGTTGAAGCAATTAGACTGTTTTTAGCCTTTGCCTCATATATGGGGTTTAAGGTCTATCAGATGGATGTCAAAAGTGCCTTCCTCTATGGAAAAATTGAAGAGGAAGTTTATGTTACCCAACCACAGGGCTTTGAAGACCCCCATCATCCCAAGAAGGTGTACAAAGTTGTCAAAGCACTTTATGGACTTCACCAAGCACCAAGAGCATGGTATGCTAGATTGTCTACATTTCTATTGGAGCATGGATACAGAAGAGGAGCTATTGGTAAGACCCTCTTTATTAAGAAAAACTCCAGGGACATCATTCTAGTACAGGTATATGTGGATGACATCATCTTTGGATCCACAAAGGAAGCATGGTGCAGGGAATTTGAAGATTTAATGAAAGGTGAATTTCAAATGAGTGCAATGGGGGAGTTAACCTTTTTCTTAGGGCTGCAAGTCAAACAACAACCTGAAGGGATCTTTATTCATCAGGAGAAGTATGTTAAAGATATTTTGAAAAAGTTTGACTTTGAACTTTTAAGGACTGCTACCACTCCATATGAACCACCCAAGCTTAAGAATCCAAATAAGCAAGGTGAGGCTGTGAATGTTCATCTTTATAGGTCCATGATTGGATCCCTTATGTATCTAACAGCTTCTAGGCCTGACATTACCTTTGCTGTCAGTGCTTGCTCAAGACATCAAGTCACTCCACTGACTTCCCATCTAAATGCTGTGAAGAAAATTTTCAAGTACATCAAGGGCCAACCCAAACTAGGCCTTTGGTACCCAAGGGATTCACCATTTGTGTTGGAGGCTTACAGTGATAGTGATTTTGCTGGAGCTAATTTGGATAGGAAATCCACAACAGGAGGTTGTCAATTTCTTGGAAGAAGACTCATCTCTTGGCAGTGCAAGAAACAAACCATTGTGGCCACTTCTACTACTGAAGCAGAATATGTGGCTGCTGCCAATTGCTGTGGTCAGGTACTTTGGATTCAAAATCAGATGTTGGATTATGGGTTTAACTTTATGAACACTAAAATCTACATTGACAATCAAAGTACTATTTCTATTGTTAAAAATCCTGTTTTTCATCAGAGAACTAAACACTTAGAAATAAGGCACCATTTTATAAGAGATGAAAATGAGAAGCATCTGATTCAAGTGCTTAAAATTTACACTGATGATAATGTGGTTGATTTGTTAACAAAAGCTTTTGATGGAACTAGGTTTAATCACCTAGTTGTCAACATTGGGATGGTTAACCATTAAATGCTATGTTTGAGGGGAGGCATAAGCCTCAGGGGAGGCATATGCCTCAGGGGAGGATTGTACATGTTGTATTTATGTAGATTATTATGTTTTATAGAATTATGTTTACTAACATTCTTTTGCAGGTTATTACTAATCTTGTATATTATTCTGGTTGTTCTTTTGTGTTTTTGTGTTTTGTTTGAATGTCTGGTTTCAGGTCATATTTCTGCTGATGGTCAAAGATCTACATTCAGTGGCATTAGATGTAAAGACATTAAAGTAAAATATTATTCATCAGTGGAAAGTTTGGTACATCCATTACAAGTTCTGTCATCAGCAGAAACATAAAATACATCATTCAACAACAACCAACCACCATCATACAACCACATCCCTAAGCAACAACCTAATCCATCTTCCTCTTCCCTTTACCCAAGTCCTTTGGGTCTGGCATCTTCTTGTGGATTCCTCTGGATTGCATGTCCTTGTTCCAGAGTTTGGGAGCTGCAAGACCAAGCACCACCTTCAATGGACCCTTCTTTCTACTTGACGATTGTGGCTCTTCAGGGATAGAGATTCTTCTCATATCTGCACAGACTCTTTCCATTTCACTAGTTAAGAATGCAGTGACAGGAGTGAAATCAGGGACAACCATAGCTAGAGGAGTTGGTGTTTCCTCAGCCTCAGTGGTTTCTTCTGATGAGGTTAGAGATGGACAAAACTCTGAAGGACCTTCACCCAAGTAGTAGTATGATCTTTGTATTTGAGGTATGTCAAAGGTAGAGTCTGATGAATCAGAAGAGATTTCAATGACTTTGGGGGATGGCTTCATGATTCTATTGTGAAAATGACTTTGGGATATGTTATTTGTGAAATGGTGAGTTGATTATGACTTGAAGACTTGGTTATAAAGACTTGATTGGGGTTAATGTGAGTAAATGTAAGTAAATGGAAGGTAGTTGAGTAAGTAGCATTTACTAAGTGTGCAAGTTGTATACTTAAGTGGATTCTTCGGATAAAAGTCAATGGTTTGACCAATATGCTGCTGATAATATTTATCTTGTTGTTAAGTGTGTTCCTGCTGATGGATTATTCAAGTTCAATTTATTCAGGGGAATGCTAATCAGAAGAATTAAAACAAGCAATAATTAACAAGGCAAATTTTATTGATTCTTCAGAGGTACAATACAAGATAGTGAAAATGAAAGATTAACAACAAAGTTCCTATTCTACTTTGCCCTTGCCCTTGCCTTCCACAGTCTTCTTCTTGCCCTTGTTGTTGATGTTGAAGAGTCCTTGCCACTGAGGACATGGCAAACCTAGTACAACCTTTCTGGTCTTTGGCAATGGGGGATTTACTTTTCTTTTTCTTGGATGAGAGGACTGAGGCTTATCAGAGGTTGAAGGGTTGTAAAGTGCATCATCCTCATCATCCTCTTCATCAGAAGATGTAAAGAAGATGAGAGACTCATCAGGATTGGGAACTCTGTTTGCCCTCTCTAATTCATTCCACCTTCTCTCCATCTCTCTCTGGTACTCAGGATCATCAATTTCAGAGGGATATGGTGGAAGATCTTCCGATGATGATGCACTTGGTGTAGGCACATCATGTTTCTTCTTCTTGGCTTGTTCTTTTGTGAGACCACGGGGAAGTGTTGGCATTCTGAGTGGAGGTGGACATGTTAGTGAATCAGAAGTATCAGAGGAGTCAGAAGAAAGGTTGATGATGCGTTGTTTGGAAGCCATGGATGTATTGTTAATTGGAGATATGATAATTAGGGATTTGATTTGAAGTGGAGAGATTTGGGGATAATTAGCCTTTATTTATAAGATCACCCAACCGCGTGTCTTTATTACCATTAATGCGAGGTACTTTGGAGATAATTAAGGGTTCTTTGAAATTTGAATTAAGAGATCTTTTTCAAAGATATTTGGTTTCCACTGACGGGTAGATTCTGCTGATCGATTCTGCGGATGGTTCTGTTGACCATAGTCAACATTTGACTATTTTCTGCGGATTGACCATTTGCTTTCAGCCGTTTGATTTGGTTTCTACGGATGATTTAGTTAATTGGGATTTGCCTTAGTTGATTATTGGTCAAAGATTTTTTTCCAATAATTCATATCAGTTTCACTCCATGTTTGGTAACTTCCATAATTAACCAAAACGTGTATATCCCACTCCCAAATTAACTGATTCACTCTCACTATAAAATTTCAAAAACCATTTCAACATTCCTCAGAACTCCCAACCCTAATTTCTTATTCTAAATCAATGGCTGAACTATATTTCAAAGGAGATCATAACAAACATGCCTTTCTTGGTCGTGGTAAGGGTGATGAAGATTATGTGGGCATGATGGAATTTCTTCAAAGGTCCAAGATTCGGTATGCTCTGCTCCAATACCCAAGTGTTATTCATGAATCTCTTGTTGTACAAATTGGGAAACAGTACAAACAAGGACTGTTGATGATGGACCAACAGAGATTGTTGCTGTCATAGATGGGGAAGAATATGTGGTTACTGAGTCTTTGGTCAGGACCAAACTACAGTTGGATGATGAAGGAGGGGTGACTGATTTGCCTAAGAGTGAGATACTTAGAGGGCTTCAGGCTGCTGGTTATAGTGGTGATGGGAAAGTATGGTACAAGAATCTGTTTTGTCCAAAATGGAGGTTTTTGACACACACATTGCTTCAGTGCATAGATTCTAAGTCTGGTGGATGGGACCAATTCTCTACATACATTGCTCTTGCCATTGTGTGTCTCTCACAAGGAAGAACATTTAACTTTTCTAGGTATATCTTTAATGCTATGCTTGAAAATGTTAAGGATACCAAACTTAAATATTTATTGTATCCTAGGTTTCTTCAAATCGTTTTAGACATTGAGACCAATGACCCCACTCACTTGCCTGTTAAGGGTTTATCTAAAAAGTTGTTTACCCAAATGAAATTTAAATTTACTGGTGAACAAAGACCCTTACTTCTAGCCATGTTGCCTGGTGGCCATGCTCCTGATGGAGCAGCTGCTGATGTAGCTGCTGATGCCCCAGTGGGCAATCCAATTGTTGGAGAAGCAGCTGATGTAGCTGCTGGTGGTCAGGATTCTCCTGATGCTCAAGCACCAGAGGATTCTCCTAACAGAACTGAAGATGCTCCTGATGCAAATGCATCAGTTGCTCCTGATGTTCAGCCATCACTCTCTCCTGTGCCTTCACCAATGGATATCAATTCTCCTGAGCATGAGCTCAATGAGAATTTAGGCTTTGACCACCCTGTACACTCACCACAATTTACAAGACTTTCTTCACCCAGTCCTTTGAGACCTCACTTTGAGGATAATGTACATGTAGATGTAGATGTAAATTTAGGTTATTCTATTCACAGGACCAATGATGCTTCCAATACCACAGATATCCCTGTTGGTGGAGCTGAATGTCCTGTTACTCTCACTTCTGTATCAGCTTTGTTGAACAGGTATGTATCTAAGGTGGACAAATTGGAGAATGATCTGAACTTCACCAAAAGGAACCTCAGCAATGCTGTTCTGACTCTAATTGGAAGAGTTAAGAAGTTGGAGGGTAAGCTTAAGCAAAAGAAGAAACAAGGTGTGGTGTATGATTCAGATGAAGTCTCTACTAAAGCATCTGACAACATTGACTTGGAAGGCCTTGAACTTCTTGCTGCTACCACTTTAGAGAGTGTTCAGAAGGATGCTGGCACTAGACATGACCCATCTGTTGCTCCAACTGCTGATGTTGCTCCAACTGATAATGTTGCTCATTCTGCTGATGCAAGTGTACCAAAGGACTCCAGAGTCATTTATGTCAGAAGAAAGCATTCTACTGATAAGAAGTCTGCTGATGCTCCTAGAAAGAAGACTTCTGCTGATGTTCATAGGAAGGAATCTTTACCTACTACTATGCCAGAAGTGAGTACTCATGGTCCATCAGTAGATATTCCAGCTGATCTTCCTTATGATTCTCCTGATAAAACTTTTGTCCCTCCTGAGAAGAAAGATAAAGGAAAGTCTATCTTGATTGATCAAGACATTCCTTCCAGAGTGAAATCCAAGGAAGAACTTGCTAATGAAAAACTTAGTGAGAATGTTGCTACACATTTGCAAGCTAAAGAGGATGCTGCAGTTACTAAAGTTCAGTTATATTTGAAAGCCTCAGAAGCATTGGCTAGGAAAATTCAAGATGATTTGGATAAGATGGGACCTCAATTTACTACCACCTTGCCTACTGAAAGACAAAAGGAGCTTGATGAAATAACTAAGAATCTTACTGCTGAGCAATGGGAGGATTTGGCTGAACAGACTGCTTCCAAGCCTAATTTGGGTGAATCTGAGCTTGGAGTTGATAATCCTGCTTTTGTTTAGATGATGGTTGAAAGAGGAAGATTGAAGAGACAACAGGAGGCAGAGATTAAAGCTAAGTATCAAAAGAAAACACCTTGGACAAAGAATGAAATAAAGAAATATATAAGGAATTTTGTGAAGAATCAGGGATGTTCTATGTTTGGGTCAGGCTGGAATCAAAAGAAGGTTTGGGGACTTTCAGATAAGCAGCTCACCTTCTATTATGACAAGATCATTTCCAATCTTCATTCTTCTGGTATAAATGTTCAAGATGTTTTGGAGTTTAGAGGAAGACTTTTGGATGAGCCTCAAGCTAAGAAAGCTAAGCTTCAAGATCCTGCTGCTCAACCTGCTGATTCTATTGGGTCTTTTCATGGTGGTCAGGAGAATGTACAATTTCCTTCAGTATTGTCTCAGAAGGATGATACTCCTGATGGTCAAAAGGATGATGCTCCTGATGCTCAGATGGATGCTACTCATGCTGAATCTCATCATGATACTGCTGAATCTCATCCTGATACCTCTGAAGCACCACATGATGTTACCAATGATGCTTCAAAAGATACTCCAATTGAAGTACCTGATGATGATGAT
The DNA here is from genome assembly GCA_030686995.1 of Artemisia argyi. Classification (NCBI taxonomy): domain Eukaryota; kingdom Viridiplantae; phylum Streptophyta; class Magnoliopsida; order Asterales; family Asteraceae; genus Artemisia; species Artemisia argyi. The sequence goes on along the minus strand of CM060676.1, from coordinate 42,150,284 downwards.
TCTGCAGATGTTCCTGCTGATACTTCCAAACAAGTGCCTAAAGAAGAACCTGCTGATGGTCCTTCTATTCCTGTTACTACTGGCACTAGGAGAAAGACTAAAGCTATCAAGAGGAAGGCTTCAAAAGATATTCCTCTAGAGGATAGTACTACTTTTCTTGATTATGCTTCTGATGATGGTCAAGACCCTGTTGTATGGGAGAAAATTGTGAAGTGGGAACTTGTTGACTCTGAGCTTGGTCAAGGAAAAGTGAATGTCATAACTAGACAAGATGGAACTACCAAGACATTCTTGTTTCTAAGTCAAATTTTACATATGGTGGACAGACAAGATCTTCTCTCACTTTATGATTGGGTTACCAAGTACTATCAAACTCATTCCCCTGATGACATTGGACTGTATTTGATGGGTGATTTGCAGATTTTGTGTGATTCTTATAAAGGTGATTCTGGTGTAAGGTTTCAAGTATGGAAAGGTCAAAAGACATGGGTGGTTGAATATTGGAAGTTCTTTCCACTTCCTAATGTTCATATGATTGTAACAACCACTGGTAAGACCTTGTATTGCTGGGCTGATGTTCTTTACCCAATCACAAAGGAAGTAATGCATCTCATGCTGGAGACAAAGTTATCTGTTCCTTTGGATATGACTGCAAATGATCTTCATCTTGTTGAACAATTGGTAAGGTTCATCAGAAGAAGTATCTTGACTAAGAAGGAACTAGCATCCAAGCATGGCATTCAAATGGATTCATATCTGCAATGAGCTGATCTTGGTATTGTATTTTGTTGTATATTTTTATTTTCTTTTAGAATAAAAAAAAAAAAAAAAAAAAAAAAAAAAAAAAAAAAAAAACCAACATATTTGTATAGTTTTGTGTATGTTGTATGCAGGTTTGGTGTTGATTCTTATCACACTCTTTTTGGTCATCAACTTGCCTGATGTTGACTATTCCATCAAAAAGTTGGCTAGTCCAAAGGGTACAGATTTGGTAAAGACTCATCAAATCTGTTGATAGCTGTAATGGTTTGCTCAAAATCATAGGGTTTTCAACTCACCCATGCTTCATTGTTGAGTAGTTAAAATGGTTGTCAATTGACCATGGATTTTTCCTTTATGGATTCTGAATAATTGGCTAGCCCACATGTATATGGCTTGTGGTAAAGGCAGTGGAAAACCATATTTGGTATTCAATTGACCAAGATGATTATTCATCAATCATTGACTAGTCCTGAGCAAACGGCTACAGGTAAAGACATATCAAATCTGTTTATAGCTGATGATTTGCTAAAAATCATGTGGTTATCAGTGTACCTTTGAACACTTGGCTACTCCAATAGCGATGGCTATTGGTTAAGAGACATCAAATCCATTATTTTCAATGATTCACCTCTCACAGGAGTTAACACACCTGGATGTGATGAGAATAGTATGAAACTTATTTGTTTTGATGTACATTTAGTCTTGTGTTGCTGCAAAGAATGGTGTTTTTCAATTGGTTACTGATCATAGAGATTCTGCTTATGGAGATTCTTTGCTGCTGATGTTTATTCTCAATCCTCTGGTTTGTGCTATTGGCGATCTATCAAGAAATCTTGAACTTAACTGTGTCAAATTCAAGATTAGGGGAGGATTGTAAGGAATTATTGAAGATACTACTGATTGATACTGCTGACAGGTTCCTGTAGAAGGCTTAGTGACTTTCTGCTGATGACTGGTTCCTGCGGACATATAGAGATCCTACGGATAGAGTTTAACCGTGGATAGAACTTATGTATTTTAGGACAAGATATGTAGAATATCTTTTAATAGTTTATCATTATTCGTTTCTTGTAAGAAAGGTTAGGGTTTCCACTAGTATATAAGGAACCCTAGGTCATTGTAATGGACACAATTTTCTAGTACGAGTTTCATTAATATTATTAGTTTATCGATCCATAGAGGATCAAGTTTAGTATAAGTTTGGTTTTATATTCCGCATAATTACAAGCTCACAGAGATTATCTAACTTAGTCAAGCTAGTGATTACATTAGTTGACTAACGATCTATTGGCTCGTGATCTATCAAGATATAGATCCCTACACGAGGGTCCCTCCAGCGGGTATGACTATGGATCAGTTGCCGGCCGATGCTATAGGTCTTTATATTGAGTACTTTTTTGAAGGAGGTCTTAATGTCCCTTTCTCCACTTTTCTTTTGGGAGTCATTAAGTATTTTAAGTTTCATATTTCTCAACTTGTTCCTCTCGGAATGCATCGTGTTTCTCTCTTTGAGGTGTATTGCCGGAGCATGCATATTCCTCCGACTACTCTGTTGTTTAGGGTGTTTTACAAGCTGAGTAAGCAGGGCTCGTGGTTTTCCTTCGAGAAGTGAACGGGTAGTGGTCGAAAGGTTTGTTTTGGGGAGTTTCCTTCGTGCTTGAAGGGTTGGAAGGAAGATTTTTTTTCTGATAGACAGGCGTGCCATTCCCTTTGCTATGCCGTGGAGGCATCATGACTCAGATGTTTTGGATCCTTTTCCGAAGAATGAATACAATGTTGCCCATGCTGAGAAGTTAGCTGAGTGTATTATAGAGCCCTTTCAAGTTCCACATGACTTTTTGTACCTGTTGGGTTTATCTACTTATTGAAAGCATCCCGGATATCGGGCGGCCTTAAGAGATGAGGAGGGAAGGGGTATAGCCTTTGTCCTTTGTGTTGTCTTTCCCCCCCTTTTTTTTTGTTATTTGCTGTCTTATCTTCGGATCTTTTTTCTTTGTAGGTGTTACCATGGCTGACTATCTGAAGAAACCTTCCATAAAAAAGAATGTGAATGTGGTAAGAGGGGATCGCCTCTGGGAGGGTCTACGTATAGAGATCCATTTGACTTAGCCATTGGCTTCCAATGCTAGTGTTCCGGAGAAGACAACTGATCTTCTTGGTGTGGAGGTTCCTGATGACAAGATCCTTGCTGCCAAAGATAAGAAGAAAGAGTAGGCTGCTAGGTTGGGTTTGAAGAAACCTTCGGGGGCTGCTGATGGCTCCAAGCGTCAGCCCGGAGGCAAGAGGGTTGGAGGTAGTATTTTTTCTCGTCCGAAGAAGAGAAGCAGGACGGAGGATGATGTTGAAATTGTTGAGCTTGAATCTCCTGAAGGATTGCAAATCCTGAGCCGATCCGTTCTATTCCACCGACTGAGTTACATTCCGAAGGTGCCGATGCTGGTATGTTCCAGAGATATTCTTGTGTTTTTCCTCCATGTCCTTGCTTTATCATCTACTTATGTCTTATTTGATTTTTTAGGTGGTTCAAAGGCTGCTTCTTCTGACCGGGGTAAAAAGGTTGTTGAAGAAGAAGACGTTGATATCGAGGCTGACTCTTCTGATGAGGCCTTCATACCGGACTGGTCTGTAAAGAGGGGGACCCGAATGAATAATTGATGCGTGGAAATTGCACCAGGCTTTACCTCTCGAGAAGCTTACAACCCCCACCAGGCAGTGTACCAGATCGTTGTAGTATAGTATAGTGACAAGTACCGTGGGGTTGATCGTTCAACTCAGGAATAATGTCGCTAGGATTAGAAAGCCTAAAAACTAGGTCTAGAGGTGAGGGATGATTCTTTTTGTATTTTTATATTTTTATGAAAGCATGTAAAATCTCGGGTTTTGGAAGAGTGGGCGGAATTAGTTGCTAGTCAACTAACCCAATAACTAAGATGCAATCAAAATAAAATAACAGAAATGTAAATAAAGCTAAATAAACTAATGTGGTGTAAACAATAGATGGGAGAATTGTGTTTACTTAGATTTCACTACTCCCTAGATATCTTTTACAAGTTAATTGTTTGTTACAGTTGCGTGGATGACGGGTTATATTCCTTAATACCAATCATGGGGTGGCGTCAGAGGCGGATCTAAGCTTGTGTAGGTGGTGCCCAGGAACCACCTTAGAAACAAAAATCATTTATAAGTAATATAGAAGAAAAATTAGGACCTACCTTAGAAAAATGATGGGAACCACCTTAGTGACGAAGAAAAGGAAAATGCAATGAAAAATATTCTTAGATATTTATAAAAATAACGGAATAATAACAAAGAAAGGCCTTTAGCCAATTAGCCGGAGATGTTGCCGGAAGTGAAGTGAAGATGGAGATAATTTGGTTGTGGCTGACTTGGTTTGGAGAGAGAAGAATAAAGCATTTATTTAATAGTTATATCCTTAATGATTTGTTTTTAGTTTTATTTCTAATTTTTAATATGCTTTTGAGTATTGATAGAAATTCTACCTCGTGAAAAGAGAGAAAACTACAAAGCATTAAAAGTTAATTTAATTCGGTTTCAGCAAGTCTTTACTTATTAAGTGACATTTCATATTTATATACATGATTTTTTAATTTTATTTACTTTGCAAGCGAGTCACAAGATGAAAATTTAATATCGAAAGGTATAAGTCAACAAAGATGAATTTAATATAACATTTTATTTACGATTACTATGGATTTGGAGTGACAAATTGGAAGTGCATTGTTGTATAAACATTGTGATATTGTTTTTTTTTGAAAGATAAACATTGTGATATTGTGATAAATTAAAGTGAATAAAATAAACTGAAACTAACATAGCCATCTTTATTAGCCTTGAAGTTAATACGAGTACAATAGTTTTGCCCGAGCCCAATTTAACTAGTAACTTTGTCTTAATACATAATGCAGTAGTTGAGTAATTTCCCTTGATTAACTGAACTAAAGGACATTTGGGTCGACCCGACCCGACTCGGTTTTTTTCTTCTCAATTATAGTCTAGGAACCACCTTACATTTTGTCGTAGCTCCGCCACTGGGTGGCGTACTTACTTCCCCAATTCTATAAGCTCCTACTTCACTCCTATGTAGAGCCTGCAAGAAGCTCCTAACATGGGATCACTAGAATTCGCTCATGCATTAAACACAACCATAAAAACCTAGTACACATCAGTTCATGTTTCTTAAGACGTTGAAGCAAGTTACACAATGAAGATCTGCCAATTTTCTTAAGCCTAACATTGAAATCATTCATCCATTACAACTATAAACAAGCAATCAACCTATAATCAACATCTAGGTTTCATTACATCTAAGCAAACACACAAAAGATCTAGCCTAGCATGTTAAAATCAAGACAAGCGTAAGATATATTCAAACAACACATAGACATAAAGAAAACTTATCTTAATTGAACATGAAGGTTTTCAAGGGGTGAAAACCCTTGAAAACACTGTTACAAATGAGCTAGGGTTTATAAAGTTCGGCCTTAAAATTCTCCTCCCAAGTTCCACACTAATGAATGAAAATTAGAAAAGTATTTATAGATTTCACGAGGTGACGGCATCAAGAGGAAAGTTCTGACGCCGTCATCTCGCCGCCAATAAAATTCTCTGACTGCCTAGATCCATATCTGACGCCGTCATGTGTATTTCTGTTCTGGGTCGTCACCACTTTTACTCTTGACGGCCTTGTTCTGACGCCGTCACGTTTTCTCTGGGCCGTCAACACTTTTACTCCTGACGCCGTCACAAAATTGCTCTTGACGCCGTCAGGTACTGTTCCCAGCAAGGAAAATTAAGACTTTGCCGTTTTCTTCACTTTCATGCTCCAAAAACGTCCAAAATGCTTCCTTTTCCAGAATTCACTCCCAAAGTACCTAAAATCACAAAAGGAACGATTTAGGGCAATATTTGATCAAATAAATTCCAATTCCGGCTTAAATGACCCCCTAAAAACGGGTCATTTTTCGCCTCATCATATACCCTTACACTTGAGATTTGCTTGTCTTCAAGCAAATGCGCTTTTATTCTAGTCAAAATACAAGTTAGGGGTTATTTAACACTAATATAAAAGTAATTACAACAAATACTCGTTCCACTAAAGACCAAAGACAAGCACGGAGGTCATACACTAGCACCTGACAAATAGTGTTTAGATACTCACATCTCTCGGGTGTAATAAAGTATATATCACAATATGGAAATGGAAAATATCTCTCACTACCTGTCATAGCAAAATAGATTACCAAAGGCTTGGGAAAGGATCAAACCTCCACCACATGGCGTAAGCACCTAGGATAAACTATCAAAGAGGTCTTTTTAAAGGGTTATAACGTTAGGTGTAGGGATATGGAAAACACGGTTTTGTTGGATATAGGCAATCTTTACTGATGGCGAGTTAATCATCTTGGTTAATTACATGTACAATATGGCGTTACTAAGCCAAGACTAGACTCGAATTAAGCTAATAAATCAAAAATAACAAAATCATAAAATAAACATAGAATGAAACGGGATGGTAGTCCGTATGTTTTTCTCTTTTCTCTTTTTCTATTTCTTTTCTTTTTCATTGTTTTTTCGATTTTTTTTTTTTTTTTTTTTTTTTTATGCATACATTCTTACCCTACCATCCAAAATAATACATCATAGGGAATGAACATTCCCCTTACACTTGAATCTTTACATACTTTACTATAAACTAATCTAATGACTCGAATTAAGAAAATCAAAACACTTGGAGTACTTTTAAGATTAACGCACATATGGGGGTAGTAATATTATGTTCTTCCCCATTACTCCATAACATAAGTACTTTACCCATGAGTCCCAATCGTCCCAAAAAAATATGTACAAGAATATGACTCGACTTAGCAACCATGTAATTAATTAGATAATTAACTAAGGGTTTGAACATGTAACAATAATGCACTAAAGATGAGTGCATACACGGAAGGCTAAGGCGATTTGGGTGTACATTTAAGTGGGGTGTAACAAATTCTTCCTTTAAGTAAGATGCTTAAAGTTAGAAACGAAAAGATAGGCTCGGAGGGGTGTACTAGGGGTTTCGTGTACTAAAAATGAGTACAACGCTAAGGGTGTGGGAAAAATTAGTTGACTTAACTAGCCAAGTAATATGACTTAAATGGTCAAGTAATTATCATACGGGTTTAACACAAGGGTGATCCTAATGCCTCTTATCATGTAGTAAATCCTACTACACGAATGTAGTCTAACTAGCGGTCTCGGGATACATCACTAACGCAAGTTCTAGAATCTAAATGCTACCGGTACACTCATAAGCACTAATAATGAATGCTTTGCCTATCAAATCTAAAGGCGAACCTCACATATTTGGGTGGAAAATTTTTCTGAATGGTACGGTTTTGTGCTAGTCATACGACTCCTATCCATGAGACACTTGCTAAGGCTAAAGTTTCACTCCTAAATGTTGTAAAAAATTTTAAATTTGGCGCTAAAATTACACTAACAAGTATTTCTCATAGTTTTATGACACACCTACCATCAAACAAACAAACTCAAGTGAAAGTTTATCTATAAGGTATCATCATTTACCCTCCCCTTACACTTAGGATGAACATTGTCCCCAATGTTCAATTAAGGAATGTAAAAGTAAAACAAGTAAACGAATGAAATCAAATACTCCCCTGATTCGCTCGGTATGGATATTGTGGTAACAAGGTTAGATCTTCCTCCAAGAAAATGAACAATCAAAACTTCCCTTCCATAATATAAACCATCTTCTTGTCATACATAACCTGTTAAACCTGAGAAAACAAACAATGCAACCTCGCGTAAAATCGGCGACAATCTATATATGCTAACAAATCCTAGAAAACAAAGTAAGATATAATGCTTGTGGAATGAATGTTTACAGATTTCCTGGAGATTAAAAAACTAAAGATTCAACAAAAACTTTAAGACTCCGTTAGAAAAACAAAACTGGTAAAATTTCCAGATTTTTACACATGACGCCGTTAGGAATTTCTTCCTGACGCCGTCAGAAGTGACCTGCAGAAATCTTTATGTTAAGTTTCCTGAAAATTTCTGGAAAAACTTTGTCTTACTTCCTGGAAAATCCTGCAAAACATCATTATGACTCGATACAAGCATTTGACTCTAACAAATACGAATATACATGTTCATTTAATATTGTGGAGAATCATGATTTTTTTTCTTCTTAAAAACATATTTGGGGTTTCCCCTTACACTTATTTTTTGCGAAATACCTTTGGATGAAGTTAAGACTAAGCTAAACAACAAAATAAAGTATCTTCACCATTTAGTTTGAAACATGATCTACCAACAATAAAAATAAAGCATGCATACGGAAACAAATAACAATCAAACAATTAAAAATCCCACAAAGCATGGGTTGCCTCCCAAGAAGCGCTTTTCTTTATTTACGAGTCTTGTAGCTAGACTCAAGCTCATGGGCAATTACGTGACCTCATCCTTGGTCTCATCCACCGATTGTAAATGTTCCTTATAGAGACCAAACACCTTATTCTTAATTGCTTCTATGATCCTATTGGCAAACTCATAATCAACTCTATATTTTGGTCCTAGAGTCAAGCAATCCTTATAAAAAAAGGCTCTTCTTCTCCCATACATAGTCCATGCCCTTTTTCTTATCCTCTTCATTGATGTCCTCGAAAGCACCAATGTTATCCATGTCAAATCGAGGCACAAAACGAAATTCTGTCATTCTATTAGGCATCTTATAAGTGATCCTATCAGTGTCACTAGCAAATCGGATTGTCCCTTCTATCTCATCATATTCTAACTTGGACTCCTCAACAAATGGTTTACCAAACACAACATGGGATAAGCGACAATCAATAACATTAGCAAGATCTTCAACAACCATAAAGTCAGTGACATAAGTAAAATTTCCAACAAAGACATGTAAACCTTTAATTCTCCCGACAAAGTTACAAACTCCACTGGGGTATTTGGGATCTCTTCTAGGTCCAAGTCTTGTTTTCACTATATCGTTATAGACACTTTCAAGGAGCTTACCGGGATGTTCCCCGACCCTGCCCCCTCCGTGACTACATCAGGATCTGCTGCTGGGGATGCAGGAGAAAGACCTACTCCTGAAGATCCGAAGGTCCAAGGCAGTGGTGCTCCGGATATGCCTGCTCCTGTTTGAATATGTTCGTTGTTTAGGGAATTTGTATTCCTGCATTTTGACTATGGACTTAGGTATACAAATTCTCTGTGAAGCTTTTTATCATCGTTTCTTTCTACTGGTTGTTGTCTATCGGGGTTCGGGTACTTCCATTTTGACTATGGGCTCAAGTACTCCGGATTCCCTGTGAAGCTGTTTACTGAGGCTGTTTGTTAGGTTGGTTAGTTCCTCCATTGGATGATGTTGAGCCTCGGTGGTATGGTAGATTACGAATGTACTAGGGTTCCGTTTTTTTTTGTAGCATAGGGCCTTAATGGTCATTCGGAACAAATTATGTACTGATTTTTGGACTCTTAATATATATATATATATATATATATATATATATATATATATATATATATATATATATATATATATATATATATATATCACTTTACCTTTTCCTCTTTGATTGTGAATGTATATATTTGTCTTTGCGTCTTACTTTATTTGATTCTATCCTGCTAATGTTCCGAAAGGTACGAGTTGTTTGGAGAATGTGGGCCCTTCGGACTTGATTGTTCTTAGCCTTAGTAATCTTGATTTCTAGTTGGTAGGGAATTTGTGCCGTTAGGCGCTTGACTTTAGTTGTTCGGCTTTTGGCCGTTGGGCACTTTGCCTTAGTAGTTCGGCTATTGGCCGTTAGGGTAACTTGTGCCATTGGGCACTTGGCCTTAGTAGTTCGGCTCCTGGCCATTAGGGCAACTTGTGCCGTTGGGCACTTGGCCTTAGTAGTTCAGCTCCTGGCCGTTAGGGAAACTTTTGCCGTTGGACACTTGGCCTTAGTAGTTTGGCTCTTGGCCATTAGGGCAACTTGTGCCGTTGGGCACTTGGCCTTAGTAGTTCGGCTCCTGGCCGTTTGGGCAACTTGTGCCGTTGGGCACTTGGCCTTAGTAGTTCGGCTGCTGGCCATTAGGACAACTTGTGCCGTTGGGCACTTGGCCTTAGTGGTTCGGAGTGCTGATCATTAAAAAGTGTTAGACAGGATAGTAGCCCTCCTCTGTCAGGAGTATAGTTGCATATGATTTTTATTATTAAAAGTAGGAAAATGGCTTATAAGCCTTACATCATACATCTCTTATTACATAAGACACTTTTTTAAATTAACGGCGTGCCAGGTCCGGGGAACTTCTACATCGTCCATAGTTTGAAGTTTGTAGCTGTCGTGCTGGTAGGCTTCTGTTACTCGGTAGGGACCTTCCCAGTTAGGTCCTAGTTTCCCTGGTCTTCAACTCTGCTAGCTTCGTTCTTCCGGTATACGAAATCTCCCACCTTAAATGTTTCGGGTCGAACCTTTCGATTATAGTATTGTTCCACTTTCTTCTTGTATTTGGCTTCCCTTATTGCTGCCATTTCCCTTCGTTCTTCAAGCAAGTTCAAATTCAGGCTGATCTCTTCGTCGTTGCTTTTTGCGTTTGCCATCATGGTCCGGAAGGTAGGCATGCCGATTTTAGCTGGGATGACTGCTTCACATCCGTAGGTTAGGCTGAAGGGTGTTTCTCCATTGCTGGTCTTCAGGGTTGTACGAAAGGCCCATAGTATATTTGGTAACTCATCGACCCATCCAGCCCTTTCTCTTCCTAACCGTGACTTAAATCCTTTCATCAAACTTTTGTTGGCCCTTTCTACTAGTCCGTCGGCTTGAGGATGTGCTACGGCTGTGTTGATCTGGGTGATGTTCAATCTTTCACACCAACTTTTGAATGGGTCACCAATGAAGTTGCTTCCGTTGTCCATGACGATTATCTTGGGTAGTCCGAACCTACAGACAATGTTATTCCATACGAATTTCTTTACTTCTTTTCTGGTAGTTTTGGCTAACGGCTTTGCCTCCAACCATTTGGTGAAATAGTCAATTGCAATGATGACATACTTGACCTTTCCTGGAGCTTCGGGCAAAGGTCCCAGGACATCCATTGCCCATTGGTAGAAAGGCCATGGTGCTATGACGGAAGTCAGTGTTGTTTTTGGTAATTTGGGAACCGGAGCATGTATCTGGCATGAATCACACTTCTGAATCACTTCTCTAGTGTCTCGGTGCATGGTTGGCCAATAATAGCCTTGTCTCATGAGCATAGCCACCACGGATCGTGGACCGGAGTGCATTCCACATGCTCCTTCATGCATCTCTCGGATTATGTAGTTGGCTTGAAGGGGTCCTACACATCGTAACATTGGGCCTAGATATGACTTTTTGAACAGCACGTTGTCAAGTAGCGTGTAGTGGCTAATTTTCATTCGGAGGGCTGGGGCCTCATTCTGATCTTTCGGCCAAGTCTCTTCTTTTAGGCATCGGAGTATGAGTGACATCCAGTTCTCCTCTTCCTCTTCTACTATTGCATTGTGTAAGATACTCATAATCTTAAACACGTATGGTTTCTTGTGGTTATATGGATCGAATTAGATGAAGAGATTAGAGAGATGTAGAAAGAAAGGTGGGAGCCTTTTTGAGAGAGAAACAATGTGTGTATTAGCTTGTAACTAATGAATGGTCCAACCCTCTCCACTAGTGGAGAGGGGTATTTATACAAACAATACTTGGTGCTCCATGAAACGAGCTGTAGAGTGAGCTGACAGAGGGTAAAGACCCGACCCACTCTACGAATACTATTTACATATATTAACTACTAATGAACTACGTACTAACTATAATAAGGATAATTCTACGAGCTACGTAATGTTTAGCAATACTTGGGGTGACCGAGTCTTTAACTGAATAATCGTATTCCTAACAATCTCCCCCTAAGGGAGGTCACCCCAGAAGATAAGTACGAAATTCGTGCATCCATGAAATCTTGTAGCTCGTAGACTTAGATTTTTCAAACATGTCTTTGTACATTCAGCAGCAGACTCTAGATGGCTTGTTCAATGAGTTGGATGATCTTTGACATTACTTCGAGTTCATCATCCAAATGAGTATCTGCAAGTCATCTTAGAGTAGTAGTGTCTCCATGTGATTTGAACATCTTTGAGTTGACATGCTCACACTTTTCTGGATCATGATCTTCTGCATCAGAGTTGTGGAAGCATAGATGAGGCCTAATCAATGATCATGATTTCTTAGATAGTGATGTTGAAGTGCGAGCATGTGGTGATGGATCAGCATCTTTTCTGCAATCAACAGCAACCGTCAGAATTTCCTGCAAGCAGACAGTTAGCAATAAATCGTCCGGTACTTATAGGTTTGGAATTAGAGATTGTCAACAGCATAGTGTGAAGACTCCTTCTAATCCTTACCAAGACCATTCCTAATCGGTAAACCCTGAAAGGATTCACACGACCTACCTTAGTAGATCAACGATTGGGTGAGTCGCTGGAGATCACTCCAGGACTGTTGACCGTTTGTAACCATCGTGACCACTTAGCGTAATCCACAAGGAATTACCTAAGTGACCTGCTTTCAGGGCTGCTTGATGTTGACCCTGGCAGGAATTTCCATTCAATCACTGGGAGTTACAATAGTAACTTCCCTCATAAATGTTCTGGCAGATTGCTAAGATCTGCGTAGGACTCATAAGTTTACCACTGGTGTCCTTAATGTTGAACAACCAGGGTAGAAATATCACGTGTTCCTATGAGATCTTTTTATGTATCTCGAGGCTCTAGACTCAATAAGTGCATTTGGTTTTCCTATGCGGAGATTAGGGAGAGGTCTCCTGCTTCAATATCAACCATCTCTAAGAGATATGTCGATAGATTACATCGGTTCCCCATGAGAATGAAACAAGTTCTTTTAAGAGAACTTGAGTGGCTAGAAGGTTTAGTGCATTGTGTCACTGGGTCCATGACGTCTTGTCTTCAATACCGATGTCGCCTTAGCAACCATCAGTAGATTATGAATTGAACCCGGTTTCTGCCCTAAGGTTGAATAATTGGAGGGCTATTTCTTTTCACCCTTTCTTATTTCATTTCTTTTTAATTCTTCAACCCCTTCTTTCTCCATTCTCACATTTCTCCTTTTTTTCATAATCATACCTGCGGACTTTCTAATACTATCTATTTGGTATTGTCCATGGGTAGATCCCTCCGGCTCTGGCGGATCATAGGACAGTTTTCCTAACCTTCGCCACCTTATAACTTCATGACTATCCTATGTTGCCATACACCAAATCATTGAAAATTCTCTCAACGTGTTTATGATTGAGAAACACATTTTGTTAACACATTGAGAGTTTTGTCATTTTCAAATGCTCCCCCTTAACATGTGCTCATAAGTTTTGATTTGAAAATTTACACATGTCGGGAAGAGTTGCACTTTTTGAATTGATCCACGTTAAGTGAATATGAGCGGGCATTCGAGACATGCTTACATCACTAGTTAGACTAGCTTGAAGTTATTACCCGGCCCGATCAGATTCACCAAAGGTTTCTCGAAATAGTACATTCTACTAAGACAAGCCCTTTTCGAGACACACTTACATCACTGGTTAGACCAGCTTGAAGTTATTATCCGTCCAGGACTAGTCCTTTCGATTCATGACAATTATTGTTTCGTCAATTCATTGGTGAAGTCTGAGTCTTGCTCACATGAGATGCTAAAGATCCTTTTTCACACACCATTTGTTCTCCCTCAATATGTGCATCGATATTCACAAGAGTTTAGCACATATAGGGGAGCGTTTGTTTAAGTCCAAAACAATCACATTTTATATCAGATTTCATATTTAAATCACATTTTCTCCCCCGATCAAAAATTTCAAACCATTTGAGATTTGTGATCCCAAGTGATTTAAATAAGTTAGAAAACTTTTGGAAGAAAGATGTGTCAGATTTAAGAATAACTGATTTTGAGACGATACATTGCTCCCCCTCAATCCTTGAGGGAGCGTGATATGTGTCAGAAATGATGAGTTTATAAATGATTTAGAGTTTAACGAGAAACTCATGAAGAATTCATATACTGACACATAACAATCACATTTCATTCACTGCTTTATATGTACAAAGATCTTGTTTTGATGATATAGAAATTTGAAATCACTCTCCCCCTCAATTGATGACCCGTTCTTAATTTAAAATTTTAACGAAAAATTTAAACTTGCTTGTCATCAATTGAGTGGTAAATTTAATGAAAAATTTCAAGTTTGACTGAATTTCAAAAATCATGGTACCACCAAGTTGAGTACAAATACTCCCCAGAAGAATCATAGACGGGAAAGTATTTGCGATGTAAAGAAGACTTCTCTTCTTATACAAGAAATGATGCATGATGAGGCGAAAAATGAACCACTTTTAGGGGTCATTTTTGAATTTATTTGATCAAATATTGCCCTAAATCGTTCCTTTTGTGATTTTAGGTACTTTGGGAGAGAAATCTGGAAAAGGAAGCAATTCGGACGTTTTTGGAGCATAAAAGTGAAGAAAACGCCAAAGACTTAATTTTCCTTGCTAGGAACAGTAGGTGACGGCGTCAAGAAGAAAATTCTGACAGCGTCAAGAGTAATTTTCATGACGACCCAGTACAGAATTGAAGGCGTCACGAGGTAGAGCGTCAAGAGTAAAATACGTGACGGCCTGGAAAATGCTATAACGTGACAGCGTCAAAAGTAGATCAAGGCAGTCCGAGAAGTATTTTGGCGGCGAGATGACGGCGTCACCAATTTGGTCTTGACGCCGTCAGCCTCAATTTCCTATATATAGTTTTCTAATTTTCATTCAAAAAAAGAGAGAAGTTTTGGAGAAACCCTAAGCCCGAACTTAGTACGAATTTTACAGGTTTTTCAAGGGTTCTCAGCCCATGAACCCTTTCATGTGTAATTGAGAAAAGTATTCTTTTAATTCAATCAATATGTCTATGTGTTGGTTGTCTATATCTTGTTCTTGTCTTAATTTCATCATGCTAGGCTAGATCTATCTTGTGTTTGCTTGGAATTATGTGTTGATTACTTGTTTATGGTTGTATTGGATGAATGATTTCGATGTTAGGCTTAAGAAAACTGGCAGATCTCCAAATGATAACATGCTTGAACGTCTTAGGAAACATGAACTGACGTGCACTAGGTTTTATTGGTTGTATTTAATGCATGAGTAAATTCTAATGATCCCATGTTAGGAGCTTCTTAGCCGGCTCGACATAGGAGTGAAGTAGGCACTCATAGGATTAGGGAATTAAGTGCGCCACCCCATGAACGGTATTAAGGAATACAATCCGTCATCCACGCAACTATAACAAGTAATTAACGTGTAAAAGATATCTAGGGAGTAGTGAAATCTAAGTAAACACAACTTCTCCACTTATTGCTCACAACCTTAGTTAATTTAGTTTATTTTCATTTCGAGTATTTTATTTTGATTGCATCTTTAGTATTGGGTTAGTTGACTAGCAACTAATTCCGCCCAAATCCTTCAAACCCGAGATTTTTACTTGATTTCTAAAAAATATAAAAATACAAAAATAATCATCCTTCATCTCTAGAACTAGTATTTAGGTTTTCTAATCCTAGCGACACTATTCCTAGCTGAACGATCAATCCCCCGGTACTTGTCACTATACTATACTACAAAGATCAGGTACACTGCCTGGTGGAGGTTGTAAGCTTCTCAAGATCCCTTGAGAGGTAAAGCCTGGTGCGATTCCCACGTATCAAGTTTTTGGCGCCGCAGCCCGGGGAATAGTTATTGTCTAGGTTAGAATCTCTTTTTATAAGGTCTACTTGCTAGATTCCTTTCTAGTAAGATTTTATTTTTATTTTTAGGTTTTCTTTAGGCTATCTTATCTCTTTGTGTTTTTGTTCGTAACTCTTCACCACCCGACATCATGGACGATGGGAACGTCTTTGATCCCGTCATCCCACCACAACAAAACCCACCACTAGAACCTCTTAGGCCCCGAACCTTAGGAGAGTATTCCCGACCTAGCCACCAAGGCTACCGAAACACCATTGAGCTCACCGGAGCCAATGTGCCCCCTTGCGAGCCGACACCATCCGGTTGGTGCAAAGCGGATGTGCATTCCATGGACTTCGTTCCGAAGATCCAAACCAACATCTTAAGGACTTCCTTAAAATCATAGATTCCATAGACCTAGATGTTGAAACTAGAGAGACAACCTGATTACGCCTATTCCAATTCTCTCTACGGGATCAAGCTAGTCAATGGCTTGAGCGTTTACCCGCGGGATCCATCACCACATGGGATGATCTCACCACTCATTTCCTTGCTCAATTTTTCCGACCGGGGAGAACTACTACGCTTAGAAATGACATCTTGATGTTCCAACAACGTCAAAATGAATCTCTCTATGAAGCATGGACTCGTTTCAAGGACTTACTCAAAAAAGTCCCTCACCATGGCATAGATCTTTGGCTCCAAGTCCAAATCTTTTATGACCATATCAATCTCTCCACGAGGCGAGCCATTGACCAATCGGCCGGTGGTAAGCTACGTGATCTAAGTGCGGAACAATCATGGGAACTCATAGATGATCTTGCTCTCTATGACAACGAAAGTTGGAATGATCCCCGTGATCTGAACAAAATGTTCAAGGCAATATCTTTGCCTTCGAATAATTCTAGCACTCCCGACCGTAGGATCATGGAACTTGAGGACCAAGTCAAGTTTCTCATGAAATCTTACAAAGCTCCTAAGCCTTCAAGCCAAGTGAACAAAATCACTTCTTCATGCGAATTATGTAGTCGTCCCCACGACACTCGTGATTGTGTGGAACTCCCCGGAACAGCTTTTGCGGTCTACGCATCTACGCGTACCGACGAAGCGGGAGATAAGTGGTACACTTTCAAGCCCGAGCCAAATCCTTACGGTGATTCATACAACCCCTCTTGGAAAAATCACCCAAACCTTAGGTGGAAACAAAATCAACCCAATTCTTCTAATCCGCCTAATCATTACCAACCAAATGGTCCACCCTCCAACCGTACTTTCAACAACAATCCTTCTAACAATTATGGTAGTACCAACAATCTTGAAGGGTTGATGTCTAAGTTCATGGCATCTCAAGAAGCTCGCATAGCTAGGTTCGAAACCGAATTCAACCAACAACAAACGGAGATGACCAACAAGATTGACAACTTGTTGAAGGCCTCAACAACCAAGCGTTAGCCACACCTAGGAAGGATACTAGGGACACCAATAACGGAATCCAAATTAAGGACCCCTCATCATCCAAACATGTCCACTTTGTCAATGTTGTCACCATTAAGCCAATAGATAAGGAGATAGAAGAAAGTGACAAGGATGAAGTTGGAGTGGAAACCAAGACTAGGGATGAAAGTAGGGAGGTTGAGGTTAATAAGGGAGAAGAGTTAGATGAAGTAGAAACTATAGAAGAATACTTTGATAAGATGCCCACCAAGGAAGAACGGGAATACCATAAGGATTTGTTCGATAGTCCCGAGAGACCATATATCCTTGGCACACCCCTTATCAAAATGGGAGACCCCTCTAACATTGACATACCATGCAATATTGGGCACATGCATATATGGAAAGCTTATATCGATCCTAGATCTCCTGTTAACATCATGACTAGGACTTATTACAATTGGGTGATGAAGAAACAACTTGATTTTAGGATGATGCCCAATAGGAATTTGATAAGTAATTTTGTAGGAAGAGTGAAGGGATTGCATGTGATTATAGGTAATCTCACCTATGAGATCAATTTTATGATAGTGGAAGACACTCGTCCGGTGATAGATGAATGCCTAAGCCAAGTAATATTTGGAAAACCATTTGTTGAGGCCACTAGGATGAGTTATGACCCGACTCTAGGGATAGTTAGATTCAAGGAAGAAAATGATGAGGTTGCCTATCAAATGCCCTACAAAATCAAGCAATACCGCCTCCTCTCTAATATAGAAAAAGAACACAAGCAAGCGGCTTATTATAGGAATGAGGAGGATAGACGTAGAGGAGTAGAGTATGTGAAGAGTAGGATGCTTGGTTTCTACAAAGAATGCTTGCAACTAGGTCCGTAATACAAAACTGGTTTAGAAGACGACCTAGAGAGTGGAACCAAGGATGAGGTCACGTAGTAACCCATGACCTTGAGTCTAGCTACAAGACTCGTAAATAAAGAAAAGCGCTTCTTGGGAGGCAACCCATGTTTTGTGTGATTTTAATTTGTTTGTTTGTTATTTGCTTCCGTATGCATGCTTTATTTTTATTGTTGGTAGATCATGTTTCTCAATTAAATAGTGGAAATACTTTACTTTGTTGTTTTGGCCTAGTCTTAACTCCACCTAAAAGTATTTTTGCAAAATATAAGTGTAAGGGGAAACCCCAAATATGTTTTTAAGAAACAAACCGATCATGATTCTCCACAATATTAAATGAATATGTATATTCGTAATTGTTAGAGTCAAATGCTTGTATTGAGTCATAATGAAGTTTTGCAGGATTTTCCAGGAAGTAGGACCAAGTTTTTCCAGAAATTTTCTGGAAACTTAACATAAGAATTTCTGCAGGTCACTTCTGACGGCGTCACAAGTTAACTCTTGACGGCGTCACGTGTAAAAAATCTAGAAATTTTACTGGTTTTGTTTTTCTAACGGAGTCTTATGGTTTTTGTGAATTATTAGGTTTTATAATCTCCAGGAAATCTGTAAACTTCATTCCACAAGCATTATATCTTACTTTGTTTTCTAGGATTTAGTAACTTATATAGGTTGCCGCCGATTTTATGCGAGGTTGTCTTGTCTATTTTCTCAGGATTTACAGGTTATGTATGACAAGAAGATGATTTATATTCTGGAAGGGAAGCTTTGATTGTTCATTTTCTTGGAGGAAGATTTAACCTGGCCACCTTATTATCCATACCGAGCGAATCAGGGGAGTATTTGATTTCATTCGTTTTATTTTTTTCACTTTTACATTCTTTACTTGAACATTGGGGACAATGTTCATCTTAAGTGTAAGGGGAGGGTAAAATGATGATACCTTACATATGCACTTTCGCTTGAGTTTGTTTTGTTTAATGGTAGATGTGTAATAAAACTATGAGAAATACTTGTTAGTGCAATTTTAGCGCCAAATTTAAAATTTTTTACAACATTTAGGAGTGAAACTTTAGCCATAGCAAGCGTCTCATGGATAGGAGATTGTATGACTAGCACATAACCATATATTCAGAAAACTTTTCCACCCAAATATGTGAGGTTCGCATTTATATTTGATAGGAAAAGCATTCATTATTAGTGCTTATGAGTGTACCGGTAGCATTTAGATTCTAGAACTTGCGTTAGTGATGCATCCCGAGACCGCTAGTGAGACTACATTCGTGTGGTAGGATTTACTACATGATAAGAGGCATTAGGATCACCCTTGTGTTAAACCCGTATTATAATTACTTGACCATTTAAGTCATATTACTTGGCTAGTTAAGTCAACTAATTTTTCCCACACCTTAGCGTTGTACTCATTTTTAGTACACGAAACCCCTAGTACACCTCTCCAAGCCTATCTTTTCGTTTCTAACTTTAAGCATTTTACTTAAAGGAAGAATTTGTTACACCCCACTTAAATGTACAGCCAAATCGTCTTAGCCTTCCGTGTATGCACTCATCTTTAGTGCATTATTGTTATTTGTTTAAACCCTAAGTTAACTTTCTAATTGATTACATGGTTGCTAAGTCGAGTCATATCCTTGTACATATTGTTTTGGGACGATTGGGACTCATGGGTAAGTACTTATTTTATGGAGTAATGGGGAAGAACATTATTTATTACACCCATATGTACATTAATCTTAAAAGTGCTCCAAGTGTTTTGATTTTCTTAATTCGAGTCATTAGTTTAGTTTATTGTAAAGTATGTAAAGATTCAAGTGTAAGGGAAATGTTCATTCCCTATGATGTATTATTTCGGATGGTAGGGTAAGAGTGTATGCAAAAAAAAAATAAAAATAAATAAAAATAAAAATAAAAATAAAAATCGAAAAATCAAGAAAAAGAAAGAAAAAAAAATAGAAAAAAAAAGAAAAAGAGAAAAAAAAAAAAAAAAAAAACATACGGACTACCATCCCTTTTCATTCTATGTTCATTTTATGTTTTTGTTATTTTTCATTTATTAGCTTAAGTCGAGTCTAGTCTTGGCTTAGCAACGCCATATTGTACATGTAATTAACCAAGATTGTTAGCTCGCCACCAGTAAAATTTCCTTTATCCAACAAAACCGTGTATTTCATATCCCTACGCCTAATGTTACAACCCTTTAAAAGACCTCTTTGATAGTTTATCCTAGGTGCTTACGCCATGTGGTGGAGGTTTGATCCTTTCCCAAGCCTATGGTAATCTATTTTGCTATGACAGGTAGTGAGAGATATCTTCCGTTTCCATATTGTAATTTATATTTTATTACACCCGAGAGATGTGAGTATCTAAACACTATTTGTGAGGTGCTTGTGTATGACCTTCGTGCTTGTCTATTGGTCTTTAATGGAACGATTATTTGTAGTAATTACTTTTATATTAGTGTTAAATGACCCCTAACTTGTAATTTGAGTAGAATAAAAGCGCATTTGCTTGAGGACAAGCAAATCTCAAGTGTAAGGGTATATGATGAGGCGAAAAATGAACCACTTTTAGGGGGTCATTTAAGCCTGGAATTGAATTTATTTGATCAAATATTGCCCTAAATCGTTCCTTTTGTGATTTTAGGTACTTTGGGAGAGAAATCTGGAAAAGGAAGCAATTCGGACGTTTTTGGAGCATAAAAGTGAAGAAAACGCCAAAGACTTAATTTTCCTTGCTGGGAACAGTAGGTGACGGCGTCAAGAAGAAAAATCTGACGGCGTCAAGAGTAATTTTCATGACGACCCAGTACAGAATTGAAGGCGTCACGAGGTACAGCGTCAAGAGTAAAATACGTGACGGCCTGGAAAATGCTATAACGTGACGGCGTCAAAAGTAGATCAACGCAGTCCGAGAAGTATTTTGGCGGCGAGATGACGGCGTCAACAATTTGGTCTTGACGTCGTCAGCCTCAATTTCCTATATATAGTTTTCTAATTTTCATTCAAAAAAAGAGAGAAGTTTTAGAGAAACCCTAAAGCCAAACTTAGTACGAATTTTACAGGTTTTTCAAGGGTTCTCAGCCCTTGAACCCTTTCATGTGTAATTGAGATAAGTATTCTTTTAATTCAATCAATATGTCTATGTGTTGGTTGTCTATATCTTGTTCTTGTCTTAATTCCATCATGCTAGGCTAGATCTATCTTGTGTTTGCTTGGATATAATGAAACCTAGATGTTAATTATGTGTTGATTACTTGTTTATGGTTGTATTGGATGAATGATTTCGATGTTAGGCTTAAGAAAACTGGCAGATCTCCAAATGGTAACATGCTTGAACGTCTTAGGAAACATGAACTGACGTGCACTAGGTTTTATTGGTTGTATTTAATGCATGAGTAAATTCTAATGATCCCATGTTAGGAGCTTCTTAGCCGGCTCGACATAGGAGTGAAGTAGGCACTCATAGGATTGGGGAATTAAGTGCGCCACCCCATGAATGGTATTAAGGAATACAATCCATCATCCACGCAACTATAACAAGTAATTAACGTGTAAAAGATATCTAGGGAGTAGTGAAATCTAAGTAAACACAACTTCTCCACTTATTGCTCACAACCTTAGTTAATTTAGTTTATTTTCATTTCGAGTATTTCATTTTGATTGCATCTTTAGTATTGGGTTAGTTGACTAGCAACTAATTCCGCCCAAATCCTTCAAACCCGAGATTTTTACTTGCTTTCTAAAAAATATAAAAATACAAAAATAATCATCCTTCATCTCTAGAACTAGTATTTAGGTTTTGTAATCCTAGCGACACTATTCCTAGCTGAACGATCAATCCCCCGGTGCTTGTCACTATACTATACTACAACGATCAGGTACACTGCCTGGTAGGGGTTGTAAGCTTCTCAAGATCCCTTGAGAGGTAAAGCCTGGTGCGATTCCCACGTATCAATGCACTGAAACGTACATCAAGTCGATGAAACACGGATATAAAGTAATCCATGCCCGGGTGAACATCACCCAGTGAGAGGAACAACCATCTTTTTGGCGACATGCTTTCCCCATTATGAAAAGTGGGTTGCTATCTGAAGTAATAGCAAGCCATAAGATTGAAGTCCGGGTTACAGCCTTAAATAACTGCAAGCCATATGTTTAAGTATATTTTGAGAAACAACATGTTTTAGAAAAAAAACTTTATTTGAAACCGAAAAACTCTTGCTCAAGCATATGTATGTTTCCGTGTCATTATTGAATGACATTTCTAGAAACGTACATAATATTGATTACACAAGGGACATGTCGTGAGAATAATATTTTTGGATTTTTATGATTTTTCTGATTTTTATGGGTTTTATAGGTTTTATATTTTTCTATTTTCTTTATGGTATAAGATATATACAAGGATATGTGAAGCAAAACCATTTCTCCTCATTTTCTTCTAGAAGACGTTTGAGAGATACTTGCGAAGGACTCTTCATTCCAAAGCGCTAGAGAATAAATTGAAATCGTTCTCTTGAGAGAGCCTTAGTGAAGAAATTTGCCAGCCGAAATTCTGTCCTCACGAAGTAAAGTCCCACTACCCCATTCTCATCTTATTTTACCACACCTTAGGAGAATCCGTTTCCCAGAAGAAACTTTGACAGTGTATCAAACCATGCCCTAGGCGTCTGTTTTAGGCCAAAGAGAGCCCTTTTCAGACGATAGACATGGTTAGGACGATCAAAATATACAAATCTTTCCGGTTGACTGAAATAAAGAACTTTATTCAGCTCGCCATTTAGAAATGCAATTTTCATATCCATTTGATAGACCGTATGTTCTGACTTGCAGCATTGGCGAGAAACATTCTGATAGCATCAATACGAACAACCAGAGTGAAATATTCCTCTAAATTAATGCCTTCCTGTAGACGATATCCCTTAGCAGCAAGCCTTGCCTTGTTTTCAGAACGACATAATGCTCATCAAGTTTCACTTTGAAGATCCACTTAGAGCTATAATCATTGCACAGTCTGGAGGTAGTACCAATTCCCATACTTCAAGTTGATCGAAAGTGTGAGCTTCATCTTGCATCGCATTAACCCAATAGTCTTTAGAGATAGCAATCTTGGAATCTTTGAGTTCGAATTTGGATAGTATGGAATTGTAACAACACCACAAGGCATGGGTGGTAAGTTTCCTTCGTGTGAACACCAGTTGAGAAGGATATCCAATAATGTAGTCAATCGGATGATCCTATATTCGTTTTCTGAGATGTTCATGTGGATGTAGGTAGGAACATGAAGAAGCCGCGTTTGTATTCCTTGAAGAGGATGTCTCAGAAAAAGATTCATGAGTAAACAGGTTTTAGTACAGATCATCTTCTAGAGAAGCAAATGAATTCACTTCAAAAGAATAGTCGACTGCAGTGCCTTGATGTACTGAAGGAGATTGAAGGTTTGACGATGATGGTGTGTAACTTGCAGATTGAGCATCTTGATCAATTCAAGTAGACACTGATGAACCATTTGAGTTGTACAGAACCGAAGCAGCGACAGCTGGTGGTGTCGGTGTATCATCAGTAGGTGTCTCAAATTATTCATCAAACATCGGTTCAAATAAGATCTTCAAATGCTCACTTCTAGGAAGTACATAAAGTAGTGCAGGCGTGGAATACTGTACAAGGCCTGAACTGATTGGTTCAGGGGACAAAAGTTTAGACGCGGGTCCTGCACTGATGTGTACAGGAGCCATATGCTCAGTCAGCTCAATGAATGTGTCGTGAACGGTTTCCAGGATTTATTGGGTTCGTTTGTTGAAGACTCGGTATCCCTTACTATCTGGAGCGTAACCAACGCAGAATCCAATACCAGTTTTAGCTTATAACATTCCCAAATCTTGACTGTCATTTTATAGGGTAGCATAAAGCACCAAACACAAATAGAGAGGAGAGATCCGGTTTCTTGCCATATATCAGCTGATATGGAGTTTTGTTGTGAAGAGTATGTATCAAGTATCGGTTTTCGGTGTAACAAGCTGAAGCAATTGCTTCCGCCCATAGGATCATCGGAGCCTTGGAGAAGTAGAACGAGTTGTTTGTTGATAACCTCCGTTCCATTGTTTGTCTGAATGATTCTGACGGTTATGTGAGTCTTACTAGCAGTTGTTTGATGAGTTTTATGATAACTTCTGGAGTCACGTCCTTGGTTCTCAAAAACTTTACCCATGTAAACCGAGAGTATTCGTCGACAACAACGAATACACATTACTTCCCATTTATACTCTTCACACTTATTGGTCTGCCTGGGTCCATGTGAAGGGTGTAAAGAACATCCATGTTGGTGTTGACAATTTTAGGTTTGTGAGTATGCTTCTTTCGTTTACCCAGTTAGCAAGCCGAATGAATTTCTTTTTTGAACTTTAATCTGGGTAGACCTCATACACGATCATTGTGAGCAAGATCATAGATGGTACCAAAGTTCAAGTGATTAAAACTTTGTTGCCATAGCCACGATTTGTTCTTTGAGGTCTTTGAGAGAAGGCAAATAGGAGAGGACCGCATCACGTCTTCGATAGAACAGGTGTATAGATATGTGCCATGTCTGTCTTAAAGAAGATCAATACCATCCAATTCTTCAGACGAAGCATGTGTAATTTCTGAAGGCAATCTTCAAGATCGGAATCAAGATATTGACCAACAGAGAACAGATTATGCCCAAGTCCTTCCACGTAGTATACCCAGGAAATTAGCTTTCTTCAGAAACATAATCTCCATAACTTATAATTACCCCAAAATGATAGTTCCCGAATCTAACTGTCCCGATAAACTTATTCACGAAATTCTCGAGCCCTGAGCGATCCCCAATCATAGGTTTAGAGCAGCCTGAGTCCAAATATCAAAGGACGAAATGTACGACCTACATTTGGAAACAGACGAGAGTAGAAAATTTGGAGCGTCGGATCCCCAATTTGAGTTGGGTTCCAGTTGGTTAGTGCAAACAAGTTCTGGAGCTACTAAGACCTTAGGTGCATTCGTTTCAACGGTGGAAATTTCACTAGTAGATGCAATGGGCCTAGTTAAAGGACATTGGGTCTCCAAAGGGAAAGTTCTACCAGTTGGCTTCCATTCCTTAATAGGCACTACTTTAGAGTTGGTTATCCTAGTTAAAGGGCACTGTTCTCCTAAAGTGAATTTCCTTCCTGTGGGCTTCCATTGATAACCAACATTGGCAAACCGTTTACCTGTTGCTTTCCAAATTTGCTTACTTTGTTTAGCTCTCCAAACTTTCTTAACTGGGGTTTTGTAAAACGACTTCAGAAATTTCTCAACACATTTATCATGATTACTCGAAATTATGCATTCATTACATGTTTTGCAACGTGAATTTGGTTTTGAATTATGACTCATTTTGCTCAAGTTGGACTTAATGTTCCTCATGTGGTCGTCTACTTTCTTTTTAGGAACACTTTTAGCAGGTGAAGTCCTATAATTCCTTCTATTACTCCTTGGTTTAGACTCTCTAGCTTTAGTGTTACTATTTACTCCTGTAGACGGACTAATGGGAATTTTAGTCTTTTTCACTTCCGGTTGCTGAACATATTTTAATGTGTTGGGATCTGAAGTTTCCAAGGGTACCTCAAAGGTAACATGCTTGTTCTTAGTCATAGATGATGATGTAATAGACCTATCTCTCTTGCTATCAATTTTAGGACATGTACCAATATCATATTCTAAGAGTTCCTGAGATCTATTAGTGAGAAAGCAGGCACCTACAATAGCATCATCAAGTGGTTTTGCTATCCTATCCTCTTCAATGGTTTCACGAAGCAAGTCAAGGCACTCCTTAAGATGTTTAAGATAGTCTCTATGAACTAACTCATTATTCCTAAGGGGAAGGGGAATATTCACAGCATCAATTGCGTACTTCTTACAAGCAGAAACCTTTTGAACAACATTATCACAAGTGATGATTGGCATTTTCCCTTTCACCTGAGTCTTTAGATTCTCAATCTCATTAAGCAAAGAAGTTATCTTTTCATTGTTTATATCACATGTGATCTTAGTTGAATCATATAACTCTTTGTAATGTTGTTTAACTTTCGAATTTTCAGTATGAAACCAATCATTTTCATGTTGCAATTTATTGATGGTATCTTGAAGTTGAAAATTCTGAGAATCTATAGGCTGTGGTTTTTAGGTGCCAATCACATCACTCTCGTTAGACTTCAATTGGGCAATTTGAACCCTCAGTTTCCGAATCGTGTTAGTGTGAGCTTGAATCTTTTCATCACGTTTGTCTAATTCAAAATATGCATCAAATTCAGGAGCATCCGAAGATGTCTTGGCATTTGAGATTTTAATTCTTTCTTCTAAATGTTGACACTTTAATTGCAAATTAAGATTATCAACTTCTAGTTTTGACAAATGACTGACCATGTTATCATGGTCATCGTTTTGAATTTTCTCACGCAATTTTAAATTCTCCCCCTCAAGCTCAACAACACGATTCTGGAAAACGTTCAATGCAATAGACATCTCATGAAATTGGCAGGCAGATAATGTAGAATCAGTAGCAGTGTAAAATACATCCTGCGCAATACATTTAGCAATCAAATTCTCATTCATGATGAGAATATTTTTCCTCGCAACTTCACTGTATTTAAGATCAATTGCCAATTGTTTACCCTCATTTTCCACATCTTTAAACACCTTTTTCATTTAAGTCACATCATCATTAATAGTATTTTTAAGGCCTTCAAAATGTTCTTTGAGAAGTTTGAAAAATGGCATGACTTCAGTTAGGTAACATTGTTTTGTTTGCTCAAAACCCCTTTCCCCTTCTGTAATCCCTGTTGGTGTAATTCACATTTTACATGTTTTCTCAAAGTCATTTAACAATTGACCTAGAACATATAACCCAATTAGAGTATTACACTGTGTGGGAAGAGTAAATGGTACAAGGTGCCTGGGTGTATTCAGGGGATAAATCGTTGGGTCAGCAATCCTAAAGATAGTGCGTGTGTTACCCACAATTCTTTCAGCTTTCATTTTTTCTATGTCTATGTTCCAGAAGACTTGCTCTGGAGTAAATTTCTTTTGTGGGACAAAGACAGCTAATTGAGTATCTTCAGAGTAATCATAATTGTACAAGATTTTATTAGCTATGCACAGGGGATCCTTTAATTTCTCAGCTAGTTTTTCTCTAGTTCTATCTTCTATCTCATTGCCCTCATCATCGGATGTAGCATCAGGAGGGGCATGATTAGGCTCAAGCATAATGTTTGCATCATATAATGCCGGATGTGCACCTATACCGCTTCTAAGGAAATTGGCTTTTGGCTTAGTAGAATCCTTCTCACTATGATCATCACTCAACTTCCTATGTTTATGCATCATTTGAGCAGTTTGAATAGTTTGACCTTGCGTGTATAACTTATCCTCAAGTTTATTTTTTAGGATTTTAAGACTGGAGAAATCATTTAGGAGTTTTGTTTCCTTTTCTTTGAAATCATGTTTGAGTGTGTTTAAGCCATTCTGAATCTCTTGTTTTTGTTTAACAGTTTGATCCAGTTGTTTTTGAAAAGATTGTAACTCCTTTTTCAATGTTTCTCGCTTAAGATTATTTTCAGATATGTATGCATGCATTTGCCATTCCATGTTCTGCTCACGTCCAGTGAGTTCAAATCTAGCACGTTGTTCATACATTGCCACCTGATCCTTAAGGATACTAAATCTAGTGGTCAAGGAGTCATCAGGGTTATAGGCAGTGTTCTCATGCAACACACAATCATCATTTAAAACAGAAGATGCACTACATTGTACAACAGACACTTCATTGTGTTTCATATGTTATTCACATGAGTCAACATTGCTATTTCCCATGTCAACAATATCTGAATCGACATCGTTTGTCGGTTGTACTTTGTTAGGAATCTTTTGTTCATCAACAAAGTTACACAGTTCGAGTACCTTAGCACATGACACATGTTCTTTTACCGGTCTGATATATGCATCCACATCACGTGTAGGAGTCATTGAACTGTTCGTTGTGTCAAGCTTATCAGTATCAGATCCTCTGCCTTCGGTGACAACTGTCCCAGCATCCGATGCTTTACCTGAACCCACAATATTATCACTAGATTGCTCCCGACATGCTTCACCTTGTCTTCATGCTTGAGTTTGTGTTGTGCTCTTTCCATAATGTACTCCTTCACATTACCCATGAGTTGGAGTAGTGTGACTCTGAAAACGTCAACTTCAATTCCCGTATGAGTAGCAAAGCTCTTTTTCGTCATTTTACACTCATGATCATACTCCTCAGTGAAACGTGAATCAATGAACGCTTGGAGTTCGTTGTTGATCACACAGAATGCAGCCATAGATCTATCTTCAGAAAATTCACCCTTTTCAAGTTGTTGTTGAAGTTGATCTAAGTGTAGAGTCATTTTGACTGTGAAAGTCTCAACATTTTGACCAAAGAGTGTTGCGAATGCACGATAGAAACCTCCCAAGTATCCAGGTTTAGCAAAGAGAACCTTGAGATGTGAATGGAGTGATCAAAAACATTCAATGCGACTATTCTTTACATTATCGGGCAATTTAATTGGCTGATGAAGCACATTATCATTAGAATTCTAGCACGAAGGTTCCATAGCAGTGATTGTATGTTAGTTAGTCGTAATTTGGTTAGGTTGATGCAAGTTGTTACGGTGAAATTTTTTGTCAGAAAACTTAAAACCTTAATAACTTCACTCCGGAGGTGATTTCGGCCTTGAAAATTTCGTTTCACGACTTTGTGGTGAAACCTCAGAATATTCAGCCTGTTCCGGACGTGAAATTTTTTGTCAGAAAACTTAAAACCTTAATAACTTCACTCCGGAGGTGATTTCGGCCTTGAAAATTTCGTTTCACGACTTTGTGGTGAAACCTCAGAATATTCAGCCTGTTCCGGACGTTTTGACAGCTAATTCGCTGAAAACGGAGTTACGGTTCAAAAGTTATGACCGTTTGAAGTTTTGACGTAAAAAGTCAACTATGGTCAAACAGAGTTAACCGCAGGACCAGGCAAGGTAACCGCAGGAAAGGTAACCACAAGGTGAGTTAACTACAAGGTGAGATAACCGCAGGAAGTGACTAACCGCAGGGAGTAACTAACTGCAGGGAGCAACTAACTGCAAGGAGCAACTAACCGCAGGGAGTTAACCGCAGGAGAGATAACCACAATGAGCTAACCGCAGACCACTTCACCGCAGAAAGCTAACCACAATGAGCTAACCGCAGACCACTTAACCGCAGAAAGCTAACCACAATGAACTAACCGCAGACCACTTA
The DNA here is from genome assembly GCA_030686995.1 of Artemisia argyi. NCBI lineage: Eukaryota > Viridiplantae > Streptophyta > Magnoliopsida > Asterales > Asteraceae > Artemisia > Artemisia argyi. Next base: position 42,121,029 of record CM060676.1, on the reverse strand, counting down.
ACCGCAAGAGCTAATCGCAGTATACAAAAATCCAAATCTATCACTTTCCTTGCGATTTGTTTGTATTCCCAAAATAGTAATCGCAGCAAACTAACCGCAGAGATCAGGAACTAAACGCAGACAAGCAATGCAACAGTAGACTTAACCGCAACTATGAAATACGCCCAAAATCAAGTCCAAACTTCAAATAGATTAAAGATATGGTATAGCCAACTGAAACACAATGTTCAACTAATACCTATGATCATAAAAGTACATCACTAACATGTCAAATAATACAAGAAAGATCAAACCAAGATGTTTTACAAGAAAGTGACTTCAAACTCACAAAACTACACAAAACCACATCAAATCCGATTCTACAAGGCCCTAAGATGAAACCTTGGCTCTTGATACCAATTGTAGGATACTCATAATCTTAAACACGTATGGTTTCTTGTGGTTATATGGATCGAATTAGATGAAGAGATTAGAGAGATGTAGAAATAAAGGTGGGAGCCTTTTTGAGAGAGAAACAATGTGTGTATTAGCTTGTAACTAATGAAAGGTCCAACCCTCTCCACTAGTGGAGATGGGTATTTATACAAACAATACTTGGTGCTCCATGAAACGAGCTGTAGAGTGAGCTGACAGAGGGTAAAGACCCGACCCACTCTATGAATACTATTTACATATATTAACTACTAATGAACTACGTACTAACTATAATAAGGATAATTCTACGAGCTACGTAATGCTTAGCAATACTTGGGGTGACCGAGTCTTTAACTGAATAATCGTATTCCTAACACATTGATTATTTTTTCTTCGGTGGATGGCTTTTCCAATACCTCTAACAGGATTTCTTTCGTCAGGTGATCAAACGCTACGGACGCAAGTTTACTTAGTATATCGGCCTTTTGGTTTTGGGCTCTTGGTATATTTTTTTAATTTGAAACGTTCGAAGCAGGCCACATATTCTTTGGCCTTGGCCAGGTACTTCCTCATGCTCTCCGTGTATGCTGTAAAATCTCCATTGATCTGACTTGCTACCAGGTTTGAGTCTACTCGTACGTCTAGTGCTTTTATGTGCATACTTCTTCCAATTCTTAATCCGGCCAATAGTGCTTCGTATTCCGCTCCGTTGTTAGTAGCATCAAAGTTCAATCGTAGGGCATAAGTATACTCTTCTTTGTCTGGGCTGATTAAAACCAAGCCTGCTCCGGCACCTTTTTTGCTGGATGCTCCATCGGTATATAGTATCCATTCCTCAGTTTGAGAGATATCACATATCTCCTTGCCCCTCCCCTTCGGATCCTCCTTGGCATATCCGATGGGTATTTCATTGATGAAATCAGCTAAAACCTGTCCTTTGATTGCATTTCGTGGCACATAGGTAATGTTATAAGCTCTGAGCTCTACGGTGTACTTGGCTAGGCGTCAAGAAGCTTCTGCTTTGTTCAGTATTTGCTTGATAGGCTGATCCGTTATGACCTTAATAGGATGAGCTTCAAAGTACCGTCTCAATCTTTTGGATAGGTGTAGGAGAGCTAGAGCTAATTTTTCTACCGGAGCATATTTCTTTTCGGCTTAATGCATCGTCCGGCTTACATAGTGTACCGGAATCTGTCGTCCCTCTCTTTCTACTAGCATCACCCCACTTATTGCTTCTCTTGTAACCGATAGGTATAAATACATGTCTTCCTTTGGGTTGGGTGTTGTTAAGCATGGGAGTTCTAAGATCATCTTCTTCATCTCTTGAAAAGCCCTTTTCAGCCACTACTGTCCATTGATACTCGTCTTTGCTATCTTTGGTGATGTTTTTAAGGGTTTCGAAGAAAAACAGGGACCGTTCGGCTGATTTGGATAGGAAGCGGTTCAATGCTGCAAGCTTGCCGCTCAGACTTTGCATTTCTTTGAGTGACTTAGGCGATTGCATGTCGGCAATTGCTCTGGTTTTCTTGGGGTTTGCTCTGATCCCTTCCGAGGATATTAGGTAGCCGAGGAACTTCCCTTCTTCCACCCCGAAGGAACATTTTTTTGGGTTCAGCTTCATATTGATCTTCTGGAGATTGTCAAACGTCTCGGCTATGTCTGCTAACAGCTCCTTTTCTGTTTGGCTCTTGATTACCATGTCGTCCACATACTCCTCTAAGTTCTGACCAATTTGTGAACGGAAGACAGTGTCTATCAGCTTTTGATATGTTGCTCCAGCGTTCTTTAATCCGAACGGCATTTTGGTGTAACAATATGTTCCGTGATCAGTGTAGAAGGCCGTTTTCTCTTCGTCTTCTTTTGCCATTTGGACTTGATGGTACCCTTTGTAAGCATCGAGGAAGCATTTGTAGTGGAACCCTGTTACTGATTCAATCTTCCAGTCGATCTCCGGCAATGGGTAATAATCCTTCTGACAAGATGAGTTGAGGTTTTTGAAGTCGATGCACATTCTCCAACTGCCGTCCGGCTTCTTTACTAGCACTGGGTTTAAAATCCATGTCGGGTAATGGACGGGCCTAATGATTCCGGCTTTTATCCATTCTTCCACATCTTTGTTTATAGCTTGGTTCTTTTCTTCTGAGAAGAATCTCTTCTTTTGAGCCACGAGTCTATCTTGAATTTTTACGTTGAGTTTGTGTTCGGCAATCCATTGGGGTACGCCCTTCATATCCGATGGTTCCCATGCAAACACGTCCTGACTGTTCTTAAGCAAGGATATCAGCTGTCTTCGTCCTTCGCATGAGATTTTCTTCCTATCGTTACCAATTGCTCAGATATGCCGGATGGACTAAGACTTCTTCGGTTTCTGTGGCTTTGTTAGTAACTGTTGTTTCCGGAGGGTTTTCCACTTTGGTTTCTTTCTCCAATAAGAACTTTTCTTCTAACTTTCTACACTTCGAAATGATGACGGAACGAGTGACTAAGAAAATCATTTGGAGGTCCAAGAAGATCAAGAAGTCATCATTTGGAGGTCAAAACATCAAATTCGTCCATAAAAACTTTTCTTCTAACTTTCTACACTTCGAACTTTTCTTCCTATCGTTACCAATTACTCCCTCTCAGACCAAAATTCGTCCATAAAATTCCAGGAAACTTTGGAGGTCCAAGAAGTCATCATTTGGAGGTCAAAACATCAAGAAGTCATTACCAATACTTGAGGCATCGTTACTACATCATTTGTTATCTTATTTCAATCATTGTAAGACTTTTAATTATGATTTCTAATGTTCAAAATTCTGAGTTTATGTTCATGTTTGCTATGAGTGGCTAGTGCCTTTGTGTACTTGCTAAGATGATGTTTATTATTTAATGGTTTGCTTATGATTGTGATAACATGTTTTAATTCAATTTCAAGTCAATCCTAAGAACCAATTGTACCTTAAGTTTCATAGTGACATTTGTTGTGTCAAGGTTAACTAATTGATAATAGTTTCAAGGGTCGAAAGATTTGTTATTATTCAACTAGTTATAATCATTTGTCTATGAATGATTGTTTTTCACCATAATTATTCTTGACTAAACAAAGAAACAAGGAGTATGATTGTAATAAGAATGCTTTTATAACATCAAATCGGATTGTTTGTAAACCTTTAGTTGGACGAAAGTTTAGATGTTTATAAACAATTGTAACCTTTTTGTCTATGAATGGGTTACCTTTTGTAATGACCATTTCCTAAGAGTATTTGATTTATAATAAGAGTTTGTTCTTGTGTTTAAGATATTCACCATACCTTATGAACCTTGGATGGATCTTGAATTGATTGGTTAAACTTAATGCTTGTTTTTATAAACTAAGTTTTTGGCCAAGGTTTAATTTGTAGAAACAATAGATTAGACCACCATCTAATTATCACGACCAACATGTTATCAAAAGTTATCACAATCATGTGTGTCATTAAGTAGTAAACTAGTCTAAGCAAGTGTAGTTTTTAATCTTATTGAATTTACATAACCATCATTTTCGTGTTACTTATTGCTTATATCGTATTTTGGATCGTGACAATCAATTACCATCTTTTTATTACTTACTATTACATAGATTCTTCACAATTGAAAACACCCAAATCCCTGCGAACGATCCCGACTTACCATCATATCTTGCTATAACGGACGAGTACACTTGCTCGTATGTGTTGTTTCTAGATTTGGTAATTCACCTTTATAAATTTAAAACTTGCATAATAAAACGCACATCAGGCTTTGGTGAGTGCATTCAAATATATTGGTCTGGTTTCTCTTCAGTTTGCATCGTTCCAGCGGTAAACCGTTGGATAGTCTACTCGGTTATTGTTCCTTGCCGGACCATAGGGTGTGAAGTGATTGCTATGACGAGGCCTTAAGTCATCTCGGTGGTTATCCCGTCGGCGACTTCCTCTGAAGGGGGGTCGTTGAGTGTTTTGGTCAAGCCTGTTATTGTATGGATAGTAGTGGTGATCTCTTCTGTAGTTGTCTATTCTTTCTCCCCTTGGTACTTCTGCTGATTGGTATGCCTTCTCAGAACAGATGAAGTCATGTACTCTTATCATCATTTCAGTCACTGTTCGAGGAATCTTTTCGGAGAATCTTTTAGCTAGTTCCGGACACTTACTACCGTCCATGAAAGAGGATATTTGCATTACTTCTGGGACGCCTGAAATACGACTGGCTTCGTTGGTCCATCGTTCTTTAAACTCCGACAAAGCTTCGTTGGCCTGTCTGACGATCTTTGTGATTTCCATAGGATCTCTGACGCATTTTCTCCTGAGGGCAAACCTCTGCACTAACTGTTCGCAGAAGGCATCCCAATTGTCGATACTCCCTCGCGGAAGGCTATCGAACCATCCTCTGGCCGCGTCATCCAAAGTCTATTGGAACATCATGCACCATATAGGCATGGGCCATGCGCATTGATTGGCTGCTCCTTCAAACCTTGTGATGTGATCGTCCGGATCGGTGGACCCATCGTACAATTTTATGTAGGAGGGCATCAGATATTTTGCGTTTTTGGGTCCGGAGAAGTCGATGATCCTTCGGGTGAAGGGACTCTTGGATGCTGCTTTGAAAGGTTTAGAAAGATTGTCCGTCGTTTCCTCTTCGGTTTTCTAGGCTCCGGCATCTTGGGACTCTCCATCCTCGAAGTCGAGTTGGATAGGTTTAATTGGTGTTTCCCCTGTGGTATTGTATTGTTGGATTAGAGCTTTTAGGGTAGTGATGTGATTCTGGATTTGTTCTATACTGCTATGGTGAACATTGTTATCCGGGTTTCTTCCACTTCCTTCAGGTGTCGTTGGAGTACGACTTGTCATCTCTTAGCTTGGGTAGAGTGAATGACGAGTCCCACGGATGGCGCCAATTTGTTGAAGTAAAATCTTGCTTCTACCTCAGACAAGCGAAATGAATCCTTCGGACTGTGATTGGTCCTTTGGATTCAGGGGGATCCTTGCTAGTGGAGAGTTCCTTCGGATATCTACAAAACAGATACGTTCGTTAGTCTCGCCCCGGGAATGTATCCCAGGACCAACCCCCGGCGTAAGAGTAAGTATGTATTTAGAGAGAGAAAGTATAAGTAAGCAAAGTTTAGAGAGTGAAAGGATTAGTCTACCTTAAGTGAGAATTCCATCTCTATTTATAGGCGATATTCGTGAAGTACAAGGTTGATTAGTACTAATATGCTTAGTGGTTACTTGCTTATACTTCACTACCATGTACTTGTGTACTTGTTTGTACTTTCATTTGCTTAGTTATCGCATGTCTGGATGGTCCGTTCATCCGGAGGGGTATGACCATCCGAACATTGTCATTTAGAGAACATTCATTAGGTTTGTTCTAATGATTCGTTCCGCTTGGCTGTTGGTTCGAGCCCTCCGTCCTATATCCGGAGGGTACATACGCCAACATAGCCTTAACTCAGCGTTAATCTTTTACACTCCGGGTCCTAGTTCAAGGTAGAACCAACCTAACGTCGCCTATCCACTATTTCCGACACTAAGTTAGATGTTGAGTTCTTTTACAAGGGTACAACCACTCCTGATAGTTCTTTTACAAGGGTACAACAACTCCCGTCACACTATATATTTTGAGGCCTAAAATACTAACCGATCACTTCTACACAAGATACAAATGAAGTATAAACTACCAAAGTTCATACATAACAAAGCTAACAAGTCTTGCAACTTTTGAGTTGAAACTTGTAACTTCTTGGAAGAACTTGTGAACTCCTTTGCTACATAAGAGAGTCACACAAGTCAAATGATAATGAGTTATATAAGATAATATATGTAATATATGTCCTAAAGTGATAGGTAAAAACTAGCAAGTGGCTTGGTATTTATAGCAAAACAAACCAGCAGTCTGGCGGATCCGGCGGAACCCTCAGATGGGTTCCGCCCATATACCTCCAGGGTTCCGCCAGGCTGACAGTAGGTTTTGCAATAAATCTTTCCAAACCAACCAAGGTCACATCAACTTATTTCTAGTCAAACACACATTGAATCAAAGTAGAATGCTTCCAAAAATATGTAAAAGCTTATGGTAAGTCAAATACACAAACTTACCATAAATGCTTATTGATGTGATGTGACACTTTCTTATTTAAGAAACAAAAACAATGTTATGTTAAAAGAGAAATGTAAAATCTAGTTATACAAGACTTAAAACTAAAGTGATGTCTTTAATATAAACTAAAGTTCATACTTTGTCATTAACAAAACTTAGCAAAGATCGTAAAATATAAATAACGTTTTTAGGCGATATTTATATTAACAATCTCCCCTTTTTGTTGATGACAAAACATAAACTTTATTTATAAGTAAGCCACTAGTTTTAGTGTTAGGTCTTATAAAGTTTGTATTAAAACTTATTTTTGCTAAGATGATATGATATGCAAAACTAAACTTGGGGATGAGAACAAGTTTGACAAGTTTAAATATAAATTCTCCCCCTTTTTGTCGAAACAGAAAGAAGAGTTGCGGAGCGAAATGATGCAAGTGCTCCCCCTTGGACAATAATCCCCCTAAAAGGAGTGCCAAGATAGGAGACATGGATTTTGAACCTACAAAAAAATGTTAGTTGTCATAATAGACGAGCATAGAGCAAGTCATGAGGTGAAGAGTTGCGAATCGGAATAATGCAATTCTCATGCTCCCCCTTGAATATTACTCCCCTAAATGGAGTATCAAGGAAGGGAAACATGGATAATGATCCTACAAAAAAAATAGTTTCTAAAACACAAGATATATGTATGCTACCATAGCAAGGCAAAGTTTTACTCACAATACCTAAATGGTCAACAAACAATGCATACCTTATAGTAGAATGAAATTCATTTCATGTAAAATTTGACTTTTAAAAAGTCAAAGACAAGAAAATAGGAAGATAACATCCTACTTCAAAAAAATAAACAGAAACTAAGAACATAAAATCCTACATCTATAAAAGAAAACAATCATTTTCCTTAATGAGAAACATTTTTCCAAAAACAAGGCTAAGGTTGTTTAAGGATGAAAATGTGTGTTGGAGGATGTAGCGGGTTTCATTTTGAATGTTGTGGAAGTGAAACACTTTTGGTTTGTTGGTTTGTGTTTTTGGTGTTATTATGAATGGGTCCCTATTGTTGGAGACTCTAGAGTTGAGGTGGGTGAGACAAGGACTCTAGACGGTCCAAAATGTGGTTTAGGATAAACGTCATTTCTTCGGTTAGCGTGCGAATATCCGTTCGACACCCTTCACTAATGTGAGCGGTTCTTTCGCAACGTCCGCAATCATGGCGGGGAAAGTTTGGTGGAAGAGAGGTTTGATTTGTTCGTGGTGGATCATTTGAACTTGAAGGAGCAAATGTGGATGGTTGGGAGGTATTTTTGGTTCCTTCACTAGATGAGTGTAACGTCGTTTGTAAAACCATAATATGGTTGATTTGAGAGTCAACCATACGTTTGAAGGCATGAAGGTGGTTTAAATGGGTGTCCATTTTATCATTAAGTTTTGGAGATTTTTCCCATATAGATGCTTCTATTTTCTTATAAGAAGGAAATAGAGATTCAAAGTGTTGGGAATGCTCTTGTGGTAATGGTTGTTGTTGTTGTGGTGGTTGTTGTTGTTGTAGTGGTTCTTGTTGTTGAACAAAGTGGCGGAAGCTTGGTTCTCCGGAAGGATTACCATGAAGGTCTTTGTAAATAGGGTGAAACACAAATGATTGTAGGTGTGTATGACCTTGACCTTGGGGGAAAATTGATGGTCTAGCATAACGGTAAGCAAAACGTTCAACCAATGATGGTTGATGAGGTTCATCATCTAATTGCTCACTTGATTGTTGTTGGGTTTCCATTTGAGCAATGGTGTCAAAGAGTGACAATGATGGAGGGCTTGATGATTTAGGTGATAGGTCTTCTAAAGTTTCCAAATAGGGTAGTGGTGATGTTGGTGGTGTATGGAAAAGTTCCATTGGTGTAAGTGTTGGTGATTGAGGTGATGGAGTTTTTGATGGTTGAGTTCGTTGAGAAAGTGAAGTTGAATCACTTGAAGGTCTAGTTGGTGGTGGAATAGTGGCTATGTTGGTGTTGCAATGTGTTGGAGATGGTGTTAGAGTATCAAGATTTAGCAAATCTTGTATAGTGATCACATTGGTATTGTAAGGTGTTGAGGTAGTAAGATTAAGGAAATCTTTGATAGGTGAAGAAATGTCAAGAGATGCATCACTTGATGATGATGAGCTTGATTTGATGGTTTTGTTGAAGCAACAAGGTTTTACACTAATCCTAGCGGTTTTTGTAAGGGATTTTGATGATTCGGATGAGGTGTTGGATTTAGTCATTTCAAAGGTGTGGTTTTGAGACTTTAAGAGAATGGATTTTGATGGTTATGGTGTGATTTGAAGTGTTGCAAAATTGTCAAATTTATAGAGTAAAAGAGATGTTGGAAGGAGTGTTTGGATTTGATGTTCTACCATACAAATGTTGAGGTTTCTAACATGTCAAATCATTGGATGTCAATCCAATGGAATTGGGTGGAGTGAAAGACTAACTTATGCACTCAATGCTAAGTGAGCATGGGAAGTGATTTGGTTGAAAATGTTATAAGGGTTTGAAGGATCCTTTTTAAGGGTTCCTTGGGTTAGTTATGTTTGAATTTGAATTTTTGGCAGGAAATGACTTCCTAATTGTTCTAGTGAGTGAGAGTGATCCTAATATGATTATTGGAAGTAAGGGAAGATGTTTCTCATTAAAGATAATGATTTGACATTTTACAAATTTTGAAATTAGAAAAAAGACAAATTTTTTTTGCAGGTGACTGAAGGAACCCTCGCGATACACAGGCAGAACCCTGTTTTGGGTTCCGTCTGGTCCGTTGGGCCAAAACTGGGTTGCCCATAAATTTACACTGGCGGAACCCAATTTTTCGTTCCGCCAGTTCCGCCAAACCTGAAAAACAAGGCAGTCCACCTTTTTGAGGGTCGAGACGATTTTCAAATTTTTTGAAAACTCTTAAAAATGAAAATTTATTATATGTCTGATTAGGAAATGCAAAAAATAGACATGTAGACATTCATATCATAGGACTTTGACCGGGGGCTAGCAAATTTCACTATACTTAGTGAAAATTTCCATATGCATGAAAAATTGACAAACACCTCAAATATCGTCAATATGCATAAAGTCTCATACAAAACATAATCCGACGAAAATAATAAAGCATGGAAGTAAAAAAGCAATATAAATCACATATTTTAACACATACAAAGTTCTAAAACCTTCATAAGCCAAACACTCCTTAATCACACATCTCATAATCGGTCTATCTTCTTCTTGAGCTTTCCTAGGTACCTTCCAAAGCACTTGAACATTCCTTTGGTTTGCTTGAACTCTTCGGATGCATTGCTGATGTCGGGAAGTTCTTGAAGGTAGTCTAAAGGGGGTAGCTTAGAGTTAGGAAGTTTATCGTCATCGCTTATATCTGATGATGAGGATGATGGTGAAGGAGAGCGAGTATGCTTGACCTTAACTTTGAAGACTCTTTTATCACTTAGAGGGACGAAAATGTGAGGAACGAGAGAGTAATCAAGTCACATTCCCTTATCGTTAGGAGGAATGGGCAAGATTGCTCTAAAGAGGCGGGTGAGAAACATTCCATAAGGAAGAGCGGTTGTTCCTACCAAGGATATGTCGGCCATTCTTTTGGCTAGGTAATAGGCTAAGTTAAAAGGTTGACCGGTGGAAATGCTATAGAGCATGTAGCTAAGACATGTGTTGACATGATCTCTATTTCCTATGGAACTTATAACATTGGCTCTAAGAATTTCTTCCCATTTCTTAAATTGTGGTTTAAGCTCATTGAGTTCCATACCAAAAGGGTCCTTATCTACCTCATTTCTCGAACGATTCTTCCTAGTTGTTGAGGTCCTAACAAAGAGATGCTCACGAATTTCTTCCTTATTAGCAAGAGGAGTGTCGTATGGGTGAAAACGCTCAATGGAATCAAGACTAGAAAGGGCCACTTATCCGTGTAGAAACATGTACCAACATTAGGGACACCAAGAATTATTGCAAAATCTTTCAAGGGTATGATATTTGGTACTTGATTGGTTGTAAAGGTTAGTGAGATCTCACCATCGTCATCGAAGAAAAGGCTTATGGTTGCATAGAATTCTAAGATGAACGTAGGACAAATTTGCTCATCGATGTCTAGGAGGCAATCAAAGTTGATTGCGGCAAAGTTTTGGCAAATGGATGTTCCTTTTAGGAAGTATGGATCAATGGTTCTTCCTTCATGAACATAGCGTTTTTCTAGACTCTTAAAAGTTTCAACTTGATCTTTAGTAAGGCCTTTGGTCCTATGGTGTTTGGGTAAGTAATTAAGAGTTTCCTTGTGATTGAAGAATGTTGCGGGAGGCATGTTGATTCCTAGAAAACACAAAATTTAAGTTTAAATTAATGACTTTTATAATGTGGATGTTCTAGTCTAAGCCTATATGAAAACAATGTGGAGGTGCGGTTATCTTGACTCATTTTGATGCTTGAAACATTTTTGTAATGCAAGTTATGTTACAAAACAAAAGATAACCCAAACGCTCCTAATTCAATATAGCTTCGTTTGAATGTACCCAAAAATACATATTAGTTATGTATTCCTTTAGCATTCAAGAGACATTATGCAAGTGATGTTTCAATGACGTTTTTCATTTGTTTTAACAATGTGATAAGAGGTGGTGTTCTAGTGACTTTTAAAAGACAATGAACTTGGTGTGTTTGGTAAATCATGATAATAACAAAGAGGATACAATTCCTAACTAATGGAAATTATGATTAGTTTACAACCAATGTTTTTCATGAATCAACAAGTTTATGCATAAACCCTAAGATTCTAGTTAATGTATGTAGATGAAAGTGATAGACTTTGATTGAAAATGCAATTATGATAAGAATACTTACAAAGTTAATTGGATTGGAAGAGATGTGAGTGAGAGCCCTAATTTTTGTGTGGTAAGGTGTTTGTAAGTTGAAGTTGTGAGTTAAGAGGTGTTTGGTTTTGAATTTAAAATAAAAACATGCTGCAGATTCGGCGTACCAGGCGGAACCAAAGGGAGGGTTCCGCCTGTTTGGTCTCAGGGTTCCACGGGTACAATAGAGGAAAAAATAAAAAGGATTTGTCTTGATTTTTGTGGTTTTATCCTAATGTTCAAAACTAAGGTTTTAGGTCTCCTGAGTCTTTAACTAAGCCTAGGGAGGATGAATGATTCTTATTCAAGAGGTTTCGTGAAAACGTCGACAATATGGTTATCGAGTAAGACTTTCTTGGTTGAGATGTTCCTCAATGAAAATTTTTACCAAGGCAATGATAATGGATCACAATATGTCAATTAAGAACATAATGGATTGGATTGTCGCTGAAGTCGATGCTTCCTTTGTTGAAGGGATAAAATTGTTGATAAAAGTAACTCCGTTTGTTGACGCGGGTTTGCTTGTTCTTGTGGAGCTTGTTGACGTGCTTCTCCATCCGATACTAATTTGAGAATCTTAAGCGTTTTGGAGAATCATTGGATAAGTAAGTATAAAAGTGCAAGTACCACTTGTGCTTTTCTTATCAACTTATTACCGACATAATTCCATTTGGCATACACTATGGTTTCTATTCCCGTTCTTTTTGGATACCATAATCCTAGTTATGTAGTGCCTTTTGATGTATCCAAACAAGCTCTTCCGAAAGAGATGTTTTAGGATCTTCTCTAAAAACGAGCACACAGACAAGCACTAAACATAATGTTGGATCTATTTGTTGTGAGAACAAGTAAACTTCCAAACATTTCTCTATGTTTAGTTTTACCTACGGATTCACTAATCTCATTCTTGATAAGTCATAAAAGACTTAATCATTGTGAACTTGTGAATAACTAGGAATGTCTTTGAGTGATTATTCCTTGCTTTTGGGGCTTACTTAGGTTATTAAAAAGTCTTTCATAGATTTACACTACTTTCAATTTTGAAAGATCTATTTTGTTTTAATTGTTGCTTTACTCTAATGTCCAAAAACTATTTTTATCAAATTTGTTTTAATCACAACTATGACCCATGATTCAAGTTTTTATGACCTTGTCAATATTGCTTGAGTCAATGTTTGACACAAGATGAAAAGATGTTGTTTTTCATTTTTAATAGTTCATCTTCCTTGTTATTCATTTTAACTCACTTGTCTTATCAATGTTGGACTTTTGACTAAGTCATCATCTACCAAAGATGATATCTTAGAAGGAGGTGGTCTTTTATCGAATGTTAAATTCAATGACTCCTCGACTCTTTAGGTTTATAAAACACTATGAGTGTAAACGTCCCAGAGATGCAACATCATAAGACTATGGGTCGAATTTGATGTTTAAAACCTAGATGTTTATAAATCATTTTCTCCCAATCATCCTAATGTATTCAAATGATTTATTTTTCTTTGTGTGTCTTATATGAAACTTTAACAAAAAAATGGTTGAATTTAAGACACGATTGAAAATATAAGGTATAATGTCAAAAGATGTTGTACTACAAACGTCTATGAAATGTTATGGTTTTGCTAGATTTGCAAACATCACAAAAGTGTTGGTTGTTTAATCACTTAGGAGATTCTTAGTTAGCTCACTTGTAGACAAGTATTAAGTGAGACTCACTCAAGAGTTACTCGTGTCTTTTCCGAAAGTTTGAAGAGGTAAAACACCTTATATCTCCTACTAGATGTAGTGTCTAAATCCTTTAATCATGAAGGATCTAATCTTTGTTGTTACTTACACAAAATAAACACCTTAGAGTAAAAACTATTAATATTACCCATGACAAAACTTAATGTTACAAGAAGCAATGAAAGGTAAGTTGAAGAGACGTGTACCTTTTAAGCTCCATAGATGAGCCACCAAGAAGATAATATTTAAGCAAATTATCTTGACTCGTAAGAGAGCTAAACTCAAATACTTATGAATCCAAGGAGGTTAGATAAACATATAAAAGTATTGAACATGATATCTTTATCCTTTTATCATGAGCTCCTAATAGAGATAGAATTGCTCCTACAATTCTCTCCTAGGTTTCACAAACACAACTTGTTTTGTTTAATTTGTTGATGGTGCATTTGAGTCAAATCCTAATCCGGTTTTATCTCTAAATGACTTTTGACTTTTCAAGAAGCTTTTGAGAGCTTTTGAATTTTTTTCAAATTTAGCAAGCATTTTTCATTTTTCATTTTGTCTTTGAATTTCAAATTTGAAATCTTGACATATTTTGCATTCTAGATCAATTTCAACATTGTTTTCAAGTCTAGACATTTTATCTTCTAACATTGTCTCTTTTTCAAGATTGTTCACAAGAAATTTTGAATGTTCATTGTTAAAGATAGTTTTTAGGTCCATGTTGTATAAAAGTTTAGATTCATTCTCTAGTTTAGAAAACCCTAGGATAAATGTGTCAAAGCAAAAGTGTTTGGTTTCAAATTGTACCTTGCGCGATATTTTATCTAGTTGAGAATCACAAACCGGATAGTTGGCTTCATCTTCATCCGTGTCATTCCATGAATCGTAAGCAAGGCCACTTTGAGCTCGACATAAGTAATCATCTTCACTTACACCTTCATTTAAAACATTTAAACTAGTAGCACATGTACTTATATCAACTAAATGTCTATCTATTAATTTTTCTAAGACTTATAATTCATATGTGAGATCAAATTGATCATCTTTGACTTGACATATTTCTTGATGAAAGTTTACATTATTTTTCCAAATATCATTAGCCGTTTGACAAAAATACACTCTTTCATATTCGGTCCTTGGTAAAGCTTTATAAATCATTATCTTAGCTTTAGTGTTTTTATCAAGTTTAGGATAATCATCTTGATTTTCAAAACTTATTTTCGTTGGTTTGAAATTACCAATAGAAATAATATGCCAAAGATCTTGATCAGTTGATTTCACATAGTTTTCAAATTTACTTTTCCATTTAAGGAAGTTTTCTTTTTCAAATAGCGGTGGCTTTTGAATAGGTTGCCCTTCTTTGAGATTTTTAAAATCCATGGATCGATCCATGTTTTAAAATACAATATATTTTAAAGATCTTGAGTAACGTAGCTCTGATACCAATTGTGGAAAACTGGAAGGGGGGTTGAATAGTTTACTGCTTTTTCACTTAGTTTTTCTTTTAAAACATTACGTTTGTTTAAAGATATAAACTCAAATTACTTGTTTAATCTTTGAAAAGCTTTACGTGTTAATAACGATTCTAACTAAAGACAATATGTAATAAGCAAAGACAAAGAAAGAAATGATCAAACCACAATACGATTGCTTATCGTGGTTCGGCTACAAGGACTCTTTTTCCTTGCCCTACATCCACGCCCCGAGTTTCCAACTCGAGAGTTCCAAGCACTAGTCAACAAGCTCCTTTCATGGGTGGAGAAACCTTTACAATCGTCGCTTACACTTTATCCGGTACAAAGCTAGATACCGGGTCCTAGTTCAAGGTAGAACCAACCTAACGTCGCCTATCCACTATTTCCGACACTAAGCTAGATGTCGAGTTCTTTTACAAGGGTACAACCACTCCCGATAGTTCTTTTACAAGGGTACAACAACTTCCGTCACACTATGTATTTTGAGGCCTAAAATACTAACCGATCACTTCTACACAAGATACAAATGAAGTATAAACTACCAAAGTTCATACATAACAAAGCTAACAAGTCTTGCAACTTTTGAGTTGAAACTTGTAACTTCTTGGAAGAACTTGTGAACTCCTTTGCTACATAAGAGAATCATACAAGTCAAATGATAATGAGTTAGATGAGAGAATATATGTAATATATGTCCTAAAGTAATGGGTAAAAACTAGTAAGTGGCTTGATATTTATAGCAAAACAAACCAGCAGTCTGGCGGATCCGGCGGAACCCTCAGATGGGTTCCGCCCATATACCTCCATAGTTCCGCCAGGCTGACAGTAGGTTTTGCAATAAATCTTTCCAAACCAACCAAGGTCACATCAACTTATTTCTAATCAAACACACATTGAATCAAAGTAGAATGCTTCCAAAAATTTGTAAGAGCTTATGGTAAGTCAAACACACAAACTTACCATAAATGCTTATTGATGTGATGTGACACTTTCTTATTTAAGAAAAAAAAACAATGTTATGTTAAAAGAGAAATGTAAAATCTAGTTACTACAACATCATTGCTATCCCATCTCCTTACTACAACAAGACTCGAAACGTAATTAAAAGTCTTACGATCTCAACTTTATTTTTTCGTGGTATTCACAAGTTATATCAAACCATTGAAGGTCCAAAACCACGAAAAGATTTACATCATGGATCTATTTTTTTGAAGCTTATGCTTCAATTAATATCCGAACATAAAATAAGAAAGATAACAAGTATGTTATTTTCATTTCTTGATTCGTTCGAAGCAAACAAACTTAACGACAAATCAAAACGAAAAACAAAATGGCAATCACCTACCCGAGACCCATAGGATCTTGAAGCCAAAAAATAATTAAGAATATAATTGAAGGTTCGACTTTATTGGTGTTCGTGTGGTGGTGATGTTCGTATGATGTTGGAGATCATTTTGATGTTCTTGTGGTGGTGATGGTTAACTGCTAAAGAGAGAAGATTGAGATGGGGGCGGAGCTTATTATGCAAGATGTATTAGGTTTAATCAAATGACCGGGCCACCAGGTATGTGCGGGATGGGATAGCAATGATGTTGTAGTAACTAGATTTTTTTATATAAATATATATATTTTTTTATATATTTATTACGTTTCGAGTCTTGTTGTAGTAAGGAGATGGGATAGCAATGATGTTGTAGTAAGGAGATGGGATAGCAATGTAAAATCTAGGTATGTGTGGGATGGGAATTTATATAAATATATATATTTTTTTATATATTTATTCGGTTCGGGTTGTTCGGTTAAAAAAAATTTTGGGTCATAACCGAAAACCGAACCAAACCGAAAATATCTATAACCGAACCGAACCGAAGTTCGGTTCGGTTATGGGTCAAAACCGAAAACCGAATTTTTTACTTAAATTACACTATTTATATTTTTTTTTGAATTTAATTATATATATTTTTGGCAAAAAAAATATTTCAAGCATAAAAAAATATTTTTTTATATTAGTATAAAATTTTAATGGATATTTTTTATATTTAAAATAATATAAATATATAAAAAAATATATATATATTTATATAAATTCGGTTTTCGGTTCGGTTTTCGGTTCAGATAGCTAAACCCATATCCAAACCGAAAACCGAATTTTTAATTCGGTTCGGTTCGGTTTTAACAAGTTCGGTTCGGTTATATGTTCGGTTCGGTTTTATTTCGGTTCGGTTCGGTTCGGTTTGATTTTCGGTTTATTCGGTTAATTAACCGAACCGTGAACACCCCTAATCCAAAGTTGGTTTGATGGGCTGGAAGGCTAATGATGATTAAATAAATGCTAGCTGAATTTTTTTGTTAATTGATACCGGTTATGGACGAAATTTTTTGAGGTTGGCATTTGTTCAACTTATTTTTCCGTGGTGTTCATAAGTTATATCAAACCATTGAAGGTCCAAAACCACGAAAATCGAAATTTATTGACGAAGGATGATTATGATGAATGAAAGAATCAAGATTTTTTTGTAGTAACTTCTGTTAATAGGAGATAAAATTATATCACTGTCTTAACTAAAGTTATTGTTATTTATAAATTAATTTTTTAACAAAAGTATGGCAGCATAACATCACGTTGTCAGAAAATATAGTCACAGGGTACCCGGCGCCGCATCGCGCGGGTACCCTGCTAGTATTACTAATGAAAGGATGATTTTATGCCAACTTTACTAACAAAGGAATGATTTTGTGCCAAAAAAAACACGAAATGTAAAGCGAGCAAATAACAAACATTCAACTTTTCCCTTACAAAAACTAAGACAAATTTGAACGCGTACTAATATTATTTTATAGAAAAGACATTATCATGTAGGTCCTATTTATAAATATATTACGACTATTAGTTGCCATCGGAAATAATTTAATTGTTTTTGCAAGACTCATAAAGAGGTTATAACTTTATATCATGGTAGGTACATGTTTAGTCCTTGTGTTATGTCCACATATGCTTCTTAGTTCTCACAAACATAAATGTTAGTCTATAATTTTGTCAAAGAAAAAAAAAATGAACACACTTGTAGCCATTCACCATTGAAGTTAAAATAAACCTGTTATAATTACTGATATTTATGTTATTTTATTTTAATCCAAACACCTTTAAGGTCAAAAATTACAAGCTGACAATGATTTCTTTATTCATTAGTAATTAGGAGTAGGAGTGTTATCGGGTGTATCGGGTCAGGTTGAGTTGAATTTTGAATTTAGAAAAAGTGACCCACAACGGTTTTAAATTTACTCACATGAATTTCACGGGTCAATAAATTAATATGCTATATATTAAAAAATATATACTAAAGTCTAAGGTATACATAGCGTTATTTATCAAATTTATAAACTTATTAAAAAACATGAAAACTAATAAGTTTACTTAAATCCAATACTTTATTTTAAACTTAACAACTAATAGCTTAATTACTAATTATTATTATTTATTTATTTTTTTTTATTTTTTTTTTTATTTTTTTTACACATATGTTTTTGCATATATTTGTTTAATGAAATTTAGATGAGTTCGACTAAATTGTTTCAGTTGTAACTTTTTATTTTACGTTAATAGAACAACATTTTTTATGACAAGATTAAGCTCTTTTATTAGTCAAGTTTAAACCTTTTGAGAAATACTAGAAGGGTACCTGCGCAATGCGGCGGCGGATACCCGATGACTATTTTTGTGGCGAGCAAATGTTTTTCAGGGGTCCGGTGGTGGAGGGGTCTTGTGGTGGCGTAAGTGAGCCGAGGGAGAATCTGTCAGTGGGTTGTATACTAGTGTGTGTTTTTTATGTGATAGGCTTATATGCAGTATGCATACTTAAGGTTTGGGCAAGACTCGATTTTAATAGGCTGTTAGATGTTTTTAATGGGCTGTTATAAGTCTTCATATGGTTTAAATGGGATCCATCAATATTGAAGGATGTTACAATTATGAGAATTTAAGACATTAATTATGTGTATGTTGAATTTTTATACTTAGCAAAAGTAAATTTCTTTTTATAAAAATGTTTTTGGTCTTAAAAATTTTAAAACTACTATATTTAGAATGTCCTAAATCTTTTATAAAGGAGTATAGATAATTTCACATTTTGAATGTTTCAAATAAGAGATTATTGTTTACGTGTGAATGTTCACTTTGAGACAAAGTTTCAAGCTCAGTTTTAATATTTTATTAATCATAAGTTTCAAGCTCAGATTATTGTTTATGTGTGAATGTTCACTTTGAGATTATTGTTTATTTGGAGGTAGTTTACCGAAACGTAAGACAAATTTGAACGCGTACAAATATTATTTTATAGAAAAGACATCATCATGTAGGTCCTATTTAAATATATATTTACAACTATTAGTTGCCATTGGAAATTATTTAATTGTTTTTGCAAGACTTATAAAGAGGTGTTTATATCATGGTAGTGTACATGTTTAGTCCTTGTGTTATGTCCACATATGCTTCTTAGTTCTCACAAGCATAAAATATTAGTCTAAAAAAAAAAAAAAGAAAAAAAAAAAAAAACTTGTAGCCATTCACTATTAAGGTCAAAAATTACAAGCTGACACTGATTTCTTTATTCATTATTAACTAGTTATAATTCTCGCTAACGTATGAGGTTTTTTTTTTTAAAAATTTAAATGATATTTTTTTTAATTATTAAAAAATAAATAATTTAATCTTTATTTTGTTTGATTTATGATTTTTAATTATAGTATTTTACTATTAAAAATAATTATTTAAAAAATTTAATCATATTGTTAGTTGCATCTTATTTATATTTTTTGTATTTATCTTGATAAATATAAAATGTTACCTAATAAAAAAATATTTTTTTTAAATAATATTATTACTAAATAAAGTATGATTTAGTTTTTTTAAAATGAAAAAGTCCCTACTAGAAGTTTTGTTTTATTATATTAATTAAAGATTAGGAGGAAGTTGCTTAATAAAAAAGTAATTAGGAGGAAGTTTACTAGAAAATAGGCTTAATTTTCTTTGCGTACTAACATGATTACTCCACTCCATATAAAAAGGACATCATTATGTAAGTCCTATTTAAAAATATGAGAAAAATTTTTTGTGAACTAGTTTTTTGCAATAAACTGAGGGATAGATCCCCACTATCCATCTAATTTGATCTAAAGGTGAGAATTAACCTAAGATTTAATAAGCAACCAAAGTTCATGTTTTTTTCCTTGTCTTTTTGTCTTTTTTTTATTTACTTTTTTTTTCTTTTTTCTTTTTTTTTTTGTCTTTTCTTGTTTCTATTCAAGTTTTTTTTCCGTTTTATTCTATTAACGATTTCTTTCTTTTTTCCCTTTTAGCTTTTTTTTTCTTTCTTTTTTACTTTTACGCTTTTTTCTTCTTTTTATTTACACTTTTTTCCTTTTTTTAATTCATTTTTCTTCTTTTTTATTAAAAAATTCATGTGCATTTTTTTTTAAATTCACGTTTTTTATTTAAATTCACGTTTTTTTTAATTTCTGACGTTTTCTTCCATTTTTGTCCGTTTGCATACGTTTATACACGTTTTCGTCCGTTTTCATACGTTTTCGTTTGTTTTTTGAGTTTATGTTCATTTACAGACGTTTTCGTCCGTTTTATACATTTTCAGACGTTTTTGTCCGTTTTCGACAGTTTGTATACGTTTTCAGACATTATTGTCCGTTTTCGTCCATTTTTTTATACGTTTTCAGACGTTTTTGTTCGTTATCATATGTTTTCGTCCGTTTTCATACGTTTTCATCCATTCTTTTATGTTTTCGTCTGTTTTTACATGTTTTCGTCTGATTTCATACGTTTTCTTTCGTTTTCATACGTTTTTGTCTGTTTTCATATATTTTTGTCCGTTTCAGACGTTTTCGTCCGTCTTCATACGTTTCGGCAGCTTTTATACGTTTTCAAACGTTTTTGTTTGTTTTCATATGTTATCGTCCGTTTTCATCCATTTTTAACGTTTTCGTCTGTTTTCCTACATTTATATATGTTTTCGTCCGTTTTCATACGCTTTCGTCTGTTTTCATATGTTTTCTTTCGTTTTCGTCCATTTTTCATACTTTTTTGTCCGTTTTCAGACGTATTGTCACGCCTTCATACGTATTTGTTCGTTTTCATCCATTTTTATACGTTTCTAAATTCACAATTGATATTATTAATATAACAAGTGATATTTAGAATATCACATAATATCACTTGTGATATTAAGAATATCAATTGTGATATTCAGAAACGTATGAAAATGAATGAAAATGTACAAAATGTATGAATACGGACAAAAACGTTAGAAAGTGAAAGAAACGTGAATTAAAAAAATGTGAAATCACTTGTGATATTTTGAATATTACTTGTGATTTTCTGAATATCACTTGTGATATTCTGAATATCACTTGTGATTTTCTGAATATCACTTGTGATATTCAGAATATCACTTGTGATTTTCATGTTACAAAATATTTGTTGAAAATCACTTGCGATATTCAGAAAATCACTTGCGATATTCAGAATATCACTTGCGATATTCTGAATATCACTTGCGATATTCTGAATATCACAAGCGATATTCTGAATATCACAGGTGATATTCTAAATATCACAGAATATCACATGTGTTATTCAGAAATGTATGAAAACGTCTGAAAACATTTAAAAACAAACAAAAATGAATTAAAACGGAGGAAAATGTATGAAAACGGATAAAAACGTAAGAAAACAGACAAAAACGAATGAAAACAGACGAAAACAGATGAAACCGTATGAAAACATTTTCGTCCGTTTTTATGTATTTTTGTCCGTTTTCAGACGTTTTCGTCTGTTTTCATACTTTTCAGCGGTTTTTATACGTTTTTTGTCCGTTTTCATTAATTTTTCATACGTTTTCGTCCCTTTCCAAGCGTGTTTTAACGCTTTCATACACATTCGTTCGTTTTGATATGTTTTCGTCCGTTTTCATACATTTCTGAATATCACAATTGATATTCTTAATATCACAAGTGATTTTCTATGATAATCGAAATATCACTTGTGATATTAATAATATCAATTAAGATATTCAGAAACGTATGAAAATGAAAGGAAATGTATGAAAACGAACAAAAACAGACGAAAATATAAGAAAGCAAAAAAAACGTGAATTAAAAAAATGTGAAAATCACTTATAATATTTTGAATATCACTTGTAATTTTCTGAATATCACTTTTGATATTCAGAATATCACTTTTGATTTTCATGTTACAAAACATTAGTTGAAAATCACTTGTGATATTCATAATATCACTTGTGATATTCAGAATATCACTTGTGCTTTTCTTAATATCACTTGTGATTTTCTGAATATCACTTGTGATATTTCGAATATCACAAGTGATTTTCATGTTACAAAACATTAGTTAAAAATCACCTGTGATATTAAGAATATCACTTGTGATATTCTGAGTATCAAAGAATAATACTTTTTATACTCAGAAGCGTATGAAAACGTCTGAAAATGGCTGAAAACATTTTAAAATGGATGAAAACGTATAAAAATGGACGAAAATGTAAGAAAACGGACGAATATGTACGAAAACGTTTGAAAACATACAAAGATGTTTAAAAATGGATGAAAACATCTGAAAACGTATGAAAACGGACGAAAACATATGAAAACATATGAAAATGGACGAAAACATATGAAAACGGACAAAAACGTATAAAAATGGACAGAAACGTATAAAAATGGACAAAATTGTATAAAAACGAACAAAAACGTATGAAAACAGACGAAAACGTATATAAACGTATGAAAACGGACAAAAAACGAACGAAAACGTATAAAAACGGATGAAAACGGATAAAAACGTATAAAGTTAGACGAAAACGTTTGAAAACAGGCGAAAACATAAAAAAAAACGGTCAAAATCGTATAAAAATAGACGAAAACGTATGAAAACGGATGAAAACGTTATAAACGTATGAAAACGAACGAAAACGTATAAAAATTAACGAAAACATCTGAAAACAGACGAAAACGTAAAAAAATGGATGAAAACGTATAAAAATTGACGAAAACGTCTGAAAACAAACAAAAACGTAAAAAAGGGACGAAAACGTATGAAAACGGACAAAAAAATATATAAACATGTGAAAACAGACAAAACGGACGAAAACTTAATAAAGTAAAAAAATCGTGAATTTATTATTAAAAAAAAACGTGAATTTGACAAGAAATAAGAAACAAATAAAAAACAAAAAGAAAAGAAAAGAAAAAATACACGTTATTTGGAAGAAAGGCAAAAAAAGGAAAAAAAGAAAGAAAAAAAAAAGTGAATAATAAAAAAGAAAAAGAAAAAAGAAAAAAAACATGGACTTAGGTTTTCCTATTTAATCTTCACAATTAGACTAAATTAGATGAATGGTGGAGATTTATCCTTCAATATATAACAAAAATTTGATACTTAAAATAACTCATAAAACTACTATTGGACATCATAAATTATTTAATTATTTTTGCAAGACTCGTAAAAACTCGTAAAGACGTGTTTAACTTTGCAACATTAAAGTTAAATAAAGCTGTTAAATTTATTTAAACCGATCATTTTGTCATTATATATACTATCTAAAACCCAGGCACTCTCTCACATCGCGACACGTGTCTGAACACTGTAGCATGAACAGTGCTACAGTGATTTGCTACAGTAACTTTTTTTTGTTTTTTTTTTAAAATATACAAAAAATAATACATTTTTTTTTTCGCCGCTACAGTGCTCGGTCGGTACAGTTTTTTTTTTTTTTTTTTTTTTTTTTTTTTTTTTTTTAACATAAATTTCTTGAAGAAAATTTGTTTTTAAAAAAAAAATACAAAAAATAAAAATAAAAAAATACAAAAAATAATACACTTACAAAAAATTTCTTATACAAATTTGTTTATTTAAAAAAAAAAACATACCGAGAAAACAAACAACCAAAAAAAATTTCAACCGCAACGCCAAAAAAAAAAAAAAAAAAAAAAAAAAAAAAAAAACCGTAAATATAAACAAATTATGCTTCCAAGTAAACATATGCATACTTCAAATAACAAAATTATTAATTATACCGTACAACCGACAAAATACAAAACACAAAACACACCCGCCGCAACGCGCGGGCAACCCCGCTAGTTTATTTTAAAACCAAACACCCTTATTGCTCATTTCTATAAATTGGAACATCAGTGATGTAATTTATAAGAGTTGGGAAGTTGTGCTTATAAAAGTATCTTTCATTGCATTACTTAAATTCTTGTTTGGTAGTAGAATTCTAACTTGAGCTTCTATTATTGATTGCATTCATCATATCCTCTGCTTCTTAATCCATCGGAAAATCAGTAAGTCATCATCTACTCTTTGCTTATTTCCTTTGTTTTTTTATTTAATCATATTTTGTTGTATGCTTATCATTTAGAAAGAGTAAATTATTGTGCGTACTAAGATCATGATCATGGAGAACCAAATCAAATGAAAGGAAAATATAAAACTAATTGAACACTTTAGAAAAATAATGATAGAGTATCTTACAGTTATCAATTTTATAACACACACTCAGATAAACTTGATTTTAGTTATGTTCTTATGGATAATTTTGGTAAGTCAACATGCATATACATTTATGTAACCAGTTTGGTCTCCAAAACCGGTTTTCGGGTAAAACTGGTTTAACTGGCTATCGGAAACTCATATATGAGGTAACTCATGACTCTTTCTGTGTATGGGGATTAATAATTTCTTTAAAAAGTAGAATAAGTGGGATAATACTCCATCTATTCAACGACTATATAACATACTTCTTCATCTTTATAAATTAATTTGACAATTTAAACAACTATATGAGATAGTTCAAGTCTATTTTAATTGATCTAATAACCAGGTGAATCGTTAAAAAGTACTCTGTAATAAAGTTATCAGCAAGTATGTCCGAGTCAACATAAAACTTGGAGGAAAATAAACCTAAATAAATACTTTCTTCGTTTCAATTTATTTGTTCATTTTTTACCTTTTGAATTCTTTCTTTTACAACTTTGACCTTACCTATTTTATTTTGTATTATATAATACTTGATGTAAAATATATGAATGAATTATGTTTTGAATGTATTTTCATTGGTATAAATGTGTTTTAATTGCAATTCAAAAAAGGCTAGCGGCACAGCTTGTTGCTCGCTTGCCTTGCACCTCTATGTAAATCGAAAGAATTAATATACAAATAAATACGGGGTCTTCTAACTAAAAAAAATTGATATAACTTTCATCAAATATTATATAAAAAATAAAAATAAAAAATAATTAAGGTCAAAGTTAAAAAATAAAAACTTCAAAAAGTCAAAAGTGGACAAATAAACTGAGATGGGGGGAGTGAAAAAACATGATTACAAAGTTCCCAAGCCTTATATTTGTAGATAAAACTTGGAGGAAAATAAACCTAATTAAACAAAAAACGGCCTAAACAAACCTTTAAACTCTCCTAATAAAAGCGCACCAATCTGACGCGCCCATGATATTGACGGCGGTGCATTGGCTAGAAGGGCGCATGGGGAGGTTGAGGGGCAAACCACCTTGATGCAGTGCCTAGGACCTTGTATCTTTAACCCTTGTTGCTTCATGCGATCTTTCGCAAGCTCTTCTACACAATCCATAGTTGTTAACGACCTCGTTTACCACCCCCACCACTATCGTGGAAACCAACCTTGTTGATTCTTGATAAAGCTTTCGCATGCATTATCAAGCTTGTCATGACACTTGATCTTGACAAGCTTAATTATAACACGTGGTGTGAACTCTTTATACCAAAGTTACACGTCGTGTTTCGCGTTTCAGATCATTCGTACCCAAACGCAGTACGATCGTGACTCGAATCTCTTTGGATCGCTATATTTGGCATTCCCAAACAACATCAATCAACATACCCAAGTCTATTAGGTCGATGTACTAAAATGGATCGGTACAGCATACCAAAATGAAGTGATACGGTGTACCAAAGTGAATTGGTATAGTTAATTTTATTAAACTCAAACATTACTTCCACTAAATTAATTACATCCACTCATTGTATTTGTACTCCCATGGTACAACTATTAATTAAATCTACTCATCAAATTTTAACCACTCATTAGTTCCACACTTCCACTCTTATCAGATCCTTACCATGCTAACCATACACCTAACAAGTTCTTATCTTGATAAACCCGATCCATTTCATCTCATGAAAATATTTCTTCATGATGGCTTTTGCTAGGAAAAGAAACCATGAAAATATACTTGAGCAAGAAATTTTTTTTGATCTTTTGGGAATGTGTTTCAGAATCCACAATTTCTCAAATCTCTCCTAAACAACCTTTTGAGTATTGATATATCATATGGATATTTAGCTTATGTGTATACTAAATTAGAAATATAATATCATTATTAATATGGTACATTGTACCAAATCGGGTACATCATACCAAATTTATACTACATCGAACCAAAGCTAACCGTAGCGTTCCGAAATGGGCCTACCCCCTCCTACCAAATTTTAGGGACCTAGCGAACTGCGTTCCTGTACCGAAGTGAACCACGTTCTGCGTGACATTGCTTTAGACGACATTGTCATATGTTTTAAGGTTTTTCACATCATTGAGGCCCTATGCTCTCAACTAGCACAATTGATCCTGATCTTGATCAACTCGATTCTCTCTTTCTATCAATTATTTATAGCATGATATGGGAGAGATTAGAAAGCATGATCCTCGACCTCACATCCACGACTAGTTCTTTATGGAAGTGTCTTGAAACAATCTTCCATGATAACAAAGCAAAGCAAACATGATTATTCAGGTTGACAATGAACTTTGTACCTTAGAGCTTGGCACTCAATCGGTTGCGAACTATTATTAATAGGTAATGTTGTCCCATAATTATCCTAAATGTATATTAATTTAGAGAGAGAGAGAGAGAGTAAGTGTGGACACTTCTTAATCTAGAGAGAATAGAGATAAGTATTGGAACTTTGACTAATGAACACAGCCCTCCAAAGTTAAGAGTTGATGGGGTATTTATACCCTTACAACCAAATGTTCCAACCCTTAGAACTCTACGACATTCTGTCCATGTAACTTTGAGCTCCAATGTACTGCTCCATGCATTTCCATGAGTCTCGGGAAGTTCCAATCTTTCCTTGATAACTTGCACAACTTTGCTCATCAATGCTTGTTGCTCAAAATCCATCTCCAACTGATTAAAGAAAACCTAATCCAACATTTCTTCAAGCTTTTCCAAAACACATATCTATGTCTATGTATTAAACTTGGCTACTTCATTTGCCCTGAACTACCTCTTATGCCTTGTATCAGTTAAGTACACTAAATAGAGTCCAAGATTTGGCTTTTCAAAGCATAACCATCTATTGACCTTCTGAATACCTGGACAAACTAACATAAGAGGAGTCAAGTTGATCCTCGTCTGGTAGCTTTCAATCCTCGTGTAGAAGTCTTCAACATGTACCACAATCACCCTCGACCTCATGAATATCCTCAGCCATTCAATAATGTCTTGGTCTACTGCTTCCTTGATGTTGTAACTGATTCTGTAGTGATACACGTCTTCTATGTCGTAAGGATGAAGGTTAACATAATCAGCCTCAATGAAGCAGTAATGATAGTCGTCGTCTCTAATAACATGGTATTCAATGAACCGATATAATAGGTTTTCTGACTTGACGCTCTCATATTGCATTAACTTTTAGGTGAATATATGGATGACGTGGTTTAGCCTACTCTGAAGAAACTTCTTGCATGTTCATCCAAGTCAGTACTCCCAAGATAGGTATCTGCATTGTACAATTCCGGTATCAATTAGCTTAACGAATTTCTTTACCATGATACCTTCTTCCAGAAATCTTCTTAGATAATCCTCAAACAAAGCACTTCTTTTAGTGGATTTTACAAAACAAAGTCAACAATTGTAGGTTTATGTTTTTATAGAATGATTAAATGAAAATATACAAATGGGTATAATCTTACTTATGACTCGACTAATTACTAAATGGGTTTAGTCCCTTTTGAACAAATAAGTTAAGCCTAACTTAGTTGTTCAATGCAATTAGTTATAAGTTAATTGTGGAAAAGTTTGAAGTTAGAAGTTTGAGCTTACATCAAAAGCAAATAATCACCTTCATCTTCGAATTCGTGTACACCGTCCATATTGAAATTTTACAATATTTGAAGCTATGTAGTTATTTCGGTCAAATTTCACGTATCGTTCAAGGACCAAGATTTGAAATATCAGTTATCGCGGTGAGATATAGTTTTTAAATTATCTAGAATATTTTATATATATATATATATATATATATATATATATATATATATATATATATATATAAGGAAGAGATCAAGTAAGAAGAATAATTAAAATAAGAAGGGTAAGAAGTAATTATAGCCACACATTTCAAATTAGAAGTGAAATTTTGAAAGAAGATGCTTCCACTTTTGTAGGTGCATCTGAAATGTGTGGTTGTGGTTACTTCTTATCATTCCTATTTTAATTATTCTTCCTATTTGATCGTAACTTTATATATATATATATATATATATATATATATATATATATATATATATATATATATATATATATATATATTAGGAAGGTATATTGGGTATTTAACTCTTTTCAATAATTTGCTTATAACCCTAATAAATGTGTCAAGCCGTCACTGTCGCTCTCTCTATCCCTCATCCCATATTTTTAGATCTAAACTAAATTTCAAGTTGGTTTCTGACGCTGTGAAATTTGCGTCCAAAAAGGTGATATACGCTGCCAAAGTTTGGAAGAAATTTCCAAAGATTAGTCAAGGTGATTCATGTTCATATTTTTTCTGGTCAAGCATCGAGACTTTCATGATTTTCAAGGGTTAAGCAAAATATCGGCCAATCTCGCCGAGAATATCGGCTCCGACTTAATATCGGCCAATCTCGCTGATAATATCAGCTCCGATATTTACCACCGAGATTATTACTAGGGCCGAGATCCGAGATATCGGCGATATCTCGCCGAGATTAACTACATATTTTGAAGATTTTTTGAGCATTTTGTAGATAGAATTAAAGTTGCATGAAAGTTGTAAATAAGGTATGATATATAAAAATTGAAAAAATATATATATTTTTTAAAAAGTAGCCTCTGAATGCAGTTAATAGTAAAAAAAATAGTAAATTTGTTTCAATGCAAGCCAAGAGGATGATGTCGTTAGTGCTGCGGACCACAACCGGTGCCATGACAATGCCATTAAAAGGATTTGTGTGTAAAGAGCAACACCTCTCACAAATGGTCTACACAGAAATGCCGAGGGTCATATTGATGCACACTAGAAGGAACACGCATGCAAAAATGAGAAAAGAGTGATAAAATGAAAATATGGCAATATTTTCATAGAGTGAATAAAATGCAAAATTACAACCCTTAAGGGATTGGTGTTCGGCCAAACCCTATGAAGGGGAGTTTGACTCTTTGTCAAACTTGTATTTATTTAAGGATAATTAAAATGAATCTTTGTCCATTTAGAATGTTCCTAGGTATCCTATAAATACTTAAGATATTCTAAGGGAGTTCGACTTTAATTCGATTTATAGATTGACTATCTCTTAGTCGATCTTTACCCGTCATACTCTCTCTCTCTCTCTCTCTCTCTCTCTCTCTATATATATATATATATATATATATATATATATATATATATATATATATATATACACTAAGGATCAAATGAGAAGAATTCTTAAAATAAGAAAGATAATAAATAACTATAACTACACATTAGAGATGCATCAATGTGAATTAGATGCATCCCTAATCTTTTAGATGCATCATAATATATTTTCTAGATAAAAATTAGATGCATATACATATATTAGATGCATTTCATCAAGTTAGACGAATCCTATGTATATTTCGTCCTCTGCGGGTCAAATTTGTTGCTAGTACTACTTTGCATCGTTTTTACTTCGAAATCACTTTCGAAAATAATTGTGATGCATCTAAATGAATAGAGATGCATCTAATTCACGTCGATGCATCTCAAATATGACGTTATAGCTATTTCTCATTCTTCTCATTTTAAGTTTTCTTCTCACTGGATCCTTACGCTATATATATATATATATATATATATATATATATATATATATATATATATATATATATATATATATATATATATATATATATATATATATTTCTTTTTGACACGTTATGACTCAGCAACTTATTATTTATTTATTTTTTTCCTACTAATGTCAGTTTTTTAGAAGGTTGAACCTAATAAAGCTAAGGTACAGTTATAACCTAACAACCACCCCTGACTTCTTAGAGAATACAAATCTTGAAATGTTTAAGAGGCTTCTTGACTTATATATGAAAGATTGCATATGCCTCAAGAGTTTCTCTTCCACACTGGAAATGGATTCTCTTCAGTTTCTGATTCTCTCGGGGTGCTCAAACTGCCTGTGGCTTAGGCGGGATCAAAAGCTTCCCGGAGCTTCATATCGAACGAACTTCCTTTTTTGGTAAAACAAAGAGGATCTGGTCTAGATGGTGGACTTTAATCCCTGGCCTTTTTGGTTTACTAAGTACACAACAACATCCTCATAGATTAGTATTCTCTTCTTTGGCATGTTTACATATGTTAAAAGATTTAGTACAAGTGTACAATAACACTCACGATACTTACAACAATACAATTCTAAACTTGTAATAACGACCCTAAAACACATTTACTGCGCAGGGATATCATAATTAGGGGTGTTCAAACGGCTGGGTTTCGGTCTAACGGAGTTAACCAGTTTGGTTTATTCGGTTCAGTGAAAAACTATAACCGCCCAAAATCCAAACCAAAGAACAATACTGATCCAAACAATCCAATTAACTATCAGTAAATCGGTTTTGGGCTCATAAATCCAAATTATTGACATAATAGTGAAAGAAATATGATGCAAAGTGCAATCTATAAAAAAACTAAAATATCAGTTTCACGTTTGATAGCTCAACACTAAACTAAATAAAACGTACTATAAACTAAATAAAACGTACTATAGCGTACCCGCGCGCTGCAGCGGCGAGTACCTTGAAATAAAAATTTTTGATGAATTATAAATTTTAGTTTATTATGTTCTTTTTGACAATTTAAATTTACGGATATCAAGAATTTTGTTTATCCCTGCCCTTTTGGGCTTGAGCCCGTTTGGCCCATGCCCATTCGGGCTCGAGCCCGTTTTTGGCCGTGCCCGTTCGGGCTTGAGCCCTTTTACACCGTTGCCCGTTTGGACTTGAATATTTGTATAATTTGCTTTATTATTTGTAAGAGTGACATTTAATATTTGTGTTTGAGTTGATTGTACAATATGATTGATGATTTGTATTTCTTTTCTAAGAAGTGTTTTAATAATTGCATTAATTGTATTTATTGATTAGTTAATATCTTGACCACATTAAATATATTGACCACATTAATCGTGTTGGGAGGTGATTTGTACACCAAATAAATTGATGGGGACACCACAATAATGCCCATGGTATGTTGTAATTTATGCATTAGGGGTGTAATATTGTGGTGTCCCATCAATTTATTTGGTGTGCAAATCAACTCCCGTTAATTATGTGCAAACTATTGAATCTTACTATAATAAGCAATGTTGAATTATAAGAGTTTCAAATTTTAGCAGGTCTTTGTGCACTATAAGATAGTATGATAATAACACATAGTTCCATAAACACTCAAACAAGATATAAATTTGGAGCAATTTACGACTACTAGAAATTTTAGAGATTTTTTTTGTTAACATGGAATAATAAAATGGCAACCATGTATAAGATTTCAGACGTTTTGCTTTATCAAGGGAGGGATCAATGGAGTTGTAAATTTCTTCATCGACGTTTTTGCTTTATCAAGGGAGGGATCAATGGAGTTGTAAATTTCTTCATCTTATTCGTAGTCAACTTATTATTTTTCATTGCACATATTCCATAACAAATTTACTCGTGATATATTATATATCGGGTTTCGGGTTAGACCCGATCTCTAAATTAGTAAATTTTATACCCAAAGTTAAACTAAAAACTAGTTTTATGAATCGGTTCGAACCAATAAACCGAACCAAACCCATTTCACCCTCAACCAAATATCCGATATTCAATTGGGTCAGGCGGTCGGTTCAATCCATTTAATGAAGACTCCTAGAGATAGCTAGTAAAAATATGGTCCATGAAATGCCCTTTTTTCTTTCTTTCTAAAGAATTTCATTTGAGGGGGAAATAAAAATGAGTTTGCTATTATTTTTTTTATTATTATTTTTTTTAGGACTTATAAAAATTGTAAGTTTGCTCTTTTTAGTTTGTACCACATCAAATTAACATTGTAAACATAAATAAGTTATTAGATTTTTGTTGATAATGGTAAGTACTAATGAGCTTACTATGTTTTCCACATTGAAACAAACATGAAATAAGAAAGGAATAATCAAAAGACTTTGGAAATAAAGGAATCATCAACCATGCAAATGCTATTTTGCATCACATTTTTTGAATAATTAAGTTTTGAAAAAAGAAGACATTGATTTGATTGAACTGAACTGAGATTGTTAGCCCTTTTTTACAATTTAGCCGAGTCATAAATTTTTTTACATAACTGAACTCACCGTAAACACATAAAAAAGAATTTCTACAATCACATATTTTACACATAATAAGATGGCATGACGTGATATGACAAACTAATCTTAAATACATATAAGATTGACATGTAACTTAATACACGAAATTGCATAGTATCTGAAACGGAGGAACTGAAAGTGAAATTAAAATTGACTTGACTTTTAGTCTACTTGCCTTACTATTTTCTAAACTTCATTTGATCTTTCATTTTCATTGCATTCATTCACAAACTTCCATCCATCTGTCAACTGTAAAATTATTTGTTCCATAATTTCTGGGTTTTGGTTATTCGATCTAGATTGTCATATTTGTGCTTATAAAAAGT
Organism: Artemisia argyi; assembly: GCA_030686995.1. Classification (NCBI taxonomy): domain Eukaryota; kingdom Viridiplantae; phylum Streptophyta; class Magnoliopsida; order Asterales; family Asteraceae; genus Artemisia; species Artemisia argyi. The sequence goes on along the minus strand of CM060676.1, from coordinate 42,088,394 downwards.
TCAATAAGCTCATCAATCAAGTTAAAACAAACACCCGTTAAACTAGTTGGGATACAATTGACATGATTGAGTGATTTGAGTCTCTGAGAGGTTTTTTTATTAGGTTATGTAGCATATGATACACGGCACTGAATGGAATGAATAATTCGATTTTGGTAAAGAAAGTAAATACTAATTGGTAAATGCCACTGTTGGAGAAATAATGTTTTCGTGTAAATGACATGCTCATCAGTCAAGTTAAAACAAACACCCGTTAAACTAGTTGGGATACAATTGACATGATTGAGTGATTTGAGTCTCTGAGAGGTTTTTTTATTAGGTTATGTAGCATATGATACACGGCACTGAATGGAATGAATAATTCGATTTTGGTAAAGAAAGTAAATACTAATTGGTAAATGCCACTGTTGGAGAAATAATGTTTTCGTGTAAATGACATGAAGTGTGGAAAACTTTCAAAAGCTTTAGGGTTGTATGGATAAGTCACACGAAGGAATTTTAGTACTTTACGGTAACCTTTTGGTTTCTTGATCCTTGTGCATGTATTCTATGAAAGCTTTAACGGTTACTAAAACGTTGTAAGCTTAGTGTCACTTATAATTAATATTCATAGTGCTCAATTTAATCTACATTCATATTCTTAGCATGTTTGTTCTGTCATGTTTTATTGTTCTATGCTACTTAGTCATGGATTCTTGGTGTTGATTAATTGTTTCAACTTTTCACTTTTTCTGAAAACGTTTTATGTACTTGTAAATGCAGCACAATCTCATTATTGATAATGTCTACTACATCCATTCCTCATCGGTGGAAATATGACGTTTTTGTAAGTTTTAGAGGTGAAGATATCCGTAAAAGTTTCATGGATCATCTATTCAAAGATTTCAATCAAAAAGGAATTTATGCTTTTAGAGATGATACCAAATTGCCTAAAGGAGAAGAGATATCTCCTCATCTCTACAAAGCCATTGAAGAATCGAGATTTTTGATAGTTATCTTCTCCAAGGATTACGCTTCTTCATCATGGTGTTTGAGGGAACTTGTCAAAATACTTGAGTGCAAGCAAATGGGAAAGCCTAAACACGAGGTTCAAATAATCTTTTATGATGTTAAACCTGACGTGGTGAGGAAACAAACCGGAAGCTATGCTAGAGCATTTGATAAGCATGATGTTTCAAATAGAACAGAGGTGGATAAATGGAGGGGAGCTCTATCCAATGCGGCTAACTTATCGGGATGGGATCTCGAGGACATGACAAATGGGTAAATTTCTTGTTTTTGTGCATGTTTTTATCTTGTAGCTCTACTAAAGCTTAACACTATGTAGTTTCTCTTGCTTATTGTGTCTTTGCTGTAATTAACAGGTTTGAGTCCAAGTTCATTGATTCCATCTCCAGAGAAATTCTCAAAAAATTATGTGACGGACCCTTACATGTTGGTGAGAACCTTGTTGGCATCGATTTCCATTTCGATGAATTAAACTTGTCACGCTTCGTTGGGTCACATAAGGTTAATATGCTTGGTATTTGTGGTATAAGTGGAATAGGAAAGACGACCCTTGCCAAAGCTATATATAACTTGATGTATGTTCACTTTGAAGGAAGTTGCTTTTGTGAAGATGTCAAAGAAGTCGAAGAAAAACAAAGCCTAATTCAAGTCCAGAGGCAAATGATTGCTAATATTCTGAAAGTAGATGATCTGAAGATATCAAGTGTTGGAGACGGTTCTATGGTAATAAAGCAAAGGATGGCATGTAAGCCGATCCTGCTTGTTTTGGATGATGTGAATAACGTGAAGCAGCTAGAAGCACTAGCAGGTTCACCTGATTGGTTTTTCCCAGGAAGTTTGATTATTTTCACGGGTAAAGATAAACAGTTGCTAATACCACATCCAGTGGATGAAATCTATGAAATTGGGAATTTAGATAAGTGTGAAGCTCTTGAGCTCTTTAGTTTATATGCATTTGGAAAAAGGCATCCTTTAGAAGATTTTGAAGAGCTCGCTTCCAAATTTATAATACATTTGCAAGGTCACCCATTGGCTCTCAAAATTTTTGGTCGATTATTGTATAAAAAATCTTTGCATGTTTGGAAAAGTGAGTTGGATAGACTCCAAACATATCCTAATACTGAGATAGTACAAAAACTTCGACCAAGTTTTGATAGCTTGGCATTTGATCAGAAAAGAATGTTTCTTGACATTGCATGTGCCTTCATTGGGGAAAATAAAAATTTTGTTGCAAGTGTACTAGACAGTGATCATTGTTCTGCAAATGCTATTATGGAAGTTCTAGCTGATAGGTTCCTAATAACAATATCTGCATATTGTCTTCAAATGCATGAATTGATTCAAAGCATGGCAAGGGAAATTATGCGTGAAGAATTCAGGCAGAATCACAGAAGATTGTGGATTTCATCAGAGGATTATGATGTACTAAATGCAAACAAGGTATGAGTATAATCAATTTCCTTTAATGATTTTTTAATAAAAGAGAATACAATCTTATGATCGTTTATTTGTATCTAGGTAGCAGAAGAAGTTGAAGTTCTAGTCCTTTTGCTGAAGAAAAACTGTCAAGATATTCCCATAGATGGACAAGCTCTTACACGTATGAAAAACTTGCGAATACTAAAAATATGCTTTCCGAAAGTCGAAGGACATAGGCAGCCATTTGCAATCAATTTCTCTGGACTAGATTTGTTGTCCAATAAATTAAGGTTGCTTTATTGGCATGGATTTCCTTTAAAGTTCTTACCTTCTGGTTTTTATCCGGAAAACATTGTTGCCATCGACTTGTCTTACAGCAACATAAAAAAACTTTGGACAACACCAAAGGTATTTACTTGTTCATACATTTGTTTTTGTTCGACACCTAATGATATAAGAACTGATATTTTTTCTATTGATATCAGTGTTTAAGAAGGTTGAAAGTAATGAAGCTAAGGTACTGTTGTAACCTAACAACCACCCCTGACTTCTCAGAGATTACAAATCTTGAAGAGCTAGATCTTGAAGGTTGTGTGAATATGGTTACAGTTCATCCATCAATTGGAATGCTCAAGAGACTTGTTATCTTAAATATGAGAGAGTGCAGATGCGCTAGGCGTTTTCCTAGCAAAGTGGAAATGGATTCTCTTCAGGTTTTGAATCTCTCGGGGTGCCTAAAAGTCGACCAACTCCCTGAAGCATTAGGTTGGAGCAAAAGCTTAACGAAGCTTCATGTTGACAGAACTGCCATTACAGAACTTCCTTCTTTTGTATCCTCTCTAATAAACCTTGAATCATTGTCATTCGGTGGCCAAGGGAGGATTCAACCTAGATGGTGGAGTTCAATCACTGCTCCTTTTGGTTTACTAAGTAAACAACCACATCCCCAAAGATCAGTATGGTCATCATTGGTAGGTTTACATATGTTAAAGTATCTGAATTTAAGCTACTGCAATTTAGAAGAAGTGCCGGAGAGCATTGGAGGCTTATCGTGTCTACATAGACTAAACTTAGAAGGGAACAACCTATTAGAAGTACCTGAGAGCATTGGAGACTTATCATTTCTAAAATATTTAAACTTGGAAGGGAACAATTTATTAGAAGTGACTGAGAGCATTGGAGGCTTATCATGTCTAGTGGAACTACTCTTGTCAGGGAACAATTTTACTAGCTTGCCTGGAAGTTTGAGTCAACTTTCTGATCTTGGGCGTTTATTTGTTAATGGTTGCAAGAAGCTAGAAGTGTTGCCCAAACTTACATCTGGTGTACATAGAATTTGTGCATCTGATTGCACCTCCTTAAGAGAAGTGTTGGGATCATCCATTGATAGCGAGGGGTCTACATCGAAGACTCGGTGTCTTGACTCATCTATATCTTCCCAAGGCTATATTCACAAGCTTTCTGCTTTCCTTAGGCATGCAGGTATCGAGACTAACAGATGTGAATTCTTCTCCCAAGATACTGATTATCGTTATTTTGATATAGAATATTGTGGGGATAGCATTCCAGAGTGGTTTACTAATAGAAGTACCGAACATCATGTAAAGGTTGAATTACCGTCAGATTGGTGTTATGATAAGTTTAGGGGATATGGAGTTTGTGTTGTTTACAAGAGCAAAATGCCTATCAAAACACATAGACATTACGCTATTTTTAATGGATCTTGTTTTACCACAAAACGATTCATTACACATCAAAGTTTCATAAGAAGGAATGATTCATATATGATATGGTTACATTATACGAAGGATACAAGGGAATGGAAGGAAGCAAAGAATTTTGTAATATTTATTTTCCCAGAGAATGATGAAGACTTTGAGGTGAAGGGGTGTGGTGTAAGATTAATTTGTGATGAAGATATACAACAAGAAGCACATTTAAGTATGTTGAAAGACATTTCAACTCTATCGCAACATGGTGGGGCCATAATTGTGAATAGGCTTATAGTAGATAGCAAATGGTTCTGGTAGTCCCATAACAAAAGTGATTTGTTAGCCGCTATTTAGAAAAATTCCTCTTCAATATATTTTAATGTCAATACTTTTTGAGATTATTTGTGAGATATGTTGTATAGGATGTAAAAATTTGTTTTTAAAATAAAAGTAAAATAAAGTAAAATAAAATAGTGAATGTTAAATTTTTTTTCTTTTGTTAACGAAATTAAGTTAAAATAATGAAAATTATTTACTTTTTGTTTAGTAGACACCCACCCACCACGTATTTGATTAATTGCATATGCGTAGAATTCATTTACTTTTGAGTTAATTTTGAAAACATTACAGTCACTCAAAGTTTATACCCTTTATAGAAAAAAATGCGACTTCTCAAAATACCCTAAAAGACTTGGGCGACTTTTACTATATCTTAAAATCGTGACAAGTGTCATGTTAATACAAATAATGTTAAAAATGTCATTTGCATTATCCGGTCTCTACACGTTTTGATAATCACAAAATATAAATACACGTTACGTAAAACTACGACTAATAAGTTTTTAATCGAGAAAACTCGTCTCCATCTACAACATCACTTAAGGTATGAATAAACATCTACCAACTTAAAAAGGGAGGGCTTTACCTGGTTTGAGTCTGTGTGACGGTGGGTTCAAACCCCGTGGATTAGTCGGCCATAAGGTCGGAAATCATGGTTACCAAAAAAAAAAAAAAAAAAAAAAAAAAGAAAAAAAAACATCTACCTTAAGTGATCAAATAATTTATTTTTATCAAAACTTCACATTTTATGTGACAAAATATTTTTACAAAAGTATTTTTGCAAAATTAAAAGAAATGTTTTATTAAGAAAATGAATTCAAAATTCAAATGTTGTAACAGCCACTTTTCCAGCCTAAACCCGACAAGATTTTTCACCAGATAAACTTTCACAACGCCAGGACAAAAATAGGAGCGTCTGTCGGGACGGTCCCTCAAAGATAAGGGACCGTCCCTTTCAGAAAAATCACCTTTTTGCACAGTAAAACATTTTGTCTTCCAAAATTCTTTCTAACTACTATTCTTTGATCACATTATCGGGTTGTAATATTGTTTACAAATGATCACATCCATTCTTCCTCCAAGTGCAAGAGAAGAACATTCGTATTCGTCAAAAAACAAAGTGTTGAAGAAAAGTCCTTCATCTCTCAAGCCGTTGTTACGGATCTCTCCTAAACCTCTTTTCTTTATACATATTCTTGTGTGTAATCCGACTTGAGTGCAAGCTCGGAATTGTGTATTGTGTTGATTCGTTCCATCGTGTTAGTTCGAGTTGTGTAGCCACGTGAGCTTAGGTGTAGATTGGTTCTAGTTAGGATTAGGACCTGACATTCCGCTTAGTGTCGTTAAACATTGTGTAAGCTTTGGTGTACGGTTTGTTCCGCAATAAGGGAGCGTGTTGATATAGTGTTTGTGAAACTCTCGAGTGTGAGACTCAAGGAGTGAAGTAGGGCGAAGAGTGAACTTCGTAGCCGAACCACAACAAATCTCCGTGTCCTGATTTGATCGTTTCTTTCCTTATCTTTACTTACTTGCATACTATTATTAATTGTTGTGTTTATATCACATAAGAGTCGAATCGAAAAATATTTTATAAAACAAAGAGAAAATTTTCAAAAACACATCTAATAAATAGTGAAACTATTCAACCCCCATTCTAGTTTCTACAATTGGTACTAGAGCAGGCCACTCAAGATTTTTAAAGTATATTGTATTTTAAAACTTGAATCGATCAATAGATTTTGAAAAATATCAAGAATGGGCAATGTATGCAAAGACCACCACTTTTCGAAGCTGATAGTTTTATTTACTGAAAAACTCGATTCAAAACTTATGTGAAATCAAAAGATCTTGATCTTTGGCATGTCATTACTATATGGGTGACTTTCAACCTATTGAACAAAACCCTGAAACAAAATAAGATGAAATTGTTCTTTACGATAAACAAAGTGAAAACCTTAAAAAAAATTAACTAAAAACGATGAAACAAAAACGGTTATTTATAATGCTTTACCTAAAATGGAATTTCAAAGAATTTTTATGTGTAATACGGCTAAGGATATTTGGAAAACCTTGTTAGTCACTTATCAATGTAATAATCAAGTCAAAGATAATAAGATCGCTCTTTTGGTTCAACAATATGAACAATTCGTCATTCTTAAAGAAGAATCTATAGATAGTGATTTTGCTAGATTTAATACCATTATTACTGGTCTAAAGTCACTTGATGAAGGTGTTTCTGTCAAAAGTTGTGTTAAGAAATTTCTTAGGGCATTGCATCCGAAGTGGAGAGTAAAGGTCACGGCAATAGAAGAATCTAAAATTTTGACTTCAGTATCATTAGATAAGCTCATTGGTAATCTAAAGGTCCATGAGTTAATCATCAAAAATGATTCTGAGATAGTCAAGCGCAAAGTAGAAAGGAGATCACTTGCTTTAAAAGCTAAAAAGGAGTTAAGTGATGATAAAGACTCAAGCTCGGAAAGTGAAGATGAAGAGTATACCATGGCGGTTAGAGACTTCAAGAAATTCTTCAAGCGAAGAGGTAGATATATGTGAAATCCGTGTCCCAATTTTATCATTTCTTTCCTTATCTTTACTTACTTGCATACTATTATTAATTGTTGTGTTTATATCACATAAGAGTCGAATCGAAAAACATTTTATAAAACTAAGAAAATTTTCAAAAACACAACTAATAAATGGTGAAACTATTCAACCCCCCATTCTAGTTTCTACAATTGGTATTAGAGCAGGCCACTCAAGATTTTTAAAGTATATTGTATTTTAAAACTTGAATTGATGAATAGAACAATTCAAACAATTCGTCATTCTTGAAGACGAATCTATAGCAAAGAGGTAGATATATGAGGCAACCACGAGATGAATAAAAAGCTCCTCAAAAGACTCGTGACGATAGATATAGCAAGGGTGATAAAAGATGTTTTGGATGTGGGGATCCACGACACTTGGTAGGAGATTGTCCTCACCAAGCAAAAAACAATTGAATAAGCAAACACGCGCTAAAATAAGCTTAATACGTATTCGATATAAGCAATTTGGAATAAACAACTTTAAAATGCTTATACAAAACTACTTATTTCTCACACAAATAATCAAAAGTCAAAACATAAAAGCCAGAAATCATACATTGCCCGAATACGTTTGCACAACATCCGAAGACTCGTTAACCGATTGCAAGAACCTCAAAACCCTCTTCCAGCACCCACCACACCTAGCCAAAAGCTCATCCTTAGCTCCATCACTCAAACCAACAAAAACCGAATTCGACCCACAAAGGCGAAAAGCCGCGAACTCTAAAGACTTAAAATTGAAAGGAACCAACTCATACCCATCTCTAAAAAGCTTACAACTTAACTCCAAACACACAAGATCCACACCACCCAACCCACATGTCAAGATTTCAAGAATCAAATGTAAAGGCAAGTTATCAATATTTGCTGCTAAATCACCCATTTATAAAAATTGGATTTTGAGACGAAATTTGATGAAATAGTAAATGGGGTGTAGGAAATTAGATGAATTTATTGGTGATTTATATGAAGAAATAAACATTATATGTGTGATCAAATTAAAAAGATTGTTTTTTTTTTTTTTTTTTTTTTTTTTTTTTTTTTTTTGTGTTTTTTGGAATTGTGAGGAAATGAAGGTGAATTATTAGTGATTTGAATTTTTGGAAAACATGGTTTTATTTTGTTTTTTTGAAAAAAAAGGGTTTGTTTCTTTTTTTTTGAAAGGTAAAAAAAGTATTCACATTATTACTTTTTATTAGCACCACATTTGATATGTTTAGCAAACTTAGCTACATTTGTAACTTGAGTTTATATTATAAGCTATAAGCTTAATTTTATAATTATACGAAATAGTTGAAGCTAAAGTTTATTATTATTGTTGAGTAACATAAAGTATATCAAATTAAATTTAAATATATTTCAAGTTTTTATGTGTGATTCATTATATTTTTAATTGTATTTAAGTAACTTGATAATTGTAAGCTCAGTTCATTTTAAAATCTCATTTCAACTGGTTTGAGCTTATAGAGGCTTATTTTATAAAATCTTTCATAAATTTCATGACAAACGAAATTCATGTTATATGTTAGCTTACTTTAATAGTTAAGCGTGCAATAGATCATTCTTACTTATTTTTCTTTTGCTTCATATTATTCATTTTATCACGTACTCGTACTATACTTTTAAATAAAACATACCACACTCTTATACGCTTACAATGAAAAAAGAAAATAATAATAATAATAATAATAATAATAATAATAATAATAATAATAATAATAATAATAATAACCCTCACGAGACAAGTCACGATCTAAAACGTGAGTGCAGTCGATCACTGAGTGGGGCTGTGGGGGCAGGGGTTGGTGTGAGACGAAAAAATTATGAGAGCAGGTGTAATAAGGACTCCAGGCTTCATCTCCCAAATCACATCAGCTTTCTCTTTCTTATACTACTTCGTGACTAACTTAATGTAATAAAGAGACTGACATCACACTAACATACCTCACAAAATACATTTTGAATAAAAACTCACACATAAATAAATACACAACTCGGTCAATCTACTAACCTTATTGTGCAAATTATCCCTAGAGGACTCATCGCCTGTGACCAAGGTAGTAAGGGGGACTCGTCCAAGGTAGTAAGGAGGACTCGTCGCCTATTACCTTATTACGTCTAGCATGATGTGTGCGTTAGCATGCCAAAACTTAAAATAGTTCTAATTATTAATAGGCTTTAAGTGAATTTCTGATTGATGCCGAAGCGGTCAAATATTATTGACCAAGGTCAATAAGTCAAAGACAGCCTAGAATCAATACTCCGGTGATAGTGTAGTGTTTTCCCGGGTCGTTAAAGTCCCAGCGAGATCGAAATGGTGTTTTTTAGAAATCGTTTATGAGAAAGTGGCACTGAGGACAGTAGCCAGATGATGTGGGAATGATATTGCTACCGTTATTTTGGTATTTGTACACAGATATAATATTCACAAAAATCAGATAACAGATATATGCACGTATTCAGATTTACGCAATCGGACTGAAAAAGTGGGATTTTGGTATTTAACAAACTACAGGGGGTGCTTTTGACACTTTTAAAACTTAAAATTAAAAATGAAAATGAAATTATGAAAATGATTAAAATACTATTTAAATATTATTTAATTAATTAAACTATTTAAAATCTAAATTAAAATCTAATTTAAATTAACTAAAAATTATAACTATTACAAATTAAACTAAAAAGTTGCAAAAATATTTTCTAAACCTACATTAGAACTTGAAGAAAGTATAAAAAATAAAAATAAATATTTTTGTCTTTTTGTGGGTTTTTTATAAATTGAAAACTATTTAACTTAATTAAACTAATTAAACTACTTTTAAATTACTATTAATACTAAATTAACTTAGAAAATTAAGATAAAATTTATAAAATTACTTAACCATCACAGGAATCCTACAAAATTATAAAAACTCTAAAAATTAAGTTTTAAGATTAATCCACTAATTATTTACCTTTTAATTATCTTAATTCTAATTTAAACAATTAAAATAAGAAAAATAGAAAATGAATAGTAGAATTCAAAATTATATTTTATGAAAGTCTAATGTACTATATTAAAGCTAGGAAAAATATAAAAACTAAGTTTTACTTTATAAAAACTAAATATGAGATTTAATACTTAATATTAATTAATAATAAAGAAAATTAAAATTAAATCTAATAAATACCAAATGACAGAATAAAAATCTAGAAAAAATTATTAAAAATACTTTACTATATAAGGTAATTAATAAAAATATAAAAATACTAAGTACTTAATTAAAACCTAAAAATGAAAATTAAAATTAAGTTGAATTAAATAGAAACTATCACTTATTTTAAATTGGATTTTTTTTGGATTTTTCTTTTACAAACTAACTTTATACTTAAAAACAAAGACTTTTTGTGAAATCAATTTTTTTTTGAAACTTGAAAATAAGCTGAAAACACCCCCTTTGCCTTAAACAGTTGACTTAAGTTGACTGTTAAGGGAAATGAGCTCAAATGAGCTTGTGTGGGTCCCACAATGATGAAAACAGATAAAAATAAGTTACTTATACTAAAATAAGCTAGAAACAATGAGCAACTATCACAAATAAGCTGAAAAGATTGAAATAAGCACTTTACAATATTGAATTTAAACAAAGATTGGGGACAAACTTTAGGGCCTAAACTAGGTGGGGTCCACTGGGTTATAGGTCAAACCAATGGTCAATTGGGAAGGCCTGGTAGGAGGGGGTTAGGAAAACCTAAATCTAGGGTGTGGGGACCACTGTGGTGGCCACAAACCACCACCAAAGTGGTGGTGGTGGCCTTAGATCTGCTGCTACAGAGCAACACTCAGCCCTGCAGCCCTCTTTTGAGGGTTGTGGGGCCCACAGATAAAATCACAAAAATCAAGGCACAATGGGATCTTAAAGCTGAGGTGGGAGACAACCAATTCTGAAAATATTAAGGTCTAAAGCCTCTTAGAAAAATCAAAACAAATCCTCCCATTTTGGTAAAAATCTGAGAATGTGACAATTTGACTTTTTGAATTACACTCTTGTTTTGACTTTTGTGAGTTTCCAATGGTCTATACTACTTATTTAAGTTATATAAGATCTAAATGAAGCTTGACTTACCTATCTAAACTAGTTCTAAGATGATTTAAAGGTTTGGATTTCCAACATTCTTAACAGTTAAGCTGTGTGAATGGGAAATGGTAATTTTGACTATTGCTATGAAAATGAGCAAGGTAATGACTGTTTGGGGTCAATTAGGACTTAGGTGAGTTATCTAAACAGGTTTTGGTCACAAAGGATAACCATAACACCTTCAAACCTACAATTCCAAACACCCCCTAATGTGGGTCTGATTTTGATTTTCACAACAGAATGGTGGATGGAACCTTGAATTCAATTTGCATCAACTTAGTAATGACCAATAAACCTTAATGAGCACAGATTTGTAGAATTAAACCACAAATGACAGAGTTCATACAATATGCTACAAATGACAGTGATAAAAAGAAACTTTGAACACTAATTACTCTAAATTAACTAGTACACAATTGAAAGCTACAAATTGATTAAATAAAACCTAATAAGCACACTAAACATAAATAAGCAGAAATTGATAACTTAAACAGTAGATACTCAAAATTTAAAAAGAAGCTTACAAAGCTTATCTGCCAAAACCAAGTAAACCAGGAACAAGAAACACCCCTAATAGGTCTCCACAGACCTCTATAACCATAAGCCAATCCAATTCAGCTCTGCTTCTTCCAGTTTCCTTCTTCTCTTCTTTTTTTTTTTTTTTTTTTTTTTTTTTTCTTGATTTTATTCCTAATTTTTTTGTATTTTTGGTTTATGATCCTAACTTTACTTTTAAAGTTTCTAAAGCTTTAAAAAGCTTTCCAGAGGCTTATGTGACCCTATGATTCTATTACAACAAACAGAAACAACCAATTAAACTTTTTGAGATTTATTGAAATGAGAGTAATTTGCATAAACTGAGAATGGTAATGAAACTTGAAATTGAGATTATAAAAAGTTAAGTTACAATGGCAATGTGA